>CAMQGK010000638.1:9700000-10310000 GCA_947000775.1 Pterois miles | reverse complement strand
ATGCAAATGTATGTATATTTTTATTACTTGAAATCAATTAACACAAAACAATGACAAATATTGTCCAGAAACCCTCACAAGTACTGCATTTAGCACAAAAATATGCTCAAATCATAACATGTCAAACTGCAGCCCAGCAGGCTGTCAGTGTGCTGACTTGACTATGACTAGGACCCTTTTGAAAATGGCCAGGACAGTTTTTCCTCGCCAAAATTTAGCGCAAGTTTGGAGCGTTATTCCTTAGGTTTTCTAGTTTCATATGATACCAGGATCTTCAGTCTACGTTTACAACTGAGCCCTCAACAGATTCCAGCAGGTCTGTCAGATTTTTAAGTAGTCAATTGAAAACAGCAAGTTACGTTAATGGATTGACGTTAAAATGAATTTCATTGTAATTACATAATTATATTAAGAGAATTGAAAAATTCAAATAACATTGTTGCAATTTAAGTGTGTGTAATTCAATGTTTAAGTAAACATTCAAGCATTTGGTTATGCACTGCTGTCCCATTTATTGATAGCACAACAGTGTACATATGCATTATATACACACAAACACATTCCCTGTCAGCATTAGTGTTCGATAAAATCTAACTGGTGTGCCTCATGTTTGTCTCCTGCAGGCCAACAGCCGCTCCACTTCCTCCTCAGGGTCTCTTCATAAAGGAACGTGAAGAAGCTACACCGTGTACCTGTTTGCTTCCAGCCTGCACGATATGAACAAAAGAGGCCAGCTGTTCTTTAAAAGGAACCAGCCATAACTCCTAAAGAGGACAGAGGCACTGGATAATGCACAATATATGCAAAACAATGAGTTGGACTCTTATTTTGTAATATGGTTTGGTGTTACGCATGCTTTTTGTTTGTTAAGAGTGTAGATAAATTAGTTAACAAAACGCACATGAAGATATGTTCTATGGAAATGAGGCAGAGGTGTTTGAGCTTATGCTGGGGTTAAGGCAGAAATGAAATGTGAAGCTACATTTGTTAAAAGATGAGGGGCGGCAGTAGCTCAGTCTGTAGGGACTTGGTTGAGGAATCGGAGGGTCACCGGTTCAAGTCCCAACATGGACCAAGACCAACTGGTTGCTGGAGAGGTGCCAGTTTACCGCTTGGGCACTGCCGAGGTGCCCCTGAGCAAGGCACCAAACCCCCAACTGCTCGGGGTGCTTGTCAGGAGCAGCACCCTCACTCTGACATCTCTCCATTAATGCAGGTATGTGTACTGTATGAAATTAACAACAGAGTGTAAAAACTGAATTTCCCTACGGGGATTAATAAAGGTTCATCTTATCTTATATTATCTTAGGAGGACATTATACCAGCTAAAGGCCCAGAGATGACTGCTGTTTTTTTACTGACAACAATACAAAAACACTCCAAATGTTAAAAACCAGGATGCCACTAGAATAGAAAGAAGCTGTGACCTAAAGATCTGAGATCACTTTTACCTCTCTATACACTCTATGATTCAGTTTGTTGTTATTTATGGAGTCTACAAGTTTGCAAAATGTCAGTTTTTGGTTTTTGATTTAGGGTTAGTACCATGTTTGATTGTCTCAACATTCATTGCAGCGCTGCACTTGAAAATAAATTGCTGGTGCAGCACTATACTTGTCAGAGCATAGTGATGGATGGTGGTGATGGTTGTAAATCAGAAGAGTCAAGGTCCAGCAAAGGTTCGCTATCCCAGTTTACAACTAAACAATGAACAAAGTCATGATCCCGCTGTAGGGCACTATGGGGTGGTTTAATTAGACCAGAATCCAGGCTTTGGCACTATTAGCTCATCAGCCCACACATATGAAGTGACACACTGGCTATATTAGCATTCTCACACTTAATGTTGTGATCTAAAAGCTCTTCAACCCACAATCACAGGTACTGGACTGACTTCAATGCAAATAACTGATGAAAAATATTCCTCCTAAACATCACAGTTGCTACACACAAGACTTTTTATGTAATACAAAACCTCACCATACATTTGACCGAACGTGAGCATCATACTCAAGGCAACTGCTTTTCTTTGTTAATTCGCTCTTGATCGGTATTTACTTAAACACACCCACATAATTAGTGCTGAAGGGCATCATCAGTGTATTAACCACTAAATGCTCACCCCACTTTACAGCTACAGATTATACCAGTTATTGTAAATCAACAACAACCAGGGTAGCACTCAATCCTTGTGTTTTCGAACGGTTTTAAATCCATGTCAATGATCGTTATGTCACTCAGCAAATCCATAGCTGCCAAACCTAAGATCAGGAATAGACAATCAATTCATGTGAGAAAACCAGAGAAATACCTAAACTGGTGGCGATCCACGTAGTTTGGCAAACACATTTATGTGTTATTAACAACGAAATGTGGTGTCCTGCTTTATAATTCTGAGTTTGAAATTGAAATGCTATAACTTGCCCTTTTTTTCTCCTATCAAAAATAGCATAAACATATGCACTCCTTTCACATTGTGCTCATGACGTAGCAGTTTCATGCTGTGATTTTTAGGAGTAGAAACCGTAGCGATAATTTCTACTGACGTGGCCCTGACTTACAGTCGAGCTACTAAAGAGGCTGCGAAATATTTTGTTTTTGACATTTTGAAATTCACCTCGCTCTCAGATTTGTTTTCATGTGTTTTCTGTTTGCAGATTTGTTTAGTATGTTTATATTTTTAGCTCTGATTCATTGTATTCATCTCCCATAGAGAAATAGTCTATGCATTTTGACAAAAAGCCATCAACTTGTGGATTCTTGGGAGATCTTGAGAATACATAATTTATTGTTGGAGTACTGACTTTGATCTGTGTGGAAAACTGTTTTTTTTTTTTGATAAATATTGTAAATGATTGTTTATTTAATGTTATTTTTTGTTGAATAAGAGTGTAATTTGAACACTCCTAAGTACTTGATATTTGTAGTAACAACAGAAAATGTAAAAAAAAAAAAAAAATCTGTGACACCCTTGAGGCCAGAGTGCAGGGTCAATAAGGAGTGATGATTGATGATTACTGAGCCTGTGATCTAACAGCTGTCTGTACAGAGACAGCAGGCAGGAAACAGTGAGACAGTGATTTTTATGCAAGCCTGAACATTTATGCAAACCTAAAGCTTAAATTTGAGCTCTCACTGGGTTATTTTTTGTGACTATGTAAACATAGTTGATGATTATGTTGGTATCAGAATTTCTATTTTCACCAGTTCCACATTTTGTCTGTTAAAATAAATACAAATAAAGTTGGTCAATGTAGATTTATATTATGATAGTGCTGTTTTCATTATCAACCCCCCACACTCACTGATCCATTTTCTTTTTTTTTTCTAATAAATGCTATTGATTTACTGGGTGATTTTACATCTTAAGGCACCTAATATGTCAAATAAAAAAAAAAAATCCACTTGCATCGTCACACATACACATGGCTTGGTTAAAAGCCAAAAAGGCCCAAAAAAGCCTGTCATATTTAGCCACGATACTTTACTTCTCATGATTATTTTAGTAGAATCCATACAGTTAAAAGCTTCTATTGGTAACTTCAAATGTGCACATGTTTTACCGTATTCATAAGAGTCTGTATGAACACCCCCCTCATGTCGTATTCACAACTTTGTAAGTGGCAAAGCTCTGAGTTTACGAGTTGTGACGTGTTTGTTGACATTGTCAGAAATGGCGGAGGCCATGGAAGTAAATTTTTCGTTACATAACAAGTGAATATGGGCTGCACGGTGGTGCAGTGGTTAGCACTGTCGCCTCACAGCAACAGGGTCGCAGGTTTGAATCCAGGCTTGGGGCCCTTCTGTGTCCCTTCTGTTTGCATGTTGCCCCCCCCCCCCATTATGCCTTTGCATTTCTTGCATTACCACAATAATGTTAATATTGCCGTTGCTTAGCAGTGGTGTTCTTCACAACTACATGCATATTGTGTACGTGACATCCCATGTTGTAAGCACAAGCTCACGAGTTTCCTCTAAGGCACCAATAATAGGGAATACACGAGGAGTATTTGCCAAAATTTTGATCTAGCGAATACTGTCTGTATCTTCAGGCCATGCTTTCTGACACATGGTACATCTGGGCTGAATATGCTCATTCCACTATAAAACTACTCAATGCAGTTTACACTGTGACCTCTGTGTTGTTAAATAACAAATATTGTACTCATCACTTAATACTTTATGAAAAACAGAAATACTATCATTTTTATTAATAAATGCTGCAATGTATGATCATCCTCTCACATTTTAAACTAGAGTTCATTAGCCCAGGACTGACTGACTTAAGTACCTAGTAAATACTGATCTTTTAAAGGACTGTGAGTGGAAATTAATTTTAAAGCACCTGAAAGACTCATCCCAGTGGATGAATTTAAGCTTTACATTTTGGACATTTTAAAGATCTGTGTGCTTGTTTCTGTAGTTCTTCTGCTGTTCTCAGGCCAGGTGAGATTTTGATAATAAAAGCTGGCCTCATCCTTGCTGCAGTTTGCAGTTGCTACCAGCAGATGGGGGGCAATATCAAGAAATAAAGCTAAATAGAGACGCTGCTTTGTTATAAATTCTACCCTCTTGTTTTTTTGTTTTTTGTTTGCTGGCTATGCCTCCTTAATATGGTGTTATACTGAATTTCTTCGAATCTTTTTAACCACTAACCCATAAAAATGTTTACACTATAAGCTGCCCCTGTACACAGCTGGTCATAGTACAAAGACAGAGCTTCAAATTATGGATGAGGCCTTTTTTCCCATCATCAGACAGCTAGCTGCCTGCAGGCATGACAGAGACATTATCACATGGTAAATCTCAAACTTGGCCAAACTGAATCCACAGGCAACTTTTAGCTTTTTAAATATATCACAGAAAAGCATCTGAACTGTATATATTTTTTGTGATTGTCAACATATGTGCAGTTGACCATATCTGGTTGCTTAAACCCAGAAGAGCAAATAACTTCTGGAAAAAGGTTGTACTTGCAGCAACTGTTGTGTAGCACATCGACGAGGCACGAGCACTTGTGCGACTGAGCGTATGTGTGTCTGTATGTCCTTGTCACAATGTGTTTGTCAGTGGGCCGTGTTATATCTTGGTGCAGTGACAGCATCAGTTAGCTGCCTGAGAGACATCAGAGATCATGTTCGCAGCAGCGCCAGCAGCAAGAGGGCTGAGAGTCGGCGCCGGCCACAGGGTCTGAGAGTAGATACTGTCAGGCAGCTGGGAGCAGCAGAAATGCACCGGCATATGTTGTCTGACAGGAAACGCCTGGCTGTCGAGCAGAGAGGAGAGACGGACTGGTGGCCGATTGGAGTGACGGCTGTCAGGACAGACTCACTCTGTGTGTGTGTGTGTGTGTGTGTGTGTGTGTGTGTGTGTGTGTGTGTGTGTGTACTGCTGTTGCCCTTACGAGAACCAGTCTGAGCTTTAGACCTCGTAAGAGAAGACAGTATTGTAAAGTGACTTTATTTTGGGAGGTGGTCTTTACTTTTTTAACAGGGTGGTTTACGGTTAGGGTAATTCAGTTTTGGAGATAAAACAGAAGCAGGTGAGGCTAAGTGTCAAAGCAAAAGTAAAAAGGTAGTTTGAGGCTTGGATTGAATTTTAATTTTGAATTAAACTTGAAGACAGTGAAGTTGTGCCCTTAATAATTAATACTTAGTTACTTTTTTGGGGGGATCATAATTACAGATGAGTTTGCGTGTTCATATAAAACAGTTTTTTAAAGCAGATTCTGATATTTTTAGACTAAATTCAACTGTTTGCAGGCAAAAAAAAAAATAAATTAAAAGGATTAATTAAATCAGTTTTTAAAATTTCAAAATTTCAAAAAATATTTAAATTAGATTAAAATGAAATGAATAGTATTCGTATTCTCCAACAAAGTTACACATTAGGGCTGCAACTAACAGTTATTTCCATTGTCAATTAATCTGTCAATTATTTTCTCTGTTAATCTATTAGTTGGTAAATGGTGACAAATGTCAATCAGTGTTTCTCAAAGCCCAAGATGATGTTCACAACTCAAAGATATTCAGTTTACTGTCACTGAGGAGTAAAGAAACCAGAAAATACTGACATTTTTTGACATTGCCTTTTTTTATATTACTCAAACCAATTAATTGAAAAATAATTGATTAATTTAATAGTTGACAACTAATCAATTAATCATTGTTTTTACACATGACACCATAATGTAGGCAGGTGATTTTTTTTTTTTTTTTACTTGGAATCAACAAATTGTGACGTTTATAAATAATTTGGCGTGCTTGTCAAAGCCGTCATGGGTGGGTGGGGTTCAGCGGGGGACAATTTGGTCTTAAAGCCTCAGCATTTCTACGATTCTGGCTACAGATCCTCTTCAGAGTTAAAATTATTTGGTTGTGGACTTGAATTAGCTTATATTTAGTGGTGACAATTCAGATTAAGAGGGAATTAATGTAGTCAATGTAAGCTTAGACCTCGGGTTCACATCATAAGATGATTGCCAGTGTAGAAACTAAGAAAAACTAAATTTTGCATGCCAAATAATTTTTGTGCATATAGCCCAAAATCATAAATTTGTCTCAAAGGGCTCTACCGTCTTTAAAGCACACACCATCCTATATGCTTGGACCCCAAAAGAAAAACTTGAAAAAACATAAACCCTTTGACAGGAAACCTTGCATACAAAATTGTTTATTTTTCTAAGATCATCTTCTCGAGAAATGCGGTATAGTTTTACCTCCTCAGGCATGTAAAATGTATTAAAATAAACAATCTAAAGAGGTAAAAATCACCTTTAACTCACTCTGTCATAAGGAGTCGTCAGTAGACATTACTTTCTAAACAGCTGATGTCGATCTTCTGCGACAAATGACAGACCTACTGTATCTCTAACTGCTTTACATTACCTCTCTTCCATCAAATAATAACCACATTTTTTAAACCTAAATTAGGTATATTTAAAGGTCTGTATTTTTAGTTATGCATTTAGTGATATTTCCATATAAAAGTGAATTTGAATTTGTTTCAGGTCCTTAACGTGTATTGCAGTCTCAGTTTTCGACACTGAGGCCCCACTGTGACAGTAATGACTAGACAGCGGGCTGAAATACTGAGCGCCGCCTCAGACAGGTGGACACTGGTGATAAGGAGATTTCCCAGCAGTCACAGCAGGTGACTGGAAATGTTGTTCTGTATACCTCGATTGTTAGAGGTACACAGACATGGCATTAAAATTGCCGGGGCCAAAGATGTGATTCCTACCTTCACTAGTGTACTCTGTAGTACTATAGGATGCTTTCAATACAAGCAACCTCTAAATGCAATATTAGATTTATCTATTGCAAGACATATTTGGAAAATATCAAATAAAGTATAATTAGAAGCTTAGGAAGAGTGTTTTTCCTCTCATACATACAGTATATTCTCTTCCAGTTACCTTTGTTTACTCTTTTCCAAACAATTGCAATAAATATTAAAAGCTTTTAAAGTTTGAATCCTCAAGGATGAGCCTTTAAAGCTAGTGGAAAAAGAGGTTTATGAGAGCCTCATTATGAACCTGCTTTAAACACTGTAAAGATGAAGTGTGACAGTACAGGTAGAGAGAGACATGTAGGAAGAAGAAGGCATATCCATCAGATTAACACACAGTAATGTGTTCCTGGTCTGGCTCCCAGCATCAGTGATTTATCAATGCAAAGCTAATAGCATCAATATGAATCTAACTAAAAATCAATATTTCATTACCTAATTGTTAGTGGGAATGAAGAAGGATGATTGTATGAGACAGCGTTTGAGAGCATCTGGAGTTCACCGAGACATCTGGAGGACAAACTCGAACCGTAACTGCACTCTCAGTTACAACACACTTTTAAGGAAGAGGAAAAAAAAAAAAATCAATGGTCGCGGCTTTAAGATGGTAAAACACTAACAACAAACAGACAAAACCCAATGATTTGTTGCATAACGCAACCGCGAGGTTAAAACCATGTTGCAACCTTACATTTTATCAAATAGATCGCTGCCACAATACCACACACACAATCCATTAAAAATACTGATGGTCCAAAAAGACTCATCGGCCACACAAAGATGTCAAAGCCAGACAGTCATCCTAGACATCCATCACTTACACATTAAATAGAGTCGGTTGGCAAAAGTCAATATCATGCAATCTGGTGACAAAGATGCATAAAATAAATTAAAACGTAATCCCCTCAGCTACTTTGAAAGTCATACTGGTAATCACACTTCCCGAAACCTTCACAACGAAAAATAACGTTTTCAGTTATGTCTTGTAAAAGCTTAAAATACCTAATTACATACTGTTCTTATGTCTCAGACTAACAATTAACTGTGTGGTTCCAGAGCTGGTTTCTATGACTAAAATCAGGTATGAATTGCACCCAGGATACATCAACTGGTTGGATAGAGAACCAAAAGCATGTGGCTTTACTGAAAGGATAAGGCTGGCATTATTCTACATTTATCTTAATTTCAGACTTCCTTACCTTGTCTGTAGCACTCAGCCTCAGACCTCCTAGTGAGGACCGTAAATCTTTTAACAGGTCATCAATATATAGTTTCAAAAAGGCTAAATAACTTCTAAAAAGAGCAGGGTACTATAATTTCTAACAAACATTACTTCAAGGTAGATGTAGGCGTAGATCTGGTAGTATTTGGCTGTAAGGTTTCAGATTGCAACCAAATGAAGCCTCTCCTGTGTGCCACGGTGCGTGACGTGAAAATGCAAAATGGTCATATCTAGAGCCAGTTGTGTAGGTCATTTGGAAAGCCTGTGCTTTGCCAGAGAGTGAGAGAGCGGTGGCGATGAGAGCGAGTAATGTTACTGACTCAAGTTCAAGCAGCAAACGTTAACATAGTTTGGTTTGTCTGTTCTGGGCCACTGTAGAAACATGGCGGTGCAACATGGCGGACTCCGTGGAGAGGGGACTGGCTACCTATGTAGATACTAAGGTAACAAACCACAATTCTTATTATTAGGTGATTATACACTAAAGAAAACACATTTATTAGTATTATATTTCATTTCTGCCAGTACATGCTCCTAAATGTTACACACTGGTCCTTTAAACAGGAGTAAATGGATCATTTATTTATTTATTTTCAGATGTGGAATAATACATATCAGGAGCTCTAGTGCACATTTACAGCAGCAGGACGGTATGTGGGATTCACTCAAAATAAACTACAGTGGCTGCATTCATCACAATAAAGGAATACGTCAGCTGGTAGAACCTGTGGATTAAATTCAGCGTTGGCTTTGGTTTCCATGGGACTTGATGACAATAAGAAAAAAATAAAGAATACTGCCAGACATATGTCTGAGAAGTTTTATAGTATCTTTTGGTAGTATGGGAACATTTTTCATATCCACTGAGACAGTGGTGCTGCAAAAGCACAACACAATATCTTCGTAGTCGGAAAACACATGGAAGTGAGACAACAGTGAAACACAACCTAGGGAATGCTTTAGAGTTTATGTAGCTGGAAAATCCCTGCAGCAGGACACTAGATATGTTATGTACATAATATGTTGTATTGTACATCTTTGGGTGATTTCCTTGAATGAAACATGTCCCCTGTTTGTGATGTCTGCCCTCAAGCTCTTCTCTACATGTTATTTTCCAGTGTCAACAGGGGGAAATTAAATGCAATATATATTTTACTGTTACTATAATTATTCTCCTTTAAGTTGTAAAACGCCCATGTATTTGGTCATAGGACTGATAAGTGCTTTCAAATAAAATTTCCACTCAATTACCACTGTTATCTACAATACACTCCTTGTATCCCACACATGAAAATATCTGAAAGTTAATTTACATGAACTTTACAGTGTCAGCTTTAATTTACAACATCATTCAACTGAAATGGAGAAACATGACAACTGAAGGGTGTGGTTACACTCGTCGTGATGTAAACCAGCGACTCGAGGTGAGCATGAACTGATCACCTCCGCCAAGGAGGTTATGTTTTTGCCAGCATTTATCGGTCTGGCTGTTTGTCTGTGTTCAAGATGACTCAAAAACTTATGGACGGATTTTGATGAAATTTTCAATTGGAAATTTTTAATTTTGGGGGTGATCCAGAAGAAATCCTGGATTCTGGATCACTTTGAAATTTTTGTTAACATTGGGGTAAATGGGACCCAAAAAATTGTTTCTCAGTATCTCTGGTAATTGTTGCCCAAAGCTCATGAAATTTGACTCAGGGATTTACAATTTGCACTTCTATCAAATCCCAAAGGCTGATCCAGATCTGATCCAGATGGCGGATTTTATAGCAATTTATATAAAAACTGGGGGTACTCTTACATTTTGGCCTACTGTGCATTTAATATTAGAAGTAGAGATTTCTAACAAGCGGCATCGTGTAGCTGAGACAAAGCCGCATCTGACGTATGTCAGCGAATTTGATCTAGCTTTAATACTTGAGGAGATAGATCCAGAAGAAACTGCCAGGGGGGAAACTACGGTGCTTGGCGGAGGTCTGCAATCTCCGAGTGCTTTTCTAGATTGGAATTTAATTTTGTCTTGCTCTTGAACTGTGATGTTGTGTAATTCACCATCTTCCTACACGTCGCTTATTGTGCTTCCTTCAGCAGTTCCTGCACAGGTAAGAAAATAGACCGGCTGCAATAAGTTCTTGAAGTCAGGGACAAGAGATAATTGAATGTGCGTGACATTGAGGAAACTATTTTTATGCCGCAGATTCAAACAAGTAATGTATGCCAGAGCTATAAATGATGTCAGTTTCTATTTAAGGAGTAATACTCCTACTTACTCCCTGAAATTTTTTCTTTGCTTCTAGTATACGTGAGAGTTAATAAGCGGTGACTTATTTCTTATTTTGGATGCTGCACTCTTAAAAATGATGAGGACATGCTGACATTCATTCTCCTGACCTGGTATCCTGCAGGAATCTCAGAAAATTTAACAGCTGGCCATCGCAATTTGGAGCGCTCACATAAGGCAAAAAAGACAATACATTTTCAGTGATTTGCATCTTTTACAGGTTCATTAACCAGTCGATCAAACAGTGCAGGAGATTGTTTGCCTCTTACACTGCTGGAAAAAATAAGGTTTCTCTTTAAACAAGTCTGGATCTGCAAAATTTCTTTATGTATATTTAAGACAACAAATGCACAATTGGCCTACTCCACGAATTCACCTCAAGGGACCTCTGAACAGAGATGCACTGGTTATACATCATTTGTCCGTTAAAGGAACAATAGGAGAAGAAATAGTATTTGTACCACAAAAAAAGAGTAACCTGACTGTGGGCATGAATATGAGTCTGTCTGCATTATCCAAGACCTTGAAGGTATCACAGTCAGAGAGTCTATTGCCGCTGTTAAAAAGACTGAGAGGATATTATCTCGATGGTGCCAAAATAAATCTCTCAGCTAAAGGTATTATTTGTTATGTCAAAGATCTCATCGCACACCGACACTTGTTAATGCTTTTGTAATTTATGAAATGGTTATTTACAGGCTTTGAATCTGTAGCACAGAGTGGAAAGAGGGGGTTTGGTTTAATTGCTGTGGAGCAAAGTACACGACAAGGTCCAGGGACTGGAAAGAAGCCAGATCCTTCTACTGTCGGGCACTAATAACACATCACAGTGACAGAGATGCGCCTCCTCTCTACCTTGCTGTATCGATCTTCCATCTCGCTGTTAATAGTGCTGTTAAACACCAGCTCTTGGCTCTTTACTGTGTCCAAGCCCACTTAACAATAAAACTCCCGCTCTGCTCACCTTTTAAAATGCCTGAGAGGTAGCGAGACAGCCGTGGGCAAAAACTGTTGGCGGTTGTGTAACGGATTCACCTGCCTGCAGGATAATAGGTTGCATTTGTAGTCTCTAAAATACATCTTAATTAGTATAAAGCAAAAATGTGTTGCTTTTTTGGTTGAATTACTTGCAGGAGAAACTGCTCCTGTTTAATTTACCTGCATGATATAACATGGAGGGAAGCAGAATAACTGATAAAGGCCACATGGCAGGATGTTCTGTTGTGTTTTTGACAATTGCAAATAATGTGTGAATTATGACATGAAATTACATAATAAACATTTCAGAAATTTAAGAAGAAGAAGAAGATAGTCCTTTATTAGTCCCACTGGGGGAAATTCAATTTTTTCACTCTGTTGTTAACTTATACACGGTACATGCAGACCCGAACACACACATGCACAAACATGCAACAATGGAGAGATGTCAGAGTGATGGGGCTGCTCCTGACAAGCGCCCCGAGCAGTTGGGGGTTTGGTGCCTTGCTCAGGGGCACCTCGGCAGTGCCCAAGAGGTAAACTGGCACCTCTCCAGCTACCAGTTCAGACTCAGTTCTTGGTCCATGTCGGGACTTGAACCGGTGACCCTCCGGTTCTCAAGCCAACTCCCTACAGACTGAGCTACTGCCGCCCCCTGTAAGAGCTGACCTGTAGCTGTACGAGACAGATCAGTGAATCAGATCAGAGTTGTGCCCTGTTGGAGGAGAGGCTATATCAAAGATTTTACTCAGGCTAACTAGCAGCAAGGCTAGATGGTAGCCTAATGTTGGTTAGTCTGTCCACTGCCTTGGTCCAGACTGAAATACTGTATTTCAATAACTGTAAGATGGACTGCTACGAAAAGCAGTACCAACATTCATGATCCCCATGGAATAAATCCTACTCACTTTGGTGATCCCCTGACTTCTCCTCTGGAGCCACCATAAGACATTTTTTAAAACTGGGTTCTGTCCCTGACCTCCTTCCTACACTGAAGAGGCTTGTCATTCTATTCAGCCTTATGATGTCCAGAGCCTTCGTCATCTCAAGGCAAATCTCATCCATCCCTAGTGCTCTGCCACTGAGGAGTTTTTTGACTATGTCAGCGACCTCTGATAGGGATTTGGATAGGTCTTCACCTTCAGTGTTCAACCTCTGCCTCCTCCAGAGGACATGTTCGTCAGGTTCAAGATTTCCTCAGAGTGCTCTTTCCACCGCCCGACAATATCCCTCGTCTGGGTCAGCAGTTACCCTGCTGAACACAGCCTGAGCCAAGCCCTGCTTTCCCTTTGAGTCGTCAGTTTACCAGAACTCCCTTAAGGCCAATCAAAAGTCCTTCCCCATAGTTTCCCCAACTCCTCCCACACCTGGATTTTTGCTTTGGTGACCACCGCAGCTGCAGCCCTTCTAGCCATCCGGTACCTTTCTGTTGTTTCCGGAAATCCCTGAGCCAACCAAGGCGGAAAGGCCTCCTTCTTCAGCTGCTGGTGTCCAACAGCCGCCACAACAGGCACTGATGACGTTCCAACCACAACTCCTAGCAGTTGCTTCCACAATGGAGGGTCAACATGACCCACTTTGATTCCATGTCCCCAGCCTCCCCTGTGATGTGCACAAAATTTTTCCTGAGTCAGCAAGCGAGCAAGCTACGTTCACAGTTATAACGCTACAGACAACCCCACACTCACCGGCGCCACACACACACACACACACACAACACACACAGTCTGTTAAAAGTGCTAACGTAACATGCTAACAGTATCATTACATCGAGCAGACAGACAGCTGACAACCTTCTAAATTAAATTAAATGATGCGGTGGTGGCGGACTTTACTGGGAAAGTGGCTGCATGTCTGCATCACCACAAGCAGCACTGTGGCTGCTAAAGCCCCTGGACAGGTGAACTCAGCTGTCTGTTGTGCTCATACACTGCAGCTAACACACCGCTACATGAGATGCACAAATCCTCTGTGATTGGTTAAACAGTTTTTTTCAAAATTCGCATCCCTACATGCGAGCATCAGGTATCCCTAACGAATGGTAAATGAACATGTTTAGGCAGTAAACAGTGCATTAAGTAATTGCCACGTGGGAAGCATTGGAAGAGTTCTTTTAAGGCAAACAATCGCTGCCAATGTAGAGCAGGCATCCAGAGGGAGTCCAAGTCTTTAGTCAAGGACTTGTGTTTTATTAGTTGAACGATATAAAACATGACAAAATGCCTACTCAAAGAAAATCAAAGATTTTCAACCCTTCCCACGGGAACTTCTATATAGGGCAAGAGCTCCTCGCATCTCTCAGTGTCTCTCCTGGGTGGTGTGTCGGCAACGTCTGAAACAGGCTCTAAACACCTCCACCATCGACAAACAACCACCATGAGTATTTGTTACAACATTTTCCACTATCACTGAAACAAACTCCAGCCTGCACAGTGTTGCTTGAGAAAATTTCATTGGGAATATATTTTAATGTGGTCTGTCTATATTTTCTGGTGGTTAATTATTATAAGTTTGATATGGTTTAATCTAAATTTTTGCAACACAGCACAACATACATTTAATTAACCCACGTCTTGGTTAAAATCCTGTCTTTCTGGTACAACCCAACAAAGAAAAGGAAAATTCAGGGTAGAGCAATTTGTCACAATTTGCCAACCTTTTGTCACAAATTCACATTGCAGAATAAACTAACTCTGCATGTGTCTGCCTTGAGTGTGCTGAGATTAGAAAGACAAAACCTGATATATTCTTACAGGGGCTGTATGTCTGCTTGTGCTTTGAAACTTTTTTTGATAGTGTTTGAGCATAGCTCCTTTTAAGCAAAAAAAAAAAAAAAAAAAAAAAACAACATTTGAGTAACTAAACAGGAGCCTTAGTGTGATGTTTGTTGTTTTTGATTTCACTGATGCCTCAGGAAATAATTTCTAGCTTTGGTGGTGAGGCTTTGAAGAGAGCTTTCTTAAAGGTGTGCAATGTTTTTCTTTTCGAAACAGCATTTGATTTGTATTTATCCTGCTAATGTCACGTATCAGCCGCACACACAGGCATACTTACTGTAGATCAGAAAAATGTTTAGACAGAATATACCAAATATACCAAGGTGATATAAGACTAGAAATGAACCAGAAGGGAGAGGTCAAGAAAGTTTTTACTGCTCTTTGGTCTTTTCCAAACAGCTTTACATTATTTTCATATTTATTTACAATATATTGCTCTCTGTCATACCATGACATCTTAAAAATGGAAACCCTGGTGGCCTAAAGGTGAGATGGTGATCAAAAACCACAGCATCCAGAGTTTTGTTGCATGTCATCCTCACAATCTCTCTCGTGTTAACACAAATGGTTTTTAATGCTATTGATTTCTTGAATGCATTAACATGTTTTGCAGTTTTTAGAATAAAACTAGAAATCCTAAGGAATCCACTGATACCAACCAGGTCACCCTAGCTTGTAGCAAAGGAAGCTAAATAACGCTCCAAACATACACAAAATTTTGGGAAGGAAAAACTGGCACGGCCATTTTCAAAGGGGCCCATTGACCTCAGACCTCAAGATACTGTATGTGAATGTAAATGGGTTCTCTGGGTACCCACCAGTCTCCCCTTTACAGACATGACCACTTTATGATAATCACATGCAGTTTGGGGCAAGTCGTAGTCAAGTCAGCACACTGACACACTGACAGCTGTTGTTGCCTGTTGGGCTGCAGTTTGCCATGTTATGATCTGAGCATATTATTTATATTAATGCAGTACCTGTGAGGGTTTCTGGACCATATTTGTCATTGTTTTGTGTTGTTCATTGACTTCCAATAATAAATACATACATAGATTTGCATAAAGCAGCATATTTGCCCACTCGCATAAGAGTATTAAATACTTGAAAAATCTCACTTTAAGGTACATTTTGAACAGAAAAAAATATGCGATTAATATCAATTAAATATTTCAATTGGTTGACAGCCCTAAAGATAACTCCAGGTACACTTCCAACTGAATCTCACATTTTCCTCAGGGGATTAAATTTCCTCACTGAGTGATCTCAATCGACTGAGCAGTACTATGAGATGTCGTTGAAATCTCCATAAAAGTAAAACTTTGATTTAAGATTTTATTTAGTCAGACTCCAGTTTCTGAATCAACTTCTATGCTTGACAATTATAATATGTTAAGGATTTAAACTAATTGACAAGCAAACTGATTTTGTGATAGATCCAGTACATGTTATGAATGAATCTTACCACAGACTGAATCAGACGCTTTTAGCAGTGGAGCTGGTGACAGAGAACAATGTTTTCAGCTAAGCCCTGATTGCATCCTGGTTAAAAGCGTACTGAAAGTCAGCAAAAGCCACAGAAACAATCATATAATAACTCTGTTGCATCTTGAATCAACAAGATACTGAATTGAAGACAGTCAGAATCAGCAGTTCTATTCAAAACACCTCTATTTTGCAATTTGGGAAAATGGATGGATGGCTCGCCGTCAGCCTGCTGCAGCCACGTTACACAAGCAGTCATAAAATCTACACTTACTAAAGAGGAACACCACCTAAATTAACCTTCAATGTGTTATTTCTACAGCAAAAGGAAAGTTCAATCAATATCTGTGAACATGAGTTCCTCTCTCTCAAAGCTAAAAACCAGAGAAGTGAGTCTCAAACTTGTGATGTCTTAGGGTATAAAGTGTGGAGCTGCTCCATAGACAATGAATGGGAAGCATTATGTGGGCCCACTGTTTCTTTTTTTGTATACCCAAATTAACTTTATACTGTTGTAATGCTCTCGGTGCACCCTCTGGGTGCTCTCAGTGTCATCTAAAATATCTCTCCTATTCATTGTCTATGGAGCAGCTCCACACTTTATACTTGATGACCCCACAAACTTGAGTTTTAGCACCCTAGTTTTTGGATTTGGGAGACAGTTATTCACATTTACTTATATTTCTGGACTGTCTTAGACCATAGGAATAACATGGTTTAATTTTAAAAATGTACATATTTCCCCTTTAACTTCTCAAAAATGACACAATTTGCTTTGCTGCAAATATGTCCCTTTGACCTATGAAACACTATTGAACATATCCTAAAATGTCTGTTTATTGTAAACAGACATTTTTCCCCTGATGTGTTTTTCATCACTGTAGCTCTGGCTGTAAAACTCAGGTGCACCGACTGTAGTGTGGTGTGTTCCTGTAGTGTTACCAAATGATTCATAAACTCTGCTGAGTCTGCACTTTGCCTGAATGTGGACATTTTTCTCCTGAAATGTTCACCATAATAGCTCCGTCCTGAATTATACCGTCGCTGAAGGTGGCAATCATGTTGCCAAATTAGTCATCCTAATTTGACAAAAAAGGAGAAAGGACAGAGAACGACAGCACAAGCCTCTCTTTGACAGAAAAGATCTTCGGCTGTGGCGTCCATGCACTTCACTAACTACAAGAAATCCTGCACATTTCTGTCTGTCTCACTGAAATACACTCGCTCTCAGTGTAACTGCAGATCAATACAACTAGTTTTAAACTGTATTATATCAATCAATACAGAGCTGCAGCAGCTGTAGATTATCTTTGTTTCTTTACCGATCTGAAATGACTCAAGTGAAAGATGACAGATAAAGTGAAAGAAAGGCTCAGCTCTTGGATCCCTCAACACTACACAGGACTCCTCACGCCCGTCAGTTCAACGCTGCTGAAGGCCGCTTCGGAGGGAAAGAGGTGAAGATTCACTGATTTCAGAAAATAAAATAACTCACAATGTAAGATGGAGCCATTCACACATCATCACTACTCTTGTAAACAAACATTTATTTTGATTTACTTGCAATATCTTCAAAAAATTACCGAATGACGTGTCTAACTACATGTAGAAATCGAAACGCATACAAACACTAAAGTAGACAGCTGTTAAGAAAGAGAAAGTTTAAAGGTATAGTTTATAGGATGTGGCAGCTTCACCCAGCTGAGTACCTCATCTTTCACTCCTGGACTGCGGTATCATGAAAACTGTGGTTACGCCGTTCACTTCGCTCAGAGGCCATCCTTACCATAATAAAACTACTTTAGGAGCAACAGTAGTCAGTCAGCGGCTGGTGGTACTACGGATTTACACTCCGCAACTCACGTTATCACAGTTTAACAGGTGTCTGAGACCTACAGTGGCCTTCAGGTAACATAAAAACATGAAAGGCTCTCTCCAGAGCCACTGTTTGGTTCGTCCGTTCTGGGTTACTGTAGAAACATGGCGGAGCAACATGGCGGACTCTAACTAACTAACGAAAACACAATACATAATACACTAATGAAAACATAGTTCTGAATGTTATACTCCATTTCTACAAATAGATCCACCTAAATGCTACACATAGCTCCTTCAGTAAAATTAAATCAGATCAGATGAAATATATACTGAATGCTAAAAATAGTTTCAGGTTATTATAGATCTACTGACAGTATGTATACATTAATAAGTAAAAGTTGAAATTGTCAATGAAACTCTTTATTACCAACTAATAATCAGTATCACACCAGAGCAGTGATGTATAAATAACTAATGTATGTATCCTCATAATAAAGACATTCATGTTGCTCGCTCACATAATTTTACAGCCCTCGTCCCATGTCGCACATGAAAGCAGCTTTCGACTTTTACACATATGAAAACTAATAAACTTGTTGTAATTTTCCCACATATTGGATTTGCGTGAGAGGAGAACAAGCAATCTCTGTTCATATTCAACTAATAAATATATTTTGCAGGAAAGTATAAATGTCATCTGAGTCACGCAGCTCTTACAGAGAGTGGCGTTAAGGACTGATGTTGAATAGTCAAAGACTATTATTGTTGTTGACTGTGTGTGTAATACTATTGCTGTCCTGGATGGCTCATAATACAAAGCATTGCTGTATCCACTCCAGCCTCAGTCATCTTGCATGACCCATAAAAATGCTTTTATTTATATACTGGTCATTCAAGCTCAGTATAGAATAGTTATATTGGGGTGTGTTATTGCAGTGTTTTCCCAGCAGCAGGAACCTATTACACGTCACGCTTTAATGCAAAAAATGAGAATGATTTAAGTTCTTGCTAAGTGCTAAAAAGTTGGGCTTTTAATATCTCCAACTCAAAGGTCAGAGTCGTGCAACAGTAAATACAAAGAACAACAGGATGGCTATGTTGTGAATTCTTTGAGTGTTTCAAATGCAGTTTTTTTTTTTTTTTTTTTTTTTTTTGAAGGAGCAGTATGTAGGATCTGGTGGTATTTAGCTGAGGTTGCAATCTGTGATTGGCCCTCTCCACGGCCAGCTGCCAGTGCTTAGACTGTGCGTCTATGACAGAAATGAGTGGTGAAGCAAGAGAGAGAGAGAGTGGCAGCGACGGTGCGATAATGTCATCGACTCTGGCCCAAGCCGCTCTCGGCTACCGTAGAACAGGCTTGTTGCGGTAGTCAGTGGCAAAGGATTTGGTGTTGACGACGTTAAGAAGAAGAAGATCAACCTTTATTAGTCCCACTAGGGGAAATTCAATTTTTACACTCTGTTGTAACGTATACACAGTACATGCAGAACCGAAACACACACACATGCATCAATGGAGAGATGTCAGAGTGGGGGGGCTGCTCCTGACAAGCGCCCCGAGCAGTTGGGGGTTTGGTGCCTTGCTCAGGGGCACCTTGGCAGTGCCCAAGAGGTAAACTGGCACCTCTCCAGCTACCAGTTCACACTCAGTTCTTGGTCCATGTCGGGACTTGAACCGGTGACCCTCCGGTTCCCAAGCCAACTCCCTACAGACTGAGCTACTGCCGCCCCCAATGGAGTAGTGTTTATCGCTGTGAGGAGCGGCGTGTGGCTCCGCAGCAAAAGCTGGACCGGAGAGGCCAAAGTCGGCACGTTACACATATTGACCATCACGTTTTCTTGTAAAATGGCCGGTGTAATTGGTGACACCGGTGTTGTCAGAAGTGCGTTAACTGGTGGGAAAATTTCTTCACGTCACATCTCTGCTGTGAAGACAACCTGCTCCCTATGTGGATATAAACGGCTCATTGTTGGCTAACGAAAAAAAAAAAACAACTGTTATTTTCAGGTGATTATATGCTAAAGAAAACATACTTATTATATTCCATTTCTGCCAACAGATCCCCCTAATTGTTACACACTGTTCCTTTAATTCGTTTTAGGACTACTTTGTGAATTTGGTTCCACTGGTTCGATATTTCCTGGAGCTTTATGGTAAAAAAATGGATGTAACTTTCTGTTTTTAGAACAAACTAGTAGAGCTGGGCAGGGCAATCGCACAATATACTGTGTAGTAATAAAGTCTATTGAATATATTCTTCTATATAGTTTCTATTGCGATACAGGCTAGGCACATATTTTTTTCTCCATAATTTCACTTAAAACTGTTACGTTCATTGAGAAATGAGAAAATACTCCGTCACTTTTCAAGCATTCACTTCACACAGGAGTACACAAAAACAGGCTTCACAATGTGGTTATTTCACACAGACTGTTCACTCATGATACACTGTATGTCATTATGGAGCTGAGCCCTGCAAACTAGAGAAATTTCAGGTCACTCCCACTCTCCACGTCCACCTGTTCCCCACCTAACCGTGTTACGCGTCACGATTACACTAAATTTACTGAACTCTTTGTATCTCTAGCAATCAGTTTTGCACTGTCCAGTTTATCATTTTGTCAATGCTTCAAAATTCCATCTGCTTTTCATCTTTTGTGGTTTCACTGGTATAACGGCTGTTACTTGACATTTTACACCAGTTTATAAAAGAAGATTCAGTGCATGAACATTTCATTTGTGTACTATCACTTTATGAAAGTCCATTAATACTAGAGTCTCAACGATTAATCAATTAGTTGTCAACTGCTACATTAAATATGAACTACCTTGATAATTATTCAGTTTGAGAATTATTTCAAAGAAAAAAAGTTAAAATTCGCTGATTTCAGTTTCTGAAATGTGAATATTTTCTGGTTTCTGAATATCTTTGAGATGTGGACAAAACAAGACATTTGAGGACGTCATCCTGGGCTTTGGGAAACACTGATCGACATTTCTCACCATTTTCTGACTTTTTTTTTCGACCAAATAACTAATCGAGAAAATAATTGACAGATTAATCTGCAATGAAAGTAACCTTTAGTTGCAGCCCAAATTAATACATTAGCTCCTTTGTAATATTGCAAGGATGACATTAGGCTAAGAATGCATTTCACATTAAATTCAATTAGGTACATTTGCAAAAAGAAATGTCACGTTTATGTCCAAGAATCATCGTCTTTGAAACATCCTTAACAGGACGCCACATTTTGTGTTGTACATTTTGTGTTCATCTGGTCTTATTTCAGGGTGTAGCCTGTACCAGACGTTTTTAAATGTTGTTGCAGTTCCTGCTGGTCACCAACAGAGGCTGATAAAGGTTATGGATGACTTCATGTCCTGTGGACCACATAGTGATACAGTGCTGAACATATTAAGGTAATGTGATATTTACAATCTGTTGTGGGTCCTGCACTGGTTCCAATCTCTCTGCAGCTTCCCTTCAATTGTCTCCAGTTTAATTGCTTTACTGCCCCCTGAATACCCTTCTCTCGTTTCTGCTTCTCTCTCTCTTTTTTCCCTTTCCCTCAGTCCTCTCATACAAACACACACACACACACATATACAGACACACACATTTCCTCTGGCCCCGAGTCAGGCAGGGCAGCTGCAAAAGGCCTCACCAATGCGGGCTGACGAGAAGTGACAGCTCTCTGTATCACTCCCTGGCACTGACAGCTGACAGATGGATACCACTCACACACTGCAGGGGGAGAGAGAACCAGAGGTCGAGGAAGGGGAAAAGTGCCAAGGAGGATGATTCTCCAGCATTATTCTCTTTTCATGGGGCTGTTGTGTGATTGAGTGCTGGGTAGAATAACAAGCTTGCATCAGGCCAACTTGAAGCTCTTTTCTCTTTCCAAGACACAAACATAAAAAATGTGCACACATTCTGTACTTTACACTGTACCGGAGAGAAAAAACAACATTTCTAATGAAATTACAAATGTATACGCTGAGCGATGCAGTCAAGATTTTCTACCACGATACAGGTAAATTCATATCTTGATAGATAAACATCACAATACAGCAGGTGTTATGGTAAATCAGTAAAGTCTATATGAAATAACAACATTGTAAGGCCTATTTTTGTACACTCCACTGTGAATTTAATACTTGACAATGAACAGTGTTTTTTATTTTAAGAACTTGCAAAATGAACAGTTGATTGTAAATGTAGGCCTAGCCTATATCACAATAGAAATGATATCGAAAACCACATACAATAGACATTTTTGTACTATTTTGATGATATATATCAGCACATCGCCCAGCCCGACTACTTTATTCTAAAAGTTACACCCTTTTTGTTTGTTTGTTTGTTTTTTAAATTAGTCCTAAAACAAATTAAAGGAACAGTAAGTAACACGGGGGATCTATTGGTAGAAATACAATATATAAAAGACTACGAGAAATATAATATTAATAACAGTTTTCTTCAGTGATATAATCACAGACTACCTTATATATAATCTATATTAAAAGGGTAAATAAATAACTCCTTATTATCAACAACCTAACAATAATAATAATAATAATCTAGTCATATTTAATGATCCAGTTGTGTTTAGATTTAGAGAGATTCCCGTGCTTCAGTATTTACTTTTAGGTGTGCATGCTTATGTATATTCACAAACACCCTTTGTTTTTTTATCATCCACATGCCAGATGCTTTAACACGGTGTCACTGATGTGAATATGCTGCTTGATTGATGCCAACACGTTCAGCTTGTATGAATGTGGAGATATTTCTCTGTACTGACAGTATGAGGATCCATCAGAGCATAATGTATGTTCCCTCATATCATCTTGCATGTAAAATGGGCTGGGGCATTAATATAAATATGTTAATTTTGTGTTCATTTTCTGCATTAATGCTTCTTACATAATCAATAAATTGTTAATATATCCACTTTTATGATGGAGTAAAACAGACAGACGCATTTACAGTTGGCTGGAGGAGATCTTTCTGCTCTGCCGCTGACAAATGCTGATTGGCTTGTTGGCTTGCACCTGTTTTTTTGACATTGCCAATAATGGGAATTCAAAATGGGGTCCGGATAATGAAAGCGAAGCATTTCTCACACCGCGTCTGTATCATCATGCATCAACAGTTCGAGCCCAGCGCTGTCAAACTTTAGCTGCCATATTTTTTCAGTAGTTGGTGATGGAGCTGAAGGAGCAGCCGTCCTCACAACCTCCCAAACATCTCCATCTGAGCTGCAGATCTCTCACCGCAGCAGAGGACATCAACATGCTGGAAATAGCGGATTACAATATATTCCTTGGGCAGATACTTTTGTATGCATTTTTCACATACATACACTCAGTTTGGGATTTAGTGTCTTTCTTAAAGACTATTTGACACAAACACAGGAAGAGATTGTGATTAATCCCTGTCTTTACGATCTGACCTAAAACCACGACAGTTTTACATTTCAGTTTTACTTAAGCTCCAGATGAAAGGAAACCAAACTAAATCATGAAAATGACCAGTGCTTCCTATGTTTTGAACTGCAGATTATAATCTAACAACAAGTTACAAAGTTAGAAATTCACTCATTAAAAAACTGGCTCCTGTCGAATATTCATCACAGACAGAAATGTTTTAGTTGCCATCACATCACTGTCACTTCATATTTAGTTTACACTGCAGGTGAATAGGATAAACATTTTAACTAATATAAGTCACCATGAAACTTCCAAAGTTGATTATTTACATTAAGACAATCATTTTTTTGTATTACAAGTTTAATGAATTGTATGTTTAAATATGCAAATGAGACTAATTTGCGTAACAGAAATCTGAACACTGGCTAAATTCAGGCTCAATATTCTTGTTTCACTTTATTGACATATTAGATTTTTAAAGACAGCATTTAGGATATCTATTTCTAAAAAAATCCAGCTTCACCATGTTTTTAGGAATAAAATGTTTTTTGATTAAGACAAGTCTTTTGAACCGCCCAGGGATAAGACTCTTTTGGACAGATTATCATAAAGCATTGAAAAGCATACTTGACTTAGAAATACCTTTGGATTTCACCATTTTATTTTTAGGGAATTTTGATTTCCAGGCCCAACGAGCCGACAAATATCTGTTTGGTATTTTGACATTGGCTTGTAAAAAAGCGCTCACAAGACGCTGGTTGCTTCCTGAGCTTCCCACAGTATCTGAGTTGATGGATATTGTAAATGATAAATATATCATGGAAAGGATCACCTTCTCTCTCCAACTCAAGAAAAATGTCTTTATTAAGTTTTGGTCCAAGTGGGTCAAATATGTAAAGCCCTTACGACCAGATTTTGTGGGAGTGTTAAATATTTGATTACGTTGTAAGCTATTGTTTGTTTGTATTGATACATCCTTTAGTCTCGCTTATGTTTAACTGACATTGGTTATGACTACACTTTTTGTTCTCTCCCTAATTGTATATAGTTATTTGTGTGTTCTATAGAAAAGGAAAAAATAAAATGTAAAAAAAAGACAAGTCTTTTTTTGAACAGCAAGTTTTCTGAATTGTATGTTTAACTATGCAAATGAGGCTAATTTGCATACATTTCCTGAACAGAAAGGTCAATATTAGATCAACTAAGGCTTGTTTCAATTTGTCAATTTCAACGTTTTTTAAAGAGGATATCTCTTTGTATTGCTACATAAATCCATAAATACTGGCAACAGCCATAAAACATCCAACTTTTAGGAACAAAATGTTCTATAAATCTGACTATGGATTATATATGAACAAAGCTCGCTGTAGTGTGGAGATATCTGATTCAGACTGAGAACGAAAAACTCATTTGGAGAAAACTTCCCACAAAGATATGTATTGTAAAATTTCATACATTTTACAACAGATGAATAGAGTACAAAAATATCTAAACTAATAATAATAATAATAATATAATAATAATAATAATAATAATAATATAATAATAATCTAAACTTCCCCAGCTGATTACTTACTATTACAAAAAGACAAAGTTTATGTTAAATATGCAGATAAGGCTTGATCTAATGCTAACTTTGGGTGAATTTAGAAGAAATCTACAGAAGCAAATAGTCAAAGTAGAAAAAGTATTGGCAACTATTTTGCTAATCTATCAGTCATTTAAATATTTGTTTAAAGCAAAATACACACAGAGAAAGAAATAATATTTCCCGATTTACTCTGTTTTATGTGGTTAGAAACGTAATCTTTCTGGGTTTCGGACTGTTGGTCGGACAAAATGGTACATTCCACCATGGACTCTGCGAAACTGGGATGACCAAATTTCCTAATTTTCTGACATTTCACGGATCAACCAATGAACTGAAGAAATAACAGGCAGAATAAGAGACAATGAAAACAATTGTTAGTTGCAGGCTTAGTTTGGTGAGCTATTAGTTGGTCAGTCACGCCTACAGGGATTAGACAAGAAGTTGGGTACACCTGATAACACGAGAATCAAGATGTAACAAAACACATTTTGCTCTGAAAGCATATTAAAATCTTCCTGCTATATCAATTTTGACCTGTGAGATGTCGGGCTGATGAACAGAAAGGCCTCCAGTATCTTGAGGAAAAAGGGCAGTCTTAAAATAATATAAACTCCATAAATAATCATGCTGTTTTTGGTATGTTTGAAATTCAATGACAACTCAAAATGTTGATAATCACATATTCTTTAAGTCAAGGCTGTTTACAGTGATTATGCCTCGGTCTAGTTTATATTCTAGTTGTTTAATACATTGAAAGTTTAAAGTAAATGGTGCATGACGTTAAATCCTGTTGCAGGTATTCATGATAATGTAGAATAAAACTTAATATGACAGGGACGTCGCTGGGAGAAAATAAAATACAGCCTTTTTTCACAGTTTAAGGAAAAAATACATCATGTATCTGCAGATTCAAGCTTATTGCCTCAGCCACAAAACAAATCTATTTTCACTTCAGTTGTTTGGCTTGGTCGTATTCGCATGAGAATCAAAAGCCAGGTGGTGATTGCGGTGGTGACTGACTCGACTGTGCAAGAAAAGTGGAGTGTGAGAAATGGGGAAGATGAAAGGAAGTATTGTGGCGGTGAAGGAAATCCCCGAGGAATAACGCGAAGCAGACACAAATCAAAATGGACACTCAGTCTGTGCGTGACAACAGCAGACTGGTGCCTCCGTAATATGAATACTACCTTCTTCTCTTAACTGTAAAATCTACCAATGGTGGAACCTACGTACATTTACTCAAGTACTGTACTTTAGTACAATTCTGAGGTACTTGTACTTTACTTGAGTATATCTATTTTCTACTATTTTATACTTCTACTCTACTATCTGTGAGGTAAATATTGTCTTTTTTACTACCACTACATTTATCTGACAGCTGTAGATATTAGTTATTTTTTAAAGATTAAGATTATAATCTAAATATAATACAAAATTTAACTAATACTCAACAGTGAACAACTAATAAATTATTATGTATTATTATAGCTTAAGTTACCTGGCAGTAAAGTAAAACTACTGTAGCTCCAAATTTACCAGCTACAACATTAGTGATACTTACATATTAATGCACCAACTATACTATAATCCAGTAATATATTTATCATTCAGAAATGACACTTTCTGCAACATCAGTACTTTTGGTACTTTCATATTTTGATGCTAATACATATGTACTTTTATTTAAGAGAGATTTTGAGTGCAGGACTTGTAGGAGTACTTTTACACTATGATATTAGTACTTTTATTTAAGTTAAAGATGCGAGTACTTCTTCCACCACTGAAGTCTACTTACACTTTTCCCTGAACACTTTTGGTACTTTTATGTTTTGATGTTAATGATTATATACTTTTACTTGAGTAAAAATATGAATGCAAGTCTTGTAACAAAGTATTTTATATTGTGGTTTTAGTACTTCTAAGTAAAAGATGTTTGTACTTCTGCCACCACTGACATCTACCTAGAAATACAACACTTCTCCCCAAACACCTTTGGTACTTTTATGTTTTGATGCTAATACTTATGTACTTTATTTAAGTAAAATTTTGAATGCTGGACTTCTAACAGAGCATGTTTATACTGTGGTATTGGTACTTTTACTAAAGAAAAAAGATGTGAGTACTTCTTCCACCACTGAAATCTACCTAGAAACACTTCTACCCGAACAACACAACATAAAATTAAAAGTCTCCTCTCAAATCTGTCACTGTGACTGCAGTAAAACCTCGTTCTACTCTAAGAAATCAAATTTTACATTTAACTGTGAGAGCCACACAGGGAGAAGTTGGCATTCAAGTGCAACATGCTCAGATTTGATTTTAAGTTGGCACACACTAAGCAGCCGCACTGAGTCTGATTGAACTAATAAGCTCATGCCTGAAACCTTAAGTGACACTCTAAAATAGCAACAGTGTCAAGTCTCAAATGGGCGATGCCACAGCAAGGCGATGATGACACGAGTATTGTATATAGGAGGTGAAGAGTATGGTAATGTTGTCAGTGCAGCCCGAGGCCTCGGAGCCATCACACGGCAAAACAAGCAGCTCTGCGCGGCGCTGTCTCGTTACTGGCTGGCACATATTCTGTCAGTCTTCCTAATGCCAGACTGCTGCTCTGATTACTTCCTCTCCACTTCCTGCATCCCTCACAGACTGCTTGACCTTTTGTAATTACGTAAAATGATATTTATTTTTTTGCTCTTTCTGCAGGGCTAAATCTCACGAACATGAAAACTTGTGATCATGATAGCTTGAGTCTCATGTGATCATAACTACGGTCTCTCATGAGCGTGATTGCTAGTGTGTTGATAGCTGAAGGCAGCTTGTTTTCTTGGAGTCTGATGAGTTTGATTCTCAGCCAGGAGGAGTGGACGTAAAGAGGCAGGACACTCTGCTGCTGGGCTGTGTGGAAACCTCCAGAAGATTGTGTTAGATCCAGCGAAATACCCCTGTTGGGATATATCGACTAGCTCTCCGTTTAGTGGGTCCGATTTTCAGTCCTACTGGTATTACTCAGATAGGATTTACTGAAAATTGTTTAAGCTCAAGACGAGGAGACTCACCTAGCATCTAAGTGCCTTCTTCCGGATGTCTACCCTGCTTGCTCCAATGCAGCTCCAGATTGAGAAGCCTGGGATCTGATACCATCACTGGCCATGCCCATTAACGGCAGCTCTCCTCTAAGCGATCTATGGCTCTTGGTATTGTGTTTTAAAGACTAGGAAAATAAGTCTTGAGGATGTGTCGGCTAGAGCAACCGACAGGAACCATAAAGATGTTGACACAAGACCACAGTCCTTAAGAAGTGAAAATATTCAATGTCCAAAAATTATACTTTAATTGCAGTTGGTAGTTTTATTGCAGAATTAAGCAGGGCAAAGCATACAACTCAAAAATTATTGGAATTGAAGATTTGGTAAAATGGTGACTAGTAATTGAGAAAAATATTTGAAAACCTGATAAGAATGAGTTGCTGAGCAGAGTCCTTTAGGGTGAGACAAAGAGGAAATGTAGCTGGACATGCTACACTTCATTTGCTGCTGGAAAAGAGGAACTTGTAGAAATCCTGTGATTTTATCCAAAATTCACAATGTCTCTTAATGTCCCATAGTCTGTCAACCGGAGTGCAGAAACCTTGATTATCCAATATAATCCCACAGCTGGTTGGAAATGATTATGGCTCGGTCTTCATATTTTTCAACTTGGTAACTCGCACTCTCCGTCTCAAAAATCAAGGATTTATCATCTGACGTGGTCAATTCAGCAGGATATAATCAGACTTGCTCGAAGACCGTCCGAAGGGACATTAACACAGAATACTGTATGTTCTGCTCTTTTATACTTGCATTTTAATAATGAATACGTCAACACTTTCTAGCACGGTTGTGTGTGTGTGCTACAACACTTTTTGCCAGTTGGTGTGTACTCTGACACTTCTTCTTTTTGACTTCACCTCTGGATTTTTAGATGAGGTAATGTTCTGTTCAGCACATACACAACTTGGTTATAGGTCATAAATTAAAAACTGTGACTGATTCATAAATCAACTTCTTTCTTACTTATTATTTTCTGTTACAGATTTCAATAATGATATCAGTGGAATATGATCACCTTATAAATCAATACAATCATGTTTTCAATTTTACTTAATACAACAACTACTTCATCATTTCTTACTCTTATTTCTGATTGAGTAATCTGTGTTACATGATCACCATTCTGTGTGACAGGAAATTACCTCACTCTGTCGGCTTCTGGTAGACTGACCCTTAGGCCACTTGATGAAGTCCTAAGAGTTTCTGGTGTCTTCAGTGTGATCAGGCCATACTGCTTACTTTAGCAGTCGGGGCTTCTCAACTTATTTGACAAGATTTAAGATGTAGTCACATTACAGCTTGTGCTTTTTCTCTCAAAATTGTGTTCTGATGTAGAGTTATTTGTTTTCAAGAACTAATAACGCCTTTGAAGGTCCTTACAAATCATTGCTGGAAAACTTAAAATGTTTTATGATCTTACACAGCTATGATGCCGAGTTGATGTTTGTTTAGCTTTAGGCAAAAAACAACTTGGTTAGGGAAAGATGGTGGTCGGCTTGGTGTGCCTGGGCCTTAAGGAACGATCGCGGTTAATAGAAACCAACGTTGACTGTCGGGACGCAAACAACCGTCTTCAGAGTCTAGGACTGATGCTGTGTATGTATGTATGTATGTATGTATATATATATATATGTGTGTATATGTGTATATATGTGTGTGTATATGTGTATATATGTGTGTGTATATGTGTATATGTGTGTGTATATGCGTGTATGTATACGTGTATATGTGTGTGTGTATGTATATGTGTGTGTAGATATATGTGTGTGTGTGTGTGTGTATATGTGTGTGTGTGTGTATGTTGTGTTATGTTAATTGTTTGATGCACATATTTCTTATATTTCTCAATTCTTATTCTTACTTTATCATTTATTGATATTTCTCTACATATATTGAATTGATATATATATTGTTATATAAATATATTGTGGCATTATATACATAATCTACATGCTACATACTCCTTTATTTTTATAACATCTCTTTATGCTTTTATACAACAACAGCAACTGTAATGTCTCACTCCTGGAGATCAATAAAGCAACTGTGATTCTGAAATATTTCAAAATGACCAACCAACAAAAAGAGTAGAAAATATGCTTTCATCCATGAGTAGGGTGTGGACTAAAAACATCTGTAGTCATTCGAGAAGTGTCTGATTAAAAACATTTAAAAAGCCTTTAACTGATATGGGCAGGTACATTATAAATATATATTATATATTATAAAACTACACTGGCGTTTTGTTTGGAATTGGCACATATGATTTCCATTATTTATTTAATAAACATGTGGGTGAGTAAACTACTGTATGTATATATGTTTTATATATGTATATATGTTTTGTATGATTTAAATCAATAAAAAAATAAAATGATTTTGTGATGACAGTATCAGATGTACCTCTTTACTAGTCGGTGGTCCACTGTGACTGATGGTGGAAACTCGGTCTATCATTTAACACAGCCAAGACCTGACCTGCTTAGTAAGGTCAGAATCTGCACGGATACCGAAGCTCATACTAATCCACTATTTGATTAATGTGCACTCAGTGGAGGAGATAATATTCAACATACAGAAAAATTCAGCTGCTTCATCTCCCAGTCTCACACACAAAAACTGCTTTTTTTTTTTTTTTTTACTATCTGCTGTAATATAGTAACATCTGTACATTTTCGGTCTCTACAATAAATCCCTCACACACACACAGGGACACGGAAGAAATCTGCCATGAAACTTAATCACAAAAGGTCATGTTGGCGAGTGAAGAACAGATTAAATTAGCATAGTATTAGATATGGAAAATGATTTCTGTCAAATCAAACTGTAGCACAATTATAATATGTTAATTACTTATTTCATTACCGAAGTTGATTGCAGTTCACAGATGAAATCATGCGGGCAGAGACACCTGGAAAGAGGTGATGAAGCTTGAAACCCGTCCCCCGTTTCCTCCCCGTTTCCTCGTCATCGTGTCTCATCTATTCTCGCTTTGGCTTTTCACGTACGCATTAATTGCCTGAGCGTGCCACGCAAAAAATGCTTCAAAGGGCGCAGGACTTCTCATTTGTTCATCAAAGGGAAGATGATGAGTAGTGTGAGATCATGTGACCTAACCGCAGTGCTCCTCAGGGGAACCGAGCAGCAGAATCAAACGTGTCAGGCAGCCAAAACAAGCATTTTTCATTGAGCAGGCCCGATACAGATGATCAAGTTTTAAATAAACAGTGTTACAATGACATGAAATTGTTAGTAATAGCAGAAAATATGATCTGTGTGTTTATGTTCTCATGCTGAGAGTGAAGACTGAAGATTAAAGCCTGAACTGAACAGCTTGTGTTTTGTTGCGTTTAATCTCGGTTTATGACTCCCCCCAAAAAAATTTTTTTGTGACATTATTTAAACGGTTAACAGGGAGCTGCCAGTCACTGTGACGTTATCCAGTGGGTTTTGGAATGACATTTTGAAGCCTCAAGTTTGACATTTTGGCCGTCGCCATCTTGTTTTCTTGAAACCAGAAGTGACGCAAGAGGGTGGAGCTCCGTACAACTGATTGCTAAATATTATAAGACTTTCAAGCAACCAAAATGTTACAATTAGCTTTCATGAACTGAAAACAATGTGAAAGGGTTAATTTGAAAGACGAAAACACGGATAACTCCCAGATTGGACAACGCCGTGGCAGCAACCTGTCAATCACAAAGTAGCCACACCCTAAAAGCATACCCTGCTTTATGGTCTACTTGACTCTAAATGGGACCATAATTTACTAAATGCTGTATTGAAGAAGACTTGAAACTAGCGAATGAGACCATAAACTCATGTTTACAATGTTTACTGAGGTAATGAATCAAGTGAGAAGTAGGACTTTTGCAACCAGAGGAGTCACCCCCTGCTGGCTATTAGAAAGAATGCAAGTTTAAGACACTTCAGCTTTGGCCTCACTTTTCATAACCAAAGGTAGCCCACTGATTGGCCATTACAGACAGGGATGTTAATTTTCAAAAATTTTCTTCAACGATAACCGAAATTTGTTAACTGATATTAACCGTTATTAACCATGACAAGATTAGTGCCTCGCATGCAGCGGTGCGCCAGCTGCAGTTCATGAGCACAACAGACAACCTCAGTTCACCATCAGGAGAGTTACTGTAGCAGCCACGGTGCTGCGTTCACTGTCCCCAGTTCGCCATCCTGGAGCGTTAGCAGCCATGGTGTTGCGTATAGTGTTGCGGACAAGCAGCCACTTTCCCAGTTAAAGTCTCCACCACACGTTTAGTTGAGTTTAGCAGGTTTTCAGCTGTGCTCCTGCTTGGATTAACAAAAGTGATTCTCTTTGTTTGTGCTATCTTAGCAGCTGCTAGCTGCTGGACCGTGAGGCGGTGACTGTGGGTTTGCTGGTTGTATTATAGCTGTGAACGTACAGTTTATTTGTCACTGAATAAATGCTACGAGGTTACAAGCTACAACTCCTCAGCTGGCAGTCCCGAGCCAACTTCCTGTATCTGCACCAGCTCTCTATTAAACTGGGCCAGCTTTTCTCCTTAAAGTGATGAACCACTCCTCTGTGTTTTTGTCAGCTTTTTAATTAATTATTACTTCTTTTAACCATTTTAATCAATAGCGTAAGTGGTTAAAATGCTTAACGTTGGTTATCGGTTAAACTGTTGAATATTAACATCCCTAATTACACTTATAAATAAACTGCAAGTAAATTAAAGGAGGCAATACATGAGCGAAGAAGACCATTTCAGTTTCACAGTGAGGCCGTCTTTCAGCTCATGTGGAACAGATTTACTCTGTCCAAAGTTAATAGTTGTACATGTAATATTTACCTCATAACTCACCACAAATACAGCAAGCTCAGCACAGCCAAGATTGAAAGAGTGACCACAATACAGCATTGAATATCTCATTAAATACAGAGCACAACATCAAGTATTATCTGTAATATATCTATCAAGCCGCCATGTGGCCAACAAAAGCCACAAATGGATATACTGTTAACTTAAGACTGGAAATGAATGTGGCTGGTTTAGCAGCAGCATGAAGCATAGATCAGGAGTTCAACAGTCAGATGCGTCCACGATAGGAAAAATAAAAAAAGCAAGCTGACACATAGCCCAAGCTTTTTAGTCTAAATGTTTATCTAATGCTTCACTGAACATGAGGAGGAGGAAAGAGGTAGAATCTAGACAGTGACAAAAGTATGAGTTTCCCAGGAAACCAATATCACAGGTAAAAATGATGCAAAACAATAATTATATTTACATCCCTGAATCCAACAAACCCTCTACTAGACTCCAGACTCCAAAACAACAGCAACAGCCAAGGCAATATGTCACACAGCGATTCAACTCATGAATGCAAGTTTTCATTTTCACTGCAACAAATCAAGAGCATGAAGGCAACACGGTGCCACACAACAAACAAAGGAAATGAACAATATTAAGTCACCAAGGAAAGCATTAAAACCAAACCACACTGCACACAGACAGAAGCAGCAGCACGAGAGCAAAAACACCAACCAAACACAGCCATAACTCACAATATGCATGTTAGCAGGAGCAGCAAACTCTTACCTTAAAGAAGAGAGCTGCAGAGTAAACCTTGACGTGATGAGACGCCATCCCGATTTGCAACGACAGGGCCGCAAAAACTCCACTTCCGGTGTTCAGTCAATCCATCAGCTGGTTTCAGCAGCTACAAAAATCATTTCATGAGAATGACAACAGTAAAAAGCATTAAAATAAATCAGAGGCAAAGAGGAGCATTACCTTCACAGAGCAGTCCTGGGGTGACATGTTTGCAGGCATTATTCCTTTAGAAACGCCGTGTTTGAACCGCAGCAGCAAACGTTTGCAGCACGTTCAGAGCAGATTTAGCGCACCTGCTGTCAGCTAACGAGTGGGCGGGGCTTAGACGGTGTCAAAGTGCACTCAAATGGTGCCTTCAAATGGAGTCGTATTTACCGGGTTTACCAAATGGGATGTGTTGCGTTCAAGTGGTTAAGTCATGAAGAACACCGCTGCTAAGCCATGGCAATATTAACTTTACAGTCCGAGTCTAGAGCCACAGAGACTAATTTAGCAAGCTAGCAAATGGGTCACATAATGCAGAAAATGCAAAGACATAATGACAGAGGAGAAAGATGAGGTCATTTGGGAATATCAACATTTTCCTAGACATATAAAATGACCGGGAAAAACAATATATGACTAAAATTACAACATACTGTACAATATTAACTTATTCAGCACCGATAAATGAACTTCCATGGGCCCCACCATTTCTCACAACGTCAACAAACACGTCACAGGTCGTGAATATCACGAGGGGGCTCTGACTTGTAAACACAGGATAAGCACGACCCCATTTGAAGGCACCATAAGTTAGTTTTGTACAGTATACAGTATTCTTCACACTTGAACGCCACACATATGGTGTACATGACTTCCCATCTTGTAAACACGGTAAACACGACCCCATCTGAAGGCACCATAAGGCCCAGTTCCAATCCGGTCCCTCCACGCCCTCAGTCCCTGGTGGAGTGAGCTCCGATGTAGTCACTCACAGCTCAATGAAGATGAGGGTTTAAGAAGATGAGGGTTTAAGATGGAGGGTATCAAGACAGTAGCAAGTCTCTCTCCGGCAAGGATATAAATAAGTACTAGAATCAGAAAGACTTCATTGATTCCTGGGGGGGGGGGGGAATTGACTTATGTTTTACTCCCAATCTCAAATACATAAACATAGAGAAATTATAAGAAAATATAAATATCAAAAACAACAGTGCTATTAATAATGTTGAAAAATAGGCTCTATCATTCTGTGTGTACAAATGCAAGAATAGTATAAATAAAAAAGAATATTATTTTATTATTTCTGTATAAACACATACAGTGTTACGGCTGCAGTAGGCAAGATTGGAGCAAATAGGATTAAAACTGGTAACCTGAAGAAAACAAATGCACATCTGTGTCCTCCGGTACTCCTAATGGCATCTGCAGGATTTCACAGACTAGAGGAAAACAACTTCTGATCTGAGGTCAGCTGTCCAGCAGCAGTACGAGAGTCACGAGTCAATAAGCTGCCACCTCTGACCAAACGGTCAACTACGGAGCGCTGATCAAATATGAGTCAATATTCTGTTACTTTAATGCCTATTTCTGTCCTCAATGTTGATTAAATACTAAGCACCACTTGACTGGAGCACAGCCAATAGGAAAGCTCTCTCTTTGACCACTTGAATTTCAATATGCTGAAAGGTTTTTATGAAATTTTTGCCAAATATCCCAAAAAGTTGCTGCCTACTGCAGCTTCAATGCCAGAGTAAACCAGATTATTGCACAGCTGAATTATTGCACTAAATTATTGTACTGCTAAGTCAGTGTTTGACAGCTGAAGATATAAATTAAGGGGTTATATCTGTTGACAGGGGTAAAAATAACATATACATCATGGGTCTGGAATGGCACTTAATATGGTGGACTCTCCACACGAACTTGCAAATGGAGTGGAAACGGGCAGGGGGTGGTTTGGATTTGGGCCTTTGGCTCCGCTTGTCGGGCAGTAGTCTACTGGTCTGTTCAGCTGTCTTAGTGTTTCCCTCCCATTAAAATGATAGCACCCTACTCAGTAGTTATGGTAGGGATAAGAGTTGGTTCACGTTTAGGTTTAGGTAGGGGGAAGCACTTGACACCACACCGGAAACCTGCTCACAGGCTTCACACCATTTGTTGTAATCTTCTGGAGATTTTGCATGGATTTAGGTGCAGGTTTGGTATCTTGGGACGATGCAGAGATCTGTAAAGATGCTTTACAAGATTTGTTTCACATTGTGCTTCCTGTTGTTTGTCTTGTGTGTGATATCTCAGGTTTGAATAGACTCTCTCACCTGCATCCCTGGAGCCTTTCACTGGAGCTGATGAGCTCTATGTAATAAGACAGTGTCATGATGGGGATAAAAAAGCAGCTGTAGATGTGATGTTGGACGACCAAAACAAGGAACAATCAAGAGTAGTCAACAAAATAATCTCACTTCAACGTCCATTTAGTAGCTGTTCTGGAGCTTTCAATCAGAGATTTGTCCCCACGGCAGTGTGACATCTTGGTAATGCACATTTTAACAGCGAGGACACAGGATGCTCGGCCGCATGGCTGCGTTTGCCTTGCATGCTGCTTATTATAGCCTATCCGTGTGGAGAAGTCCATCAGTGCCTGAGGATTTGTACACTACATCCACACAACACCAACTCTTGAGCTATAAATCATTCTACAAAGCCTTCATATTTTGCCAAATTGGATACATTTCTGGCATAATTTATTATCTAATCAGTGGCCAGAAAAGTTTAAGCTGATCTGAAACCTCTTTGCCTGATTGAAAGACTGACACGTCTTGTGTGAGTTACTGAAAGGCTGAAATACTGCGCGATGATGGCAACGCTAAATGACACTCGCCTCTGACAAGTGGCAAATGGAGAGGATTAACATGAGCCAATGAGCTACAGAATGAATATATGTTCAAACCTCATTTGAAGTGGCATCTGTGACATTGCCATGCCAATTTAGAGAGAATTCAATCTGCCGGCATCAACCCTCTGAAACTGTGATTGGACTTGTGAAGAGACCAATTTGTTTCTAAATGTGTGCAGTCGGGCCTCTTTGTGATTATGATACGATATCTGTATTTATTCTTGAGCTTCAGCTGTATTCTCAACTCCATCAGCACTCAAATTAGCCTTTCTTATCAAGTATTTGAGGGAAGATTAGAACATAATACAGTCTATCATCTTGAGAGGCAGGGTTAATGTTTGCTTGGATGTTTGAGAGGTTATCAGCTGTCAGTACAAATTGCTAGAAAGTTGATGAAGTCTGTGTTTCATTTGTGACCAGCAGTTAATCCAATGTACCAGATTTGTATTCTGGGATGAATTATTTTTGATGAGCCTGCCATCCCTTTTTTTCTGTCATTTTCATGCATGTTTTTACGGTCGCTGTCTGGGTTTGGCCATCTTGTTCTCAATGCCTGCTAACATCAAGTTTTGTTCCCAAAATATAGTGTGTGATACCGTTTTCCCTCCACAATGCTGCTATACAGTATTTCCTACTAGTTTTGTTGCAAAGATACTGAGTGAAGGAATAGTACATTTTGGGAAACATGCTTTTTTGGCCAAGAACTTGGTGAGAAGATATATGTCACTCTCATGTTGGTACGGTAAATATGAACAGAGGTTAACAATTTAACAAGCTGGTCAGTGAGTAACATGATGCAGGAAATGCAAAGACATAAAGACAGAGGAGAAAGATGAGGTTGTTGAGAATATCAACATTTTTCTAGACATATTATACAATTATGAAGACTTACAATATACAAATAAAATTACAATATAGTCACTTGTGTACCAAAAAAATGAACTTTCATTTCTGATGGCAACAATATACCACAAGAGGGGGCGCTCATATGGACTCTCCTGGTGAACACGGTAAATACGACCCCATTCGAAGGCACCAAGTATCAGGCTAGCTCTTTCCTCTTGTCTCCAGTTATTCGTGCTAAGCTAACTGTCTGCTGTGGCTGATATACAGCACAGAGATGAAAGTGGTATCGATCGTCTCATCTATTTCTAACTAAAAGCATTTTTCCCAAAAACTAGTCCTTTAATAAATATACCTTTACGCTGATATATAAAGGCTAACCTCACAAAAAAATGAAGTAAAACAATGACAAGCAAGTAAATAAAAAGCAATCAGATAGTTGCTAAAAAACATAAAATAAAATCATAGAAAATTACAAGGAACAGTTATTTGTACTGACATCAAGATAAATACTGTATATCTGTGAATGGCTGCTAACAGGCATGTCCTGCAAATGCTGTACGACACAAGGAAAGAACAGCTTACAAATAATGGTATAAAAATAAAAAACAATACATCGCTTTATATTTAAAATTTTCCCACAAGCAAACATTCTGTTGCATTCTTGAGTTAAAAGTACCAGTTTTGTGAGTCAGATGTTGCAGGAAGCTGCATGAAATCTTGCGTGTGTCTCATGGTTTGATTATTGTGATGAATGATTATCATCTTTCTTGCTCTCACAGGGTAGCAGAGTACAGGAATGACCAGTTTCTTAGACTATTATCTCTCATCTGTGTGTGCAAACGGCACTTTAATGCTTCAGAGGAGATGTGTCTGAATAAAATTAGAATAACTGGATGTGAAAGAGGAGGTTCACTCTGGTGGGGCCTGGTGTTAAAACAAATTGTGTGCACAAGTGTGAGTGTAGTGGGAGACAGGAGTCCTGTGTGTGTGTGTGTTTCTTAGTGTGTGTTATGTGTGCAGGAGAGCTTGTGTATGCCCTGTCATATGATAAATGTTCTCTCTCTTATAATCTATGTGCTTCAAAATATGATGTATGTGAGGATGAACTTTGAATTATAACCTAAAGAGTGACTCATTAATCTTCTGACTTTGGTGGGGAGTGGACCAGCGGAATCCATTTTGCGTGTTTATGTTTTATGAATAATGCAATGTTGCGACTGGCCAGCTGGATCTGGGCAGTGACGTTCAGACATATAAAAGTCGACATACAAGCAAACAGCTCTGTTTGCTGGAGTGAAAAGGAAATAAATGCGAAAGTTAGCGTTAACAAGTAAGGTCAACAGATCAAGACCTGACCTCAGTGTCCTGGAGCAGGTTGATGCTTTATTTCCTTGTCTATTTTATCACTTTAGCGTACTCTGAGCTGTAAAATCAGTTCACTATATCCCACTGACAGACATCAGTATTCAATCGTCAGCAGAGAAGGGAAAAGTGAGAGGAACTGTGGGTTCACTATCTCCCAAAAACTCCTTAATGACTTTGGTGATCCGCTGGTGATCAGGTCAAATTTGAGATTGTCCATTATTTTGTTTTTTCACCAAAAACTATTGACATTCCCGTCAGCTTTAGTTGTCCTTTGTATTTTGCGCTAATTAAAAAATGTCTGCATGCTAATATGCCAAACTAACGCTTAACTATCCTTGTCAATAATCTGCTCTCTGCCATCACCAAACAATAGCCAAAGAGGCAGCTGAAACAATAATTTGGTGCCTTCAAATGGGGTCGTGTTTACCATGTTCATGTGATGTTCATGAGTCTATATGAACCCCCCAACCCCCTTTTGTGGTATTCAAGTGGAAAGTTTCTGAAAACTCAGAGTTCATGACTTGTGATGTGTTTGTTGACATCAGAAATGACCGAGGCCATGAGGTTCATTTTTCTGTGCATAATAAGTGAATATAATTGTAATGTTAATTGTATATTGTAATTCTTCATAATTTTATGTCTGAGGAAAATGTTGATATTCCCAACAGCCTCATCTTTCTCCTCTGGCATTATGCCTTTTCATTTCCTGCATTATGTCAGTAGCTTGCTAAATTGTTTGACAGTCATGTTAATATTGTCGTTTCTTAGCAGCGGTGTTCTCACGACTTAACAACTTGAACCCCAGGCATATCGCGTACACCACTTCCCATGTTGTAAACACAAGCTCACAAGTTTCATTTGAAGGCACCAATAATTAATTTATACAGCAGATCCACAATACAGCGAAAACTCAAGGTGCTTCACAGAGTAAGACAATCATAATACAGCGTTAAAACAATTTACACAAAAGAAAAACGAGATTAAAAGCATTAAAATAATATATATAAAATCATAATATATCTTGACCAAAGTTAAAAGTGAATAAAATTTCCATTTAGGAAGGCTGAGAGGAACAGCTGAGTCTTAAGATTAGATTTAAAAACAGCAAGTGAGTCTGAGGCCATGGCGCCAGCGATGAGAAGGCATGATCACCCATGTTTGTCAGCTTTGTCCATGGCAGTGAGAAAGTTTGAGCTGCCAGACCTGGGCTTCCGGGGTGACGAGCTCCTGAAGGCAGGTGAGACCGGTACAATTCATGGCCTTTAACACGAGGAAGAGGAGCTTGAAGATGATCCACTTGTTTACTGGGAGCCAGCAAAGGGAGAAGAGGAGTGGGGTGATGTGCTGCGATTTCCATGTTCTGGTAAGCTCCCAGCTGGGCGGCTCTGTTTTGGACATATTGTTACCTCCTGATAGTTGTGGTTGGTTGGCCTGTGAGCAGAGAGTTGCAATAGTCAATGCACAAGGTGATGAAAGCAGTGAGTAGAAGAAAATATATTAAAAATGTGCACAGAAACTAATGTTTGCTTTAAATCCACATACACAAGATTTAGACTGTCAATTACTGTCATCTTGATTAATCACTTTGTCTATACACTGTGAGAAAATAATAATAATAATCAGAGGCTGAGGTGACGTCCAAATAAAAGAAAAACCAGCAAATCTCAAAATTAAGAGGCTGAAATCAGAAAATTTGGCATTTGTGTGCTGAAATGTGACGATTAAGTCTATTTTGATGACCAAGTTTCTTTCAGCTCTACTCCTAAAAATATGACAATAGATCTAAAGATTCAGTTTATTTTGTTCAGTAATAATCTGCATCAAACCTGAACCAGATACAGTGAAACACAGAACATCTGTTGAGATAATTTTTAACAAAAAAAAAAAAAAAACATGCCACAATTTTACAGTCATTTATATATCTTCTGGGTCATTTATTGTTTTCCAGCAGGGAAAGCAAAAAAAATGATACGCAATTGTCCATGCTGCAATTTCAAATAGTCATTTAGGGTCATGAGGCCCCAGTGGTGTCCTCAACCTGAGTGACAAAATCCCTTTCAAAGGGAAATACAGAAACCTAGCAAGTTATCAGGTGAGCCCAGACACAACGTACAAGGTGATTTACTCTGAGCGGGCGACGTGTCACCAGGGTTTTCTTTGTTTCCCTCAGGTCTGATTTGAACTTAAATTGCTTCTGTGAAGACTCGGCTTGGCTTCTCATTATTTTGCCCCTCCTACTGCTCAAACATTAAGGAGCCTCATGTACGGCGCTGTACTGTATTCTCAAATGGTAATGCCCTCATTCTTTACCACCATGCAACCATCTGTCAAACCGCTGAGGAAGCAAGTCTTGTACTCCAGGTCAAGAAGCCCATTTTTTAAATTTGATAAAAATGGCCTCATTACAGTTTAAATACTTTCTGCACATTATATGTCAAGAAACAATTATCCACATGCAGGAGACATTACGTTGATAATAAAATGCAGTCACTTTTCATGAATAAATAAACACAGAAAACTAACATTAACACAATAGCAGTTAACATTTTCATGCATTTCTGGGACTATTAGATGTTATAATATTTGCATTAAGTATTGGTTTTAAAGGAATAGATTTAAGAAAACTGACGCTACTGTGCTGTTCAATAACAAGTTGCAGCCAAGATATGGTTAGCTTAGCTTAGCATAAACGCTGGACACATGGGCTACACAAGTAGCATTGTTCTTACAGGGAGGTCGCCACCAGCAACCAGCAGAGACTACAGGAAGTCACCTGCCAAGCCAAGAAATGGGCTGTTTGCAACATGGATGTACAGTATACGACCTCCCACGCTGCCCAACAAGCATGTTCCCCATAGACGACAACTGTAAAAGAGACAAAACTGTTGACAGGATAGTTCAAACTGAAAACAAGGTAAATTATGACCATTTCTATTAGGAATTATTGATCCACTGAAGTCTTATATTTGTAAAAATTTCACTGAGTTGTGAAAAGCTACATCATGTGTGACGTCGTCAAAATGTAAAGTCTATGGGCTGAGCAGGAAGGGCCAGAGGGAGAAACACTACGACGTATATTCAGTGGGCCGCAAAACCTAGAAGTAAAGGGAAGCAAGACAGTTTTTTGGGGCATGAGCGCTGGGCGGATTGGACTGAATAGATGCCATCTTGGGGTCCAGTATTCAGTTCTTATAATACATCCACGGTCTGCAATCACTCCCTTGCTCACCCATTTACTATTCCCTAGAAGACACACAATAGTTTAACTGTTTTCCATGTTTCCAGTCTTTATGCTAAGCTAACCAGCTGCTGAATGTAGCACACAGAGTTGTACAGATCTCTAGTCATCTAACGCTAAGCGAAAAAGCAAATACATGCATTTCCAAAAATGTCGAAAACGAGACTTTTATGGCATAATTGATTACAAGTAAATGTTCTTCATGCAAATACAACTAGTATGTACAGAGCAATAAAATACAAAAACTTGCATGTCACTCATTGTTTGACCTTTCCTCCATTAATGTTGTGTTGAGATAACATAATTACAATTATTACAATAACATGGAAAAACTGGCCCCTTTAATGTCATTCACCATCATCCAGTCATCTGCCTTCCCTGACAAATGAAAAAAGTGCGTATTAGACAGCTTAAATTATTATTATTATTACCTATATCCAATATCAATGACAGGTGATGACACGCACACACACTATCACCACGGTGCAGCTGGCCGACCCACCACAATCCTCTGAAACAAGATAGAGAAGGATAGAGCAGGCAGGGAAGTATACATTAACAAACTTGTAACTGCTGGCGGAGTGCCTCTCACCCTTCCTGTGTGCAGCCAGGCAGCCATAGCCAGATGCATCAAGCACACATTACATCCCTATACCTTGAGTATTTACTCTGCCATCCAGCCTGAGAGATTAGTTTAGCTGGAGAGTTGATTTATGGACGACAGAAAGTAATCCCTTCTTGTCCTGCGTGCTGTAGTCGTGCCTCCTCCTTTGCCACCGTGCCGAGCTTACACAGTCTGAAAGCCCTTGATACCGTGTTCGCCTTAAGGTGTAATGTTTGATAATATAACTACTGCTTCTGTCACCAAGACCCCCCACCCCATCTGCACCCACAGCCGAGCCTCCACCCCCCACAAATACATTACAGCCCCACAATGCTTTGAGATTTATGAGGGAGTAGTGGCATAGGAAAGAGAGAGAGAGGGAGAGAATATGCATTGATTGAATGCCCCAGATAGTCCCATCCAATCCCGCCCCAAAGAACATCAGTTATTTTGCATCCTGACACAGCGATTGATAACTCGTAAATGTGTGCGGGGATGACAAATGCAGATGGAAACTGACTCTGACAAAAATGATAACGGCATCGGTCTCGAGGGGGTGACGGAGGTGGAGGCGGGAGGCTGCTTAAAATATTTAATAATTGATACAGAGGCAGTGAGTTGTTGTTTGACCCTGGAGGAGTGTGAATGTCATCAGAAAATTGCCAACACTTTGAAGTGAAATACATTAATGATGCACGTATGTGTGTGTGTGTGCGTGTGTGTGTGTGTGTGTGAGATTGTGTGTGCATCTGTGTATATTAGCAGAGGAAGGCAAGAGGTTATGGCCTTTAATGGTCAATAAATTATATCAACACTGGGCATTATGTCTTCAGGACATAAAATTTTACATTTTTTGACATCAAGACAGTGAGCATTGAAAAATGCCTTTCATATAAGTCTTATTGTGCAGTATTTAGGCTCCAAATCAGTTGTGTTTTGCTTCCTACACTAACAGATAAACTCATGAAAGCTAAAAATGCTCCTACTTTAAACGTCTTCATATTCTTCAAGGGAAGGATTCACTTATTATAATAATATATTTTTATTATTATTAGATATGATATAATAATATAAATATTCCGGCAAACTAGAACACAATTGTACAACATATTCACTCTCAACTCATCAAATACCGCCGCTAGGGTCTGTTGCATTTTAAAATATGACGCTCTAGATACCCTTCTAGCATCAGTTTTGGACGTGTCAGGGATGACGAGTTTCTGCATAGCGTATTTTCAAAATAAACTTTAGGTGAACTTAGTTTTTAGATTTACTTATACAACATAAGTATTAGGCTAGACTTAGGAAAATATCATGGTTTGGGTTAAAATAACTATATTTATTACATAACTGGTGTTACTTTAGTATGGAAGTTACTTTATAAAACTACTGGAAAATAAGTCAACGTTGACTTGGTTTCATATGGGACATAAACAGTGGTCTCCTGGGTAAAAGCCCTGTGCTTGTTCGACACATCCATCCTCCCTCTCCCGCTCACCCTACACAGACTCGTTATACTTTAGGTTTTAATATTTTGATACAGGCTATCTAGTTTATTAAATGTGCCATGATGTAGTACTTCATATAGTTTGTATATGCCATACATCACTTCTAACATTATAATAATTGAGAGAGCTCTTTGTGTAGGACAGCTATACTGGATGTTTTGTCAAAACTATCAATATATTGGTTATTTTCAGTATATATCAGTATTTCTGACTTTCTATTTATAGAAAAATGACAATGACAAGCCATTTGAAGTTCAAAACACAAAACACTTCTTCTAGTAATGCCGTTGCTCTGTGCATGACTGATGGTCAAGAGCAGTGCTGACTCTAGTTGTAGCTCATCTGACACTGTTTTCCTCAAACACAATATCTGTATTGATTAAAGAAAATGAATGAGAAAACATCCTGAGCTGTCAGTTAACAATCTTGACAACATGCTTTCGTTGTGTGTCAATCTTGAAATTATAGTTATCTACAACTTACAATTTTGCGGTAGTAGCTCAGTGGGTAGAGTGGGCATCCATGAATCGCCAGGTTGGCGGTTCAATCCCCGGCTCCAACTGTCTGCATGTCGAGGTGTCCTTGAGCGAGACACTGAACCCCGAGTTGCTCCCCGAGTGCTTTACAGCAGCCCACTGCTCCTCAGGATGGGTTTAATGCAGAGGTCAAATTTCATCTATGTACCTGTATATATATGACAAATACAATAAAGTAATGTTGTTCAAACTGCATTTTTATCAAGATAATGAAGCAATGCTGTTAATTAACATATCTGATATGTATCTTAATGTATGAGTAAAATCCAAATATCCAGTCTTGCGATACAATATCTGCTTGTAAAGACTACAGAGTTATTAAACTTTTATATGGTTGCGTCGAGGCGCTGGCAGCATTTGGATAATGATAAGGAATGTTAAGGAAAGACTGTGGTCTTGGCATAACAGAAAAAGTATGTAGTATCTTGAAATACAACATGCTTATTAACATCTAACTGAAACACAATCTCCGCCTAACTTTAACCAAAGTGCTTTTGTTGCCTAAAACATAAAAGTTGTCTTGGAATATAACACTACAGGCAGCATATTATGTTTTTCATCATAAAAATAATTGGGAAAACAATTTAGTGCTATATAAAGATATTTTCTAGCAGACAGGACTGCATAATATCCTGGGTTGTTTCCTGGAAACATTGATTAGTGATATGGCACTAATAATAGGGAAAATAGCAATGCCCTGTAAACAAAAGCTCCACTTACAAATATATAAATATTAATTAATTCTAATTTCTTTCTTTACAGGAAACTTCTTGGAAAATCATAAGAAAGTATTCAGAAATTGAGGGCCCATAAAATAAAGTATTACAGAGATTTACAACAGAGGAGGTTTACATACAGTAGAGAAGCAAAGGTGAATGAACCCAGGTTTTCTTTTCAGCTGTGCATACTCTTAATACACTCAATATATCACTATAATACTGTGATGTGCTTTGGATTAAAGCCGCATCCAAATGTCTCATGTTAAACCATCTGAATTCCTCTCCATATGGTAAGTCGTGCACCCCTGTGGTGGACTCGGTGGGGCACTGACAGTTTCAACCCCATAACCCCTCATACCTTCATCGAGACAGCCCTCAAAATCTTTCAGCTGTCTAGTTTGGTATTAAGACAAATCAGTTTCAATAGTACAGAATGTGAAGCATTTCAATCCTCTTACACGAGTCTGATGTCTGAAAAGAAACAGACAATTAAGAAGCTCCAATTAACAAAGTGCATGAGATTATGGATCACTGTTGAATTAGTCCAGTATGTAGCCTCAGGGAGGAAACAGAGACAAGTAAATGATGGTATAGGTCCATTTTAGAGCTTCATTAGTACAAGAAAAAAAAATTAAACCTTGAAACTTTTCTTTTGCTCGTAGTTTCATCATAGAACAATCTAATCCTCTTCAAAGCTTCTTACTGCAGTCTTTCATAAAAGTATAGCTGGAAACAGACAGAAGATTGAAATGGCCAAACAAAAGCCATTATCACACCCCTACATGATAAGCCTCTTGGATAGATACATGGTGAAAATGGAAATTGTGATAAATCTTTGGCTGTGTTGCATCAAAGCATTGCCAGACCTTCATCTAGAAATGAGGTTGCGCATCACAGAAACCTCCGGACTCCGACCCTCAGCCCCACGGACGGATTACTGAACGGGCCTGCTGGGCACAGGCCCAGGGGCCCAGAGAGTCAGGGGCAAACAACCACAAAGACACAAAAAACGAACACACAGAGACACTAACAGACCATAAAGAGACAAAAAAGATGACAAAGAGACACAAAATGACCACAAAGAGACAAAGTGATCACAAAGAGGCTCAAAAGACCATAAAGACACACAAAAGACAACAAAGAGACTCAAAATGACCACAGAGATACAGAAAGACCATAAAGAGACACAAAAAGATGACAAAGAGACACATAATGACAACAAAGAGACAAAAAACGACCATGAGACACAAAAAAGACCATAAAGACACAAAACAATAACAAAGGGACACAAAATGACCAAGGAGAGACACAAAACAAATACAGAGATAAATAAATTGACCACGAAGACACATAAAACCACAGAGAGATCTGTAACGACAATAAATAGATGCAAAATAAACACAAAGAGACACAAAGTGACCACAGAAACACATAAAATGACCGCTAAGAGACACAAAATGACCACAAAGGCACATAAAATTACCACAAAAAGATATATAAATTGAGCACAAAGACACTCAAAACCACAGAGATCTGTAATGACTACAGAAACACACAAAATGAACACAGAGAGACATAAAACGACCATGAAGAGACACAAAATTACCAGACACACATATGACCACAAAGACGCACAAAACCATAGAGAGATCGGTCACGACTACAGAGACACAAAATGACCAAAAAGGGGAAAAAACCAAAGAGATGTGTCATGACAAAGGATAAAAAAGGCAAAAGCATCGTGAAGTCCATGTCTTGCTCCTTTGTAGGAAAGACGGTGGGGCCTTTAGCACATCTGTGCCCAGGGGCCCATTGTCTCATAATCCGTCCGTGGGATGGATTATGAGGCTGTACATGCCAGTTTCTAACGGATGAGAAGTGGGAATGATTGGGTTTGTCCTCCCTTGGGGATGCAAAAACAGGTGCTGAGCAGGATGTTACAAATGCCACCACTTTAATAAATGAACTTCTCCAAAAAAGCAGCACTAAATTTCTGATTAAAGCTGGACTGATGTTCCTCAGAAGTTGTTTCAAACTTGCTTTTTTTAATATGTTTGACAACGCCTACCTCTGGAAAGAGGGATGAGGAGACTGAAGAAGCAAAGTAGAGGGAGACGACAGAAGCAGAATGTGAAGAGACATTAAAACATTTCAAATGAAAGGTGCGTCAGAAGAGCTTGTCAGTGCATTACCGCCAAGATTAAAGGGGTCTCGGTGTCTTCTGTCGGGTTCAAGGGAGACTGCGTGAGGATTTGGCTCAGACTCTTAAATACCTCTGTCGACTAAGATTCAAACAAACACTTCCACAATAATTACAAGTTGACTTTTCTTCATTGCTAGAGGAGAAGGTAAACCTTTTTCAAATGAAACTCCTACATTGTCAGCATAAGTACCCGCTGCTGTTTATTCAAGTTTTTTTTTCCAGACTATTATTCACTGATTAGGGCACGTTGCATAGAAAACATAATGCTAGCACATTTACAAGCCTTTGGAGTTCAAGAGCAATAAGGTATTTAGTTGAGGTATTAGTTAGGAAATGAATGTGTCATTGGTTGGCAAGGTTGTTTCTTGAAGGTATCCTGCTTATAGCGTTGACATTTTGTGCTCAACTTGTTTTAAGGGCTTAACGCACACACAAATGTACTGAAAGTTACTTGTACTGTATCATATCTGAAAGAGCTAGTGCTTCTCTTCTTCTTTTTCTCACTGTTGTTTCTTTTAGCAAACAAAATCCTTCATCCAGCCGTGACCTCTGACCTCGCTGCAGATATACAACCACTGTTACATTAATACTGCACTCAGGTTTTCATGTTTAAGACTTTAAAGCTGGGGAGTTTAGGAGGAAAACATACTCTCACACTGTGTTCTCTAAAGCAGCGAGTAGCTCAGTGGGAAGCCGTGGACTGCTGGTGTCCTTAATAGCAGAAGCTGTCAACACAGACAGGGTGGCTGAACTCTAGACGGGCCTGTCAGACGTCCAAGCAGCTGTGACCGGTGCTGCTGAATGCAAACATGAGTGGCCATTTGTATGAACTTGGCAGGCTGAGAGGTGACTGTCAAAACCTGGTTTGAGGAGAGCGAGATGCACATACGGTGTAGAAAAGTTCTTCAGGGGAAAAAACACTGACAAATAGCGACGGCATATCGGTTTTGACATTGTCTTGACTTTTCAAAGAGCAGTCTGACAAAACAATCTCAACCCAAGGTCCACTTCAGCCATATCACACGGTGTCCATCTGCTGATGAAGACAAGAACTAGCTTGTGAGTGGACCTTGAGTGTGTTGTGTCAAATAGGCCGACTACTTCCCAGACTGTCACTAAAAATTGGCATTGAATGTAAATTGTGGTAAAATTCCTATACTGGGTTTTACAGAATCACAGATATTACTGATAGTCACACAGAGCTATTAGGATTGGGAATAACCAGAGGCCCAATGATAAAAAAAAAAAAAAAATGGAGTGGTCATTTCTGGCCTACAGTAACGATTCAAGCATATTTTATCAGGAATAAAAAAATATACATTAGATTTTGAAGACACGTTCCTCTTAATTTGTTATCTGTTCTTATTGAACAAATGTCCCCTGACTACACTGGTGCCATGGGAATGACACAATGCACTCTGGGATGTTTTGATTACTGTTTCACTGTCTCAACACTACATTTTTGTCAGCTATTATCATTGTCAGTATGCATATTCATACATTTCACATACTTTATTTGAATACTTTGCACACATACTAAAATGTTACGCCTTTAATATGAAGTAAGCATATTTAAGACAAAGCTATTATGTTGTATAAGAGGATAATTTATAGTCCATACAGGTTCAAAAATGTAAATTATTACTCTACCACTATTACAGATGGCGTATTCCTGCCTCTAATGTATAGCGATGGGAGGCAGCTGAATTATATTTGGTTTGACTTTCGTGTCAGCCACAAGAACACAACACATCCTGTTATGTTTGAGGTTAATAAAGCAAAGTGCATCATGTGGATAAAACACCGCATTTCACTGAGGAGACATTAATTCAAATAATTTAATAAGAGAGACAACAGAATATCCGAAACGTCAATGTTTAGAAAACCTTCCAAAACAAAATGGACGTATCTTTCCCACAGTAATGAAAAATGGCAGCACATAATAACCCGGAGTGATGCTAAGCTACTTAATATAAATTCTGCCCCAAAGAAGGAAACCGTGCTTTCTTTAGTTGACCGGTACAAGGACGTACACACATCACAACAATGGAGACAAAAAGAAGCAGGAATTAGCTGAAAAACTGCGCAGACTGAAACAGAAGTGGCTGAAAATTGATTTCAAGTTCTGTCAGTGATGGTGAAGAAAACAACCGCACACACAAAAACAACATCTCTCACAGACTGCCTGGAGAAAACAAAACTGCACCATTAAAAATATAATAGGATTATCGTTTCTGTTTGTTTGTCACGGTGGATCAAGAAAATTACAGTTAAGAGAAGAGCTTAGAGCCACATTGTTATCACCACTTCAGAAACCGAGGCGCAGACACCGACCATTTGCATATTCATTTACTGCTTTTGAAATGCACCTTTTTAATTAGTCCGTGTGTAACAATCACTTAATATCTGCAAACACCTTGACACCGAGAGCTGCCACAAACATGTCCTCAGCCGCTGAGCACTTAACTCGGGTTCATCAAGCAGCGGGGAAGTTACACAACACTGATGTGTGTCGGAGTGATGTCTGAGTGGGAGGAAAAGAGCTGAAATAGAGGAGGAAAAAAAAATAAAGAAACACGATGAAGGCTAACAGTCACTCAGAAGGTTGTGGGAGCTGTTTGTTTGTTTGTTTGTTAGAGTAAGGAACAAAAACAAGAACAAGCTACAGAACGAGAAGCTCTTGCAGCGGCCCAGATTCAGATCATCTCGGTGTGTCTTGTTTGTTGTTCTTTGTTTATTCTCTGCTAGACGGTGGCTTCAGAGGTTGACAGGGAAGACTATTGGTCTTCGCCTGCCACAGCTCTGGACCACCCCTTCTTGTTTCTCTTGTAATGATCATCCTGGAGGACAATGGTACTTTGTGGGATAGGGGGCGTGCTGATCAAAAACGTGATCCAGGACAGGGCTGTGTGGCGCTTCGGGTCGAGGCGAGCTCGCGGCTCCCGGGAAAAGATGTTTCTAATTATGTTGGCAGGAAGAATTCATTTTTTCTTCCACCACCTTGATTTCAAGTGAAAAGTCAATTTTTCCACCATGTAGCTGCAGACAAGGACAACAAATCAGACAACATATCGTGTGTACTATATGTGTCTACGAGTAAATACTAGAGCTGTCAATCAAATAAAATACGTTAGATATTAAAATATAATTACAAATGAATTGCACACTTTTTATCTGTTCAAAATGTGGAGATTCAAACATTTAATACTCTTATCAACATGGGAGTGAGCAAATGTGTTGCTTTATGCAAATGTATGCATATATTTATTATTGGAAATCAATTAAAACACTGACAAATATTGTCCAGAAACCCTCACAGGTACTACATTTAACATAAAAATATGCTCAAATCAAATCATGGCAAACTCAAACTCAGCTGTCAGTGTGCTGACTTGACTATGACTATATGTGATTATCATAAAGTGGGCATGTCTGTAAAGGAGAGACTGGTAGGTACCCACAGAACCCATTTTCATTCACATATCTGGAGGTCAGAGGTCAATGTTCAGAGCGTTATTTAACCTTCTTCGCGACAAGCTAGTATGACACGGTTGGAACCAATGGATTCGTCAGGTTTTTCTGGTTTCATATGATGCCAGTATCTTCACTCTAGCTTGAAAACGCCCCCAACAACCTCCAAAAGACAAAACAGCGGCCGGGCCTGCCTGCAAATTGGCAAAGTTTTAAGGGGTTAATGTGTTAAAGAAATTAGTGGTGTTAAAAAACAGCGCAACACTGACAGCCCTAATACATACTGTTTATATTTGTACTGTAATATGGGTGTATTAGGAATAATATATGGAAAAATACAGACCTGAGCTTGGAACAACACTGATGAAACAATCTACAGTAAAGCACCAACAAAAACATAATGAGAGCTCTGACTAGGATCCTACCTTTCCTCTGGTAAATGTCCCAACTTGTGTAGTTACTCGTTGGATGCGACTGTCTGTTCATTTAACACACTACTCTGCCCAATCTGCACCTCTTCTTTAACACCTACCTGCAGAGGAAGAAATAGCTTCTCAGCTCTAACAACCAGCAGTCCTCTGCAGTGCAGTTTTAAAACAATACTGAAATAGACAAACTCATCAGTGCAATTTGCATTCATTTTCTCTCAGTTAACCAGTGTATAATGTACTTTCTATTTAATTTCCATTAACTACTCCGCATTTTATAGGGCAACAACTTAGACAGTGTATAAAAGGTTCCTGTTAGACTATGATCCAGGTTGAGGTGATCAGCAGGGGAATAATAAAACATTAGACTAAGGCTGTCTGAATTTTCACTACAGGATTATAGTGACCAAAAGAAGTCACAATAATGATAATATCTATAGAAATTTTGAAAATCAGCCAAATTCATCTTTAACTTTATTTATTGTGTGTTTTAACTTGAACAAACTCTTAAGTATATGAGTATAGGGAGGTGGAGAGACAGTGTATATAAGATGATTTAAAAGAGCTATTTAAGATTCACTCAGTGTTATCATATGTGTATTATTAACATGATATCAATATTTTAAATATCACAGTTATTGTCAGTACCGGTATATCGCGACACCATTACATTGGACACAAAAGAATGAGGTGACAGTAGACATTGTGCAAGAAAGGCTGAATGAAAAAGGTACAACATTCAAGGTTATAGAAAATAATAAAACAACATATGGCCATATATGATTGTGATTAAGCCCCATTTCTGTTTGAATCTCATCTCTGTCACTCAGGATTTAAATCTTTAAAATACAAGATGTAGTACGTGAGAAAAATAAGGGATGAGTTACAGGTTTAGTTTGTGCTCTGTAGATTAACTCTCTTTGTTGATGGCTGATTAAGAAACAAAAAAGGCCAATCATTCGAGCCAAGAACTCAGAAAATATTATTTATGCTATTCTGTATTTATTTTCATTTTTTTTATTCAAGGATTTGAAAAAACAGCAGCTTGACTTACTGTGTTGACTTCAAAGGAATGTTACACAAAAAATAAAAGGTGGACGACAATCTAGCTTCTGCTATCGGGTTTGATTTCTGGATGAACTTTTACGCATAATTACTTTTAATAAAAGATTCAATCTCAACCTGCACTTAATTTTGTCACACAAGTTCAAGTTTAAGCTCAAGTTTAATTGAGTTGCTATTTTAACTCTAAGAAAAGGAGAGCTGAGACTAAAGATTGAGGCACAGTCTGGATCCTGACATTAGATACTGCTGGTGTTTTACTCATTGACTAAATCACCTCACAATGATATGACCTGTGTGTTAAGAGCACTCAGTATTGTTTCATTTCACATGTGGTTTTGGGTTGACAGCTGCCACTCAGGCCTCTCTGAAGTCTCTCAGAGCTCTAGTGGCAGTTAGTGTTATAATGATCATCAGCAGTGACAGATGTGCAGCTAATGAACAGCAGCAGCACACTAATATAAAACGCGTAGCGCGCTGGAGTATCTTTTGATGCCATCATTGGTTTCAATAAAGCGCTGCGGTGTGATGGTGGATGCTTCACATGTTGATACCGACAGCTAAACAGACAAAGACAGCAGATTATACGGAGCCAGATACACTATTTTACAGCTGATCCTCTCGTTACCAATACTGAACAGTTTTTGTGTTAAATCCAACAAATCTAACAGGATGTTTTCATCACGGTATTACTGTGAATAAGTTAGTCAATGTATTTCAAGTTAGAGAAAATACAGAGCTGCAACGGTCGCTTGATTTGTCAACAATTAAAAAACTGCAAACTATTCTGGTAATCAATTAATAAATAAATAAATTTTTTTCTAATTTCAGCTTCTTAAATGTGAATATTTTCTGGTTTCTTTGCTCCTCTATGACAGTATGAGTTGTGGCCAAAACAAGACATTTGAAGGCCTCATCCTGGACTGTCATTTTTCACCATTTTCTGAAAATTTTCTAGATTAAAAAAACTAAGCGATTCATAGAGAAAATAATCAACAGTCTAATTGACAATGAAAATAATTGTTAGTGGCAGCCCTAAAACAATGCTGGCGCCATGTTGTAATTATTGTTTTTATATGCACATCATAGCTTTGAGTATCATAGCAGAATTTTGTGTCATTTTTAACCCTGGTATTGGGTGAGTTTGTAATAATATTAAAGTAAACTAAGTAATAATCAGATGAGCCTTGTTTTGGGTCCTTGCTTAATTTTGTACACACACACACACACACACACACACACACAAAGTATTGACTCTGTCAGCTTAGGTCACTTCACATGCAGCAGCTGGATAATGTTGGATAAAACAAACTCAGATTAAAGCTTGTCCAAAACAATTTTACTCAAATATCCAATTGATATTTCTTTAAAAATGTTGAAGTAAGTGAGCCAATGTCCTCCCACTGCATTTGTCTTAAAAAAAAATAAATAAATAACGCTTTAGAGATCCCCTTTTATTTCCATTATTCGCGCAGATGGCAGCTTGGCTCCTCTGACTGGCAGTTAGACTCAGATGACATGACAGATGTTATTTCATTTCTGTGTTTCTTGTTTTTCTCTGTTTGGACGGAGAATGATAATTGGATCCATTGGATGGTATTTCGTACGACTCAGTTTTCTTCGCGAGTCTGTTTTAGCTCTAAAATGTTTTCAAACTGCCGCAGCAGTTTGGTTACTCTTTGAAATTACAGACTTTTGGACTTAATACGGTGGCTAGAAAAGGGCACGAGCACAAGAGAGTGATTCAATGTCTCAATTCAAGATGTCTACAGGAAGAAAGCTGCACATAAAGGATCCATGGGAGTTGATTGCTGGTCACAGTGGCACTTAAATCAAGCTCAATTCCAACTGTATCGAAAGTGCTTTTCTTCTATCAGATGTCGGTTTGCAGAGCCACTTCATGCTGCCTCCTTGTTTTTTTTTTTTTTTTTTTAGGGGGATATCCCTGCAGCACTGGCAGGAAGCAGCGCAGCCAATTCACTGTGTAACCAAACCTGTTTTATTCTTAGGGTCGGTACGTAGCACTTTCTGACATGTTTGATGTGTTTGTGCGTCTCGGTGTGATGTGTGTGTACATAAATAACACAACTCTGAATATCTGTGTGTGTGTGTGTGTGTGTGTACAGTACGGAGGGAGATGTGCGGATGTTCTTTCTGCAGCGCTGTCTTGTTGCCGCATTTCTTGCTGACAGGTCTGATCAGAAAGTGATGACAGCCTATGATTGTCAAAACGCCTGTCGCTGAGTGGCAGCTCGGCTTTGGCGCTTCCTTATTTTCCACTTCCCTTCCCCCTGGTTTTGTCACATCTCTTTCCCAGCAGTGGGGTTGGCTTAGCTCAGAGTGGAGGTAAGAGGAGACGTGTATAGGCAGAATGAGGAACTCAATCTCGACGTGTTGTGTTAAGGCCATTGTAGGTGTCACGCGTTAATACTCCCACGGCGGTGGAGAAGCGAGCCGGATAGTGACAGTGTGGGAGTTAAACCAGGAGTTGGAGAGCCGAGTTCGGTGAGTGTCTTGACAAACAAAGCAGAGCTTCTCCTTGCATTGTGTGCTGGACAGGTATGACAAGAGCAATATGTGTAGTTTCACTGGAAGGATGCTCAAACCAAAAGCGTGGAGTGGTGCACCAACAGATACAGTTCACAATAAACTTCCTCTTTTATTTTTTTGAGTTATTATTTTTTTGCAGCATTTTTTAATTCTTTTATTGATAGTGACAGGGAGACAGAGAGGGGTGACATGTAGCAAAGGGCCCCAGGCTGGATTTGAACCCATGGTTCTGCACAAGGACTCAGTCTTTGGGTGCCCGCTCTACCAGGTGACTTCCTCTTCCAACTTCCTCTTTTATTTAGAGGACTGCGTGGTTTTAAGAGATGCTCTCCAATTCAATACAGGAATTTTCTGCAACTAGCACATTTAGTATCTAGATTTCTGACTTAACTTCTATCCTTCTATCCAGCATAGTTTTTGAACAAAGTCTGAAATTAATGTGCACATTTTTCAACCAACTTCCTGCCAAAGGTCAACAGACAGGAATCCATCAGTTTTTGAGAAGATTGGTCTGAATTTGAGTGTACTACATAGCATTGAATAATGTAGTTTGAAGAGCTTCAAATGAAGCCTTTATAGTCCTTCTAACGAAGTTTACTGCAATAGCTCTCAATGGGACCTTTAAAGGACTTTTCCTTTCATTCATCCAGTGACATACAGCTGCAATTTTGAGGGATATATATACAGTAGGGCCGGGCAGGTGTTTTCTGTGTCATATATACAGTATGTTAAGAATAATCCACCAGGTACATTTTCATTTAGAGATCATTAGCTCCCTCCAACTCTATTCCAGTACAGGTTGAAGGCCTCTGATAATTGGCCAGCCTGTTTTCTTTTCTCCCCCACCTCCCAAGGTTACCGCAAGGGTTTAGCGAGCACTCACGTAGACTTAAATTATTTAAGCTCGACACATTCTCAGTTGTTTTGTCTCATTTATATCTAAGGAATGTGTTTGGGTTATCACGGTGCACACTGAGCTAGGTAAAAGAGTCCCTGCTGGCCAGCTGCGTGGTCAGAATAGAGTTGGCGACACATGTACTGCTGACTCGGTTCTCCTTGAATCCAAGATATGAAATAAGCCTCTAGTGTAAGTCATTCTGGTTCTCCGGTCCACTTATTCAACAATTAATTGCTCTTCGCAATTACAATACCCAAAATGCAGTGAAACTTAGAACCAAATTTTGAGAGGGTCTACCAAAGAAAATGCTAATTTATGTGTGTTTCCATCCACTCCTGTTAAAGGTACAGTGCGTAGGATTTGGATGTATCCAACTAAGTATCCCTCCACTCACTCCGCCGAGTGAAAAACTGTGGTAATGCCGTTCACATCGGTCGGAGGTCATTCTTACCATAGTAACACTGCTTTAGGAGCAACACAAGTCAGACGGCGGCAGCGCGGTTTCACACTGTGGCCCACGTTACCGCAGTTTCACAAGCTTGTAGGAGAACTATGGTGGCCTTCAGGTAACGAAAAAAATGAAAGTCTCTCTCTAGAGCCAGTGTTTGGTTCGTCTGTTCTGGACTACTGTAGAAACATGGTGGAGCAACATGGAGGACTCTGTGCCATCTGTTCCACGCGTTTTAAGCTAACAAAAACAAAATGATTCTTAGTTTTAGGTGATTATATACTGATGAAAACATAGGTTTGAGTATTATTTACCATTCAAAGTTGAGTCGAGCACATGAAGATAACCAGTTGGTAGCAACAATTTTCCAGTCAGGTGCCATTAATCTGTTGCAGAAGAACAGGGTACTACAAGAGGGCACAACTTGAAACAATGGAAAACAACATAAAAAATGGGATGAAAATATGTCATTTATAATAATATCAGAGATATTACTGAGAATAGTGCTGGTCCATCTTAAAGGTCAGTACACCTTATGCAAGCCTAAGCTGAAGTTGTGGCTACCTTTGGGGCTAACCCCTTCAGTAAACAGACTGTGGCAAACAAAACACAGGAAATTGCCTGCAGGAGTTGTACTATTTATTCACCGACAGCTTAAACTGTACACACACTGCACTGCTACGTTCACAACAGAGTTACTGCCTTACTTGTCATCAGTCTGCTCTCTTTCTCTCTCGACCACATACCGGCACTCAATATAGTTACACATTTTAGCTTAAAAACATTTTAAAAATCCATTATTCCCTGATGATTAGGCTCAGCGGAAACAACCTAGACCTGGTGGGCTGCCAGGCTTGCAATACAATGTTGATTTATTTGTGAAGTCTGTTTTCAATTTGTTTTTAGCCAAGTGTAAAAACTTTTTTTGTGACTTTTCTTTATTTCTGCATTTCCACTCTTTAGGCTATTCAAGCGCAGGTGCATGAAATGAACTCAATTCAGCTTCCCCCAAGCGCACAGTGAGCTAAACACCGAAAAGGTTGAAGACAGGAGTAGGAGTCTTCACTGGAAGCAATTATGAAACAAACTGAATGATACTGATTACATATCGGAAGAATAAAAGATACCATGAACAACAGTTTTTAATACAATTAATTAGTACAGTTAAGAAGAAACTGGATTCACAAAAGTAGCTGTCAAATTAGTAACAAGAAATCACCAGTGAAAGATTAGCATGAGTTTCCCAAAGAACATACAACACCGTATTTAATCTAGTAAACACAACACTCAGTTGTCACATCTCATTTTGTAATAAAGCAGGGTTCCCCCTTTAAAGTCTCAAGATAAACATCTCAGATTCAGTCTCTTAGCTGAGTTGTAACAGCCTCAGATTAGATCTACCCAGATGCAGGCGGGCCCTCTGTATGAAAACAGCTGTTTGGGTGTGTTTAGCTCATCAAACTAACTCATCATATTAAGCACAAAGTCCACACTTGTCACCATGCTGCCGCTCCTCCACCGCCCTCCTGTCATTTCTCTGTCACTCTATTCCGACTGTGATCGTGATTGCTGGATAACTGTTAATTAAAGAGACAACAAACTCACTGCTAATGATAGCGACTTCATTTGGGGCTAGAAAATAAAAATCAGCGATATACTGTTTGTGGTGCCTTAAACGCAGCATGAGAGAGAAAGAGTTCCCTCTGCTGTGACTTTGCAGGAAGTTGGTTGTGCTGCTGATCCAGGACACAACTTACCCTCAGTGGAGATGTTAGGCAAGGCTCAAGTGACAGGCCAACATCCATCCGCCTCCTCAACTTGTCTATTTATATGTATATTCATATTCATGAGCTATTGGACCATGCGCTGTTGGCGATGCATTTAGCGTTATTGGAAAAACTGAATCTCAGTCCTTCCCTCTGGCAACTGACAGAGAAAGATTGCAGTGCCCAAGTGACAAAGGACTGGCAGGGCCTGGTACTAAATCACTGTGCTGACGTGGGCAATGAAAGCAGAATCTCATCTCTGGACTTGTAAAAATGACTCTACCCTTCACTTTTGGGCATTAAGTGGATTGTTGGTTCTTCTATTAACACATCTCCAAAAGATGTGCAAGTCACTGAGCATCTGTTCGAAACCAGGCAAAAGAGGAACACAGATGAAGTGATAATTCACCACTCTTTCAAACTTTTACCTCTCTGTGCAGACGAGCGCATTTTGGCCTGAGAGCAGAGTGCCCATGAATCAGATTGGATCGTAGTTAACCTTCAAGTCAGCCAATGATTTGAAAAACACAGTTAAATTAAAGAGACTTTGTAATTGTCCTCATCTACTGTGACACAGGCAGCCTCACTTCTGTGACAGTGAACACTTACTTATGTTCTTCTGTGATTGTGTTATCTTCTTCTGTGATTGGTAAGATGACATTTCTTTAGGCAGCGTTCTTTGGGAGACAACAATTTGTACAAAGTAAACAGTCCAGGGTTTACCGCAAGACATTTCTGATAGCCAATATGCTTGTTAATTGGCCATAAAGTACAACTACCGGACATATGTTTAAAATAGCCAAAAACATTTGAAACATAACTTGAAAATAAGTTAAATGAGGAAGCAGTCCAAAAAATAAAATCATAAGCTGGTCTGGCCAATTTCCATGTTTGTCATATTCAAAATAGTGTTGTGTGGCTCATAGGGCCGAACCTATCAGTTTGTCTGATTTTCATGGGGAATCGGCCCTGGTGGCATGTTATTCATTCCTAACACTGACATTTGAATTATTATTATTAATATAGCATGCAATAGTCCACCTTCTCTTCCCTGCTCTGTCTCTCTCAATCGCGCACCCAGTCGAGCGTGGTGGCGTTCCTCATCTCTGTAACTGTCTCCGTCTGAAGTCCAAAAGTTTCCTGAGAAAATACAGACGCAATCATTTCCAAAATTCACATTTTTATCTAACAACATATTGGGCTTGAATCCATATCTGTTGGCTAAAGCTTTTCAAAAACAATATTTTCAGTGTGGTCAAAAAACATAATAAAATGACAGACATTCAGCTTTGATGGTTAAAAAAAGATAAAGAAAGAAAAATGACATTCGGTACCTTGTGGCTTGGTCTGAGCCACTTTGTTTTTCCCATTTGCAGAACCAGGGACGTGCATGAAGTCCTGCATTATTTTCAATGTTCACACAGAACGAGCAGCCATCGGCCCGTCAGGAGATATTCGCTGAATTTAACAAAAACTTGGATTAGAATTGCAGCGGAGGTGTACACAGTTAATTAATTACTTAATCAATTAATTACTTTGTCATATTTCCCAATGGCCATTTTGGCTGTTGATAATTTCATCTCCTGGAAAACTACACATAATGTCAGCTAACATAGACTCTGAACAGAACAGTAGAAAAATAACCAAATATAGCAGCTGCCTTTAAACTGTACATTGAATAAAAACTGAGCTTTTTGGGACACTATTTGTATATTGTGTAGTGACATTTGGTTTAACAAACACAGGGCTTCCATCCAAGAGGCCGCTGTTTGCGTCCATGTGACTTATTTTGACTTACGTACGTAAGTTAACGTACACAACTGAAGTTACATAAGAAACATACTTAATACTTAATCCAAACCATGACCTTTTCCTGAGCACGAGTAAAGTAAAACTGTGACCGTTGCAATGCGCAAGTACTGAAGGTGCAGATTGACCCATCTAAGGCATTATATTGGTGGTGAACTATTGAAATTGGCCGTTTAAGCGGGCTGATCACATTCAAAACTGGAGCTACAGTAGCTCTTCTTTTGGATCAGACAACACAGGCCAGCCTTCGCTCCCCACAAGCACCAATGAGCCTTGGCCGCCCAAGACTCTGTCGCCAGGTCACTGGTTTTGGTAGGTCCTGACCCCTGTAGACCAGGAACATCCCTCAAGACCTGCAGTTTTGGAGACGCACTGACACAGTCATCTAGCCATCACAAGTTGGTCCTCGTCAAAGTCGCTCACATCCTTTCACTTGCCCATTTTTTCTGCTTCCAACACATCAGCTTCAAGGACAAAATGTTCACTTGCTGCCTAATTTTGTAACGAGATAATCAATGTTACTCACTTCACCCGTCAGTGGTCATAATGTTGTTAATAAATGTTTGTTGTTTATGTATGTTTATAATAAATAATGTGTATAATATATATGTTAATCAATATTTTGTATTAATAATAAATATCTGCAACATAACTAGTAACTAAAGCAGTAAATTAAATATCGTGGAGTAGAACAATAAAATGGCAAAAAAAGTTAATACACAACTAAAGTATTTACGCAAGTGTAGTACTTGAGTAAATGCACGTTCTACTGGTAAAAAGAAATGAAAATCCATCACTGACTGTGGTAAATATTGAAGTCACAGCCACATACAATATATATAAAATTACAATAAGAAAGGTAATATTGTTCTGCTGAAGAGACAGGATATGTATCAAAGGTAATAGACCACAGTGTGTACAAAAAGAGTCTGGAAGCAGTTCAATAACATTACTTCATGCATGTATCACACACTAAAACCACCAAAATACCAAATAAACAACACTGCCCTTTCCACTGGTGTGAGTCGGCAGACGCCATGTAGTCCGTGATGCTAATATTGCTGCACTGCAGCACTTGATCATCACTGACATGCGTCCTACTGTGCCTCCAACTTGAACACAGTCCAATTCAAAGTGAGTCATCAAAATGCCAGAGGGCACAGGTGAGAAAAAACCAACCTATTGTCTTGATAAAAATGCCACTTCGCCACCACAAACGCCTCTCACTGCAACACCATAAAAACCTCTTACGAATATCCAGTCAAAAAAAAAGACTGTTTTCTCTAAAACAACAAGGACAGATCATTCCTTGTGCAGTTTAAATAACTATAATTTAAATTAGGTATTGTTTTTGTTTCACTGGATTCAAGGATAATATTGAATATATTTGAATTAGAACAAGTGAAATGATCTCATCCAATTTTTAATTAATTTAAAAAATACAACTTTTCAGCGCATAATTATTACTTAAATCAGATTCCTCCAGTTCTCTTATTGATTTTCAGCTTCTCTCTCTCCATGTCTATGTCCATGTCTATGTCTATCTCTCTCCCTCTCTCTATCTCTCTCCCTCCCTCCCTCCCCCTGGGCCCCTGCACTTCCTTCCTCAGTTCTTCCTTCAAGCCTCTGACAGTAGTGCTGCACATAAAGACACTGCTACCTTTGCATAATGCGGATGCACCTTCTGTAGGTCGAATGAAGCTCCTTCGACATGTGTCAGAAGCTTGCCGCGTAGGCTTGGACTAATGATGGCACAGCGGCCAGCCCACTGCCCCTCAGCATATGCCCACTCTCACACATGTGTGTGAGAGTGAGAGTGTGTGTATATGTGTGTGTGCGCGCAGGGGGTGGCAGGGTTCGTCATGCTGATTAAAAGCAACCCCCCCCTCACAAAGCCCCTCAGAAAAAGACAGCAGGGAACATGAACCACTGTCAGGTTGGCCCAGATGAGGACACAGGATCCATGTCACCTGAATTTACCGGCCTAATATGACAGCCAAGTTGTGATCCCTTGTCTGGGACGTGTCACGTTTGCAGAGTTTGGGCTTATTCTCATGCAAATGATGTCAGGTTTGGACAGAATGTGAATGAGACTCGTCACACTGTCCAAGGGTCTAAACCCAACCACATGACAGTGGTTTCTCCCACAGCTCAAGATGAAATAAATACGACATTTGACATTCAAACCTGGCAACCAATACCAGGAATAGTTCAAAATAATGAGGGATTTGTGAGAGGAAGCACAGCACCACGAGTGTAACCTATTTACCTTTTCTTAGGTCCTAAATAGCACATATCTAGACTCCAATAGGAACATGCCGAGTCCGTTATTAAACACCTACGCATACACAGACACACACCCTGCTGCCAATGTGACAACAATTGTTTTCCAGTTTACAGAGAGTTACCCTTTATTCAAGAGCTGTGTTCAGAAATTATTAATTATCGGTACATACAGTTTACCATTTTAATAGCTTCAGCTCAGATGAAAAATTATTCAGTATACTGTAAATTGGCAAGAAGATGGAATCAATTTTATGGTCAAGTGATACTGAAAACAAGAAGCAGATCTGTTTATCCCTGTAGTGGAAATCATATTGAAGAAATGCCTGTTTTGAAAGTAACTAAGGACATTTGTTGGAGTACTGTACTTTACACTTGTTCTTTACTTGAGTATATCCACTTTATGCTACTGTATACTTGTTATCCACAACTTTTCAGAGGGAAATACTGTACTTTTTACTTCACTAAATTCATTTAGCTATAGTTACTTTTCAAATTTATTTATTTTTTTACATATGATCAGTTTATAAAATCGGATGCCTTCTTATTAGGGCAGTCAATTGATTAAAATAGTTATTTGCAAAGTCGCAAATTATTTACACAAAAACAGTGACAAACTTTATCCAGAAACCCTCACAGGTACTGCATTTAGCATAAAAAATATGCTCAAATCATAACATGGCAAACTGCAGCCCAACAGGCAACAACAGCTGTCAGTGTGTCAGTGTGCTGACTTGACTATGACTTGATCCAAACTGTATGTGATTATCATAAAGTGGGCATGTGTGTAAAGGGGAGACTGGTGGGTACCCATAGAACCCATTTACATTCACATATCTTGAGGTCAGAGGTCAAGGGACCCCTTTGAAAATGGCCATGACAGTTTTTCCTTGAAATTTAACACAAGTTTTAAGTTATTTGAGTGTTATTTAGCCTCATTCCCAAAAAGCTTGTATGACACGGTTGGTACCAACGGATTCATTAGGTTTTCTAGTTTCATATGAATCCAGTATCTTCACTCTAACTTTGTAGCTTGAGTCTACTACAATCAAAAATGAAATCAGTGGTGTTCAAAGGAGTCTGCGTTAATGCGTTATTATTGCGTTAACTTTGACAGCCCAAGTAAATATACATTAAAATACCCATCAGTGTATGAAGTAGTCAAAATTATTGCATCTCCACATTGGCCAAGTGATTTACATTAAAGTACACTTAAACACTACTTCATCACCAATGGAGTATGGATATGCAAAGTATAACACTGATGGGATAATCTGCCTAAAGTGCTTTTACTTTGATACTTGGTGCATTTTGTTGCTGAAAGTCTGTACTTTTACTTGTAACTGAGCATGTTTATAGCGTGGTATTGCCACTTTTAATTTAGTAAATTATTTGACTGTTTCTTCCCCCCAAAGCTCTCTTCTAATGTGCTCTTTTATTGTGTGGCCACTTTATTCAGTAGGTCCACTCTATTGTGAAATACATGAAATAAAAATAATGGTGAAATTACAGCATCCACCAAAAAAAAAAAATTAAATATATATATATATATATATATATATATATATATATATATATATATATATATATATATATATATATATATATCACATTTATATATAAATGTCTCAATATTTCAGCTATTCTGACACAACAGTGACGGCGCTTCACTTCACACCTGTGGGCTTTACAGCAATAGAAAAAGGCTTTGATGGATCCTAAAAGACACTCCATCCATTCAGTACGCTGGCAGCCGTCATTATTCTCGAAAGAATCGACTTTGTCACTTCTCCATTCTTCAAGAGCCTCTCCCTCGGCCTGATGAATTATGTCGTCTGTATCTTCCAAAACAAGGCTCATACCTGACAGGTACACAACACTTTACAAGATGGTTTTGACTGCCTGCAGATCTCAGCGGGGACAAACGTGTCAACAAGCAATCGGATTGAACTCTCTGTCCATGACGAGATGTCTCGGGTGATTTTAAACCTTCAGCTTACCTTCAAATCCTGCATTGAGGCTTAATGTTTTACTAAAATTTAAGGTGCTATATTGTTTTGCTGTCAGAGCGGCTGCAGCAGGAAGAAATGAGTCTGCCACTTCAGGAATATTTATTTGTTATGTGAGAAACAAGTGAGTTCGCTTCTGATAGATGCCGAGTTACAGATTCAGACACCATCATGGTAGAGTCATCATTTGAGATGAAGTGATTCAAACTAACAATCAAGGGTTTGACGGTCAAAAACATCTGACTATTCTTTGACATTTAGCTTTACTACCAGACAATGTTGAACCAGCAAGAGAACACTGAACACTGACGATGAAATAATCGATAAATACTAGTGTAGAAAGTACTTTAACAGCTGAATGGAGTACAGGCATGTTTCAGTCTATTGTCATTCACTATTTGTACTTATAACAACAAAAACTAATGAACTATAATTCGTATATTATCCACTCAATAGAGAGCCAGAATGCACAGGAAGCCAGGTGACGTAGTTGTTTTCCATGTGAAAACAAAAGTCAGTGGTTTTACTTTACTTTTGGTACATAAGCTACGCAACAACTGTACATATTTTAACCCAAACCACAATCTTTTCATAAACCTTGCCAAGTAGTTTTGCTGCCTAAACAGGTTCTGTGCTGATCGCTCATGTTACTGGACATGTGTAGGAGAACGCACAAAAAATAGGAACTTTTCTTAAGATATAAGAACATTGTATGATGCGGATACGTCGTAGGTTTATAGCTATATGTGAAAAATGATTTACTGCTGACGATGAGTTGATTAAGCAATAAATGAATCAACAGAAAATATCTTGAGAACTATTATGATAACTGATTAATTGCTTAAGTCATTTATCAAGAAAATAATGTATAATAACATGAAGACCAGACAGCTGTCCATGGGAGAAAAGCTGAGAGAAGATAGAAAATCAATCAGAGCCACTGCACAAACATTGACCATAGCCAGTGCAACCATTTGGGACATCCTGAAGAAGAAAGAAACCACTGGTGGACTGAGCAACAGACGTTGAACCGGTAGAACGAGGAAAACATCAGCCGAGTTCATCAGGGGAAAGAAGTGGAAGGTTTTATACCGGCCAAGTCAATCTGCAGACTTAAACCCTACTGAGCAGCATTTTACCTGCTAAAGAGGAGACTGAAGGGAGAAACCGCCCGAAACAACAACCAAAAGAGGCTGTGGTGAAAGACTGGAAAAGCACCACAAAAGAACAATGTAATAGTTTGGTGAGGTCAGTGGGTCACAGGCTAGATGCAGTTATTACAAGAAAAGGATTTACAAGTAAGTATTATTCACTTTAATCTATTTTAAGTCTGTTCCTATACTATTGCTCACCTAAAAATCTGGTGTTCCGTTACAAACAATGCTAGTTTTTTAACCAACCTGAATATAGAAGCTGAAATACTGATCTCTCGTCTCATATTCATCTTTTGATGTCAAACCCAAATGTTTTCAGTGTACAGCAAAAATAAAGGAATTGGCCTCACTGTTCCAGTAGTTTTGGAGGGGATTGTATTTTGATTCAAGGTTAATACAGTAGTTTACATACAGTATATTTGCTTTCCATACCCCTACTTTTGAAATCAAACCTACCCTTGTACTTATATCCCTAATATGAACCAGAAATACAGACATGTTGTTCTAGTAACTGTTCCCCTTCTGAAACAGCTCACATGAAAGCATTTTATTCAGCAGCATGTTTTGCGTATTACTGTAAAGGAGAGGGATTTCTCTAGATATCCCTCCCTCTAGAGAGCACACGTGTTTTGAAAGCGGGGTCTTGTCGTACAAAGCTGTGAGGTTGCCCAGAAAGCAGCGAGGAAGGACAGGAGACCGCAAGGTTAATTCACTAAATCCTTGCTGTCGGCATGAGTACACATGATATGCATGTCACAAGGATTCAAACACTGCCCACACCATCGTGTGCATCTCGCTGACATGTAATACTTCATGCATGTACAGATGTTACCACTCAGCAGCAGAGCAGCTTACTGCGACTCGAAGCTCTCCATCGTGATTATTATAAATGGATAACAGGCTGCATCACGACGCCTGTTGTCATAAACACCCTTTTGTTTAACATCAGATTTGTGCCGCTGTCTCGTGAGCTCTCTGCTCACCTGGTAATGGTGATGACATGGAGCCAATTTGTTTTGTGTTTGCTTTAAAGTAAACGAGAGACACAAGAGAACAAACAAAACATCGACTGCCTGACAAAGTCATACGTGGAGCTTTTGTATCCGTTGAGACAAGACAGTTCGTTACATTTTTTTGCCTGATTATAAAAGGCAAAAAAGGAGTTGTCACTCAAAGTGCTGAAGGTAATGACTCTTTTCAAAAGGAAGGATGGAGTAAAAAATTCTAACGCATAATATTTCAATATTTTGTGTGGCAATATTGTGTTGATGCAAGGATATCGAGTATCAATCAATTATTATATAAACTATTAACCTCTTAATCCACTAGCCTGCTGCTGTTCTGTATTTCAGAGGTTGCAGCGGGCTCAAGCTAAAGTGAAGATACTGGTGTCATATGAAACTAGAAAACCTGAGGAATCGATTGGGAAGGACTAGGGATGCACCGATACTGGATTGGATATCAAGTCGATACTGACTCAAATCGTTGGATCGGGTATCGGAAACAATGGAGCTGATCTATTCATTCAGTTCCATCTTTATATACTTTATATATTTTAACTGCTGTTTAAGTTTTGACCAGTTCATTGCTGCATTAAAAAGGTTTACACCTTTATTACAATTCCTATTAATTTTGAGGATTTTTTTCACCAAGTGGTTGGTATATGATTATTTGTTTTAATAAGAAATTACAATCCCGTAAATGCATATCTGTGCATTTATTTGCCACATTTTGTTTTACAAAGTTAGGACATGAACAAATGATCCCAGTCACTTCCACACAGTGAGGCATACAGCTTATTAATTAAACACTGGTATCTGATTGGCTGATACCCAAAGCCCAGGTATCGCTATCGGTACTGATTGGTTAACCCTGGGAAGAACGCTAAATGACACTTCAACGCTATGCTATGCCTCAAGATATGCGGACAAAAACACTGAGATAAACAGAGTGAAAATGGTATCTTATTAAATTAAGCAGATGTTGATACACTACATACTTTGCTGTTGAAAAAAGGGAAATAATTCACAATATATATATATTATAGCAATACTCAGAAATTGCAGTAAGCTTGTATCATGGCCTAAGTATAGTGATAAAACAGTATTGTGGGACCTCTAGTGATTCCCACCACTATTCAAGTGATCAACTAAGCAACGATTTGTATTTGTATTACTTTACAAATTATGTTTAAAAAAAAAATGTATAGAAATTGTGAAAATTGCCCATCAGAGATAACCTATGCAGACTTTAAGATTTAATTCATAATGTTGAAACAAACCTATTGTATGTGTATTTTTAAATGATAAAGCTCAGCTGCTTTTAAAAATTAAATGAATACAGTTTGTTCTGACATTTTAAATTTATACTATTTGCCAAACTGACTGACTGCAGAATTGAAGCCTTAAAGCACATTTTGATGAAAGAAAGTAAACTCGGATAATCTCCACAGTTAAAAGTGGATTATGTCCTTTTCTGACTGTATGAAATTTTTCTAAACTTTCCTTAAAGAGACAATTATTAATTAAAAGGAAGTTGAAGGTCCTTCAGAAGAGTTTCATATCCTGTTTATTGTGCATTTCTGTTAATCAGTCTTCCATTAATCTATCACATGTGACTTCTATTGCATGTGACTCTTCTCTGCATTTCTCTCTGCTGCTTCTTATGTTTCGCCGCCACACTGAGCTCGCTGCGAGGCACTGGGACTCTATTGTTTCTTGGAGAAAATGCCTCCGGCTAGTGTTCAAGAGCTGCGTGGGGTGGGAGCATGTCGACTTAAATACCTTCAGTGGAGACATGCCATGGCCTCTTTTATCAGGTGTCTCACTAGCTGAACTATAAAGCTTAGCTCTATGTTAAACCACAAAGTCAAATCCTGTTTTTTTTATGACAATGTTTTATTCAACCCCCCCCCCCCCCCCAAAAAAAGGATTATGTCTCTATTTGAAATTGCTCGTGCACATTCACGGATTTGGGCTCATCGTGGCATCTGAATTGAAAAACCTCACATTCATTTAACACTATGAAAATGTGTCATACTAACAAAGTGCCATGTAGCAAAAGAAATATGCAAAACACCTTCAAAGTTGTGCTCACAAGCTACTTCATTAGAAAATTCACTCAGCAGAGCTGTACTTTATGCTACGGAGTAGTTTTGACCATCATCCTACCAGCCAGTTGAGCCACAACTTTTTCTCTACATTCAAATACAAAAGCAAAAATGGACATTTTAGCTTATTCATTAAGAAGAAGAAGAAGAAGATAGTCCTTTATTAGTCCCACGAGGGGAAATTCAATTTTTTCACTCTGTTGTTAACTTATACACGGTACATGCAGACCCGAACACACACATGCACAAACATGCACCAATGGAGAGATGTCAGAGTGATGGGGCTGCTCCTGAGAAGCGCCCCGAGCAGTTGGGGGTTTGGTGCCTTGCTCAGGGGCACCTCGGCAGTGCCCAAGCGGTAAACTGGCACCTCTCCAGCTACCAGTTCACACTCAGTTCTTGGTCCGTGGCGGGACTTGAACCGGTGACCCTCCAGTTCCCAAGCCAACTCCCTACAGACTGAGCTACTGCCGCCCCCATTAAAGCTGAAAGCAATGTCTGCTTCATAAACTTTGCAAAGTTGTCTTTCTTCTCATAGCATCTGCTGGTACGTCACTGCAATTGGATCAAATCAACTCAAAGACCGAGAGCTGCTACCAAAGAAGAATAGCTGCACATTTTGAGAAATACGCTGATTTGCTTTCATTCTGAGAGATAGATGAGAAGATGATACCACTCTCATGTATGTACAAACAGTATGAAGCTACAGCCAGCTTCTGGTTAGCTTAGCTTAGCATAAAGACAGGAAACATGGGCAAAAAGACAGCCTGTCTGTGTCCAAAGGTAACAAAATCCGCTAACCAGCACCTCCCAAGTTTACTAATCAAACTATGTTGTTGACTACTACTTAGCCGGCCTGGCAGCCTCACAATGACAACAAGATTTCAGGATTGTCACTGCGTCTTGACAAGAAGTAGTCCTACACATAACCTCCCCAATAGCTGCAATTTTACACTTTATTTAATGTTAATTTTTTTTTTTTTTAAGGTGCAAGCCATGCATATTTCAAGCTCTATTAAGCTATTTAAAGAGACATGTAGCAAAAGCAAACAGAGAGCAAGACCCCTGAATATTAATCTATTCATTAATATTGATTTTTAATTCAAACGAATCGTCACAGTTTGATCAGTGACAGTTGTTTCACTTTTACAGGAGTAGTCCAAACGATGTGTACGTTTCTAAAGCAAACTGAAATTCTGTTTTAAATTTATGTCTTTGCATTTCAGAAAAATGTTTGATTTAAAACCCAGGATGTAATATGGCACAAAAAAACACTGCAAAGCCATGTACAATAGTGGTGTGGCTAAAGTGCTGACCACCAGTGTGTTAAGTAAGCCAAATGCCACCCGACAGGGATCACTGACCAAAATGTTTGAAACCACACACATGAACGTACGTCAAAACGGCACGTGAAAACGACTCAATCAATAACGGAGTTCATAGCAAAAGATATGACGCCCCTCAGTACGGTGAGCTTGAGTTTACAGTTTAGATACGCTGGATAAGTGGTACAGCATGCCCTCCCACACATATTTTATCCAGGTTGGCATACCGGAGCTACACAAGAAATGTAAACAGAGAGTTTTCCCCTACTGCAACTGACATGTGGTCAAACCAAACATCAGTCTTACAGTGCATTTCATTAATGAAGACTTCCACCTCAAAGCTCGCCGCCTTCAAATAAGGGACTTAATAAAATAATTGCATATTATACGGCAATCACAGTATTGGTAAGAAAAAAAAATGCTCGTTCAGCCCTAGTTCCTGCTGTACCTGATGAAGTGGAGAGCAGATATCCAGCCTCAGAGGCAGGGATCGGTCTGAAGGACCTGTTGCTTGGTTCGCCGTCCAGTTAGCTGGAATCTCTTTTCTTCAATGGATGTTCAGCTCAGACCCTGGATTTGACCCCAGATCCGCCTCTACCAAAACCTGACATACAGACAGGTCACAGATCCACGTGAAGTTATCAACACAACTCATATCCAGACTACACAAAGTATCAGTATAACCTCTGAATCATGAACATTTTCATTTGGCTCTGTTGTTCTGCTCTATAGTTTCTTAAGCTCAGTTAATTTTAGTGCTACATTAATCTAAATACCTTAATTTACAACATTTATCAACCCACTTTTCGCCCTTTTTTACAACTCCTAAGTGAAATGGTAAAAATAACTTAATTAAATAAACATGCAACACAGCTTTATTTAGATTTGTCACAGTAAACTACATAAGTAACATGTCTTAACAGTGGCAACATTTAGCCCTCACAAAATTAACTATTCTCAGGCAACAGAATCGCGGTTTGTTAGCTACGCAGCACATGCTAACCTTACTAGCATAACTCTATGGCATTTCACATTGTAAACGTTAGCTTAGCGGCTAGCGGAGTTTTCCGCTCCTGGCTTTTCGATAAATTACGCCTCTATTAGCAGTGAACACATTTTTTACCTCACTCGCCGCAGAGCAGTTTGAATCCCTGCACCTCCCGACAGGACAGCACAGCTGAATTTAAACCTCTACGCGCGAGTTTAGCCACAAAGAGTCCGGGCTAAGCAGCTAATGTTACCGCAGGATAGCGGATCAACAAGCAAGGTGGGAACCTCCACTGATTGGCTAGGTTGAGCTACAACAGGTCACCCAATTAGTCAACCCCGCTGTCAATCAACAGCCCCTTTCTATGCTGTGTACAAATACTGTAATTTCAAGCACTTCTTGTCATTGCTTTTCAAACATGAGCGGTCTGGAAGCAGCTGCTCACCCAAGGGACCTGAGGAGACTGAGCTTGTAGCCATGTTAGGGTCACAGATCACCACTCTGCAGGGTGATCTCTGAAACCTGTTTAAAACACACTTTAGCTCTTAAAATGAAAGTTGCTCACATTAAGAGGAGCTGTGGCTCACAGTGGGACCTGGAGATGATCCAGATTGTGTTGCACCAAGGCCCCTTTGAGGACAAAAAATTAGGCGATATGATGTGGCTGTCACTGCATTTGTCCCAGTACAAAAACACTGAAAGGTTTCTTCCATTTCTTTAAGGTGGCAGTAGCTCAGTCTGTAGGGACTTGGCTGGGGAACTGGAGGGTGTCTGGTTCAGGTCCCCACATGGATTAAGTTCAGAATGGACTGGTAGCTGGAAAGGTGTAAGTTCACCTCCTGGGCACTGCCGAGGTGGCCTCGAGTAAAGCACTGGACTCCGAAACTGGTCCACGGATGATATATAGTAGCTGCCCCCTGCTCCTAAGGCTAAGATTGGTTAAATGCAGTGAGCACATTTCTCTGTTTGCTGTGTACAATGTGCTGTGTGACAGTAAATGCTGATTTACATTTTTACATATAAAGCCAGCCAAGAAGGTGGCTCTGTTGGGTGAATCAATGAAAAACGAGGGGGTGAATGCCGGATTTGACCCTTTTATTCCTCCTCATACTGTATGTGCACTGAGTTGCTCAGACTTGCTCCCCTTTGAGCCCCTCAATCCCCCATGAAGAGTTCATTTATACACACATCCAGAAAAAAATCAGACCAGCTGTTTGTCTGCTTAAAGCCGGAGTACCACAGCTGTCAGACTGTTGTCAAAATCTAGGCTGTCACACCGGATTGTGTTTATCATAGTGACAGTACAGTAGATGGATGGATGGACATTTCAGCACAATCTGGAATAAGGACACGCTGTACTGTTGATACCTGCAGTATGGTGACCGCTTTAAATGGCAGCTGGCATCCTCAATTCAGTACGGAGGAAGTAAAAAATTAATACATACAAAAATGACTAATAAATAAATAATAAAATGTCATTAAATATAACAAAATAATACTGAAATAAATAAATAAATAAATGTGATAATGCTAAAATATGACATAAATTGATATGTTTTAATTTGCTTCATCTTTGTATTAATTGCGGTATTTATTTAATTTAATTTCTCCTTTTATTTTGTATTTATTTTGAATTTATCTTTTATTTACTTTTGCATTCATTCTTTATTTCTCTTCTATATTTTTTAAAAATGTATTTATTTATGCATGATCTCCCTCTGCATTTCACCTAATTTCTTCAAACGTATTTGTCTTCTTTTCTTTATACATTTCTTTATGCATTTCTGTATATTATGCAAATAAGAGGGCTGTCACTCAACATGTGTCATCATGAGGTCAGGGTGCATGGCTGTATGTTAGTGAGCTAAACGGTGTGTGCTTCTGCACATCAACTCCAGTCCTCATTGCCGGGTCCACAGATACATACGGGGTTCCACACAGTGGGAGTCACCCTGCTGCTGCCTCGTACCGGTACAGGTGAGCAGATCAGCCGTCTGAAGCTGAACTATTTCACTGACCTACAGTCAGTCCCCGAGGTTTAGCTCGCTCAGAGTGGGAACCTCCAGGATGATGCCACTGGGAAAAGCACCGTGATTCTTGTTCTATCTATCGTATAGGACTTGATGCCGTACAAAGCGGCCAGCAGTCCGGCGTGTGCCACCCATCCAGGCTTGAGCAGTCTGGGTGCAGTTGTTGTGACACACTTCCTGGTGTCATTGGGCTGAAGGTTCCCACTTTTCGCTAAATTTAGAAAAACGTTCATGAATGTTATTTTATCCTATTTAGACATTTGTGTGACGTTTAGCACATGAATTCTTGGGAGTTAAGGCCAAAAAACGTGTTTTGTGAGGTCAAAGTGAACTTGACCTCTGAAATCAATCAGTGGACATTTGTGCCAAATTTTAAGAAATACCCTCAAGGCGTTCCTGAGCATGAGCCATAAAAACATAAGCTTGCAGTATGATATAGTGTTTCGGGTTCAGTCTGTCTGGATTTCACACACCAAAATCACTCAAACACACAATTTAATCCAGGACATGGACTTTATTTTACAACTGAGGATAAAAGAATGCCATTCTGAATAACTCGATTGATGATAAAACCTGGAAATCTATCATTGGGTGAGAATTTATCTTTTCAATGTTATGTACAGGACCATGCATCAGAGCAGATGCCAGTAAAAGTCTATGTAAACCACATTGAAGGACCTACTTTTCACTGAAAAAGGACATTGTGGTCCGACAATTTTCTGTAGTTTTATACATTTCCCCCCATATTTGTCTAGAAAATAACATTATAAAAATGCACACAGTACAAATAATGTTGAACTGTAAAGAGCAAGATATGCTGACATACATGTATACATACTTGCTGATTATTCATACAATAACTTTTAAACTTCATTAATTTTTACAGCTGTAGCTTCACAATGATAAAATTGGTAGCCTACTAACGCAAATACTGTACATGTTGAAACAACCAGGAAATTAGATTTTACGAGAATTTATGAATTTCTGTGATTTAATGGCAAATACAAATCAGTATAGTTAGTCCCCCAAACTGGCATGTTGATCAAGGAAATAAAAACTCAAAAGGGTGATGTATTGTCATTTTTACCCACACATTTCTTCATCAATTTACACTTCCTTAAAGTGCTGAAATCATCTTAATATTTTAGTATTTTAATATCATCTTTCACATGGCTACTTTCATAACCATATACCTTCATTTTAACAGATAAACCTGCAATTTGATAAGCAGGGATCATCATGGTTGAAATTTTATTAGACATAATATGCTCACTGTTTTACATAAAAGACATGCACAAACTGTCTCATAAATAATATGCAAGTTGTGTTGAAATATATTCATCTTGGAAGAAATCATTCAAAATCAGTGATCAAAATAAGAGCGTGGTCCAGTTTTTAAACAACAGATGGACTTTTCCCAAAGGCTCAGATTAGATGCAGTGCATTAGGAAAGCAACAATCAGTCAGTGACTATATAGTGCCATGGCTGCTGCACCAATTTGGTACATTTATGTAACCAAAAGTTCAACTTTGACATTGTAGCTTTGAGCCTCTGCAGCGCAAGGTCCTGTCATTTATGGATAACTGAATAATTACAGTATGTGGTATTAAAGCTACCATGTTTTCATTACGATGTGTGTCAATACAGTTGTGGCACTATCTGTTATGACAGATTGTAGCTTGGAGTTATAGTGCAACAGTAATCTGTCATGTTATCAGCTTTATCTTCACTGTTTGTCAAACTTTTCCAACTCTCTCACAAAGATTAGATGGTCCTCGGGCGACTTTCCATGTGTTTTGCAAAGGTGCAATTTGATTGCATGTTTGCTCACAAATGTCCGATTGCACAGTTTGCACTGATACACTGAGCCAGTGTCTTCTTCTGTAAGTCCAGAGGAACTAAAAGTCTTGTCCTCTATCCTGCTGACTGCTTGCTGCTCTATTAAATCTATAGAAAGCTTTGAGAGGTCCTTCAGGGTAAACCCAAGGTGGGACTCCAAATGGTGAATGTAAGAGGAGGGAGTCCTGAACTGGGAAGCACAGTCACTGCACAAAAACAGAGGTTGGCCAGAGTCAATATTTTTTAGGAACTTTGTGCCCCCTGTCCGCTTTAACTGGTATTTTACATTGGCCAGCCAATGTGAGATAGTAGTCATGGAGAGACCAGTGAATTTACAGATGTGGACCCGTTCCTGGGGTCCCAAGTCACTGATCATGAACTTTCCGTCAGGAGTCTCTCTAAGACTGGAGACAAACTGGGCCTGGAGGATCAGGAGGTGCTGGGGATTCCAGTTTGACTGTCGGCCCTTCCGTCTTTGAATGGGTGACAGCTCCTCCAAGCTGTCCTCAAAAGTACAGCCGTCCAGGTCTGATTTCTCAGAGATGGAAGAAGGGGTCGTAGACTTTGGTGTCAAACGGCCCGTCAGGTTTTTTACCATGTCTGAAATATCCATCAAAGCATTTTCTCGTAGAGGCAGAGATGAGGACTGTGTGAAATCTTTGAAAGCTGGTTTGCTGTTATTTATGCTGCCATTGTTGTTTGGTGTAGAAGCACCCTTAGGCATGCTTCCATTGGTGTTTTTGGATTTTGTCAAGTCCATGGGCTGATCATCATCATCATCATAGTACTGACTAACAGGCTCTGCTGATTTAATCTGAGCTGAGTTGCTGTTGATCTTATAAAGCATCGCAAAAGGGTCTACAAACGGCGTGGCCACTTTTGCAGCTTTACCTAAGTGATTGTTCATGATAGATTGCAAAGCACTGAGAGGGTTGACAAGTGGTTGTTCAGGAGAATGGTCTGTGATGATGCTCAGGTTATTGCAGCCATTGCTTACAGGCTTTTTTGGTGAATCAACTTCACTTTTTATCTGTGTCTCTACTTTACTGTCTGTCTGCTCTCCCTCTTTGCCTCTTGACTCAGTCTGGTCCTCTACTACAGTGCTTTTCACTGCCCTTGAGCTGTTTTCTGGATTGGGTGAAGTCTGTTTGTCCTTGGGATTTGGCAAGGGAGACCTTGCAGACCTGCACTTATTCTGTACAGGTTTTTCCTCTTTTTCACTCTTAACTGAAGTCTTCCCTGTCACTTTCTCAACTAGCTCCTCCATAGCCAGCACATTGCTCTTGTGACTTGGAGGTGGAGAGGGGCTATTTGGTGAATGGATCAGAGTGCCCAAATCAGAGGACAGTACCTTCAAACTGTTGCTGCTGAACAGAGGCTGAACTTGTGCACATGTCGGCAAGGCAGACTTCAAGGATCCATGGAGTTGATAGGCGGCATGAATGCTGGGGTATCCACCCCAAGTTGGTGTGCCTGTTTGGGCCTTGCTGATTGCACTTGAAACTGTATTCTCTAAAGACTTTAGGATGTCCAAGCCACCTTTAGGCGTCTCTTCTAAGTCTTCCTCTCTCAGATATTGGTAAGATCTGGCCTTTCTAGGTTTATCAGCTTTTTCAGGAGGATCTTCTTTCTCTTCTTTTATTTTTTTCTCTGGTTCCATCGCTTCTAGTTTATCCTCCTCTGCCTCTTCATCTTTCGTTTCTTCGTTTTTCTCCTCAGGGCTAGTGGGCTGCAACGGGGATTCAGGCTGCGACTTCCCATTGGGTCCTGGGAGTCGTGTGGTGGTTGGTGGCAGAGGAATTGACTGAAATTTCTCCTCAACGACAGGATCAAAAACTAACTGTTTACCCTTTTTAGAGGCTGAATTGGTTACTTTGAGAAAGTGCCCTGTGACCATCATATGGGCAGTCAGTTGTTGCAAGGTATCATGTGAACTGCCACATTCCATGCATTTGAGAATTTGTGCCTTGCGTGCCTCAAACTGCCAAGTATAACTGGCGCCGTTTTGGTAACCATATCGATTGTTTGGAGTGACATAAGGATTGGCCACTTTTTGGTCTTTGGGAGACTCTCCCAAGAGTATGCCAGATGAGACGGACTCTGGGGAGCTTGGCGACATCAAGTCTTGAAATGCTCTTTTTTTGGTCGGGGGTACCAGCTTTGAGGTGAGAGCTGGCATTGGTTCTTTGAGAGGCACTTTCTGATAGTGTTTTGTTTTGATCATGTGAACACTGAGGTCTTGCAAGGATTCGAACGAGTGGCCACAGTACATGCATTTAAGAACTTTCTGGGCATCTTCTTTGCCTTCCATCTCCAGCAGAGAACGCTTACGTGGCTTGGACCACCTCCTGCTTCGATCATCCTCAGTATCCTTATTGTCATCACGATAGTGGCCCGTTTCATTCATGTGCACCGTCAGGCCAACCAAAGTGTCATAGGCACCACTGCAGTCCTTGCACCTGAACTTGCTGGCACCCGTAAACACCGGGCCATAGAGCTTATTGTTTTGCCTGTAAAGCTGCACGGTGCTGAAAAGGCTTGGCTCAGGAAGCAGCTGGTATGGGGTATGTTGTAGGGTTTTGGCCAACGCTGCCTGGTGCCAATCATAAGCTAATCCTCCTGTGCTGCCAGAGCTTACACTGGTGCCACTCGTGCTGTTGCTTGACACTGCTCTGGTGGTGGTACTGCTGATGGTAATATGAGTGGTGGCTGAGGGGTTGCTAGTGCTACATCTGTTCTTCAGATGGATGTTGCCTGGGCTGTGGCTATTCAGGAACCCATTGCTCCCTTTGTGATTGCTCCCATTGTTGTTGTTGTTGCTCGCTGCGTAATTGTTCCCTTGTTTGCTTTTAAGCATATCCAGAGCAATGCTGGACCAGGAGGCATCCGAGATCAGGTTTGCATAGACTGATTTCATTTTTGCCAGACTGTCCTGTAGCGAGAGGCCATTGATGGACTCTGCACTCTCTCCTAGCTTCTCCTCAACCTTGTCCTGATCACTGAAGGTGGATGTGGTCTTAAGATCCACCAGGTGATCGCTGGTGGTGCTGAGTGGAGAGGCGTACCCTGCGTCTGGGTTGGTGCCATTGCTGAGTGGAGAATTTTGGCAGCTGTAACGATCACCTGCTTCCTCATCATCATTAAAAAGATAGTCTGCATCTTGACCATCCAGGGAAAGGCCATCATCTTGCAGATGTTCCTCTTCATCAATCTTATCTCCTTTAAATTCATCCTCAGGTCCATAAGCTGGAAAACACAAAACAACGGAAAAGTGGCATTAGGTATTGTTTATACATAGACTGACACCGTTTATGGATCTACTACCCTTACTATATGATGGAGGTATGTGCAATAATCCTAAAGAGATTTTTGTCAATTGTCCCAGAAGAGGACACAGGTTTGCAGTAATAAAGTGGCAAACATCCATATCTTGACAATGACAAATAGTCCTCTTCACTGCACGGCGTAATGAAGCTATTGAATACTACAGCTCAGCAAGGGTAGAGAGCACAGAAATGTTTCTGCTTAGTTTAAAAAAAGCAAAATTTCAAATTATACAGAGAACAAATCCTCAGCAAAAATGATACTTATTAATCATGTGGTGAGATCTGTTACTTTGCAATAGAAATTAAGGCGCTTTATTTGTCTCTTAATTGAAAAAAATATCAGAAAAGAAGAAAATATGACTCACTGATGGCTCTGTGAAAGACTAACTTTGATGCTTCCTTCTCCACAAATACCGAGTGGTAATTAATAAGATGAATTTACTGTATATGTGCAAACATTTCAGTATATTCATCAACTATAAAACATTTGTCCTTATCAGCAAATTGAAATGCCAGAGCAGCCCACAGCCGCATACTCTATGCAGAGTATTTCATTGTCATTATATTATGCTATTCATTATAGTGACCGCAGATCTGTTTCTGAGTTGGATTTGCTCTATTCTTCCAACGTGCCACACATACTATGGATTCACAAGTAAGAGATAGTGGAGGAAAATGCCAGCTGCATCAGCCGTGCCAAGCCATGGTTGGCTGGAGTCAACTTGGCATCGGCTGTGGAAGTCCTCACAGCGTGATGCTAGGAAACAGCCAGTGGACATGACAAGCCGTGTTGTTACTGCCTATGCTCCCAGAGTACTCACAGCTTCAAGTGTGCCATTTTAAAAGAAGAGAGAGATTTATAGTATCAATGGAAAATGGCTGCCCACTCTCTGTAACTGTTGACGGCTTTCACAAATCATTTGTTCAGAAAAAAATATATAATCTGCATTAGAATTAATTTTTAACTCCTGATGAGCTAAAATAAAAAAAGTAAAAAATTAAAAGGAATAATTATCCACAATAGTACAAAGATGAAAAGGTTTACACATGATCCAGGAACTAGATTAAGAGAGAAATATTACAGAGAAGAAGGAAGAAGGAGAAATATGCTAAGGCAGCTCCCCCAATCCATTCCTCGTAAGATGCTTGTCTGAGGTGCCAGAATCAGTCTCCAGTGAGGAGGCAGATGTGCTGTCAGCTTCAAACAGCATGTAGCTCTCTATCCCATAATCGGAATGGACATAATACCTGATGTTTGTGAGGTGCCAGTTACTGCTGCCTGGGAAAAGCTGGAGGTCCAACAGCTGCAACTCTCAGCCTGGTATGTGTGTGAGAGAGGACGTACATGCTCAGATGTACGACTCTTTTTAATTAAACTATTCCTGTGCTAGTTTTGCTCTTAACTGTTAATTATACACCGCTACAATGAACTCATTCACTTGAGTTAGTCACTAAAGTAGAAGGTTTTAACCTTTTGCCAAAGCAGCTGCACACCTTCCTTTCAACCTGTCTCGTCCTCCCTGTCAAGATGCAGCCCGCTGTATTGAAATAAATGCAAAACTGAACCTATTCAGAATCAATGTGGTGAGAGTAGTTAAAGACAAAGCAGCTGAAAAAGTGAGAGAAACCTGACAGCGGTACAAATTCACACACATTCACACATGGAGAGCACATCGATGCTAGATTCTGGTCTTTTCCTGCCATCCTCCGTATGTTGCCTTGACAGGCATCAGTGTCAGGAGAGTGTCAGTGTCAGCCCGAGGTGTCAGTGTCCACGCAAACAAGCCAGAGAGGAGGTGGGAGGGGAAAGTAACAACAACAAACACAAGTCAGACATTTTTTTTTCCACTACCGCCCCCCCCTCCCCTCCTACTCGAGCCTCCTCCTTCACCATCTGTGTCAGAAAAGCTGCGGGTGCCACCGCCGGCTAATAAGGCAATCAGAGATGGAAAAGATGCTGACACGGCGGCTTTCGAGCGTCACTCAGAACAAAAGAGGAAGAGGAGAGGGAGGGAGAGAGGGATAGGGAGGGGATTAAAACAGGGGCGGAGGGGAGGAGTGGGGGAAGGTGTCTGTTGTGGTTGTCAGTCAAAAACGTAAGCCCACTTTGTGCTGTCAGGGAGGATAGGGAAAAGAGGGGAAGTTTTGAAAAGAGAGGAGAAAAGATGTGTTTAGGCCAGCGAACAAGAGGTGTGTGTATATGTGTGTGAGTGCATATCTCACAGAAAAAAACATGACAGGGAAACAAGTTAAACAGCATCCAACAAACTAAGTACGAGATATCAGGAGAGAAAAAGTAGTGAAATTTCTGCCGTGTGTGCGAGTTTGTAGGTGTGTGTAACATAGGTGTGGCTGACTGTGTGTGTGTGTGTGTGTGTGTGTGTGTGTGTGTGTGTGTGTGTGTGTGTGATGTGTCAAGTGTCACAGTGTGTCAGGTGCATGCAGGGATGCAATGTGGCTGGCGGGGGGAAAGCGAAGCCATCTGCGTCTGGAGAGGAGCCTGTCACTATTGTTGTGCCCAGAGTCCAGGATTTCCTGCTGCAGACAGGTGACACCACAGTAGGACATCCCCCAAGTCACACACACACACACACACACACACACACACACACACACACACACACACACACACACACACACACACACACACACACACACACACACACACACACACCTACATCCCTCCCTCAAGGCAGGAAACTGTGTGAGGTCCATAGATGCAAAAACAAACAATATCTTGTTTTTATACACATTTGAAAGAACAAATGCGACTGAGCTGAGAAAAAAAACAAAACATGCAACACACATGCATTGGTCATGCAAACATGGACTAGGCCTTGAAATCAATACTAACTCTTACCAACTGAAATGTGTCCATAGCAACAAGTACCTAAAGTTGGCACTGATTGTCTGGTCAGATTCATGATCTTTTTATTCTCTAACGGTAAAATTACTGATTTAAATCAGAATTTTGCCAATTTGAAACTCAACTTTATTTTAGTAAAGTTTATGTTTGGCTGCTTCTGTTGAAACATTTAATATCTGAGTCAAATTTGGTGTCATTTGTTAAATGGAATAAGATTATATTAGGGCTGTCAAAGTCCTATTTGTTTTAACATCACTAATTTCTTTAACGCATTAACGCAATCGATGTTTCGGCGGTTGTAGCGGGCTAAAATTCAACGCTAGAATGAAAATACTGGCACCATATGCAACTAGAAAACCTAAGGAATCCATTGGTATCAATAACTAACCAGCTTGTCTCAAAGAAGGCTAAATAACGCTCCAAACTTATGCTAAATTTTGGCATGGCCATTTTCAAAGGGGTCCCTTGACCTCTGACCTCAAGATATGTGAATGAATCTCATGCAGTTTGGGGCCAGTCATAGTCTAGTCAGCACCCTGACAGCTGCTTGAGTTTGCCATGTTATGATTTGAGCATTTTTATTTAGGCCAAATGCAGCAACTGTGAGGGTTTCTGGACAATATTTGTCATGGTTTTATGTTAATTGGTTTCCAATAACAAATATATCCATATGTTTGCATAAAGCAGCATATTTGCCCACTCCCATGTTGAAGAGTATTAAATACTTGACAAATCTGCCTCTAAGGTAAATTTTGAACAGATAAAAAATGTGCAATCAATCTCAGTTAAATATTATAATCAACTGACAGCCCTGGTTTACATTCCTCAAAGTAATTTATCACAAAAGTAAATCAAATTCAAGTATTTCACCACTAATATCTAAAATTTCAAACGACAACCAGGTCTAATTAACCCTTCCTGGACACACATAATCATCACAACTGTGTCTAACAGTGGAAAGAAATATTGAAAAGCTACACGAAATACAACTTTGACTGTCGAATAGCACAAAATATTCTAATATACACAGACACGCACGCACACACACACACACACACACACACACACACACACACACACACACACACACACACACACACACACACACACACACACACACACACACACACACACACCTTTTCCCCTCTAAACCTTTTCATTTATTCATGTTGTCTTGGAGAAGAGGGCAATCCTGGCTCTCATTTGCGCTGCTAATGTCCAATTCCGCCAGCTTTCACCCTGCTGATTTACCCTGCGTGGCTGAGGGCTGCATTCGGAGCGGGTCGACCGCAGAGGCTCCCTCACACCGTTTAGTGGCCCTTCAAAATGGGAGCTCTGGCGTGGCAGTCTTATTTCTCTCTCCCGTTTCGCTTTGTCACCGGCCCCTCCATTCGCTGCCACTCACCTCTGATGGCTTTGGACAGGCCTGATCAGTGTGTGTCATTGACCTGTACGCCGTGCATGAGTGTGTGCGTGTTTCAGCGGAGAGAAGGCTGTAAATAAAATGACATTATTATTTCCTCTGTCCTATCATGTAGAAAAGCCAATTATGGTAATGCTTAGTATGTCAGGCAATCTCTGTCTCTCTCTGCTCTCCCCCGTCCTCTTCATTCTTGCTCTTTTTCTCTCGCTCCGGGATAGTCGGGCTGTGGTTTCATAGGACCTGACACTGTCTTTGGACTACCCTGTGAATGATGCACACTGAGGCAAACTGGCACAGACCAGCAGGTCTCCTTTCAGCCTCAAGACATCTACCAAACTAACAGAGCTTTTCATAGTATTCTGCCCATTTAGGCGCCATCAGAGAAATCATTTGAGATCTATATTATCGTCCAAATTAATATTATGTTAGATAAATTATAAACTAGTGACTGGATTCCTTGGTGAAATTCAAGCGTGTCCGTACCACCACCATCTCCCATCACAGTACAAATCTACACAGATACGTGAAGCCACGACTACCACATATTCGCTTGACCAGACATGTAAAAGCCTACCTAACAACCCCCCCTCCCACTGCCCCACCCTCCACTAACCCACATGGAATAGTCCACCATATGGCACAATAGCTCCGGGGCTTCTAATAGCTCGTGTGTCGTACAAATCCACCTTCTCAGCTTCCACCACTCTTCCGGTTGGGGATAACAAAACAGTTGGCACAGTCTGCTCGTCATGCTGGTTGCTACATGCGCAGACAACATTTTAAATTTCACTTTTTGTTCACTCTGTTCCTGAAGAGTTTGTGTCACTGCTTTTGGATTCTTTGTAAAAAAAAAAAAAAAAAGACAGATTAAGATAAATGACCTTTTCCTAAACTTTTGACTGTCCTGAGGGCTTTCACATATGTTTCCAAGTAATTTGCAATTACTTGAACTCATATTATGCTAATCGCCTTTTTAAATGGGTCACACAGACACTGGCTCAGCTTCATTAGGCCACTACGAGTACAATATGTGTATATATGCTCCGTGCAACTGAGAGAGACCAAATGATAGCTGCTCACAGAATAGATCAGCGATGAAAGAGGACAACAAATCTGGAGAGCTGCAGCCATTTTCTTCTAAAGAAAATGATTTCCAGTTCTTCTGTGAATTGCTCTGCAAGTTTCTCCTCTTCTTTTCTTTTCTTTCTCTCTTTCCACCCCTGTTTGTTCAGATCTCCCGTGAGCTGGTTTCGACACGCCACAACAGTGACTGTGGTCTATAAATCACCTTTTCCCTGAACTGTCAGTGCCTGCTTGCTCTGAGATGAAACAACAGCCATTAGATCATCGGCGCGGCAGATTCCAGCCCTTTCTGGTCCGCTTTCCAGCCAAAACCCCCCACGCCCAACAATCGAACATTGCTCTGGTTGCTGCGCACACATTTCAAACCATCTGGTTTGTTTTCAGGCAAAGTACGGAATCAGATAATGCATTACTAATGCTAATTAAAGATGATGTGAGTGAGATTTACACAAGCAATGCCAAGCGCTGATTTCAGTGTGGGCTGCTTCAAGACAGATGCCATTTGTTAAACATCACTTTTTTTACCATCCATGAGAAGTTTATCAAAATTCAGATCTACCTATCTGTATTGTCATAATTATTTCAGTTCTATTTTGGTTCAATCAAGAGAGGCGCTTACATGACAGAAAGGTGTTCTGTTTAAATCAGAATCACAAAACTAACAAGCTAACAAAATAACACGGTTCACCCTTTCTTTATAGATGCCGTCTTTTGAATTCACCTGCATTGCCCCTGACAGTGGAGCTTCCCCCGACTTAACAACAGCTGCTCCCATCGCCTAGCAACAACCAGTTGATGGATGACCCCAAAGATGGATAATTACCATAAATCACTATGGTTGTGTAGAGAATAGAAGCAGAAAATCAGTGCAGGAAAAAACAGGCTCAACAACAGTTTAAACTAGTGTGCCTGGTGTTTAGACGAACTTTGTCTCTCGTGTTGAGCTGCAGTAGTCGGTAGATTATCGCGCTGGTCGGTGAGGTAAATCCAAAGTGGCACTGGATCTGTCTATTTGGGTTGTTTTGAGCTTTTCTTGAGAGTGACCAGTGTTTCAGACTGTATGAATAGAGGCTGTAAAATGAAACCTGATGAAATGACTCGCGGGACAAAACCTGTCCTGAAGGAGCAGAGACAAAGAAAACAAAGTGGGCAGAGGAAGGAAGAAAGGAAACAGCGAAGAATGAATGATGGCAACAATGATGAGTTTAGTGCAGCAAAGAAAAAGGAGGAGGGGGCGGAGGAGAAGAAGCACAAAGAGGAAGTGTGTTTACAGTCTGAACATACGTGTATATTTATGTCTGTGTGAGTGTGTCAAAGGTAGACGGTGAGATACAGGGAAAAGCGGAGAATACAAAAAAACGGAGAAAATGAGAGGGCACAGGGCCAAAACAGGGTCACAACCTAACCAGTTCGGTCTAGCCGAGTCCGGTTGCACAATAAGCCATCAATCAACCTTCTCCACGCTGTCAGACCTCCCCTCAATTCACAGAGGCCATCCACTTTGTACACTGCGGAGGAACAAAACATAGAGAAGGAAAAGAGACAGAGGGAGGGAAAAAAAAATACATACGCACATGTCGACACACACGGTTTCATGAATCTGATCCTTTACTCTCTGTGGGAAGAGAGGCAGCAGACCCACTCACACCAGAAAATGAAAAAGTGAAATTCATCCATGCGTCGGCACAAAATATTTGGCTCTAAAAGCTTGGTGACTAGCTCAACACTTGCACGCAGTGTTAGATGGTGATCTACTGTAGCTGTGAGCTAACAGCTCACCAGCTAACTAACCAGGAAAAATGCTAATGCTAGTCTGTGACAATACAGTGCTGCAGGGATGATGTATCGTTGAAGGCCATCCAGGAAGTTAGCATCGCCCTGGTTGCCTCGACAAAACGCCAAGGGGATTTTTCCACTGGGTTTTGAATTATTGCAGAAAATAAGCTTTGTGCCAAACGAACATTTCTGATACTTACACGTGTTTGTTCAGCAAGATAATCTTCATGTATGAACACCACTTTTAGGGTGTAAATTCAGTCGCCAGAATTAAAATGCTGATGTTAGGCTACACCAGGGTCACATGGGCGTGAGTATACACAATGAGGCTGTGATGACGTTTTGTAGTCTCATTTAGCTTCTTGTTAGCAACCACCTATTATAAGATGCATAAAAGCTTCAAAATTCAGGGGTGGGATATTTACTGATGTGTTTTATATTGTTGAACAAATTCTTCAAATATCTTAAGCATGTGTTGGCCACAGACTTTATTTCAGGTATCTAATCATCTTTACGACACTCACTGACACACAGATGAGGGAACCAGAAGTGCTAAAATGCTAACTCATTTCTGAGTTTCAGGACTCGTTCTTGCACCCCTCTATAGCTCTCAGGACTTCTTCCTATTTTCTGAACAATGGATCAATACTTCCCCTGGTATTTTTTATAATTTCATTCAATTGAAAAAAGGAAGTCTGCTAACTCTAAGCTAGCAAGCTTGTTAGCTCAGTCGCTAACAGCACAATAAGTTCACAGAGTTTATTTGACTCCTGTCTGAAAACCATTCCTCTTTAATGGAGCAGTTTTCACTGTGACAGAGGAGGTTTTTAATTCAAAGTGAATGATGCACACAGCTAATAAGCTATGTTAGCATCCTCCATTTTCTCTCAAAGGTCAGTACAGATGCTATTTGTCAACGGTGCAGAGTCAGACGTCAAAGTCACTTAAGTTGAACTTGACACAAAAAAATGGAGCGGATTCATTTAATTAGAGCGAATCTAGTGATTGTAATTACCAGATTTAGCAAAAGCCTGCTGATTTAAAAGCTGATGTGACTAGGCCTTAAAACTGTTTGGTATTCACACGCGTCATTTCGTCTTCCTGCATCAAAACATTTCATCGGCTCCTCTCTCCCCTTATCGACTTCTCAGTAAGACATTGAAAAACAAACCACACACCAGATATGCGACACAAGAATACAGAGGACTTTGTGAGAACGTGACCTCAGAGACAAAGAAATCATAACTTAAAAAAACCATAAAGTCACTTCAGGGAAATTAATTAGAACCGCAAACCCTCGGGGCAGGAAGCTGCTCAGGACAACCAAACGTCCCCAAACATTTTAGTGCTTTTAACTGGATGTGTCACTGGGGAAATTCCAGCAATTGTGCACCATGAAAACAGTTATCCTTTATGCATCGCCACATTTTCTTTTTCATTCGGCCCGCTTAAGTGACGAGTTAGAGCAGAAGTCTGGCGCTCCATTAAACAAACTTCTACTGTTTCATTTCAACACTAGTTTAGGATTTAAAGGCTGATGAATAGCATAGGGGCGTAACAAAAAAGAATAACAAAAGCATACGCTGAACCACACAGCAGTTTGGAGTGTGTATGTGTGCTTGTGTGCAGCTTTCTTCTCCCTTTCCTGATGACCATGGCAATAAAGTGACAAAAGAAGAAATGATAGGAGGGAGGAGGGATTAGGGGCTGAAAAGGGGTCCCTGGAGAAAGTCAGTAAATTATGTACTGGGCTCTCAAAGTGGACTAGTATCAGTAGCCATCTCAGCCTGATTGCGTCTGTGTGCGACTATGCATGCCTGTGTGTGTGCGTACAAAGGCTATGAACAGCTTCACAGTCAGAGAGAGAGGCAGGAAGAGAGGAAGCAATCCTTCAACAGAGCACAATATCAGACTGCGGACAGACAACGAACGGCTGGAAGGTTCTGGAAACGAGAGAAAAGCCTGCCTCCCTCACATTTCAGCTCCAAACGCCGCCTCCCAAAGTGCCCTCCATCTAACACTAACACGCACACACTCGCACACACACACATAAATGGCACCATAACTCTATATCCGCAATCAATCTCGGCTATGAAGACACATCCATCTTCAGTAATGTTAATGGGAGGGTTTTGGAGGGTTGGAGGGTTGGAGGGGGGTGGAGGGGGGGGGACAGGGGTAAAACAGAGGGTATGCGACTGCAGAGCTGACCTCAGAGCAGTGTGAGGTAATATGGGCTGCGTGTGTGTAATAGAGACAGTGTAAATGAATAAAAAGCGAGAAAAGAGCTATGCGCATTTGCGAGTACGGGAGTGTATTCGTCTGCATGTCAGGGGGGTCAGGTGTGTGTGCGTCAGTGTGTGTGGGAGAGAGACTGATGGCTGTCAGCTTGCATCTGGCAGAGAAAATAAATTAGGCTTATGAAGACAAATGAACAGGCTATGGAAAGAGTAAACGGGGGTGGAGGGGGATCACGACAGAGAGAGAGAGAGAGAGAGAGAGAGAGAGAGAGAGAGAGGGAAGGAATGAAGAGGAGGGAGACATAATGAAGGAGAAAAGGGGGATATTGTGAGTAGTATGTGGTGGCATGGTTATGAAAGGAAGGAGATGGAGCGGTGTTGCCAACTAAGAGAGTTCCTTTCGGCAGCCAGTGACCGTTCATTAAGAAGGACGGGCACACAGACAGGCCTGCTGCTGGCAACGGGAGAAGCTTTGGCATGAGGCTTCTCTGCCTGCGAGGGAAACATATATGTGGGTGTATGTGTGGGTATGTGTGTTTGTAGGTCCGCTGCCAGCACGTTAAAATCCAGAAAATATATTTTTTATGCTTTAGTTGAGCGTTTTACAAGACTTTTCTCTCTGTAAACACAAGCAAAAAAAAAAAAACCACGCTCTTAAAGCCACAATGTAGCTTGAGTGATCACCGGGTTTGTATCTGTGCTGGAAGTGCCTCTCAGTGTGTGTTTCCTCTGCTTGTGTGTTGGTGTCGGCGTGTATCCATGTGTGTTCTATCTCCGCAGATTTGTCAGTGTCTATCCCATGACACACTCCCCTCGTTGCGAGTGGAGGAGAGCTCTCGGGGGGCTTTGTCACGCGGCGGTCTGTTCTTTTCCTGAGGCCTGGCGCCCCTCGTTTGATAAATGACACATGTCATTCTGTCAGCCCCTGCCATCCGGGCTGGGAGGCCCCGAGCTGATGTATGGCCGCCCAGGCTAAAGGAAATCAGAGTGTTTTGGCAGCACCCTGAGAACACGGCCTCTTATAAGGGGTATGTGTCTGTGTGTTTGTGCCTGTCTGTCTGCGATACTGAGTGCGTGTTTAATTGTGTGTGTATGTGCCTATTAGTGAGTGTCTGTGTACTTGTGTGTGTGCATGTGTGTGTGTGCATGTTCTCAACCTGTCAGGCGGACGGGCAGAGGGAGACAAATCATCGTCATGGCCGCCCCAGCTGTTCCCCAAATTTGGTGCGATGAGGAGAGCGAGGGATAAAATCCTGCCGTTTGAGTTTTAAACGGCTGATGCTTCCCAGAAACGGGATGGAGTGAGAGGACAAGTGGAGCCACACACACACACACACACACACACACACACACACACACACACACACACACACACACACACACACACACACACACACACACACACACACACAAGCTGAATCAAAACTCCAGTAGGAATCAAGCCAATCATCCCAGAAGGAGGCAACAGACAGCCGGAGTGGCGTAAACACATGCTTCAAACGTACACACATGTAAACACATGAACACAAACTTTGGATGAGGCATTTACACCTTAACCAACGTAAAAAGGGTTAACACACACAAAACAAACCCTTAACTAGGTTCACAGAAGTGTCTCTCATCATGACACCAAACCTCGCCAGATTTTGTAACGTTCTCCAAGCGTCCTGGACACTAAACTCTCTCCAGGTCCTCCCAGCCACACATACACACACATTTCCCCGGTGGAGGACAGTCCCACCTGGAGGTTGTGAACTCTGTATGACCCCGTTTGATTGGGCCGGACTGCCTCCCCCCATCCTCTCCCACGGAAAAGAAGCGGGAGAAGGAAAAAAACCCAGCGTCATTAAGCTGTGAGTGATGAGTGGCAGCCATGGGTGACATCCTCCCCTCTCTCTCTCCTCTACTATCCAACTGCTTTCACTCTCTCTCCCCCTCTTTTTTCTTCTCCATTGCCTTGATACTTTTCTCTCTCGCTTTATTCACCTCTCTCTCCATCCCTCAACCCCTCAAGTCATTTCTCTTTCACTCCTCTGTTGCTTTGCCTCCTCTTTTTCCACTCCCTCATCCCCCCCTCCTCTTTCCTCCCTGGTTCTTTTTTGTCTGCTGTCACTCTCTTTTTCTCCTCTTTTTTTCACCCCTTTATCCCCCTCCTCACACACACACACACACACACACACACACACACACACACACACACACACACACAAAACACACACAATAGTGCCTCGCTCAGTCCTGTCTAGCTCTCTGGCCCCGGTCATGTAGACACTCAGCTCCTCCATACATAATAGATCCCAAATATCAAGAGGAGGGGTGCACATTCTCACCCACTCAGGATTGTGCCATCAGCACTGCTTCCACAGTAGCTCCACTGTCTGGCACCGCGAGGCCGACGACGGTAGTTTTAAAATAGTTTTAATGAATATGTGAAAACGTCTTTTTTTTTTTTTTTTTTTTTTTTTAACCGACTTCTGTTCAGACAGGCCTGTCCGGTCGTGTGTGTGTTAATTTCCTGTCCCAAGGAGAGCCCTTTTAACGGCTTAGCGCAAGTTTTCAAGCTTTAACAGTAGGTGTTCTGAACTTCTACAATTGAACCTCACAGCAAAGTGTCACATCTGCTCTTTTTGGAAATAGAAATAAGATGTAAGTGTCCTGGATCGACAATAATGCAACCTTGTAATACCTTAAAATGCTTTGTCCCTCGGAGAAAAATGCACACACATCAGGTTCTGTTTTGTTTTTAACCCATTTGTGCCCACAAAAGAAATTTTAACTAGTCAAACCATTTGGCTTATCATACTATATTGAGTATTTGGGCACATGGGACTATTTTTGCAATAGACATTATATTTTAGGAAAAATCAGTAATCCCATGTGCCCAAAGACTAAGAATAGTGTGATAACTACGGCTTTCAAAGTTAACGCGACAATGTGTTCATGCAAATCGTTTTAACGCCACCAATTTCTTTAACACATTAACTCATTAGCTCAACTTGCGATTTTTAGGTTGTAGTGGGATCAGTTTAAAAGCCAGAGGGAAAATCATGTGAAACTAGAAAGACTAAGGAATCCATTGGTACCAACTATGCCAGCTTGTCACAAAGGAGGATAAATAACGCTCCAAAAAACTGTCACGGTCATATTCAAAGGGGTCCATTGACCTCTGACCTCAAGATATGTGAATGAAAATGGGTTCTCTGGGTACCCACGAGTCTCTCCTTTACAGACATGCCCACTTTATGATAATCATATGCAGTTTGGGCCAAGTCATAGTCAAGTCAGCACACTGACACACAGTTTTTGAGCATCTTTTTTATGCTAAATGCAGAACCTGTGAGTTTCTGGACAATATTTGTCATTGTTTTGTGTTGGTAGCTAATTTCCAATAATAAATATATCCAAAAATTTGCATGAAGTAATCATATTTGTCTACTCCCATGTTGATAAGAGTATTACATACTTGACAAGTCTCCCTTTAAGGTACATTTTGAATAGATAAAAATTGTGTGATTAATTTGGGATTAATCATGTTCAACTATGGACCATCTTGCAATTAATCACAATTAACTACTTTAATCACCTGACAGCCTAAATGAGAACTAAATGTCTGTATCTCAGAAACTACAGGGAGCACATTCAAGTCTTCAAGTATCTATGACCTCATAAGTTAAATATTAGAGATATGCACATATGTGCAGTGTAAAAAAATAAACAATATGGAAAACATCTACTAAACAAATGTTAGCGTTTTTCCTCCATTGTCAAAAATTGACTGACATTTTCATGCAATCTTAAAATTTCAAAGTTGTACTGTTAGCCCAAAGTATGCCTGTACCAAAGACCTTTGATCAATCAGAACAAATGTGGCATTTTTTTTTCTTATCATACTAAATATAGTCTTTAGGCACAAAAGGGTGTAAGGCAGATTGCTATAAAACTATTTCTCAACACTTCAGAATCGAAGCACAAAACTCCTTCTGAAAACTGGCCTTCAGAGCTTCCTCGCCTCTCTGGCTTTTCTACTCCATGATGAAGTTACTGGAGGAGAGAGTGTACCGTGATAATTGACTGAACTTGATAAACTTGATGTTAATCAGCGCGAGCCACTCTGCTCCTTGATCTTGTTTAGTTAGACGGAGTTTAATTAACCAATCCTGACATGGACATTCTCCCTACTGACAAACGCTTGGCCCTGTGCACACACAAGAGAACTTAACGTTACAGATATTGTCCGGTTCTTCTTGTGTAAATAAATTAACTAGATCAATTAACATGGTTGTTAATTGTTTTGTTGTCATTTTACAGTCAGTCCAAACCTTCCCATGCTTGATTCGAACCTCCTGACCTCTAATCACAAACACTGATGCTCACATTTTATTTTGTTAAAGCAAATCAAGCTATTTTTATTCAGACTGAACAATCACAAACAGCTGGTTGTTGCGTATGTCAGAGGAGCCGCAAGCAAACTCACAGCTGCACACATTTCTTTCTGTCGCTGTGGAGATGAAGGATTGAAATGATGTTGATATGTAATTTAAACTTTAACCCATCAGTTTGTATACTTCTGCTGTGTTAATAAATGATGGCGTAAGTGAATTCATCTGACCTTTTTCACAATGGATACTAATGTTTATGCTGCTATTAATGTGTTCCATGTGTATGGAAATCAAAAAGGCATTACGATATATCAATCCTCTCACATCGCTTTAAAGAAAAAAATTACAAACATCCCCAAGTTCCTGCTTCACAACAGTGAGTATCCGCAATTTTTCGTGAGAGCTTATTGAATACATTTGAGTTTTGGGCTGTTGGGACGACAAAACAATTTTATGACAACACGTTGACAGTAAGGCACATTTTCACTATTTTCCAGAATATTTTAGACCAAACAATTAATTTAATATCAAGAAAATAACTGGCAGCTTAATTGATAATTGAAATAAAAATAAACAATTGCATCCCAACTCTACATTGGTAAACATACAGTATATTTCTAGCTGATGGTTTAGTCCAGTTCGATGTAAATAGTGTTACCAAGTCATCACTTCGGACTTGTACTTTAAGACATATGGCATAACTTTATGCTCATTTTCTGTTACCTAAAATCTGACAGCTGTTACTGTTAAACCAGAGAAGTTTGAGGCTCCAACTATGAGGTAAGGCGGGGAAGGAATGAAGTGAAAAACTGAGAAGATGGAGGGGAAAAACAGATCAGTTCAGTAAAAATAAGTGTCACACACACACACACACACACACACACACACACACACACACACACACACACACACACACCTAGAAATAACTCATACACACTGGGAATGTGTCCATTCTTGGACTTTGCATTTGAAATGAGATTCCATTAGTCAGCAAGATGACAAATATATTATACAGACCTTCACAAAGTTCAAACAGCAAGCAGTACCCAAAGTAGAAGGTAAAGTAGAAGGCAGCGCAAATACTACTAAATGGACATAAATGAACCAATTAGACAAGATCCAGAAGCCGTTCATATTCATATTTTTCAGAGGGGAGCGAACACAAACAGGCACTAAATGTTCAAGGTGTTGAACGGATTGACTTTTTGGCGTCCAAAAAATACAAGTGGAAGCTGTGGGCTAACACCTGTGTTAGAGGAAGTATTCTTCACAATTTCTATTCTTTACTTAACTTAATGTTGTAATACCATAATGCAAAAATATTGCATTACAGAAGTCAAAGTACTAGTTTTAAAAAGTAACTTCAGTAAAAGTACTAAAAAGCAAAATGTACTCAAAGTATCAAAAATAAAAGTACTTATTATCAGGGGTGTATATACTGTCTGTATATATAATATATATATATATATATAATATCAAAAATATTGAGTATCGTGATTATGTTTTGTGATAGTGTATCAATCCTCAAAAGCACAACACATTTTTAGGAAATAGTTTACATGCAAAGATTAATTAGCTTTATTTAAGGTGCAAAGATATGCACCTCTCAGTGTATCAAAGTAGTGCCATGAAGTTAGATGTTACAAGGACATCAAGATGTTACATGTAAATACTCGCATCACTGTTTGGACTGCAGAGAAAAGTTAACCTTGTTTAACTCAAATTGTATGTATATGGTGGTGTGTTCTTTATACTGTTTGTTTTACTAAAATTAGATTAAAAAAAATAAATCACAACATTTCACCTTGCTTACATTTTCGCAATATATCCCAAGATCAATATCCCCTGAATCATGATACGCATCGTATTGCCACATTCTTGCCAACACAGCCCTAATCATTATGCAGTCACTAGTATATTACTATATATTATGTAAGGGATAATATGCAGTGAGTCGGTCATTGTGAAAGAAACCCTGACAGGGCGATGCTTCACATCAGGGTCTCTCCTCACCCTGATGGGGTTTATTTCACAACAATGACCCGCTTGCTGTACATTATCCCGCTTATTACATGGCTGCTTAGTTAAGAAATCAATAATCTGACACAAAAACAGTCCATCAGAACTGCACCCATAACAATGGTCTGCTATAAAGAAATAACAGACCACAGAATCAGGATCGAGTATTCAACACAGCTGTGTAATAAACTCATTATATGGATTATCACTGATGTGTAATCATCATTTTAATGGTGTAGCTGGTCAAGGTGGCACTTATTTTAACTACTTTATAAGCTGATGTTTTGTTCAGTCTAACAATGTACCATATTCTATTAGCTAATCATATATTTAATACGAAAATCCTAAAATGAATAGCTCAACATTTTGGACAATTATTCTCTCTCTTGTTGAGAGTTAGATCAAATCAATACCACTCTCACGTCTGTATAGTGAAATTACAGCCAGCTGGTTGGCTTAGCTTAGCATCAAGTCTGGTAGCTTAGTTTGACTCTGTTCAACGGTAACAAAATCCAACTAAACAGCACCATTGAAGTTCAATAATTAACATGTTATATCTTGTTTGTTGTATAAAAAAATGGTGGTTCTATAGGGGTTATGTATTGACTTTTTCTGCAGTCTGCTGTTTGTCTCACAGTGACTTGTAACTCTAGCTATCCGATAAATGTAGTGGAGCAAAAGTTACAGTGCCGTCTTCTAAAATATAGGGAAGTAATAGCATAAAGTGGAAATACTCAAGTCAAGTATATCAAAATTGTAAGTTATTTTGTGTTTAGTTACATTCCACAATTGGATAAACCAGACATCCTTCATTGTACTTACATCAGTGTTGATGCAGGTTGTCGTACAAACATTCAATGTCAAAATGTTTTTGGGTGGTTGGTTTGATGCAGTGGCGGTCCTGTCATCATGTACCATCGGAGAGGCAGATGGACCAGAGACAGACGAGTAAACAGTCGGGTCAACAGACAGGCAGAGACGGGTGATCAGAAACAGATGCTCAGGTGGACAGCGAGCTAGACAGACAGAGCTGGTTTCCTGTGCGAGGTACTGAGTGACGAGGAGACGTTTGGGCGTACAAGAGGCCTCCCGCTGTTCTCTCTGAGACAGACGACTTAGAGGGACAGAGATGAGCTTATACCCCCCCTGTGATTGTCACCGTCTGAGACTACACGGCGTCTCAGGGAAGATTTGGGAGGAACTTCTAGGAGTAGCATGTGGTGTTGTGTAATGGACTGGGATCCAGAGACGTTATATCCCCTTTCAACTGCCCATCAAGCTGACAATTGTTAAGTGATTATTTAGTGCAACCTCAAGCAAATTGCGGTCAATGGGTTTCTTTTCAATGTACGACTCAGAAGAGAACAGAACTCAGTAGCACAAAATATGCTTTGATTCTTTTTCCTGTGCAACATGTTTTATGGAAGAGGAAATGTCTCTTGGAAAATATGTGACAGTCATGTGTTTAGACTTCAAAGAAGATGACACAAGACTTCAGCGCCCTGTGACCTTTCAGATTTTTACAACAACAACTGTGACTGCAGGATGTCGCTGAAATCAAACTATTGGAAAAAGAAGTTCTTGAAATATGAGAACAAGGCCAGTGGGCCCAAAAGGGTATATTACGCTCTCCCTTTCAGATGTCGAGTTCATGTTCTTGTAACCAGCTCACTGACTCTTGAGCATCCGGTGAGAGAGAGAGAGAGAGAGCGATAGATAGATGAGGGCGAGAGACAGGGAGGAAGATGAAAGAAAATGTGAGCAGGGTAGAGGAGAATTGAGTCAGTAAGATAGAGATTGATGACAGATAGGAAGATGAGAAAAGGCTTACAGGGAGAGAGGGGGGCAGTAATCCCAAAAAAAACGAGTAGAGAGAGAGGGAGGAGGCTGAGATAAAGATGAAGAGGGTGAGGGGAGGATGGCAGTGGCACTACACCGGGCTGCAGCATGACCTTCCTCGGCGTCCGCTCTCAAGGACAAAGTGTCATCTGTTAACTGTTTCCATTCCCAGATGGCTTATCTGCAGCAAACTAGTGTCCAAAAAAATGATATTCATTGCTTCTCAACCCACCTTATCAGTTAAATAAACACTCCTTTGGGAATAGAAATTTCCGCCCCTCCGACTTTTGTCCACTTGCACCGGCTGCTGTTTGGATATGCTGAGGCCAGCTTTTATCTGTGTAATAAAAACAAGTACCTTTCTTCTCATGATATACAGTAGTCTGGTTCTTGCCAACATGCTCTACATGCAGTAAAACTAAAGCTCTCTTTAGAGCTACGAAGAGAGGAAGAAACTTTACCACTAGCTGCTGCTTATGTTTGACAATTGATTAATGTTAATGTTCCCCTGATGTTTAAGGGGGGATTATATCCTAAACACCAACAGTGAATAGCTATCATGTGCATAAATATTCCAGCCCATATCCAGCCAAAAATAAATAAATAAATACACTAATTTTATTTGTAAGCCTCCAGCCTCTTTAGGTTCCTTTGTAGCGTGAAGAATTGATGCAGCTCTCCATTACAAAGATGTCATTTTCCTGTTCTGAACTTTAATGGACTTTCTGCTGAGATACAATACTCCTGCAGTAGTTACCGCCTTGAAATGGCTTCACTCCACAGTTTCTACAACTGTTTCAAGCATTCCTGCGAGTCGTAGATACTCTTAGCCCCTTTTGAAATAATTAAGTGTTCCGATTCAATAGCTTTAAGTCAAAGGTGCTAAATTTGAAATTAACAGCATTTCTGTGGGCTCCGCCCGGCTCTTAACACGGCGACGGCTGAGATGGTGGCTGACAGCTAACGGTGCTAACAGCGCTAACAACGGCAAAAGTGCTAGCAGTGTTTACCTGAGAGTGGGTGCTATGCTTCCGTGACGACGCCTATCAGCTGTAGCCGCCTTATGGGACACACTCACGTGCACAAACATGCACTAAAAAGCATGCACGGCCAGCCTGGCAATGTCAACAAAGCTCTGAGATGCTCTGATTACAACACACATATGGAGAGAGACTTCATTCTCTGTTCAGGTAGACGTTAATCCTCTATATCTTTACATAGGAAATAGCTGTTTGCAGCTACATTTATGATCTGAAAGTCGTATTGTAAACCATTAAAGAATTGAAAAGTAAATGGAAAGTTGACATTGCTAAAACTAGGGATCCAACTTTTTCTCCCCTGATACCACTGATGAGGAAACTGTGCTTGGATCAGTCACATCTGGCCGATAACTGATCTGCTCATTTAGGTCAGTACAGTAGGCCCCGATACAGATTGGACTGGTGCATTGCCGCAGCTAAAACATTATGTGCCCTTATACTGAAGGGCCTATAAACTTTTCTTTTAACCCACAAGGTGACAAGTAGGTGGTTTATGAAATTTTAAAACTGGATGCGTACGAGATCAAAGTGGTTCAAATCATCATATTAGAACACATGAATTACACATAGTTTCAGCCAGAGAGCTATAGCTGAGTGATTGTTTCATTTTTAGATACGACAGAGCTAAATTGAGTGTTACTGTGGCAGTCACGTGATGTTTCAGTAGTGAAAGTGGTTTCTGCAACCAGACTTGTTATAATTTAACTTCCCTATAAAGAGAATTAAATTGAACTGCTGTTCATCATCTGGTGACAAGTTCAAGGACTAAACTTTGACAATCAAGACAGATATATTTTGCCTCTACGTGGGTATTTAGCTCTAAGCATAAAACATATCTACCTGGCGACAGCAAAGCTAGTGTGGCGTTGGCGTGCGTGTCTGCAGCACAGCACAGGCGCATGTAATCAGCGGCTAATAACACGATGGGAGTCGCTGCCCCATCGTAAATCAATGGGCAAAATAATTGCTAATACACTGGTTATCGATTAGCGTGCCCGCCATGCTCTCATTTTCTGGGGCGACCGGGGCTAAGCGCTAAAGCAGTGACAAGGGTAAAGTGTTATTTCTCCAAAAGGCGCACAGACAGACAGCTGGGCAGGATGAAATGACTACAGGGCCTCGGCAGTAATTCTTAATTGACACCTGTCAGAGCGATGGCAGCAGTCACAGCTGCTGCAGGAGAACGTCTGCCCAAGTCCTGTTCATCTGTCACTTTTAATACCTTTTCTTCACAGCCTGTCTTTCTCTCCCTCTGTTGTCTTCTTCCCCTCATACCCACCCTGCGTCAACCCAGATGTTCAAGGCTGGTTAACAGAAGCAGGGCTGGGTCGTACAGGGCCTCCGGTGGCAACTCACTCAGCTCAACACTGGTTTTTAATGTTTACTTTGCGGATCAAAGGCACTTTTCCAGTCTCGGCTTAACCGGCTGAGCTCTTGACTCAAGTATCAGCAATATGAGGGAGCAAGAGATTCAATAAAAAGGAGTAGGGAGAGTAATTTAAACCTCACTGGGCCTGCTATGGTGGCCGTGTATCTCCAGCCTTATCTCTAGCATGATCGCCACGATTACTGCAACAGGCGCTGCCTCTGTGGATATTTGTAATTCATCAAGTGTAGCACAAAAAAAAAAAAAAAAAAAAACCTGATGATGAGTAAGTAAGTCACCCGGGCAAAATGCAGAAACGAGTAACTGAATCAGAACAGAGTATTTAGGGTTTTTGGACAAATTAGATCACAGCAGCAAACACTGTTAACTGTATCGCCAATAGTGATGTCTGTCTGGCGTACAGAGCATCAATCATGCAAGGACACACGCAATACAGACAGATACACTGGTGTACCATTACACTGGAACTGATGACTAAAAACCTTAAGTGCATATATACTAAAGTATTTAGATGATAGACACACAAGACCGCTGGATTGCAAAGGAAACTTGGGAAAACAACAGAAAACACACTGTAGACTGGAGGCTCCCCTGAGTACACACTGACCTCTGAGTGTACCCCGGACCTCCCGTCCTTTTGCCTTAAATCATCTCTTCCCGTTTTCCTCTTTCTTTTCTCTCTTTCTTTCCCTCTTTCCACACTGACTCACTTCCACGCCTAATTTCCTTAGTCTTCCTCTGTCTGATTCTTAAACAGCTTGAATTATCAGAGAAACTGTCAGATAAATGTTTGTGTGAAGAAGAATCAAATGCAGCTGGCCCACTTTAGGTGTCTGATTGCCCATGATCCTTTGCTGTTTTGCTGGAGCCTACGGAAACAGTGAGGATATTACAGCATGTGCAGTAAGGTTGGGACAATACACAGGGTGCCGATATTATGATTTATTGTGATTTTTTTTAAACTTTTTGAACAACAGATCATAGGAAAAAGTATAATCATCTACTTCTAGGGAATGTAACTTTGGAAAACATCTAAATTTGTACAGTAAAGTACAGTTTGATTTTCAGCATGTATGTAGTCAGAGATATCCTGAAGTCAAATATATTGTCAGGATTTTTTTCCAGCAACCCAAAAATCAAAGAATAAAGACATTTCCCTCACAATTTAGTGGTATTTTCTTTTTTAATTCATAAGCGACATAATGTTTTATACTTCTGGTGAAATTAATAATGCTTAATCATATTTCCATGTATGCACTGTAAGTATGTTGTACATATAGTTCCCTTTGTTGACACCTTATTTTGAAAACCAGACAGAGTCACACGTGGATACTTCCGCTAACTTCACCAAGTCCATCTCTAGCTCTCTCTCGCCATTTGAATGCATTTAACATCAATGTCAGCATATGCGAGCTCTACAGTTGTAGCATTAGCCGATGTGACCACGGAGAAGCGAGTGACGGTTTGCTTGACTGCACATTACTGCGATATGATAATGCATGCAGCTTTAGCCATGATGTCTTGCTCTGCTTTTCATGGCAATGTGTAAAAATGTGTTTCCATACTCTTCTGATGTGTAGTGTTTACCACATTGGGTCTAAAATGCGAGGGTGAAGGTTGTAGGTTGACTGGGGTTTGTTTTGGTTGACGGATACGGAACAGATATGACGTCACGTTACTCGGACTACAACAAAAAATGTGTTAACTTCCTTCTACCTCCACATAGACTCAAATGAAGCAAATATATCGATTCTGACATTAAAAACTCAATTTCTGAAATCCTTAAAAACACACAGTTATATAGGTGAATTTGATTTTTTCTCAGCCCCAGTGTCCAGCTTCAAGCATTGTGTCAGTGGCCTCAAGTTGAGTCTAACAACTAAATCTCTCACTTTCATAATGTGGAAAATAAAGTACTGGTTGTGTTAAATCCCTGAATAGGACCATTATCAGTCTATTTTTTACAACTGAACAATCATTTTATTTATTTTTCAAGCAAAGATGCCAAACTAGTTGTTTTCAGCCCCTCAGATGTGAGGATTTGATGTCTTTCTTCATCATACATGCGATAAACTGAACATATATACAAAAGACAAGACATTTGTGGAATTAACAGGATTTTTTTCTCTATCTTATGAGATTGTCTGACAAAACAATTATTGATTTATTGAGAAAATGATGAACTGATTATGACAATAACTGTGGCCCTATCCATAAATTCTGAGGGCCAGGATGAAGGCACATAATCACATATGCTTTGTGAAATCCATATATTTGTGTTGGATAAGTTTTCAGCTAGTTTAAAAACACAGCAATCAATAGAGTGTATATAAACCCTGCCTGTGAGTTCACCCTCTGCTCCTTTCATCCAACTGACTATTTTACTCAACCAGCAGTTTGTGTGCAAGCTTCACAATAATCAGCAACCGGTGCCCAAAACCACGGTTACATCCCCACTGCACATTGTGGCTTTTGTTGTGCAGCTGTTTTGATTCCAAGCCAAGATATCTTTGCGAATGGGAAACAGTGACACACAGAAAATCAGAGACAATAAACACATGCAGGATGTGTCTAAGAGTGAGGATGCTAGTGAGTCTCATTCCCATAAAAACGACCTTGTTTTCTTCACTTCTTTGTCAAGGCTCCTTGTGTCGTGCTTGAGTGAAAATCCAGGTTTTCCTGCTTCCTCTGAACCTCATTAAGCTCCGGGATAGTTTTACCTCGCGGCTGCGGCGCTGAATGCCTTTACATCGTCACCCCGCTGGCGAGCCTAATTCCAACATATTTTCAATCCGGCCCTCTCTTTTCCATAAGAGCAGTCATCGATCTTCATTTGTCACTTAACCTCCATGAAGATGAGGACAGAGAGTGTGGTTGTGCGAGTGTGCGCATTAGTGTGTGCGTCTTTGATTTCCTGAAGGCCTACCGGTTCTGACACCACATGCAAATGAAACGGCGGGTGTAGCGGAGTGTGGGATAGCAAATATATCCACTGACTCCTTCAGTCAATGTCACCTGTTAATGACACTTTACATACACTGCCTTATCACGAGATCAAAATATTTCACACACACACACACACACACACACACACACACAAACATGCTCTGTTTTCATCTACAGACTTTTCACTTAACATCTTTTTTTTTTCCTCACAACGCAGCTTCAACTCCTGACAAATGTCATTAAATACTTTATCAGAAACATCCGATAAAACCAACACGAGGTTCCACAGCGACAGCCTCTTAGTTGACAGGTGCCGTGAGCTAAATTTCTGCAGAGGAAACACAATGCAAAGTAACAACAACAACAACAAACTGTATTAATGCTGCTCGGCTTAGAACTTTGTTCCTGTCCTGTCAAACAAACCAAAAAGCTGTTAAACCACAAAGATCAGGGGGAAAGTATTAAGAGAGTAACATATACTCTACTACTACTTCACTACTGCTGTGTGTACTGCCTTTACAGTGAGAGTTCATATACTAAGCATACATCCAGACGTCCATTCATAACCTTGGCGTTCACTTAACAAATCACGCATTTCGACGTCACGCTGCATGCAACCTGTGCTGTTGAGCGTACACTGGAACAACTGGGGGTGGCTGTGTGAGAAGTGGCTAACACCGACTTGATTATATCAAGGCAGCTTGCAGACTTGACACCTTGCTGAATTTGTAAGCATTAATCGGTGGGGCCCTGTCACTGATCCGTCAGCTACCTGGATAATTAGGGACCGCGGCTAACGATGCCGTCGGGAAGAAGGGAAGCTCAACTTCTCCCCCCCCCCACACACCCACAAGTCATAATTAAGAGACTCCTTTTGCATTGAGGTAGCGATAGTGGCAGTGAACGGGGGGATCTGTTTAGGCTGCTGATGTCGGTGGAGGAGCTCATAAGGCAAGGCGCCATTCAGCGTGGACCTCATTGTGGCTTCAATCTGGACAAAACGTTGCAGAGCGCTTTAATTAAACATGCTGAGCTAAGCTATACAGACAGATCATTAAAATGTAGCACTGAAGTCCGTTTATTGGAGACACTGAATCATTCGTATTAAAGAAATTAACAGCATCTGACTGTAACCTGAACACTTGATTTATGTCGAGAGTGCTAAACTTTTTAATTAGTGGCATCAGTGTGTGTGTGAGTGGCCAGCCAGTTGCCTAACGTTTCTATCAAGAGAGGAGACAAAGGCGAACTAATTACAATCTTTTCCACATGGTCATATTCAACAGTATCACAGCATCACAGCGCATCTCTCCCTTCATGACCTGCACAAAGTCTGTCAGTGTACCACCGCTCTCTCTGCTGTCAGCGAAGACAAGAATCCACCACAGATGCAAATACTCCTAAACGTAAACATCTAAGAGTGAAAGGAAACTGAGTGGATTTCAGATTCCCGGCCTAATTCAACCTGAGAGCAGTGATAAAGATGTCTATCCCATACAACTACAGCATGGAGCTGTATCCTGGTCATCCCACTGTGGATTGGTCACCCACACTTTGCTCCGCCTCTTCCTCTCCAGTAAAACTATAAGCACAAAATCAGATATTTTTTTTTACCGGTGGGCCTTTATAACTCCTGTGTAAGATATATACCACACAGTGTCACACTGTAATCACACTGACGTGTTGAATGATTAGTTGACAGATTCATTACTTAGAGTGACAGTGTTTGATTTAAGATACTGCGGCTGGCAAACTAAAAGCGAGAGTAGACGTGCAGCAATGCCATTAATTTCCCGACAGCAATCAAAACTGTGACCTCAGCATCAAGGCAAATACAGAATTATGGCTTCTTTGTATACACTGTATACGATATGAACTCATTACTGGTTATCTGAGTGTCACAGCATGTTGCCATATTTAAACATGCTAATGCTACTATCCAATATTAAGAATGCACCAATCAAACCTTTTGAGTCCTGATATTGATATCGATACCGGGGCTTTGAGTATCGACCGATATTGAGTACCGATCTGATCCCTGTATATAATTAATAAGCAGTAAGCCTCATCGTTTGGAAGTGACTGGGATCATTCTTTAATGTGACTTAAATGTTGCTTTCCTAACTTTATAGACCAAAATGTAACAAATAAATGTGTAGATCAACATTTACTGAATCGTTATATATTAATAAAATAATAAATCGTACACCAGCAACTTGGTAAAAAATCTGCAAATTTAAGAGGAATTAAAATTCAAGTGTAAACATTTTAAATACAGCAACAAATTGGTCAAAACTTAAACGCAACGTCAAATTCTAGTATATAACGTATAAAGTATGTCACTGATATCCATTCAGCTATTTTAGTCAGTATCGGTCTGATATCCAATCCGGTATTGATCCATCCTCATCCCATGTCATACAGTTTTCTTTAAACTGCAAAAAAATAGGTTATGACTGTTTTTGATTGATCAATTAGTCTATAAAATGTTATGAAATATTAAAAATTGCTTTTAAAAGGCCCCATACCTGAAGGTAATGTTTTGAAATGGTTTTGTTTTTTTCCAATGGCCCAAAAAGCAAAAATATTAAATTTCCAGAGACATTAAAGAGAGAAAAGCAGCACATCTGAGAAGCTGCAACCAGAGATGTTTTTGCGCGACAAATGATGTAAACGATTAATATTCTGTCGATCGATTAATCGTTTCAGCGCCAACTTTGATCGCTCATAACCAAAGGCGGTGCTGCCACAGTAACGCAAGTTGTACACGTTGTCGTTCTCTCAACACGGCATGCGAGTAAAACACATTAAATTCATCACCGAGAGAGAAACAAAACTCGCATCAAGCCGCAGTCACAACACTGTTTATGTCTTTTTAGATTTTCCCTCCTGCTACATTTTAATTCTCATCATTATTGGTGCCTTGTTTGCCTCGAGGTCCTGTGAGAAATACCTCACAACACAACAGCACTTCAGTGAGAGGAGACGAGAAAAAAATGGAAAATGACGACAAATGACTGCAGCAAAAGTCTCTGCTGCTCAAATTGCACTGCGCTGAACTCAACTGCCAAAACTAACAGATGCAGTAATGTGGTTCCAAATGAAAGAACACTGATGTATTGTCACTGGTCATAAACTAGATAGGGTACAGCGCCATTACAGGGTCTAAAATCATCACTGTGACTGATGAAACAGAGCCCATTTAAAATGGCATACAAAGAGCCATTGAAACCTCTCTCTATCTCTCTCTCTCTCTCTCTCTCTCTCTGAGGAGCGTATGCAACATTTTGTTTTAGTGCAACTCCAAAGTGACAAATCCAGGTTGTGGAAATATCTGGTAATGCATTGTAAAAATAGCTCGTGTTTAAAAGGTGTGTAGACGATTTCACAGAGGAAGCACACACACACACTTCAGTCGAGGTGTTAAAGTTTTTGCATTGACCATATGTCACGCTCTGGAAATAATGCAGAGACAAAGCCTGCCAAGCTGGGATTGACCATTACTGCCTGTGATGTATGTGTGTGTCACAAAAACAGACAATTAAATCAATATTCAAAAGCTGAGCCAGGAACGGGGCCGCTTCAGAGCTCGGCTGGGTGACCAGAAAACACTTCTTTTTATGAAATTCTCTCTTTTGGGGATTTCACCACTATTCGTAGCAGAGGTACAAACCGACATTATTCGCTTTCAGGCTTGTTCTTCAAACAAATTCTTCCTCTATCCATCACTGAAGCCTGGCGTCAATTAGAAATTACAGCCCCACCGAGTTCAAAGTCTTTCTGTCACAACCTTGATTAAGTCTGCTTAACCTCACATTTCCACCGCCTGCTTAACATTCTACAGCTGTTTTATGCGGCTTTGGTCATTACTGCGCTGACTTCAAAGCCCCCCCCCGCCTTCGTCATTTGAAAAACGCATGTCAGTCACACACACGTCGCCCAGGGACATCAAATGGATGCAGGCAAACATGCGATTCTCTCTCTGAACAGTTCACGTCCGGTCAAGTTAACGGCAACACGGAGGCCCGACTGTCAGAAGGCAATACGTGGGAGCTGAAACAGACTGTGGCGCAGAATGTCTCTGAACACTTTTTCTGAAAAACAAAAACAAAAATTAGTGCTCAACTTTTAACTCTTTATGTGCTGATCATTACAGAAGCTCATCTGAAACCACTTAAATGTCCATTCTTTTATTTTCACTGACACCCTATATTGACTTTACATACTTGATCACTGTTATATTGTTTAGACGTATGTGATGTTGCTGTTTCACCACTTCCTCTTTCTAAGAGGTGAACACAGAGGTCAGGTCAAGAGCTTGAAGTGACCATTAGAGGTCACCTCCCCTCTTCACCCTGCAGTGTTTTGGGACTATTTCCGTACTAGATGCTTCTCTGTGATCTCGCTACGCCCCAACACACCCCCCTCCTCCCCTTGTTCCCTCCCCCTTGGGTATTAATCGCAAAGTATTTATGCCGCTTGAGAACTTTTCTTTCAATTTGTCTTTTCTTTGCTCCTCGGCGGGGGCCAAAAAAAAAAAAAAAAAAAAAAAAAAGTTCTCCTTTGAGGGAGTCCAGCTGCTGCCGGGGCGCATGCGTGTCTCCGTGGTGAATGATTTACTGATGTTTATCAGGAATGAACAGATCAAAAGCGGTGGCATGACAGGCGATCAATCAAGCATCAAATCAAGGATGGCAATCCCAGAGCGGAACACAAGCTCAAAATACCACACTTTTCTTTCTTTCTTTTGCTTTTTTTGTTCCTGGCACCGACACATCAAACACGTTAGCCTTTAAAAATGAGATAAGATGAGCTTTGTTTGGAGAACTCGGATGCTTGGCAACCCATAGTGGAGGATCAGCTTTAAAGCGATGAAGCTGAAGAGCATTCATTTCTCAAGAGGCTGAATTGGCACCGAATCACTGACTGCGTAAATGAAACTATACTGGTGCCAGTGAAACACGCCTTAGATTAGTATAAATGAACTTATTATGGGCTGCTGGGAGGTTTTGCTTTGCTCTACCTCTCACATACAGTCCAGTCTACTGTCCCTGCGTTGCATCAGGCCTATACACTAAACTTGTCTGCTTACTGACTGATCCCTGGCTGTTATCGGAGAATAAAGTGCGTCTGTTTCTGACGACAAGGGGCGTTTGTTTGAATAGCCGGGGCTTACCTGCTGACCGCCTCGGTGCTTGCTGCTTTCTCCTCGGCATGCTGCTGCAAGACTTTCCGCTTGACTTTTCATGCAGAGTCAAAATAGCGGACGAGCTGGAGAGGAAACCAAAGGAGGAAATCAAAGCCAGTCGCGTTTCCTCACTTCTTCGTCTTCTTCCTCCTCCTCTTCTTCGACGGGATGTTTGAATCAAAGTGTAGATCCCTCGCAGGGCTGAAGGTCTCTTTTTATCGATGTAAGTGGATGTTTAATCTCTGCTGGTCATTTTTTTAATAATCGGTATGTCCGGTGAGAAAATGATTATAAAGCAAAAGCGGGTTCGTCCGTTAACTTCTGCCGATCACAGAAAGTCATCGGTGAAAAACTGGCGGAAAGCACCGTGCGGATCTCAGTCTGTGGAGGAGAGGGGATATTACGGACAGCTGCCGGAGCTCCTCGTCGCGTTTCCACCCCTCGCCGGACTATTTCATACCTCTAATCGCAGCAAAAGTGAAGAAAACGGAGCTCCTCTTCTTGCTTTTTTTTTTTTTTTTAACTCACGAGTCCAAACTGCGCGGTGGTGTCTCGCTCCGTCCGTCAGTCCGTCCGTCCAGGTGCCAGCTCCGGTCTCCAACCTCCGCTACAGTCTTTGGGAGGAAATCAGGGGGAAAAGAGAGGAAAGAGTGACACGTTAGCCGGGCTGGGTGTGTGTCAATCAGTCAAGTGTGTGTGCGGAGAAAGCCCGCTGCAGCTCACGCACCCCGTCTCCCCGAAAACACCCCTCGGATAATGAAATACTCACATAAACGCTGTCCGTCCGATTGTCAACACGGACACTTGACGAATTTCTCAGAAAGTCATCACAAAAACACACGGAGCAGGCCCGCCCTCTGAGCCGCAGACTGTAGCCTACTGTTGTTGTTGTTCCCTGCTTGTTTTTATTTATTGATATTTATTCTAAAAGAAGCGCAACGAGCGTCCCCCCGGATATTCTCCGCAGTGAAATGTGCGCACATTGGTGATGCGCCGTGCGTTCAGACAGCTCCCACTGATAGACAGACACATCCAGCTGCCTTTCCGGCCTCTCCTTTACTCCACCCCTCCACAAGCGTCACCCTGACAGTCAGAGCCCACCTGTCAATCGCTGCTCTAATTGTTCGCGGGGATGGCTTTCATTTCAACGCCTCTCCGTCTCTCGGCACATGATGCAGGAGAGGCGCGTCCTGTTGGTGAACATGCGAGTGGCCGATTTGTAAACTTGCACTAAAACAACAGAAGGAGAGGTGCCTCGAAGAGTTGACGCGCAGTCTGTGTGTATGAGGGAGAAATTTGTAAAAATCACAATGAGGTTTGGTTTAATAGTCACTGGCTGCTACAGTATTTAACAGTGAAGGTATATTATTAGATGAAAATTGCAATATTATCATCCACAAAACCTTTTAATTTGCAAATAAAATCAACATATAATAAACCTATTAGACTTTGTTGATCTGACACAAGGATTATAATCTTTGCTGAGCACAGCAAATTCAGGCCTGACTGATTATTAGGATTATATCCTGTAACATCAATCACTAATAATTCATGTAAACAGTGACAAAATGTAAAAAAAAAGCTCATACACAACTTCCACAAATGACAATATTCTATATTTTTTCATTGAATAAAACATACTTTTATGACACTGCTGAGTTTTCTCTCACTCAGGCCCAAAATGTAAGAAAAACCAGGAGTTTCTCGTGTTCAGACAGTGTTAGCTCTTTAAGCTCTGCTCCAAAGTTTGCTTTAAAAATGTGGAGATTTTCGGTGACCTCTTTAGCGGGACAAAGGAGGCTGCGGATCGATTCGTTACACCTTTTTAGCGAGGCTTGTGGTGAAGGGGAGGGGCTCTGAATCCACAAGAGGCTCCATTAATAGCCTACACTCCGTCCTATAACTATTATCCACCATAAAGTGTTTATAAAGGGCACACAAGTGGGCTAATGTTATCTCAAATGAGACAGCGTGATTTAGTGCTAGAGGATGGCGAAGAAGAGCAGAAGGGAACAAAGTGTAAAGTTTGGTTTTTATGTCTGACTGAACCACAACAGAACTTGGATGGGAGCTGGCTCATGCGCTCTTCCTCCGTCTGCGGCCACTTCAGGACATTATTCCGCCAGCTACACCGGCTCCAGAGGTTTGGAGGGGATCGTTTACAAGAAACTGGATTACAAACTCTCTGCAAACCGTCTTGATTCTGGTGAGTTTCTGACTTTACGCTTTCTCAGTGACACAGGTAATAAACAGCCGGGTGTCCCCTCCTCATTACGCACAGCCATGAAGCTCCTCAGAAGGTTTCTGCGTCTTTACGCACGGTGTTTTTGAGCCAGTGGTGCCTGTCTGCAAAAACTGATCGTCTACGCAGAGAGGATGACTGAGGTCGCCTATTATGTGTTAAAAAGGAAATACCAAGTACCGCCCCAACATCTGTCTGTCCCTGTCTGTCAGAGCGGCCTGGCCGCTGATTGATGGAGCCCACTTACGTCACTAATATCTCCATCTGCAGACAGACAGACAGACAGACAGCTGCAGCTTACAAGTTATTGTTCCTCGTCTTAAAAATGCTTTACACAAATGTAAAATGTATGTCTACTTATTCAATTGATCATTTCTTACCATTTTAAACACTCACCACATTGAAAACCTGATCATATATTAACACACTGCAGTCTATGCTGCATGGCTCTATTAGAAATAATTGTGAATACTGTTGTTGAATATTAGTGAGCAAAATGCTTGAATTTGCTTTTCTGTGGGGTAAATGCAGTGTGATGACTGTTACTTCTGCAGTACCTCATCCACTAAGAAACATTTAAGGCTGACTGTATTCACACTAAGCATGCAGCTGTAAACTGCTTCACATCCTCTGAGTGAAGTTAAAATTATTTTATTACACAATTTCTTTTACTTGTTGTAGCGATACTGAGAAATATTAAAGTACAATAAGAATAAAATAGATAAATTAACTAGCTATATTTCCAACCTTCGGTGCTCACTAATATATAAGATTTTTGCTCAGGAAAATGTTGGTCAGTGACTAAAAACTGAGAATAAAATCAACCCACCTTCTGTCATAATATACGATAAAAGCTACACTATATTCATATAGTTGCTGTGATGTTTTGGTGTTAGTTTAGTCAGCGAGGTATCGTTTAGAGGTTGCATGTTTCTGTGGAGCAGAGGAATCACATGCAGCAGTGAAGCTTGTGCAGGATCTGATCCTGGGCCAGCAGGGGGGGACATGTGGTTCAGGAGGCGAGGGGTAGCAACCATCTCTGCATGGAAATGTCTGTTCATGAGCAGGTCTTATTCAGATAGAGAGCACGCTCAGATTTACATGTTCAAATTCTGAAAAGTTCTTTGTTATTATGATTAATTTTCTTTGCGTTACATTTCTTTCAGCGTCTAATACCTTGCTCATTTTCATTCAGTTTGTCTCTTCTTTGTCCCTTGTCTTTTTAGACGGCATATATACAACTACAGTGAAAGTCCAAACGTTATATTACACTGTCACTTCACATGTATTTGTGTGGGTTTATCTTTTAAAAGAATTCCCATCAAATTGCACTGCTCCTCCCTGAAAGTAACAGATATTAGACTTTACAGCCCAGATTAATAAAAATATGTTTGGGAATTTGAAACCTATGACCCATTATGAACGGTGCGTTCCACGTGCAGTGACTTCAGATATATTCTTCAAAACCGAACGCCACACACAATCAGGACAGCGTGATTCAAATTGCTTGCTACAGTACTTGTGATTCAACCACCCGTGTCCATTTGCATGTATGACAAAAGCCCAATGCACAAACAGTTGCTTCCCACCACCCCCAACTTGTATACATGAAGCCCTTCTCCCACATACTGCGGCACAGTGACAGCGTGATGACATGTCATCCTGTTTCCTTCTCTTGTGTGTGACGATACCTCCCTCGGAGCGGGAGAGAGCATCCATGTAGTCGTCACGTATATTTTACATACATTATTCTCCACTTTCTTTTGTCTCTTGTCTTTTTTTTCCCCCTCTAGGTCTGACGTGACCGTCTACAAAGAGATAACGATCTACTGGCTCGTACTGCAAAAGGAGCTCTGCAGGTTGTCAAATGAGGTGAGGGACCTTGTTTGAAAAAGTTGCTTGAACTCATATGACCAAATATTGAGAAATATTTTTACAAAAAAAATGTAAATTCTGTAAATTTCAATAACAAAATGGGGTTCCCATAAAGGAATAAAATAAAACAAAATATTGGGAATGCTGTGCCACCGACATACATTAACTCATATAAATGTGATCAAATAACGTATCTTATAGTGAGTGAGAAATATCATTGATGATATGTGTCAAATATAAATGTAACTGTACCACACAGAAAAAAATCCTACTAAGCTATAATTTTTCAATCAACTCTAACAAGCAGTACAAATGCTTGCTGGTCAAACATGAGACACAAACAAAAATGCAACTTTAAAAATGTCCAGAACCACCACCAATGTAAATATTACATTTTTTCTTCCTATTTGTCTTCTCATCATTATCACCTCTATCTCTATCTTTCTCCTCCCCTTGTTTTATCATCATCATCATCATCATGACTGCCACAAAACAACTAATTCTGCACTAAAGTGTTGTAAAATGTGTGTCGGAGCCACACACTGTAGCCTGATTTCATTCAGTCTCCGTCCTTGTTTGACACCAGAAAGCCAGTTTTAGTGGAACTGCTTGATACGCAGTTAAGTGAAGTTTTCACAGAGTTTACTGCATGAATACAATCCTTTAATATTTTCATTTGTCAACATGTTTAATTTGGTGAAATAGATGCATTTCACTTAAATTTAAGGACATATTTTTGAATTATTTTGCAAAGCATATCACCAAAAACAATCCTGACATAAACCAAGAATTTAAAGCCTACCTCTTAATATTCATAAATAATTAACGCTGTATTGCAGATTTTGGCCTGTGGCGAACCATTTTGCAGCCATAATCCTCCGATGTCAAAAGGTTTGGCGTGGAAGCACTAACGTGGTGTTTAACGTCTCTGTGATGTGCTTCTTGACGAACCTCTTCTTTTATATTTTAACATTAGCTCTACAGAGATCTGCCACAGCAGCGCTGGACGTCTCAACTTATTCTTGGTGGGCTGAAATAAGAGTGTAATCTTTTCCCTTAGTGTCATTCAAATAAGTTAACATTTGGAATGACGAAGGCTTACAGCTTATGATAATGCCTCTCTTCATAATCTTGACTAATCTTCAATCAATGATGGGTCCTATCAGATCCCAGACACTCATTGACAGGCTGAATATAAGAATATATAATAAAAAAATTAATAAAGAAGAGGCTCTAACTTTGACATGAGCTATATCTCCACATCTATCAGATAAGACTGCATAATTAAAATGCCAAGTGTGAGTATGGAGAGAGAGAAAGGTTTTGATATTTTATAGAGATTTACTTTTCCACGACTTGTTTAAAGTGCAGACTTTAAAAAAAAACGATATGTTGCTGTAGTTTTGACAATGCAATTAAAGGTTTGTAATCCCCACCTGAGCTCCTTTTTTTCTGATTTTGTCAGTTCGGACGTGATGAAATGCCGTGCAGCAGTTGACAGATGCAAGTTTATTAAAGGATCCGGGTCTCACTGGGATTCATGGTGTTATTTTATGGCAACAAGAAAAGCTGAAAAGAGAAAGAAAGCAACTTCAGCTTGTTTACATGAACTATGAAATAATTGTTCAGCAGAATATATGCAGAGCATCAGAAAGCACATACGCTACATTACACACTGTAGCACCACAGGCACAACTTTATCTGAGATTTCCTGCTTCCTGGAAACATCCTCACTGCTAAAAAATCCTCCCCAACTCGGCTTCATAAAGTGACATATTTCACGTTTCGAAATACCAGCCGCTCTGACACGCACGCTCCTTCCCTCTCCTCCTCCCTTCCCTTTTGTTTTCTCTGACACGTGCACTCCAATTAGCATTTTTCAGCCATTAAGGACAGAGAAGCAGCCAAATGTTTGTCTTCACCGAGCTCCTTTTTCCGACAAGACACTTTGAGGCCCCCATGAAAAAAAAAAAAAAAACATATTCAGACAGACTCAATATTATCCTCAATGTTAACATGATCTTCTTCACATAACAATTACCAGCAGCTTTGTCTGGGGAGCTGATGCGACAATGCAACCACTAGTGTTTATGAGAGCGGTTGTCAGTCTGCATTTGGAACAATTAAAATGATTAAAATGACTTTTTATGAGAGGAGGATTATTTTCTTTCTTAGTGACATGCTGCGGCGTGCAGTTAAACATTTTCATTTTGTAAATATTTCCACTTCTTAAATAGAGGAGTACCATGCACAGGGTGACTTCTCAACACAAGAGGCTCTCTGTAACATTTTGCAACAAAACACACCAGAGTCTCTTGAGGATTACATGAAAAAAACATCATCCTGTTCACTTATACAGTAAGATTACAATTTTGTTATCAGTCCTCTTCTTGTCAAATTAGTGCATCCTAATATCCAGCTTTACTCCTTCATTTACATCTGCAAATCTCAAATTGCACAGATAGCTCGCTGCAAGCTTTGGCTGGCAAAAATCTGTCTTTGCTGCTGGCGTGCTGTACATTAAGGGAGAAAACGCTCTTAAAAAAGGTGCTTTCCTGACATTAAAATGACTTGTGTGCACAGCGCCTGTCGATCCGTGCAGTTTGAGGCATATATTTATGAATAGGAACCTTTAATTAGGGCTTGTGTTTCCTCCCTAGTCACATTGAGGGATGGTCCTCGCCGACATTCATTAATGATAATCACCAAGAGCGATGGCATAGCTACAGGCCAAGTCTCGGGGGACCCGACACTTGAAAAGAAGCATTAAATTACACAGAGGGACTCTTTAATTGCAAAAAGGAAAATATATAGCCATCATTGTTAAATATGATCTTTTGTAAGCCTTTACTGGTTCAAGGATTTGTCTAAGGGTTTCTTATCCTCAAACTCTTTCAGAGGAATCTGGAGCCACGTTTGTGCGATAATACACCACAGGGCCCTTTTTTTAAAAAAAAAAAAACCACTTATTTTCTTATTTTTCCCCCTCTTGGTTTTTTTTTGCAAACTGAGCAAAAACTTAACTATATATATATATATATATGTGTGTGTGTGTGTGTGTGTGTGTGTGTGTGTGTGTGACATTGTGCACATTTTGTTGTAAATTAAGATTTGACATGGAATTCAACTGATGCAAAGCAGGATTGTGTGGCATTAGAGCAGAGCCACATGGGACTGATGCAGACAGAGTTTTGGAAATCCATCTTAAACGCTTTCTCAGAAGTATACAAAAACCATCAGGACCACCACCACTAATTGCCTCATGGGATGTTTGCGAGCGGGTCTCAGGCCAATGTGTTGGTTCTGTTTAGGGCTGCTCCAAAGCCTGGACCGTTACCATGGTATCGGACCTCCAAATCACTATTTAAATATTAAATTGTTCAATTTTATTTTATACGTTTGCATACATAATAGCAATGCATTAATCCTAAAATGGCCCACGAAATAAGGACTAATCGCACAATGTTATTTATTATTCATATCAACATGAATTATTATAAATTATTCTCAGACAATGTTGCTGTTTTTTGTGTAGAGAGGTGTGTGTGTTAGTACAGTAGTGCAGCAGTGTCCAGGGCTGAGACGAGGGAGATGGAGACAGACAGACAGAAGAACATGTCCGCCTGCTACTCCACGAAGCTTCGAAGCCCAAAAAATGGTCTTTGGGACAGTCCCAGGAATTACATTTAGTTAGAAAAGATTGTTTTCCATTGAGAGATCATGAGTTCATGAAATGCTTTAACCTGTTTTGAAAACATGGAAGCAGGTAAACTGGACTTGTAACATACATTTTATTTTCATGTATCTATTCATTTATTGCTATTTTGTCTTCCTCCTTCATGTTTTACAAGTTGTTTAACTCATTTATTTATGACTATGAATACATCTATTTTGTATTCTTGTCCTCAGGGACAGGGATAGCGAAGCAAAAAAATATATTTCATAAGGATGCACTGATACCAGATCAGCTATCGGGCCATACTGACTCAAATAGCTAGATCAAATATCAGTGACTATAGGCTGATCTATTCAGTTCAGTAATACTGTATATGTACATAGTACACACATTATATACTGGAATTTGTTGCTGCATTAAAACAGTTTAAACTTGAATTGTCATTCCAGTTAATACTGAGGATTTTTTACCAAGTTGCTGGAGTACGATTTACTACTTTAATAATAAATAAGTCAGTAAATGTATATCTATGGATTTATTTGTTACTCTTTGTTTTACAAAGTTAGGAAAGCAATGTTTAAGTCGAGACTGATGCCTTACACATAAGAGAATGACCTAGTCACTTGCACACAGCTCATTAATCAAACACTGGTACTGGATCGGTACTCTGTATTGGCCGTATCCAAAGCCCGGGTATCGCCATCGGTATCGGGACTGAATAAGCTGAATCAGTACATCCTCAATATTTCATATGCTGTACATACTGCTTACATACTTCATTAATGAAAGGATCTCGATAAAAAAAAAAGTTGTGCATGAACACACACTATGCTTGCACACATTCGTACTCGTACACACTCCAAACTCCTGACCTAATTGCTCGCTCTCACTCAACTAATTAATCACAGCTGACTTAACATGGCGACAAGGTTAGGTGGGTGACATTCTCCAAAAATCTGTCTTTCTGCCTTCTCCTTCTTTTTCCCTTCCCCTTTTCTCGCCTTCCTCATTCATTAGTTTGTTTGTTTTTTTCTGGTTTGTTCTCTTTGCTTCTTTCCAATCTTTCTTTCCGTCTTCATTTCCATTTTTCTCTCGTTCTTCCTTTCTGTTTTACTTCCACTTCTCTCTTTTCTCTCTTCTTTCTCTCCTCTCTCCTTTACTTTGTCTCCTATCTTTTCCCCTATCAGATCATGTCTAGGTAGAATTCAGATGGAGAGCATAACTTGGCCCACATCTATTTTTACCTGTTATTGGGGGGGAGGGGGGGCTTTTGCAGAGGTGAGAGTAGGCATGCTGGGAAAGAAGGAGGGTTAGGGGCGGGGTCACAATGCTCCATTAATCAAAAAGAATGACACTCATGTCGTCCCTGACAAGCCATCCTGCCACCCATACGTCTGTTCCCCTCCTCCTCCGTCCCACTCGAACAGGACAACTTTAGTGATGGGGAGGGCGAAGACAGAAGAGAATGAAAGAGGAGGGGGGTGAGCGAACTTTATTAATCAAGCATCTCAGATTAATTGTTATGAAGTGTCACCCGTAAATTCTCCATTTGGATTTAATAATCCTGGAGGTAGACTTAACAATCTCTGTCGTGATTTGAGTTTTATTGAAGAGGCTGCAGAGAGAGAGGGAGAGAGATGCAGTGACACAAATAGCTTCTCAGCGGACAGTCCCTCTCCGCATGACAGTTATGAAATACAATTATCAGCCAGATCTGCTTAAGAATTCATCAACTGCACCCCTGCCTTCCAAGGAGAGACGGGAAAAAAAAAAATCCTACATACAAAGCAAGTCTTAACTGATAAGACTTCTCTTTTTCCCCGCAGCCCTTAAACTATCATTTCAATTTTTCTCTGTCTCCGACATGTTAAGTCACCATAAAGGTGCGGTGCGCATATTGCTTTGAAAGGCCTCTGTGCATTATATTAAAGCATAAATCATTAGGTAATCAGGGAATATGGTAAATGACACACCACATGCAAATCAGCGAGATAGTGAGTAGTTTGTTTGAAATGTATTATCCGTTGGTTTGCATCAGGGTCAATAATAGCAGTTAATCTCGGCGTGCGGAGAAAATATACTGTCAGTGAATCGCACAACGCCCTGTCAGCTCTCAAAAGTAACAGAATCATAAAACGCAAATGATTTCAATCAATTGTCGTCTAATTGCAGTCGTATCTTTTGAAATGACCGAAGAACAGCCACTATGTAGGTTGACAGTATGCATAAAATTAGCATAGCTTTGCATATTGCAATGCCATTAATGTTAGTTTTATTGGAGGCTTGGGTTTTCCTGCTTTTTCTGCACGCTGGCATCGTCTGAAAGGAACAAGGACGAGACAGTCCATTTGATAGTTATAGAAAACGCAACTATCATTAAGACATTTTAACAAAATGGGGCTAATTTCTACCTCAAAGTGCGACATCTGGCCTTGTTTCTGTCTGAGAGGAATATTTCTTCTGATCCAGTAAAGCTGTTCCCTAAGAGAAGTAATCTGTCCAGCGAGCACGGGTTGACAGAAGACAGATCTGAGGGATAGAAAACGACTCTGTCTTTGTTCGGAATAATAATGGAAAGTCTTTATGTGACAATTTTTGGGAGAAGCTTGTTAAACATGTGCCTTTAACTACACGTTCCCCTCCGCCAGATATCACCCTGATCAATGGCGCCCCGGCTCTGTGAAAAATTACGATGGCTGGAGCCGCGGTAAATGTTTTAGCCATCAACACTGCCTCATCCCCCGTCACCAAACACCAAGGCCAATCCTTCACTGACACTACAGCGGGGTCTCGGCCTGGTTAAACCCAAGCCCATCTTCTCCCATCGGTAATTGCGCTTGTCTGCTCGTGATGTGCGACTTCTGAACGATCCCTTCACTTCAAGCTCATCTGTTTCAGTGAGTCTGGAGCACTAATTCAATGAGATGGCGGATACAGTTTCAAATAACGCTGTGACACTCGAGGCCGGACTACGTGCAACCCCTCGATGTGTTTCCATGCACTGTAATAATGTGATTAAGACTAGAGAGAAGCAACACAAATTAATACAACATATCATATTAACTCTTGAAGTTACATTATATTAATTAAGGTCGTAATCAGAGTATGTAAAAGTCGATAAACAGAGCATGATTACACAAATTACCGTTGTCATTTAAACTCTTTATCAATAAAGTGAATGCAAAGTGGTTTGAAGTGATGCGTTTGAAGGAAGAACTAACACTGCCGTTAATACACTACATTAGGGAGTTATGTCTCTGCATTTCCTTTTATATCCGTCTTCCTATCAATGTTGTAGGAATCCTTCCGGATATTAACTATCCAACAACTAATATAAACTTGTGTCATTAGATGAGCAAGGATTGTACATGCTAAACAAACAGTGATTGGGTTATTTATGTATGTATAAATGTACTGATTGCTTGACTGAGTAGACACAGTGAGACTGTCACTATGTATGTTTCCATCCACTTGCTGCAATATGTATTTTGGAATAATGGAAACTTGGAAAAAGCCAAAATATCGCAAAAACGCTTTTTATTCTCTGCTGAAATGGAAAAGTTTTCATACTGGAAAAGAGAAGACATAATAAAAGCTGATGGAAACAAACACTCTGAAATACACTGACGTTGAACAATGTTACTGAAACTAAAGATGCATTTGGATCAGAAGAGACAATTTTCTTTGTAAAATATTTAAAAAACAACACAAATGCCATCTAAATGGTAAAGCACCAACGACTGAATCACTGTGAGGTATCAGAGTTATCGGTACTCAATTATGTGTATTGCTGTATTGTGTTTCCTACCGTGAATTCTGGTACTTGTATGAACAGGTTATACTATTTATTGTATTGTTTTCATATATGCTGTCATATTGGGCGTATTGGGTGTCTGCTATGTGGGGACTGTGTTTTAAAACTTGAAACTATAGAAACTTGTTTCAGGAAGTTCCCCCAAAAGTCATAACGCCTTTTTTTTAATAAAAGAAATAATTAAAAAAAAATAAAAAAAATTTTTTCTTCCTTTTTTTTAAAATTTATATTCTCCCTCTATCTTCTTTTTTTTTTTAATTTTTTTTTTTTTTGTTTTATTTTTTTTAGTAATTTTTGTTTTTTGTTTTATTTTATTCTTTCTTTTTTTTTTTTTTTTTTATTTATTTTTTTTTTTTTTTAATATTTTTGGGATTAAAAAAATAATTATTTATTTTAAAAAAAATTTTTTTTTTTTTTAAAACCTCAATTTTTTTTTTCCCCCCCCCCCCCCCCTTTTTCTTTATCCTTTTTTTATTAAAAAAAAAATTTCTTTATAAAATTAAAATTTTTTTTTCGTTTTTTCGAAATATAAAAAACCCTTTTTTGCCCATTTGTTCATCTCTTTATTTTTAACAACCAATCAAATATATATTGTCATATCGTTGTTGGAAACACACTAATTCACATTTTATGTTAACTAACTATTTTAGTTTTGTCTGCCTCATCACATCTGCAAATGGAGCACTTGAAAATAAAGCATGGTACATTATTTCTACTGAATAAAAAAAAAATAGAAGCTCCAACTCTCCACCCCACTGCCCCCTCCGTTCATTGCGTCTGCCCCAGTGGTCAAGGACACCCATATCAGTGGACGTCAGGGTAGGCCCCATCCATCAGAGGGCTATGGGTAATGGAATCAACCGGTGACAATGATCATCAGCACTGCAAACAATGGCCCATAAACATCCCTTGACATGTGGTCAAATGCGAGAAAGGCGAGGCGGGGGGAGGGATTGTATGCAAGCATGTGTGTTTATGTGTGTGCGTCCACATGTGTGAGTCAGTCAGATAGAGAGAGAGGGGCTGTAACACGAGGTGAAGTAGCAGAGAAATGGTGAGGAAGATATCTCCCCGGGGATGATGTGGAGAGCCAACACGCTACCTCTGAAAACAAATGTCCCCTGTGGGTCGGAGTTCAGACATGCCTCAGCTCATTTTAAGAGTTTGCTTCCCCTACTTTCTATCTATCTTCCTTTTTCGCGTTCCTTTAAGATGAGTTTTTATCTGAGTTTTGTTTTATCAGATCACTAGCAGCGGAGAAGGCGAGGGATAACCAGCGGAGAAAGATTTCTATATATACACACACACACCTCTGTCTGCTTTTTAATGAAAATCCTCATTCAATATAGGAAATTGCAAAAAATGAAGACTTCTAACCTGAATAAAACACTTCTAGTTCAAGTCTAAAATTGCTTGCTCCTGCCAAAATACTCGGTGTCCAATCATTGTTTCTCTTTCCCTCCCAGTCAGCGCTGAATGAAACCCAATTAGAGAGAAGTTGAGCATTTCAAAGAAAGCACAAAGTAGTTTTCTCTTTATGTTAACTTTCCATCGCAAGAAGCAGTTGTTGCTTTTGTCAAGCCGGGTGTTTCGTCACTCCATTTTTTTGTCAGCTGGTTTCTGTCTCTGCAACACTCTCACACACACACATGCACGCAGCAGTTTAATTAGCCATCATTTGTCTCAGCTTTCCCTCTTTTCCGCTGTTTATCCAAACGTCGGGAGTGACACTGGCCAATTAGTGCAATGAAATAGTTTAACCCTCTCTAACACTTGGAACAGTACAAACCAAGTGGGATATTTGCTCGGAGCTCAAGGACTGGTGTGTTGCATCCATGTGTGTGTGTTGAGGTGTAAAGAAAATGGTTCAAACAAAAGAAAACTGTGAATGAGAAAGCACAGCGGGTGTTTGGTAAAGATGTTTTTGTTGTTTTTCCTCTATTATCAGGTTAATATTATTTGTAGAGTTTTATTTCAGGCTCATCACACAAAAGACGTCTTTGTTATTGGCACAAAACATGTGCGATAGTGTGATAAAGAGAATCATTATTTTATGTTTCGTCATTACTGGCAGGCTAAATTGACCCTAAGATTGGCTCGCTCCTCAAAAATCCAGGGCAACAGCTGGATAATGGGTGCCGTAGTGATTTACTAATTGTCTTCAGGATTCAAATTAATAATTGGCAAAGCTTTAGCTGAAGTGCACATCTAAGTACTCTTTGTCGTTCACTTGTATCTTCAGAAGAAGGAGGGAGAAAAAAACGGCAAAAGGCAGCTGAGACGATATCATTAACAGTCTCTCCAAATTGAAACAGTCATCAAGAGTGTCTTTAAATGTCTCCGGAAGCTTTTTGTTGAGTGCAAATGACATCTCGCTCGTTTTGCTGGTGGCTACATGACTGATGTGTTGAATAAGACAGTCCGTTTTGACGCTTTTGAAGGCCGAGGGGTTTGAAGTATATGATTCTGAAGTGCCAGCATATGCTTAGCGAGATAAGTAATTTGACACACAGACATCACAGCCTGCAAATCTTTCGTCTGGCTGCCTTGAGTGTCCACGTCGGGCGCTTTTTCAAGAACACTTTACAACTGTCACAACTGACTGTCAGCGCGCAAATGACACACGCAAAACGAGCTCATTTTGAACACAGATTAAGACAGCTGTCATATTAAAAAATATATATATATAAATTCATCCTGACTAAAAATACCATCAATTTGATCTTGGGCGCTTTAAAAATTAATTTGCTTTTTAAGAACCAAACAATCCTCCTTTTTAGCTTCGGTTTGTTGATTAGAGTAATTAAATTAACTGATCATCCTCAGGAGTGAAGCGAGATTTAAAACAGGAATCATTGAAAGCAGCACAGCAATAACACAGATGACAGAAAAGCTTCCCCTCCTGTTATTTCTTTCTCTGAATAAGACATTTGACTGAGCAACATAAAGACACATATTACTATTACACGTAAATGAAGACGCAGTATACAGCGTATATGTATATGCTTACACACTAACACATGCACGTTAACACACACGCCATCCGGGGGGTCAGAGCTCTGAACAAAGTCGCTGACATCGTGGCACTTCTTTGGCAGCGTTGTGCAGGTGTCGTCTGCACACAGGCTTCTGAATAAATGGATCTGAAATGATTTACCCAGGGTATCTGCCACCTGAGCACCGACACATGCACCGCTCCCAGCGCACACACCTACCACAACACACACAAACACACACTTCTTCCCTCCCTCCCTGTTGTTCATACAGAGACGCTGACGCAGACACACACCAACACCAAGAGGGAAAAATCTGGCAGCGCAGCATCCCATTGTGTCGCCCTGAGTCACATTATCTGACAAATACACAGATTTACCAATGTGAGCTTTATCAAACAGTTTAGACTCCCACTTTGTGATTTATACCCATTTGTTTTCAGACGTAATGGGAAATATGACTGAGGTCACACTAAGAATAGCCGATTCCCTGACCCGGCAAAGTCTGCAGCATTATCAGCTGAAATATCCGCCGCTACATGCTAACAACAAGAGACGTCTCTACAGAGGCAGCGGCGCACAGGACGTCTGGCTTTAGGGCAAGACATCCAGATCACGGCGGCTGTTGTCACCTAGAAGCCACTTGCAATCATCATGGAGAAGAGAGTGCATCTCTTTGTTTTTGTGTTGAAAATGCACCGTATATGAGTTAATAAATACAAGCTTTGTCTTTGTGTGTTGTTTCATTCTAAAATGATATGGCAATTATTTGATGAATACTGTGATGTCGTTATGATAAATAAATGAATCAAACATCAAACAACACATCACTTAAACACCTGTTTTCAGACACAGGACTTGATTTTTTTCAGGATGGATATTAAATATTGTGGGCAGTTTAAACAATGAGATAGTTTTCATTTTTTGGAGAGAACTGTTAATTTCACAGGGTTAAAGGAACAGTGTGTTACATTTCAGTGGATCTATGAGCAGAAATGTAATATAACATTCAGAACCATTAGTGTATAATCACTAAGAAAACTAAGAAATGTTGCGTTTTCGTTAGCTTAAAATGAGCAATTCATATCTACATAAGAAGTGCATCCTCTCTACAGAGTCCGCCATGCTGCTCTGCCATGTTTCTACAGTAGCCCAGAATGGACAAACCAAACACTGGCTCTAAAGAGCCTTTCACGTTTTTATGCTACCTGAAGTCCATCATGGTTCTTTGACATGCTTGTGAAACTGGCGTAACATGAGCCGCTGAGTGCAAAACTGTGGTACCGACAGACGCCGTCTGACTCCCGTTGCTCCTGAAGTAGTGTTATGATGGTAAGGATGGCCTCTGAGCGATGCGAATGCCGTTACAGTTTGGCACTCGGTAGCTCAAGTTACCACAGTCTTAGAAAGGGGGGAGTAAGTGGAGGGGTACTCAGTTGGTTGCAGTCTGCAACTACACCACTAGATGCCACCAAATCCTCCACTTTGTACCTTAAAGATAAGCACAAGTGTGACAGTTTGCATTTCCATTTGAACTCTGACCCTAGAATTACTGTATCTCAGTCATTAATAGGACACAAAGTTATGATGCTATGAATTTAACTGTAAAGAAAGATGGAGAAAACCTTAATTTTCTTAAATCACTTCTGTTATCCAACTCTACTCTCTTCACTCTACTCAATTTAAGTAAAAAAAATGCAAAGCATGGCAGAAAAGATCAGAGAAGATAGGTATACTAGCTTAAAAATAATAATATTGTCATTGTTTGTAATCCAGCATAGTCTGTATCTTAGCCTGGTCCCTCTAAATCACTGCACACATCTTGGGTTACTTCAGCGATTCACATAAATAATGAATAGGTCACAATAACTGAAGTGAAATGAAATGGCAATTTATTGTGATTATCAGGCTGGTGGCATCCCAGTTACCTGTTTTGTAAGATTATTGCATGTTTGTGCTGCGATCCACTCTGTGCACTTTTTCCTACAAACTGTGTCTCTTGGTGCGTTTGGTGTGAGCCCAGCTCAAAGGACAATACCTCATGTCTTTAAATGATGCATTTAGGTCGGCACATGCCGTGTTGTGATGAGCCAGTGTGAGAAGATATTGCACAGTTTAATTTCTTGCATGATGCCGGTAAATGGTATCTCCTAAAAAACATCTGCCACTGAAATTTATAGAGGATGCAAAGCTTCACCAATGTCACTTTTGAGCCAAATTCAGCTTTGAGTGAATATTTCACAACAACCAAGAAAAAGTATGAGAAGGAGAAATGGTTTTACTGCCCAGGTATACACAGGGTTAACAGTCTGACTGTCCAGCTCTGATGGGAGACACGTTCCAGGCAGATGGGCGAAAGAAAGTTGACACTGACGCAAAGGAGAAAAACAACAAAGTCAAGAGGTGAAAAACAGAGGCATCAGAGAGATGCATCATCATCCCACCTCTCTGACACTCTGTAGGGCTTGACCTTACCAGGCTGCCGGGTTGTCAGAGTGGCGTAATCAAGTAGTAGGCAGGGCTGCCAAATCTACCCTGGTCTGAGAACATGCACAGCCCTGACTTCATCAGTCCAGCTCAGACATGCGCATAAAAAGGGTTTTAAAAGTGAAATCGTTCTGTCATATTCAGTTTAGGCTGTTTATCACACAGCACAGCACAATATGGGTCAAATAGAAAAGTGAGGTATGAGATATCTTGTCTACACTAAACAAATATACAACTGAAAATAAAATACTATCTACTACTACTATCATATCTGATATTGGTCCAGTATTGAGGGAGAGCGCTGTAGACGGCAGCTCCTCACAGGCTGCAATGTAATCCTATTGGGGCAAGCTGGCACTGTCATTTACGTCCACTGAAAATACTTGTTTTAGCCATGACAGCCAGCCAACTGTTACTGTAAGTGTCTGACATTATGGAAAGTTCAAGGAGAAGTCTTGTATTGTAAAATCTTGCGAGGTGATGCGTTGCTGGAAGACGATGGAGGAATAGTGGAATACCTCCACAGTGGAAATGTGACTAAGCGATAGCTGAGTATTATCTAAAACATTTTCAATGTGGTGGCTGAATATTTAGATAATTACAACAATGTGAATGAAGTCTTTGAATTCGATGGCTGCCCCTATTTATTTGAGCCAGAGTATATGGATATTCAGATTTCACAACGAGACTTCTCTTTGAGTGTGACTTGGACACGATAACAAACAAACCAGATAAAGCAAAAGAAAATGTTTTACTTCTTGGTAGAGTCCTTTCCATGAGGTTGTCAGACACTTATAATAACAATTGGAGCCTGTCAGTTTAGTGGATGTAACATTACCTTGACACTGCTCACTTGCCCTCAAAGCTCATTTCGCGGCTGCTGGTTACAACGTTATCCTTCAATACTGGACTGGTTTAAAAAATTGTCGTCCCCGTTAGTCAGTTAGACACAAAAAATGTGGAAACATAGGGTCCAGACTGAAAAACACCAAAGTTACCCTTTAAGTGTTAAATGGCACATCTTTTACATTACATTAAAAAAGCAGCTGGTTTGGGAGGAATCAAATGAACTTTTATACCAAAAGTGTCTGTGTATAGTTATCCTGTGAGCCTCTGTATAATGTCACAATTGTACTTCCTGTACAAGTTATCCCACTAAATCATACACTGTAATCACAGAAAAACCTTGATTATGATCATTTATTTTATACACACAAACTCAAGCAACCCCCATTTTTTTCTTTAAATACAGTAGTATTAATTCCACTGCTATCCAAAAAGTCCAATTTCAAAGTGGTGACTAAGAAGAACATGAATATCATTAGTGCCGTATTAAAAAATAGCACTGACCTTTCTGTGGTTGTGTGAGTGGACATCAAACCCAACTTTTTAAAGTCTCACCCATGTAAAGTGCTATTAACATATGCCGGTCTTAATAAATTATCTCTGTCGTATTATAAAAAAATTAAGCACAACTCTACAATTTTATGAGCCTGTAAAGGTGAAGGCCATGCATATTAAGTTTTTCATGCACCGTGAACTTTTGAGGCATGCTACAATAGGTTATATAATTAATTTCTGCAGGGATCCCTGAGCTATATATTTTCAACATTTTCCTCATTCTTACAGGGTGATAGCGCCTTAGTGCTGGAGAATGTAAAAATTATCATCGTGCAGCAAGGTTCAAAGTTCAACGTTATTGACTCCAACACAGTAAATAACCTTGGAAACAGATTAAATCACAAATACTACGAGATAATCCATGTCAAAAAGAAATATTTCAGAAAATTACAAGAAGCAAATGATGCAAAAGTTTTCATATATTATCAGCTATTAAGCCATGAATGACCTTTACATGACATGGTAACAGTGCAAGCGTGCAACAGTATTAGCTGTTGAGACCATGGACTGTACATAAAGATGGATGACGGCTCTCCACTTCCTCCCACTGTACGAAAGTGAAGCCAAAATATCCCAGAAACAAGCTTCCATCTTGAGATTTTGACATCAGTTGGAGCCAGAGTCTGCGCAGTAGTGATCGGGTGATGGATCCGGGGTACCGAGGTCTACCGCCTGGGCCAATCACAAGCCGAGCACGGCTGCAGCTTGTCAGAGAGAGAGACTCCCAGCTGTCAGTCATGATGTCTCACCTCATTTTCATAGCATAACAATTTTTTTTTTATGTGTACTTTCACTTTTTAGTTTGCCTCATGCCCCACCTGCTGACATTGAAGGGCGGGCTTTATGAGCTATACTGCAGCCAGCCACCGGGGGGCGATCGAGATGTTTTAGCCTCACTTTTGGGGAGCTGTCACATCATTGCTCATTATATGCAGTCTGCAGCTGATATTTCCAAAAGGGTGAACGATAATTCAGTATGATTATTTATTGTCTTTCAGTTGAAATCATATATCGAGATATCACGATACACAATTATGTCATCTAAATTGATAAGAAGAAGAAGAAGATCAACCTTTATTAGTCCCACAATGGGGAAATTCAATTTACACTCTGTTTAACTTTTACATGGTACATGCACACAAACACACATACATGCATTAATGGAGAGATGTCAGAGTGATGGGGCTGCTCCTGACAAGCGCCCCGAGCAGTTGGGGGTTTGGTGCCTTGCTCAGGGGCACCTCGGCAGTGCCCAAGAGGTAAACTGGCACCTCTCCAGCTACCAGTTCACACTCAGTTTTTGGTCCATGTCGGGACTTGAACCGGTGACCCTCCGGTTCCCAAGCCAACTCCCTACAGACTGAGCTACTGCCGCCCCCATAACAAGCACATACTATGTTATTCAGAAAAGCTGATCTCTTTATGGGAATACAGTGTTGTTAAATCAAACTATTAATCTGTTTAAATCTGTATTTGTGTGCATGCATGTAAACAGTGTATAGCTGGAAATATTTATAATTTTTTCTCTATAATTTCACTTGAAATTGTTATATTTATTTTAGACTAAAGTTAATTAAATGAGAAAATACTCCATTTGTCAACTACACACAGGCGTATACAAAAAGGCCTTACCATGTGTTTATTTCATATAGACTATTTATTTATTGAATTACCAGAAAACATGATATATCATGATATATACTGTTATCGAGGTATGAAATGATCTATATCGGGATAGCAAATTTTGGCCGTATTGTCCAGTGCTAATACTTTCCCTTCGTTTCTGTCATCAGCTAAACAGAAAGCAGGGTAGTAGATTGTTACTACACTTCTCTCATAAATCTGTACCTCAGCATTTAATCTACTTCAAATGTAGGAAGCCTATTTGCTCAGAGCCCTCGTCACATTGTGGTTGTTTACTGAATGTAATCATCTGGTTTACTGATGGAGTTAATTTCAACCTGCATGACATCCTCTGCATGCATAAGAATGTGAAATTATTTTGCTCCATTTCTTGTGATAATTGGTTTCTTCTGGGGCACTTCATATCTTAAAATCACTTGCTCTGGCAAGATTTTCACGTGAAGAGCGTCCGACAACTTTCGACTCATTTGAGTTGTTGAACAAGCTCTTACAAGGTGATTATGATTATTAAAATCTGATGTGTTATTCATCCGTGATTAAGTGCAACAATAAGTCAACATCTTGATCCCATCTAACAGTAGTGCGTACTTGCTACAAGTGTACATTTTAAACATGGGCAGACCCAGTAAAGTCAGTAAGCATCGTACTCTGCCCTCTGGGTTACACAGGAGCATGTTTCCATCTGCAGAAACCATCTAGTTCTGTGTACAGCGTATCAACAGACCGAAGGCTTTTGTTCTCAAAGCAGCGATGCCCTGTTGGGATTTTCATTTGAGTCACAGTGTGCAATCCTCGCTAATTTGATAAGCTCCCTCTCTTTCCCTCACTCACTCACACTTCCCTGATTTAAACTGCAGCAACCAGTGTAAAGCTGATGTCGTCTTTACCACTGCGTCACTAAAAATCCCTTGCTTTTCCAGCCCTCCTGCCAATATAGAAGTTTTAGCCCACCTAGTTCTTTGCTACCTTTTAATCATGCCACTTTTAGATCAATTAATGAATTGGTGAAACATAGTCTGTTGGTCTGTATCATGAAAAGTCCTGCTGGTTTGGCTACTAGCAGCCCCTGTTCCTACTGTACAGACAGCAATTACCTTGATTATTTCAAAACTGAAGAAAACGCTTTGGATCATAACGAGAAAAGATCTGTCATGAGTAGCTCCATTTTTTGGATTTATTAACAGTTATGGAAGTCTTGATGGCTTGACGCAACTGTAAAGATGACTGTAAAATGATGTGTATGTTATCTTTGCATTTAGATTTGACCAATCTACATAGGGCAGCATGATTATGGCAGAGATCATATCAATACTGAGATCAATTGAGATTTAACAGTTACTCACTGACTTTGGAAACATCATGCATTTAGAGAGAAAATACTGGAGCCTATATTTTAAAGTTAAATGCATCAATCTGGTGCAAAATTAAGAGGCTAGAGCTATGAAGACCGTTGTGTTCTAGTAAACGATTTAATCATAAACACAATGGTTGTATAATGTAGATATGAATGGTGACAACACGGCAAAAACCGTCACACCCACAAAGCATGTAGCGGCATGAGCGTAACAGCATCACAATGATCATTTTATGTCATTTATCTTGTTTTTATAACCTGTGGAAGCCAAAATCGTAATTGAAATTTGATAAATTTGATTTAAAATATGTTTTCAGCAAATTGTGTCAATTACAGACAGGTAATGGGGGACGAATGCTACAAAAATCTGGATGTTTTTCGCATGTTTTCAGATCGCATAACGTGCATATTCAAATAATGTGTTCACATTCGATTACACCCGTAGTATTCAGTCAAAGTACAGGCTTGAAGGTCTTGAAGAAGAAGTACTTGTCCTGTTCTTCCTTCCCGGTGTGAAGTTTTACCACTGTCTCATATTTCACACGTGTCTGCCCACTATTACCAGCTCTACAACACAGATAACACCGAACACAGGTAAGGCTGCACTCTGGAATGAGCCTCGACAGCTGAATGACGTCAACACAAGAAGCCAACATTTCTACGTACTTGACCCCTTCCCGACTAGTACGAGTCGACACCAATATTGCTTGTTGTTGCCGCTCAACGTGTGACAGCTGAATGGACACAGAGGGAAAGTTTGGTTCTGTTTCTCGCTCTTCCTTATCTGCCTCTTACAACAGACAAAAAAAAAAACAAAAAAAACAACAAAAAAAAAACAAGCAAATCCAATGCACTCGAGGGGGGAAAACGACACGCAACAATAGCATCCACCAATAGGACTGTCAAACAACGCCATCTCTCTCGGATGTTAAAAGCTTTAAGAGCTGAGGCCTCTGTGACATCCGTAGCCTCTGGATGTCAAAGATGGTTGAAGACTTGAGAGCAGGCCTCTGTTTTAAAAATACTATGTGTGGGTGTGTGTGCGCGCACGTCTCGGAGCAGCAAAAGTGACATTTGAGGGGCACTTTACAGAAGCCGGCGGTTGCTAGGGATCTTCTGTATCACCTAAAGAGCCTTTGTCAGTCATTGGAAAGCTGTCACCTTTCGGGGGGCCGATACGGTAGGGGGAGCCGGCTGACAGGTAGGAATTAATGAGAGGTGTATGACAGCAGACCTCGGTGCTCTTGTGTATGTGTGTGCGAGCATGCGTGTGTGTTTGAGAGTGTGTGTCCACATGTGTGTGAGTGAGGTCCTTTGTCTCAAGAGGATGAACCACCTTCTTTGTCATCCTGATGCAGGAAGAATAGGTGCAGCGCTGTGAGAGAGGGACAAAAAGAAGACTCGAGACATTTCGTAGCATTTTGACACAGGCAAGCCCTTCGCGTTGGAGTTTTTGTTTGCCATTTTCTAGTTTAAACGCGTTATTTGTTGGCTTAATGAAAATCCCATTTCAATAGTCATTCCCTCACAGCTACATTCTCATAATAAACATCTGTGCACACACTCCCAGGGAGGCAACAGTGCAGGAAGCAATCACCCAACACATTTCTACCCCTGCTCACCTTTGCCTCCCTGGCTACACGAGACCACAAGTACAGAACAACTGAAGAGGCTCTTCAAACATGGCGCCAAATTACATTCTCTCTCACTAACACGTGTGTGTCCGTCTGCTTGTGTGTGTGTGTGTGTGTGTGTGTGTGTTGATGTAATAATCTGTGTTCCCTTCCACATTACTAAGCTCTCCATCGCAGTAAATGAGTTCTGTCAATGCTTCTGCATCTCAATTACACAACGGATATAATAGGCAGCGGCGTGGCAGAGGAAGAGGAGGATGAGGAGGAGGAGGAGGAGGAGGAGGAGGAGGAGGAGGAGTACAGGGGCAGCTCATCCACAGAGCCAGACAGATCAAAGGCTCCGTCAATGACACTTGGTGACTTGCTCTCGCTCGGTAAGATGTCGCATCGCCGCCGCTGTTTACAAATGGTATTTTAACAAAATCAATGTGTAAAAAAAAAAAAAGAAAAAAGAAAATGGATATGATCGTGGCCACTCAGTGAGGCAGCATTCATCTTAAATATGATTCAACCCCATCATGCAAATCACTGGTTTTCCTTCGAGGTCAAATAAACTCTCTTCAGTCATGGCAGTAACAAGTTATACAGTACACAGCAATGCAAACGGGTTCATCAGCTACAGATGAAATCATCCGTGCTGTTGACACAAGCGGCTCTATATGAGGCCTTTGCAAACCACTTAATATGTAATGGAAGTGTTTTCCTTTGGACTTGTGCTAATTTATAGACACTAAAGACAACACAGCCCTGGCACAAAGGCACAGTTCTTTTAAACAAATGCACCAAACATAATTTTCTACATTCTTAATTATTTAATTCTAAACATGGCTTGAAAAATAAAAACAGTGGTCTATAAGCTAGCAGTAATAGTGCACGAGTGCTAGCTCAATTAATTGCACAAATACCAAACCTTGTTCTGTGCAAAAATGCATGCATTATATTTCCACAATTCCCCGGACAATGTTTATTTGGTGAAAGCTATGCGATGAATGCAGTGGGCAACCTCTGGTTCTGAAAAGTGAAGCCAATGTCCTCATTGGCCTTAAACTCAGTGCCTTAAACCTGCAATCTTTCTAACAGCCAGCAGGGGGCGACTCCTCTGGTTGCAAGAAGAAGTCTGATTGTATAGAAGTCTATGAGAAAATGAGCCTACTTCTCTTTTCATTTATTACCTCAGTAAACATTGCAAACATGAGTTTCTGGTCTCAATCGCTAGTTTCAAGTCTTAAGATAAGATAAGATAAGATATTCCTTTATTAGTCCCACAGTGGAGAAATTTACAGTTACAGTCTTCTTCAATGCAGCATAATGTTCATTTAGTAAATTATGGTCCCATTTAGAGCCAAATAGACTATAAAGCAGGATATGCTTTAGAACAAGGCTAGCTTGTAATTGACATGTTGTCCTGTCTGTGAGGTGTCTGTCTTTCACCCTTTCATGGTGTGTTAGCAGTTCATGAAAGTTAATTATAACTAGTCTGGTTGCCTATTAAATGCATTATTCAGTATTCAGTTGTACTTAGCTCTACTGTGTCACTACTGGTTGCAAAAAAAAAAACAAAACAAAACGGCGAAGGCCAGAATGCTGAACTTGGGGTTTCGAAATGGCAGCCCACAAACCAGTGGGTGACGTCACAGTGACTCGTCCACTTCTTATATACAGTCTATGGTTGAAGGGCAAGTTGAACACTCAATTCTGCTAACTGCGACTGTTGAAGCCTCATATTAGCTTTGGATGCACTTTGAATGAGTATTTGCTCAGGACTACGACTGATAACAGCAACCTGTGACTGTTTTTTGAAGAAAAAACAAAGCTATCTTTTAACTGTGGGGCCACCGTCATGCTGTGGAGGGCCAGTTTGTCAGGATGTTTCCTGTGGCTCTGAAAAGTCAGATAAACATGAGCTGCACTGGATACATATGAGACTAAACTGTTGTGGAATTAAAAACATGGCTGCATTTCTGACTGCTGGCACCAGACCGGTGTGGAGGTGAATGCTGGATCCAAAATACCAGTTAGCCAGTGAGCTAAATAGCCAGCTAATGCTTTTCAGCCACTCAATAATACAAGACTCTATTAGACTTTTTCTTTTTATCAGGAATGTGTTTACACTTAAACATTCAGGATTTCTTACGGACAGCGAAAGCTTGTCAGAAACATGTTTAAGGATATAACTGGCTTGCTAACAGGCTTTACTTTAATGTATACAGCTAAATGTACAGGGCATGTAAAAGTTTTATTCTCTCACACAGACTGAGAAATAAACAGTTCAAATCAACATGTCTTAGGAAATCAAAGTCAGCGGGCCTGAGAAATACACTCAAGGACAAGGAAATGTGAATAAGAGGAGAAGGTGTTTAGATGTGTGTGTTTTCATGTGAGTCAGAAAATTCTGATAGCTAGATGTTGATTTAAATAACTGACTCTCTAAGGATCTGACATAAAACTGAAAAAAGAAGAAAGAGATAGAGGAAAAACTGAAAAAAAAACAGCCTTCACCGAGTGAGTTTATCAGCTTGGCACCTGCTACTGGAACATTCTTGATGAACCAAAGGTTGTCTTCATTAAGCGCATTAATATTCATGACGCATGGTAATTTTGACACAGAAAAGGTCTTGGTAACCTTTTCGCGTGTGAGGAAATTTTTTTACTTCTCAAGGAAATTACAGTCCAGCAATGACTTAATTAATGCTCGCTTTCTTGGCCACGGTTTGAGGGCCTGTCAGTTTGGTGCGGCGCTGGCTGTCAGGCACGCCGAGGGCTCGGGGAGAGACGGATTGAAGGAGAGGAAAAAGACAGGAGAGGAGAGGAGAGAGGAGGAGAAAAGAGAGCAGACAGATGAAGTCAACATGCACTCGTCTTACCCACAGAACAGAACATGGTAATAGGTTTACCTTTTGCCTTTAGAGGTTTTCCTTTTTCTCTCTCTCACATTTTATTTTGCCCTTTTACCCTTTCCGGCTTTCCGACTTTTTGATTTACGAGAAGCAGTGGTTGACTCAAATAGGTTAGAAATAATTCATATATGTGCATTTGAAACCGAGATTAAACATAATCCCTTTACGGTAATGTTGCCATTTGTAAATGAAATTAATCTATCACTTGATTTTTGTTCTCTAATTTTAACCAACTGTGCAAGACTCGTTGCCGTTATGACTGACACGACTACTGAAAGAAACCTTTGCAGGACTGTTTAACGGATGACAATTTTACATTCATGTTCATTTTCTCTCTTTCAAAACCCACACACATCACACACACACTACACAGACTAGTTTCCAATATAGTGAATCACGGCATGTCCTGCTCCAACATTGGGCAGTAAAAAATGTGAACATAAGGTAGCATTTCCTTTATCATGTCCCATAAAAATAGCAATTTGCCCAAGCCCTTGTAGCACAATATGGAAGGCGGTGTGTTTGGATGATAATGTTGAGATGACAGATCGTTCCATACAGGGAGGTTTCTCCGCTGTCTGCCTGCCCCGTGCAATAAATCGCAAGAGGAAGACCAAAAGAGGAAGAGAGAGAGAGAGAGAGAGGGAAGGAGGGAGTAGTTGGGAATGAAAGAGGAGGGAGGGACGATGAGCGAAGATGAGCTGGGGTCAGGGATGTTGTGGAGGGTAAACCCACTGACGCTCAGCTGAATATGAACAAGGAAAAGAAAACATAACGGAGCCGTATAAAGAAACACACATACCTGCACGCCAAAACATAAAATAATCTGGTTATCTGCAAAATACTAAATCGACTGAATTTTGCATTCTTGCAGTGGAGCTTTACTGAGTGAGCACTTTATTAAATCTGCAGAAATGCTGTTACATGTTACAGTTTATCAACTGGCATTGTTTCGGCGACATGAACATATTGACACTCTGTAAATATTTCACTCATCTCTTAATGGATTTATTTCAAACAAATGCCTCGGGCCCCAGTGTGCATTTGTGGATGTGACAGTTTGTTGAATATGTAAATGCTGTTGAGTCAGATCCTGAGACTGATAAAGTAGCTCTGTCGATGCGTGTGAGTTACATGTTTTTTTTTTTTGTTTTTTTTATTTTGCTCAAGATGTGTGCGTCTTTTCTGCTGCGCTCTGTTGCTTTGATCACGCTCACTCGGCTCATCGCTCACTGCAAAACCTGCCTCAAGGAGTGTGTGTGTGTGTGTGTGTGTGTGTGCGTAAACAAATGCGTCCTAACTATGTCCCTCCGAACTTGAGTTTATTCGTGTCAGCGCTACACACTAAACGTACATCACAGGCTGCGGTGTGGTGTGGACATGAAGCCCGAAACACTGCCGCAAAAATATCATCGTACCTTATACTATGATCACAGAAAATACTTGTTTCTGATTGGCTGGTCAGTGTCCAATAGTCCACAGAGTTTTGTTTCTAAACACATTACATACATAAACTATACTGTACTGAATTGTGGAGTTTGACCGTTTTTTCCATTTTTGTGGTGAGGACTCTCTGGACGGGCCTCAGATCTGGGCTTGATGACATACTGGAGCCGTCCCCCATTCACACAAGAGCAGTAGCAAAGTGTTGCAGATGCGGTTGTTCGATTCTGCGGCAAAGTACAACCAAATTAAAAGTTGGGAAAAGTTTAATTTTTAGAGGTGTAGTGCAGCCAGACAGGACCGAACAGTAAACATTACGTCTGTTTCAAAGCATTCCTTCCCGCCTGAAACATGAACATGCCTCCCGGCCGCAGAAATGTGCGATCATTGTGGCGAGTCAGTGCCTAGCGCGAATTTGGTGTCACACTATATAAAAATTAGAGCACATTTTAAGAAGACTTAAAAATATACAACACTAACCTGTTTCCCATCTGAGTCAAAATGACCAATTTGGGACTGTGTCCAAACGGGGCTTTAAGTAGCCAAAATGTCAACATTCAACCGACACCTTGTGAGCTTGTTGCAATGAAAGCGTGCGTCATGTCTTCCACCTCATGACTTTCAGCACCAAACCAATGGCATGGTGTGTTTAGCGAGCTCATCCAACCTTGTGTTGCCTATTTTGTGATGTGGGCTGTGTGGTATCTAGAGCATTAATAAAGCAGCAAACAACTATTTGCTGTGTAAAGATATAGAGGAGTAATGTCTACCTGAGCAGAGAGTGAAGTTACTCTCCTTCTGTGTGTGTTGTAACCCGAGCTTCTCTGTGCTTTGTTAGCTCGCTGGATAGCTCACGGCTACCGCCCTAACACCACGCTCATAAGGCGGTTACAGCTGACAATGCTGTCCCGACTGATGGCACCCTTTGCAGAAGCGTGGCACCCACCCTCCAGTTCCCCCCAAGGTTAACACTGCTAACCGTGTAACCGTTACCATTGTTAGTTCTATTAGCTGGAAGCTGCCTGCTCAGCCATCGCATTTAGTACCTTTAAACTGAATACATCCAACTGAAATAAGGGAACACATTTTATAAGCAGACTCCCTTGTTCCCTTTGCTAACTGGTCATCTCGTCTCAACCTCAGCCATTATTATCTTATATCAGAATGCCGTATAATGCATTATCACATACTGGACATAGGTTATAATACTGGCAGTGTTGAGAAATTCGTTTGCTCTCTAACCACCAAATGGAGGAACTCTTATGAGGCTTCAGCCGCATTCAAGCACACAGCATCAACGGTTACAACACAATGGCCCACAAACGGTTACATTTACTGTTTGTGGGACAGATACAGTACCTTAGTTTTTAGAGTTACAGGCCCATGATGACAAATAACAGCAAAACACGAGTGCAGTATCTGCCTTTGCGCCTTTTTCAAACGTGATACTCAACCCTTCATCTGTCCTGCCTACTGTCTTTGTCCCTCTCCATCTCTCTTTCCCCCTCTCTCTGCCTTGTATCTGTCTGCCATTAGGCAGATAGTTGCCGGTCTCATCTGTATCGTGTCTCCGACCGTCCCCATAGGAGCGCCACACAGTTGCTTGCTTAAGGATTCAGGAGCCACAGCCCCGTCCCACTCACCGATCCCATGGATCAAACTGACACTTGGTCAGCATCAGCACATTATGAACTATGGCCACCTGCCACTGCAGACACATTGTTCCCTCTGTAGTAATGTGAAGAATATAGAGGGGACGGGCGAACTCAGTCTGCTGACAGCTTATTCTCTCTCTTATCTCCTCTGTGGTGTGCGCCAGTGAAAAGTGGACGATGGGACTGCATTGAGATGCAAGGGTGTGGATCATCCTATAGGTATGGGTTGCCTTTCCTGTATCCTGACCTTTACCCAGAATTCAAATGTCTCAACTGGAGCTGAGGTCAGTTTTAAAAGCTAAAAAAAAACACAGCTGAGATCAGCTGTTCACATAAGCACAGGTCGTCAGTCTTTTTTTTTTTTTTTTTACATGAATTTTGATGTTGTTTCTCTTATTTCATAATTTACTCTGCACTTTACAGAAAAGTTGATACGCCAGATAGTTAGAACCATCTTGCGGATGTAGAGAAAGAAACTGATCCAGATTCAGACCCAACTAGGACTCCAGCTTGCATCTGGCTGCCCCCAATCATTCAATCAGCCAAACATAAAGTAAAGCAGAACTTGAAGTAACAGATTGTAATACGGCTGCACCTTCCAACCCCTGTGAACACAGTTTCTTTGGATTTTCATCATAACGATGCAATCTCCAGTGAAGGAGATTAAAGAAATGACCTCATTTCCAAAGATAAATCGGACCAACACAGATATAATCAATTTCTTTTATTTCCTATCTTTCAAAAAGGCGAACACACAGTCGCTGAGCCAGACAAATGTGTTCCTGCCTCTTGCTGAAAATAAAGAGGTTTCTCTGGACTGGACTCGCCACACAGCTCCCCTTTAGGATGTCTCGCTCCTCTCCAGACCCCGGATCCCATTGACACCCTTCATGTATGACCAGGTGGCACCCATCCACTGAATAATGAAACAGGTGATTAAAGTGACTGATGTCCGGCCATCTATTCTCCCAGGTCTCCTCTTTAATGCCGCCATTAGGCTCTTGTGTCCAAACTTAGCTCATCAAATGGCCTCATTTATGGTGAACTGGCAGTGTGCAGTATATTGAGCCAAGATTAAGGAGCACTTCACATCATCCACATTTGGATTTACACTTACAGATTAATCTGACAGTGACAGTCCAGTGCCTGACCACAGCAAGTAGACAATTTTCTTAATGTATATTTAAGCTTGCACATACAGTACAGTGTATTTATTAAGGCTGTCAAAGATAACACAGTAATAATGTGTTAATGCAACCTAGTTTTAGCGCCACTAATTTCTGTAAAATAATTTGTGATTTTTAGATTGTAGTTTAAGAGCCAGAGTGAAGATACTAGCATCACATGAAACTAGAAAACCTAAGGTATTGGTACCAACCATGCCATACTAGCTTGTCATGAAGGAGGTTAAATATCGCTTTAAACATACACAAAATTTATGTGAGGACAAACAGTTATTGTGATATTCAAACTGGTTCCCTTGACCTCTGACCTCAAGATATATGAATGAATTCGGGTCCTATGGGTACCCACAAGTCTCCCCTTTATAGACATGCCCACTTTACGATAATCACATGCAGGTTGGGGCAAGTCATAGTCAAGTCAGCACACTGACACACTGAGAGCTGTTGTTGTCTGTTAGGCTGCAGTTTGCCATGTTATGATCTGAACATATTTTTTATGCTAAATGCAGTACCTGAGAGGGTACTTTGTCACTTAACTCTTGCTACTTGATTTACATTAATAAATATATACATACATTTGCATAAGGAAGCATATTTGCCCACTGCCATGCTGATAAAAATATTAAATACTCCTCTCCCTTTGAAAGGATAAAAATATATCAATCACTATTAACTATGGACAAGCAATCAATTAATCATGATTAAAAAAATGTAATCAATTGACAGCCCTAATTATTGTCTTTCTAGTCACTCCAACAGTGCATATCTATTTGCTAAAACATGTGTCCTAAAAGTTGGTCTCTGAACACACAGTATATGAAGAAAGACAACATTCTTTAAAAGAGGATCTGACCTTACATTTACTAGGCAGCCTAACTAAAAATAAGTACTTTCTGGAAATATTAGCCATGTTTCCATTCAATTGTCAAGAGAAATATAAGCAAAATTTTAAAACCTTTGTCACAATAAAGAAACACGAATTACGAATTATGCGCTTTTTCATCAACTGGTTTGGAGCAAATAAACTGAGCTACAGTGTAGTTTCATCAGAAGTTGGAGCTATAGGCAACACTTTACGCATGTCTGTAAACCGCCAGTAAACAGAGTAGAAGTAGAGGTTGTAAATATGGAAAAAAAAACAAGATTTCATCAATCATTTAACCCATGATGGGTTAAATATGGGAATATCTGTAAGCAAAAATGGCTGATCAGTCATGTGAGTTCAAGGTTTGCTACACCAGAATTTATTCAGCAAAGGTGTTTCCATATGCATATGCATCCACAATGCACATAAAAAACCTTTTTGGCACACTTGAAGTTTTATTGAATTTAGCTGTTTCCATGCAGCTTTTCTAATGCAAATGCATAAAATTTTGTGAATGGAAACCGTGCTTTTGTGGCTTATTTATAAGTGGAGGTCTAGGGTATAAAAGAATAAGCTACTGTGTACCAGGCTGTGGTTATATACGTTTTTCATGAGATTTTTTGTTAAGAAAAATACAGATCAGATTTAAGATTATATATTGAGAAGATTCCACCCCTCTTTGGTCAGATAGTTGTCTCAACAAGTTTTCACACTGTAAATGTCAGTGCTAAAACTGGCCTTGAGTCTACAACTGCAACACATCAGTGCCAGTACTCTATGCTATATACCACTTGTGTTATTACGGCTTAAATGTTACTGTAATGATATACTTGACAGGAACCCTGCCGATTTCTTTCTTTTTTTTCTTCAGATGGAAGACCAACAACATCTCATGTGGTCTGCAGAGCAGTGGCACCACTCGCTGCCACCAAGTGACATTACTGTCACCTGGCATGTCAGTCCTGTCTATCAAATGTGGTGCCTAAGTGGCGGGGGGACCCAAACGTGTCACTAACAGTCGGGCATTACAGACAGCTAAATGTGCTAATGGCCTAGCTAATGCAGTGGTATTCACCGGTGGGTTGACCACACATGCTCACAGTATGCATGCATGAAGTGATCCCTGCGCTCCCTCCCACTCATTCTGTCATTCAGTCACATCCGAGGTACAAGGATATTCACTCAGACATTAACACACAAAATGGGAGAAGAGTTAAAGACACTCAGTAGGGCATGCCCACTCAGACAATCTGTCAGTCAGAAGAACAAACATACACTTAGATTTAAAAAAAAACAGGTGAGTAAGTCTAGCCATTTTGTCATGAAGTTTTTCAGCCTTCATCTCGTTTTCTCCTGATAATCAAAAACAGAACACACACTATTTCACGACAGAGCTTAAACAATTGGTTTTAACTGTTTAGTCGATAGACAGTAAAAGTAAAACATTCCTGCCTTTCTCTGTTAATACTGTTTAGTTTTGGAGTGCTGGTTGGACAAAAAAAAAAAAAGCAATACGAAGACAACACCTTGGGTTCTGGAAACTGTGACGGGCATTTTTCACTACATTCTCACAACTAAGCAACAAACTGATTCATAGGAAAAACATTTGAAAGATTAATTGATAATAAAAATAACCATTAGTTGCAGCCCTACGTCACATTTTACCTTGTAAACACACAAAAGAAGATTTCAGTGTGATGACATTAATCTTTTCTCTCTCTCCCAATTCAGAGCTGGTGTGCCAGCCCGTTCTCATTCCCAAGGCATCAAATACCTTTGCTTTGTCACGGCCGACTGTTAGTTACGACGCACAAGGCGCCCTTTAGTGCCAGTATGAGATGCACTGAGCTTTCAGTTAACTACAATGTAAACCTGGGCTGCACTGTCGCCTCACAGCAGGAGGGTAGGTTCGAATCCGACTTGTGGCCCTTCTGTGTGGAGTTTGCATGAGTTTTCTCCAAGTTCTCCAACTTCCTCCCACAGTCCAAAGACATGCAGATGACTTTAAATTGTCCATAGGTGTGAATGTGAGTGTGAATGGTTGTTTCTATGTGCCCTGCAATGGACTGGCGACCTGTCTGGGGTGTACCTCGCTATTGCCCAATGCCAGCTGGGATCGGCTCCAGCCCCCCCGCGACCCCCAATGGGATTAGCGGTTGCAGATGGATAGACAATGTGTCTGTGAATGTTCTCATTCATCCAGGTCATATTCATTCTGGCAACAATTGAATCGAGGCAACTGGACTTAGATTTGTCCCCACTAGTCTGACTAGTGGGGACAAATCTAAGTCCAGTTGCCTTCGATTCAATTGATGCCAGAATGGATAGACAATGTATCCGCCTCAATATTACATGCTCAGTGCACCAGAAGTATGGTGACGTAGCGAAAAGAGACACAGTGGAGGTATATGGGTCCAACGAACACACGGCTTTCATCCCGCAGACCGCTGTTCCGTGTCTCCTGCATCATGGTACAGCTGTTCATTCATGTCCCGTTCACAACATTCAACGTCAATTTCATTGTACAAACGTAGTCGTTTTAAGCCCAACCGTGTTGTTTTTCCTTAATCTATCTATAGTGGCTTCATTCATCCTTAAGCTAAGCATGTGTTTTACTTCACAACATTAAGCATGTTTACTGTGACCTAAAAGTGTGACGCCAAGGGGTCTGACAGAGCGTCAATATGTGACGATTTGGGATGAGAACACGTGGGGGAGCAATATGTATTATAACCCTTTACAGAAGAACTGGATCACAAAATCAACATTTTCTGTCCCATGCTTTGTTGTTTTTGCAGAGTGAAAAGCCTTTTCCATAATCAAAAGATCTATCTTTACATAAATATCTGTACATCAGGATCAAAGTCAAAATTCATAACAGGCATGCAATAACAGGAAAAATGCCTCATATGACTTATGCAGTTCAGTCTTGTCTCACTATAATAGTTACCTCATGCTGTCGCTGCTCTAAATAGAGCTTGTTCTCGGTCAGCTCGCCTGGTTAAGTGAAGATGAAGAGAACTTCCCTGCCAGGTCCTGAAGATCAAGACTTGACATCCGTGTATTTGTAACAAGGTTCTACCTACGGCATCTCTCTGTGGGACACTGTACACTCTCGTGGAAAGACGGTAACACTGACGCAAGGCTTTGAAAGCAGCAATTAGCACTCCTGGTGGTCTGCGCTGTTGTGTTTTTTTCCCTCCTTTTACCTTCCCCATTCTCTTCTTTAACTTCCCCCTGGGAATAGCTGTTAAGGGATACAATTAATTTTTTGACACAAAAATGAAAGTGTTAATTCACCTGTGATAATTAGAGCTATTCTTACCGCATGTTGATGAATGTAAAAATGCAGTGTTTATTTATTAATTAATTTCTGCCCTGCCGTCAGAATGAGAGCTCTCATAATTGTGTGATCTCGACTTAAGACGGAAGTCTCAAAGGAAATAGATTATAGACCTGCCCGGCAGTAATGAAACATTGTCAAAAAATGTTCAAAAAAGTTACAGCATCCTCACTTTGATGTTCCTTTTTTAACGCGTGTCTGAAGAGCGTTTGATGGTAAGGCTTGTGTTGAAGAGGTATTGTGGATTTTATGAATATTGTGGCGCTCGCTGGTCAGATGTATAACTATAACAGCCTTTACTTTTTAGCGTTTCTCATTGAGAACATATTACAGTATCAATACACTGCACAACTGTCACCATATTTAGTGAAGCAATCACAGTGAGAACATGAGCAGTATGCGATGAAGGCTGTGAAGTAGTATGAATACGTGTATGAATTACATGACATACAGGGAACCTCTGTTTTAAGATGGCTGGTAGATGAGAAGAAATTTTTCTGCTTTTTACCATTGCAATTTACAATTATTACTATTTAGCATGTCTTCTTGGTCTTGTATATGATTCTCAGTCTATATTATTGTAGCGTGCAGTAATAGTAACACTAACTGTATGCAGAAATACTAATTCAATTGTTTCAACACTGAAGGGGAGCTGTGACTTATCCACTGTTTTACCACCGCAACAGTAGCTGTGGAGTCAGCATCTGCAACGCATATGATGCTAGCTCAAGTTTAACTAACTTGGTTGTGATTGGCCAGTGAGCCTAGTCCGCGAACATGCACGCAACACGCCCTCATGTGCACCCCGAATGGGGGTTAGGCAGGCAAACAGGGAGCCAGAGAGAGATGAGGGCCGGACGGCCGGTATACCAGATGGCCAGAACACCACTGGGCTGAAAACCTGCAGCCTTCTAAAGCACGTGTATGATTTTTTTTTTTGTCTACTGGCCAGAGTGGCGGGTTGTCTCCATAATTTACTTGCTAAAGGCTAAATTTACATTGCACATTGTAACTGACGAGTGTTAATTTTGAACCCGGGTGAAAAAATTGAAGAATGAAAAATAGTTTATTGTGGCAAAAAAACAAAAAAAAACAAAAAACAATATAATCAAGAATCTAAAACCCTTATTTAAAAAAAAAAAAAATCATACAGAGAAGCTCAAACCAGGGAAGTTTGGAAACATTTGTTTTGAACAGTAAATGCACTGAACACTCAAAGCGCTTTACACTACAGTATTCACCCATTCACACACATTCATACACTGATGGCAGGCCATGCAAGGTGCCAACCTGCTCTACCGCTGAGCCTGCACTACTCTATTTCCCTCAGGAGTCGGTAGAGACCAAAAACAGAGCTAGAAAAGAGTGAATGTTGGACTCACATTCATCAGGTGGACAGAAACACAACTCCAAATGAATAATAATGTTGCTCTGTATCTGCCGGATGTGTAAATAAAAAACTGCTTGAAAACAATTTCGCCATATCAATTTAAAAGGCAATGATATGTCAAAGATGTGTTCACAGTTTGTTTCTGCTGGCCCCAAGTGGCCAAGAAAAGCAGGCTTAACACAGAATGGTGAGATAAAAATAATGAGCAAGAGCACAGAAGTGAATCAACTCTGATTCTTTTGTACAGTATGTTACACAGAAGCAACAAAAAGTCAGGGCCATAACACCTTTGGTGCCAGGGTGGAAATGCATATGATCACAGAATGCATCGCCATGACTAAAGCACACCATACAGAGCCGGCAGAGGAAGGACATAAATCTCCTGAACTTATCAGAAGACATCTCTGTGTCCATGTGGCGAGCGGTCATATTCACACAAAGAGAAACATTCCTGAAATTTGAAACACTTCCCTGCTTTACCTATGTAAAAAGACACAAAACAACAATACTCTGCTAGAAATACTCCTGTGGTAACCCATCAGCCTCACCAAAGAGTGGTCTTAAAGCACTTTTGACTCAGTCAGCCAAGACAATCACTGTCCAGCCAGGCCCGTCCCGCTCCATCTTGCCTGGCAGACACATAAAGGCAGCCATCTTAAATCACATCTCACGGCGCACATCTAATGACTACTGAGCCCCTGCATATTTCAACATTAATTCATTAGAGGCGGGGATTGGGGGGAGGGAGGAGCAGGATGGGGGTGGGGGGGTTGGTGTCGGCGGCAGCAGGGAGAATCCTCGGCACACTCTGATTAAGGCCGTTATGTTTTATAGAAGCCATTTTTCAATGCCTCCTCTGACAGCACTTGATGTTATTAAATTGCGGGCTTCAAGGAAAGAGTGAGAGAGGGAGAGAGAGACTGGGACAGAAGGAAAGAGAGAGAGGGAGAGAGATCACGGGAGTGAGAAAAGGGGGAAAGACAGATGGAGGCTGGAGAGAGAGAGAAAGAACGATTAACAATAGCGAGGAGACAGGTTGCCAGGTCTCCTTTGGCTGCTGATAAAGTGAACTTCTTGTGATTTGTTTGTGTGTTACCTGTGGTTTCTGGGGTTATCTATATCTCATAGGGAGTAGATTAGTATGTGTGTGTGCTGTACTGTACATAGAATGTGGCTATTTTCTCTCCGTCAGTTGTGATACAGGGATTGAGTGAAGATAAGCTACAGAGGACACTATTATGTCCACTGAACGACCTTGAATCAGATCTCTGGAGTCTGCCACGTACAGAATATACTGTACATTAAGTTACACAATGTTTTCTTCAACTATTAACAACACGAACAGTAAATGTAAGGCTTTGGATGCTTAGGTGATGGAAAACACTAGACAATACAGATATATTGTATGCTATAAAACACCATCCAAAGCATAGTTTTCCTTAGGATTCATCTGCAAGTAAATAAAAATTAAAAACCTGGTTGATTACAGACTTTTGGACAAAGAAAAGTACCGAGGCAGAGATGTGACTCATACTGTAGAGGTGTGTAGTTTAAGAGGCTTTCATGGATGTTTTGAGACTCTCTTCTGTTGTGACAATGCCACTATTGGAATCCATTATGACTGCTGTCCTCCCTCCTGTGAAAAGTGACCTTTCAAAGCCACATGTATAAATGTAGCACCACTTTAAATAATGTCTGAAACCTTTCTAATAATCTTCCAAGTTAGCTATTCTTTTCACAAAACAATATAATTGTACTAGGGATGCCGGGGGGCGGCAGTAGCTCAGTCTGTAAGGACTTGGGTTAGGACTTGGGTTAGGACGTGGACGTCACGGGTTCAAGACCCCCATGGACCAAGACCAACTGGTTGCTGGAGAGGTGCCAGTTTACCTCTTGGGCACTGCCGAGGTGCCCCTGAGCAAGGCACCAAACCCCCAACTGCTCTGGGCGCTTGTCAGGAGCAGCCCCATCACTCTGACATCTCTCCATTGACGCATGTATATGTACTGTGTGAAAAACAGAGTGTAAAACTGAATTTCCCCACTGTGGGACTAATAAAGGAATATCTTTCTTTCTTTCTTTCTTTCAATACCAGAAATTAAGTAGTCAATACCATTTCCCGTGAAGTTCCACGCCTCTCGATATCAAGTGCATACCATGGTAAAAACCAATACATCCCATGTACTTCAACATACACTGTACTACACTGTTTTTTGTTAGGAAGTTAAACAAGTCTTAAAACATCTCCTTAAAACAACTGGATTTATTCAAGTTTCTCACCAAAAAGTGCATTTTATAACATCTGAACACATAATGATATTGTTAAAATTTACCTTCACCCAATACTTAATTCTAATGAATAGAGCCTGAACACATCATAATGTAAATCAATGGCACCTAGCCAGATGAGAGCTAGTTAAAGTTAGCAGTTAGCAGCTGGTAAGCAGCACAGTCCTGCACGGAGCTAACAGCTAATGCTATCTAGCTCTCATGCAGCCAATTTCAACACAGATTTGTTGTTCACATTGTAGCACTATCAGGGAAAATCAGAAATGTGTCCGATACTGCCCAAAATTTGGTATTGGGTGTCGGCGAGTATGCCAGTCTATGTACTGATGTGATACCATAATTTATTAACCCAGAAAAAAATCTGCTTGTTTAAACCTGAATGTATCACGGCTGCCACTGGGAACTACTGTTTTAGAGAAGCAAAGAACAACAACAACAGTGTGGTGCTAGTGGAGAGTGTAACGGCAGTCAGAAGAAAATGTCCGCCATTTTGGTGATATTTGACAGTGGTGTTGAACCTGAGTCAGGACATACAACAAGGATAGTAATCATATCACATCCATACATCCAGCAGTGAACAGCTGTTAAATAATAACAACGACAATAAATTTAGGTTATTTTCTATCATACTAGTATCAGAAGTGTCCTTGGTATCGGCAGATACCACAAGTCCAGGTATCATAATCAGTAACTTGAAGGCAATAATGGTATAAGAACATTTCTAGTACCTACAGTACCCGCAGTTCTGTAGAAAATCGAGTACCGTTGCGTTTTCAGAATTTGGTATCGACTTGATACCGAGGAGCTCAGAAGAAGAGCAACCCAAGTTTAGTATAATGGCAAAATGTTATAGATTCACCAAAACCCATAAGCTTCTTCTTCTTGGGAGCATGAGTGTGTACAGCAAATTAAATGCCAATCCAGCCATTAGTTTTTGAGATGAGTCAAACTGATGAGCTAACTCTTGAGCGCCAACAGAAACAGACTAATGCTTGTCCTCACACTCAAGGTAAAACACAACACAACTTACAACGCGCTTACGTTCGACTTACGTTCGAGCCCTTCTATCCATGTGCCCTCTGTCTTTGCTTGAATTAATAGGCAGTGGCAGTGCCTCATCAGCCAGTACCTCCTTCAGTTTCCAAATGGCTGCTCAGTGCCAGGCTTGTCAAGAAATTGAGTCATCACATCCTGACAGCTGTTGCTTTTCTCTCTCTCTCTCTCTCTCTCTCTCTCTCTCTCTCTCACACACACACACACACACACACACACACACACACACACACACACACACACACACACTTACATCAGAGACATGTATGAATGTGTTAAACAAGCGTTTATATGAATATATGTGATATTATACTGTACATGCATGTTGTATATTCTGACAAACAAATTGCCATTTGTGGATATTAACAGCTTAGTGTCAATGACAACCAATCACTGTGTGCACACATGAATGAACAAACACACTAAAGTACAACACTATTACACACAATGATCTCTTGTGGACATCCTCAAGAAATTATACTAAATCCAAGTTTGTGTTGCCTTTATGCAAACTAATTGCTTATAACTTTTTATTCTACCACTTTACGTGATTCAAATCTTCAAGAGTTTAGGCAAAGCTGACATGCTATGGACCCTTTGAAAAATCCTTCTCATTTCTATTATTTCATGACACAATCGTAGCAACCGTTTCTCCAGATCCTCATACAAAAACACTTGCACATCATCAGCATATGTGGATGCCATATGTGAATGCTTCGGCACGCTCCCCTCCAAGACAACAATAACATTTTTCAAGAGAAGATGGTCTGCTATCTGCTCTCCGTTTGTTGATTAATTGTTATGCACAACTGTGAATGACACAACTACAACAGGGTATGAGATGAGTGATATGACTGGCTGGGAAATATTTAAACAACTCTTTTCATGTTTCACTTCATTCAACCTTTTTGCACATGGTACTCTGGGTATATGAGCACAAACAGCAAGGGCGCTTGCTCTATCACTCTATCATTGACTTTGTGCACATTATCTAGCACTTTGCATGTGACTGTGCCATTAAAACAGCCTCAGTTTCTTATCTATGATTACTCTGCGCAGTCGCTCTCATAAGTACTGTCATATAAACTAAGACATTCACACACACATCATCATGTTGTAGTAGTAACAGTATGATGCCCGGGCATCTATGACAGTTAAACAATGAATCTGTTTGGGGACAACCAACAGGGTGGAGATAAAAATGGTTTTATTCCCAAAACAAAACAGCTGTGAATTTTAAGAGGAATTTTAACAGGAGACTGCTCCAATCTTAAAAGTAAAAAGGCAGAATGATTGCGCTACCAAGATCATATCTGTGATTCCTCTCGCTGTGTGCCTGTTAATTAGGAGCTGTTTTTCTAGAGGTTGAAGAATGTGATCATGAATTATGAAACACTATTAAACCTGGTTGACTGATTATCACATTTGTCAAATCATAGCCCAAATATATTGTGTTTAGACAAGCTGTCTTAATCTTTAATTCTACATATCTAAACAAATAATGCTTCCTTAACTTCACTGTAAAGCCTGGGTTATGATAATAATAGTGAAGACTGGCCAAGCAGGTTCACCTGTACAGACCTCTCTACAACTGTTCATTGAGGGACCGCAGGGACAGTCACAAGACATTAATTTTTTTGAAAGAAATAGGCAACACACTGGGGAAGGAGGAGGATTTCTGCTGCAGGCTGTGACAGAATACGAGAGATTGTTTTGTAATAGCTAAAAAAAAGGTGTCATGGAAAGAGTGGCGGTCCCAGTGGAAGCATCGAGAGACAGAAAGTAATTTAGACCTGGAGGTAAGCAACAGTAATAATTTCAGTACACAAATGCAATGCTTGGCGGTACGTACGTCTGCTTGGTGTTTACTACTGTTGCCAGGCAACCTACTTTTATTTCTGGTGCCACTTGTTGACTCCTCACTTTTCGGAGCATATTGTAATAGAGCAACGTGTTGTGCATAAACGCCTTTGTATATGCTTGTAGTGTACACACCATCAACAGAGGCCCGTGCCACGCTGTCTAGCACGAGTATTAACAAAGCTCAAGTTTTTGTACTTAATATATTAAGAATATAATTACATGAAATGGAAAAAAAAAAACATACAGAAGCATTAACCTCCAAAGAATTGTCAGAGAACTTGTATCGAGGAGGACTTAACCTAATTTCCTTTGTGGGACAAATAAAGCTGAACTGAATGGATATTTATTTGTGGACTCTATCAAAATTGGTGCTCTACAGAAGGAATTCACAAACGCTGTGATTTTTATGTGCAATTGGTATGGTATGGGCAAGAAATATAAAGAGATCAAGTTTGAGGTCGAGATAGATTTTTTCTTGACGCATCATAGCTCAAAAGATGAATGTAAAAAATATCTATACCGGTATCTTAATAAATTATAAAAGTAAGCATTAGCTGTAGCTCTGCCGTGTATGTGGTGATGTATCATTGTCCAGTAAGACACAGAAAGATTAAATACTGATCAATAAGATGGGCTGGAAGGTGAGTAGGTTGGAGAAAGAATGAATGAGACCACCTAATGTGAAATCAAAGATTGAATGTTTGTACTGTTGAGAGGATAGAAGAGAGAAGAAGAGAGGGGGAAATAAAAGGCAATACAGAGTGTCAGGGAAAGAAAAAGACTCTTATGGGCTAAATGACGCCTGATTCCCTGGATATTTGGGATCCCTCTGGGGAACATATAGTTGTTGCCTGGCACTGACAATTTGAAAGGCTCCTGGGGGAAACAAAAAAAGACACTGAATAAGGAGACGAACACACCAGCTTCTCTCTGTGGTGCAGACTGACAGACAGATCCTAGAAACCATCATGCCAGCACAATCCCATGAATATGTCCATTTGAGTTAGCAGGAAGCTGATGCAGAAGACAAGTTGGTCATTTAAAATTCAAAATAACAAAAATTAAACTGAAAATTCCTCAAATTATGAAAATTGTATTGAAAACCATCGCAGAGCCTCCAAAATATCAGCAGAATAGGCTGAAATATTTGGAAAGAACAAATTTGAACACATGTAAGCTTTTTACAAATGACAATGCCAACTGAGATTGCCAAAATTTACAAAATAAACACGAATTCAAATGTCCATCTACAGTCTCCAGTTTGCCAGAAGCAAGGCTGGAAATCTGCCTGTCACAATCCTGTTGGAATTATCATTTAAAGTAAAAAAAAACAAACAAACAAACAAACCCAATATGTGTTTTTTTTACTATGATGATTACTTCAAACTTCAGAATACCAAATTCAAAGGTGTAATACACCAAAGATCTCACTTGCAACAGCTCAACATCTTCCTTTTGGAGCGCCAAGTGATGCATTTCCAAGACATATCGGTGGCGATGAGGATCAAAAGAAAAGAGCCAAACCGAGTGACATACACGTGCAGCATAATAAAAATTCATTGAATCTACTCCAGAGGCCAAAATGGATGGTGGCAGCTAGGTCATATTGCATCTGTGCAGATGGGGTCAGGGGTCACGTAAAGTTGTATGAGAAGACAGTGTGCTTTCATGCATCATGTAGCAGATAAAGATTTTTGGGGCTGAGAGGGAGTGGAGGTTGGGGGCCAGCTCGCTGCAAACAGCAACCAGGACCCTGCGTCTCTGGAGCCACCATCTGCCCGTCTTTATGCTCGGATTTTCAAACACTGAATACAGGTGGTGTAGGATTTGACACAAGGACATTTGGGTATTTTTAGTAAGTCATCAGGACTCTACATGCAACATGAATTTGCCACATTATATGATCAAATGAACCAAGGAGTCCTGGTGTGAGTCTGGTGTACATACATCTATATTTTGCTTATTGTAAACAAATCCCATGAATAGACTAAAATCAATAATGCATGTGCCACAAATACGTAGAATCATTTAAAATGGGACTCAGTAATTTTCTAAAACAGAGGAGTTGTTTGGGAGATCAATACATATTTGTTGCACTAGGAAGTACAATATTTACAGCTTCAGGAAAGTGTATGTGGGATTAAGTCACAATAAAGTATGTTGATCCACGTTCATGATAATGGAGGAACTTGGCAGGCAGCAAAACAGTGTGGCTCATTGTTGTGCTTTTGGAAAACAATGGACATTTAATACAGAGATAGTTGTTATTATCTATTCACTTTTGGTTTTTGTCAACCGTAGAAAAAAAATATAGAATATTGCCCCCCACATCGTATAAATACACAAAGATACTTCAGTAGCTATACTACTGCAACACTGAATTGCTTGTGTTAATTGCATTCTTACAACTTTGAAATAGCTGAGCATCAAATGCCATGGATACAGTACTTAGTCAGTGCTACTGCCGATCCCAGCTGACATTAGGCGAAGGTGGGGTACCCCATGGACAGGTCTCCAGACCGTCACAGGGCTGACACATAGAGACAGACAACCATTCACGCTCATACTCACACCTACAGCAAAGAACCTACATGTCTTTGGACTGTGGGAGGAAACCAGAGAACCCGGAGAAAACCCACGCCAACACAGGGAGAACAAGCAGTGACAACGACAGCGCTAACCGTTAACTAGTTCTTATTATTCATCAATCAAAACAACACAAAAATGTTAGGTGACCAAATTGTGACGCATTCTTTACATAACCAGTATACAATGAGTGCAAACCGAACACAAAAGCACTGTTATTATCATCACTGCTATACTACTTTTATTACAAATACTATTACTTTGAGAACTAATGTCTGTGTTTTTGAGAGTGGAGAAGTGTATTTGAATGTGATGGGAAGGAATGAGAAAAAAGAGAGAGGTAGAATACAGGTATGTGAGCAGCTGTAAAGCCATTCATTTGACTTCTTCACTTTTTATTCAAATAGCCCTGACCTATTTGTTCGATGCCAGCCCTTATTTCATATGATCTACCAACAAGCCGAGAGCGATTATTCCAGCACAAATGGCATGGACTTGACATGGGCCCAAAAGCGTTCATATACCTCTCTGGCCCGAGGCCACAGTTTGTCATAACACAGGGAATTATGTATTATGCCTGTGCCCGGTGATGACATCACAATAGCAGGATGAAATATAAGCTCTGATATGGCTAGCTGATTGTGGAGAGCTGCGAGGGCTTTCATTAAAAACAGCATATCGCTCATAAAAAGATTAGAACTGGACAGCTGTTTCCTGATAGTATGAGGCTTCTGTAGTGGCTTCATCATAAACAGGCACACCTGAAAAATATAAAATGCTCCACTGCTTGTGTGCACGAGGTTGCACTGCTGTGCAGCTTTATGGCAGTAAACAACAATAGACACTAAGGTAACACTGAAAAACTTGTATTAGCGCTTATATATATCTATGAATACATACCAGCGCTCAAGATGGAACAATAGAGCTAATAGACGGATAGCATAAATTATAGGGACTCAACCAGTCCTGTCAAAGAAGCACTCTTGGATCATGGGCAATTTATTTTTTTTTACAATGACCATAACAAATAATCAGTGGTGAACATTAACTAAGAACATTCGTTCAAGCAGTCTGGGCAACTACTGTGTGGTTTACTCCACGAGATACTGTATATTTGACCATTTCAGGTACAAATCATGATCAGCACATGCATTTTTATATACACTCAACAGTCAATGGTGAACAATTGATTTTTAAATTGAACAATATATTGGAGGTATTTTTGGAAAAATGGGGCCGCTATATGAACACAGCATTGAATGACTAAGCAACCAATAACTAAGGAGAGGCTGATGAGGTTATACTATATGAGATGTTATTGTCATGAGATATGCATTGTCACCTGTGGTTATTACTACTGGAAATGTGAGTTATATAAATATCAAAATTTGCCCTGCTTGCTCATCATTTTTATAATTCCAATGCTTAGCCTGTGAGTATATGTATGTGTGCATATATGGGTTTTATTGTCATTATTGTTTTCCTTGTTTCTGATGTCTTTGCTTTGAGTAATGTAAGTTTTCCTTTAGAATTTTTACATTTACTTTTACTTGAGAAAAGGATCTGAATACTTATTCAAACTCTGCAAATAACAGATCATGGCAAAGCAACACATGTTTGCTATATAACACAGAGGATGATGCCAGAATTGGGGCAGAGTGTGATTGATTGTTACTGTTTCCAGTTAAATTTGTGCGCTCTATCAACTTGGTAATTAGTCTAAATTAAAAAAAAAAAAAAAAAAAAAGGTTATCCGGGACTTTGCAGTGCATCCACTTTTTTCCCAATAGCCTCTTTGCCACTACTCACTTCTCTACAACCCCCTCAGTGAGCTGTGCATAATGGAACAAATATGTTATATGGTAGACAAACAAGAGGGAAACAGTACGTGCTGATTGTTTAAGAATAAGGGAGGTGTACAGGTGCCATTTCTAATTTGGTGGGAGAGGCCGTAGGAGGACGGCCTTGAAGAGCACAAAGCAGCTGGAATCAGCCTCATAAACTCGCACAGCATCAAAGGCTCTTTAGCTTGTTTCATCAAAGGTGTCTCTGCAGCTCGGCTCTGTCTGCGAGCGCACGGTGTGTGTGTCACTCTCGGTATGAGTTTCAGGAAATCTTGGCATGAAAGAAAAATTTACTCACGCATCCAAGAAAAGTGATATTCCTCTAACACAACACTGTTTACATAAGGAAATGAAAAATGAAAGAAGGCAGTCACACACTCATCCACGCTCCCGTGTTTTATTTTTTCACGGGTAAAGAAAAAACAAATCTCTGCCTTCGTCAGGGGGAACGTAGTGGAATATGACATTTAAACACCAGTGTGGGCAGTCAGTTCAGTTTCTGACAGGTGTGTTAGACATGAATGTGAATCGGTTTCACATATGTTTTCTTCCCTCATCGAGTTCATGCACAATGAGCCTAGCTAACAAAAAATATACAATAACAGCATCACACACACCGACTTAGATTAGCTCTGGTGTTGGATGTTTGGTTGCTATATTGAAGTGTGAAATCCAAACATAATTTTCTATCCTTTTTGACTTTGGGGAAAAAAATGATCAGGTGGTCGTTGGCGCCGGTCGTTGGTGGCCCGTGTACCAAGGCTGAGTCCTTGCTGCAGCAGCCCGGGTTCAAATCCGGCCTGAGGCCCTTTGCTGCACGTCGCCCCCTCTCTCCCCTTTCACTCTGTCACTATCAATAAAGGATAAATGCTCCAAAAAATAATATTTAAAAAAAAAAATCAGTTGGTGTCATCACAGTGTGCAATCAGCTTATGTGCTCAATAACAACACCGTCAATTTAAACAACTGTCACAGTCGGAGCAGCAAAGAGCACAAAAATGGATCCTAATACCACACAAAAAATGACGTTTTCATGTTTTTATTGAACATAACATGTAAACATTCACAGTGCAAGGTGGAAAAAGTATGTGAACCTCTGGATTCAATCACTGGTTGACCCTCCTTTGGCAGCAATAACCTCAACCAAACGCTTCCTGTAGTTGCAGATCAGACCTGCACAACGGTCAGGAGGAATTTTGGACCATTCCTCTTCACAAAACTGGTTCAGTTCAGCAATAATCTTGGGATGTCTGGTGTGACTCGCTCTCTTGAGGTCATGCCACAGCATCTCAATCAGGTTGAGGTCAAGACTCCAGAGGGCCTATTTTCTTCTGTTGAAGACGTTCTGTTGAGCTTCAGTTGGTGGACAAATGGTCTTTCCTGAAAAATGTCTTAATAAGATTGTGAATTCATTTTTTCCGTCGATGACAGCAATCCTTCCAGGCCCTGAGGCAGAAAAGCAGCCCCAAACCATGATGCCCCTCCACCATATTTCACCATATTGCACCATATTGCCCACAGAATATTTATCCAGTAGTGCTGTGGAACATCCAGCTGCTCTTTTGCAAACTTTAAACGTGCAGCAATGTGTTTTTTTGGGACAGCAGTGGCTTCCTCCATGGTGTCTTCCCATGAACTCTAGTCTTGTTTAATGTTTTGCTTTTTGTAGATTTGACAACAAAAATGTTAGCATATGTCAGAAATTTCTGTAAGTCTTTAGCTGACACTCTAGGATTCTTCTTCACCTCATTGAGCGTTCTGCGCTGTGCTCCGTCATCTTTACGGGACGACCACGCCTAGGGAGAGTAGCAACAGCGCTGAACTTTCTCCATTTGTAGACAATCTGTCTTACTGTGGACACATAAACATCAAGGCTTTTAGACAGACTTTTGTAACCCTTTCCAGCTTCACATAAGTCAACAATTCTTGATCATCAGTCTTCTGAGAGCTTTTTTGTGCGAAGCATGGTTCACATCAGGTAATGCTTCTTGAGAACAGCTAACTCGAAACTGGTGTGTTTTTTTAGGGCAGGGCAGCTTTAACAAAAACCTACAATCTCATCACATTGATTGGACTCCAGGTTGGTCATTCGCCTAGAGGTTCACATACTTTTTCCACCCTGCACTGTGAATGTTTACATGGTGTGTTCAGTAAAAACATATCATTTTTTGTGCGGTATTAGTTTAAGCAGACTGTCTATTGTTGTGACTTAGATGAAGATCAGAACACGTTTTATGACCAATTTATGCAGAAATCCAAGTAATCCCAAATGGTTGCATGCAATGCATGACGGAAGTCGCAAAAAGTCACTAACGTTAATTGAAAATGAAATGTAACGTTAGGTCAAGCTGAACAAGGAATAATTCAACAACAACCATAGTGAAAGTACTCCCCCCCTTTCTCTTTTTTTTTTTTTTTTTTTTTTTTGTTTTGGTGGGGAGAAGTGGGGGTGAAGGATAGGTTATTTTATAATTTTTTCCTTTTTTTTTTTTTTTTTTTTTTTTTTTAAAAAAAATATTCAAACAGATTTTTGACCAATTTTGACAGCCCTAATATAGACTGTCAACATTAAAATCCTGGACTTACTTAAAACCTCTGATTAAAATTAAAATAACCTCACATTTTTAAATTTCCACAATTTTTCTCAGGTTTTGATATATATTTCGTGGACTCCGATTATTGCATCAAACATCTTTATTTGTACACTTGATATTACAAAAGGTAAAAAGACAGAGTAGAGAAAGAGAAACAGGAAACACCTACATAGTAGATAGTGGAAAACTGACCAAAATGAACAGAACAATGACATGGCAGAGAAAAAGAAAGAAAGAGAAAGAGAGTGGAGACAGGAGACAGAGAGATGTGGCCATTACAGGTGCGCCCATCACAGAGCGCAGCGCATGTCGGAGAGAGAAAAGAAAGTTCCTTCTGGAAGACAATGGCTTCGGACAGGCACACAATAGCTTCATTAGAGGGTTCACATTATCAGGTCATGGGAGATAGAGAGGAAATATCAGACCGGACACATTCGAACGATGCCCGTCGCAGACGCCTGCCAACTTGGCGAGCACGAGCCTCAGCTGTGAAGAAGACTGATTTTTTTGTTTGTAATCTGATGCTCCTGAAGTTGGGAAATGGTCAAATAGGTAAACCATGTGAAGGGACAAGGGGTAGAGAGGGAGATTAATGGTTACTCTACATTCCATTGTAATACTATGCTCTCTCACTGTCCCCTTATCAACTCCCTTTCACAGCTCTGATGGAAGGTTACAGGTTGTAAACAACATGGCAGAAAGTGGGCTGGCTTGTGAGGGCGATTTAAGTTGCATTAGTAAAACCAATTTCCAAACGGAAAAGTCTGTTCCTTGTTTTGTCCCTTTGTAAATTTTGCCACCAGAAAAACACCCAAATATAATTTCTTGGCCCAAGAGATATAAAGAAAAAAACTCAAGACACTAAGCAGAGTTAGACTAGCTGCTAAAGCATTAAACATGGATAACAATTACACCAGTAGGAAACCCACACACGCCGCTTACCATTAGCACTGGACGTGAACCCTCTGTGAGACGCCGTCTATGTGCACCGACCAGTCTATCGATCACACGGATCAATCACCGGCTGCTGGTGAGCAGGTCTTTAAGTGTCCACGTCACACTTGTTCACCAGCATCAGGGGAGCTGTCATACAACATTTACAATCAATTTCCAAAATTAGCCCTTTAACCCCCATGTGGTGCTCCAGACTGTACTCAAACCCAGAAATGATGGACAGGATTAAGGAAAGCATTCAGACTCCTACTGAGCTGATGAGACAGAAATGGACATCTTTAAAGATTGTGTTTTAGCAGTGTACAGACTGGAGAGAGTAGGGGGGAGAGAGAGAGAGAGAGAGAGAGAGAGAGAGAGAGAGAGAGAGAGAGAGAGAGAGAGAGAGAGAGGAGAGCATAACAAACTATGTAGTACTAATTTTTTTTTATTATCGGCAACCTAATATTGGCCAATATATCAGTCACTTATGATGACAGGCATCACGTTTAGGGATGTCATGGTATCAGAAATGTAGCCAGTGAAATTAGTCTTGATATCAATCCGATACCATGGTGAAACAAAAACAAAACAATAAATCCCATTTATTGCCATTTCCATACTGTATTTTTGTAAATTTATGATTAATGCCTGATGATCTGCCTCACCAAAGTTTCTCACCAAAAATGTAATTTTTCAACATTATATATGAACAAATCATGCTAACTCTATAACTAAGAGAGAGGAAACATGATAAATAAATACCTTAAACTTAAATTGTGAATTTCCCCACTGTGGGACTAATAAAGGAATATCTTATCTTATGTTATCTTATCTTATCTTAAACAAGCTGTGTTGCAAAATTGTATTCTCCACTGTGATGAGCAGGGCTTTCTACAAGGATATGAAGTAGCCAGCCAGAGAGAAACAGTAGCCAGCTGAAGGAGTCCTAGCACACGTCCTCCACCAAGAGAAAACATTTGGCTGTAAAAGCCCATATTTGGTTCCTCTGGCACATTCTAACGCAGCTATTCCATCACATACACTGATCCTAGTTATTGTGTACTTTAACGAGTCTCCTGTCTGGTTGTAAACATGTAGTGAATTATTGTGAAGGAGAATCAGGCTTCTAGTGTGTTTTAGCTGACACAGTATGTAGATAACTATTAATATTTAAAACCAAACCTATTACTGAGTGATTAGAACTTAAGAAAGTAATTAAAAGTCATGAGGCCATGAATTATAGTACCTTCATTTTGGCTGTATCCATCTTAGTATTTTGTAGTTGCCATGTTGTTTTTGACAGTGACAAGAGAGGATGGACCTAAGTATTGTAGTCCCACACCTGAAAGCACGCCCTGCTTTATGGTCTATTCGACTCTAAATGGGACCATAATTTACTAAATGAATGTCATGTTGTATTGAAGACTTGGAACTAGTGATTGGGACCATAAACTTGTGTTTACAATGTTTACTGAGTTAATAAATCAAGTGATAAATAGGATCATTTTCTCATAGACTTCTATACAATCAGACTTCTTTTTGCAACCAGCGGAGTCGCCCCCTGCTGGCTGTTAAAAAGATTGCAAGTTCAAGGCACTTCAGCATTGGCTTCACATCTCAGACCAGGATGTAGCCCACTGTTCATCCTCCTCGTGCCTGTTTCGACACAGATTTGTTCTTCACAATGTTGCATTACCAGTGAATTTTTCTATCTTCTCCGTGACAATGGGACGATAAGCCCTGATCCACAGTAACTACGGTACTGTTGAAAAACCAGTGCCGACACATTTAGAGAATTTTGGCATAGACTTGGTACTGAAGTAGTAAATCTCGTGACAAATCAAATTTACTCTTCAGATCACCACATCCAGATAGCTCTATGATGGTCACCAAAGGACCCAATGCACCACTACACGCCTGTTATGTGTTGCCCTTCAGACCACTAATGTTTGAATGCGTACAAGTCAAGACTTTTGAGTTTTTACATGTGCATTAAGTGTAAGGTGGAGAGGGCCATTGTGGGCAGTCTGGTAAATGGATATAAAACTGAGAAGAAATCCCCTTAATGTACTGAAATTAATAAACAAGGCAAAGCAAATCATATGCTGCTTTGATACTAAATATTTCATAATAAACTGTAAAATGTGTACTAAAGGAATCCTTTGAAAAATAGTAGGACTTTCACTCAGACTCGGGGTACCAGTGCTCCCCTCCCCCACACACACTTATTTTTGATTTTACTATGAGGCCATAACTACGCATCAGTTCCTAACTGAGGAATGAATGGAGGCATTCATAGACAAATATTATTTTTATTATTATTTTAAACAGTAACTTTATTTCCACACATAAAGTACATGTGGTGACTTTATAATGACACTGACTAGAAACAGATACTTTAATGTTGCCCGGAGTCATCTGACTAACACTATATCCACTTAAAAAGGTCAAATGTATCATCAAGACAGACAGGTAGTGTAGTGGTGACAGTGGTTGCAGGTTGTGATATCACATTGATATTTACGGTTATCTGATTTTTAATGTCAACCCTAACAAGCTAAATTTTCATCATCAGCAGTATTAAAGCAAATGAAGATAATATCTCGTGGTACTGCTACACTGGGGGCGGCAGTAGCTCAGTCTGTAGGGAGTTGGCTTGGGAACCGGAGGGTCACCGGTTCAAGTCCCGACATGGACCAAAAACTGAGTGTGAACTGGTAGCTGGAGAGGTGCCAGTTTACCTCTTGGGCACTGCCGAGGTGCCCCTGAGCAAGGCACCAAACCCCCAACTGCTCGGGGCGCTTGTCTGGAGCAGCCCCATCACTCTGACGTCTCTCCATTAATGCATGTATGTGTGTTTCAGGTCTGCATGTACCATGTACGAGTTTAACAGAGTGTAAATTGAATTTCCCCATTGTGGGACTAATAAAGGTAGATCTTCTTCTTCTAAGATCTTCTTCTACACTGAATTTACAATACATCCCATTTCAAAATGTCTCTTTCCCTCTCCAGGCACTGAAGGTGACACTCTAAGCAGATATAACACCCCAACTGTGAATTCAGGCCAGCAGAGGCATATCAGCGAAGTGTCCCCAGAAAATCTCTCACTCCCTTGCTCATGAATATTCAAATACTCTGACTTCCTCTCACTTTTTCCATTTTTTTTTTGTCTCTATACGTATATATACTGTTCATCCAACACGCACACATACACAAACAGCTTCCCCTTCAGCAGGGAACAACCTACAAGGTTGCAGCCCCTCCACGGATGTGCCCATGTCATGGACAAAGAGTACTCTAATTTCATCCAAGTTCACTCTCACCTGCATGCTCGCAATAAATCTTGTTTGGTGACAAAAATAGATGTCCAATTAAAGTAGAAAATTGACACAAAAAGAAGTGAATGAAGAAAGAATGCCACTTCAAGGACAACACAGCCTGTAATAAAAATGATAAATAAGTGTGAGGCATTATAAAAGAAGAAGATCTACCTTTATTAGTCCCACAATAAGCAAATTCAATACTAATCTAATACTAATACTAATCCAGAATAAGCAAATTTGGTTTTGACGGTGTTCACCAGAGATATTCAGGCCTCGTTTCAGCTTTTAAAGAAGTCTGAACCAAATTGACATTCCTGAGATTGTTGGCAAACTCCGGCACGTGTCTTTCTAAACCTGTGACTTGTGATCCGTCGGTTCAAGCTGCACTTGAAAGCAGCTCTCACCTCAAACCAAGATCACACTCAGTCTCAGCTCTGGTCTGCTGCAGCTGTGACTTTCTTTGTTTGCAGCCATGTTGCCACTCTAATGTGTCCCTATCTGAGGTTATGTGTAACGGATGGTAGAGTTTTAGTGTGATGACAATGCATAAATGGAGTATGACACTCCCATCTCTGAAATTTGGAAGACACTTATCCAGCACAAATTAGCCATCAACAGAAGTCATGTGTTAACAGGTACTTTACACACACACACACACACACACACACACACACACACACACACACACACACACACACACTGCTGTAAACTAATCTCGTCTGAATCGGTCTTAAAGCTGTTATGGAGAGAAACTTTGGGACGGTCCTGGAAAAACAGACACACATGGTGGACATAATAACAAGAATGCTTGTATGATATACAGCTCGCCAAATACCGACACTTGATCAGTTCCCTTCGGCATCTGATACCGACGAATCAAGGCGCACTTCAGCGTCCTTATGGGGCGCACCTTGCTTTTAAATAACTCAAGTGTAAACCCATCCATTTCATTAATAGATGGTCAGAGCAACTGACGTAGTATAAAGAGAGAAAGTCCACGGAGGGCGGGCAAGAGCGTCAACTGGGCGGGTCAAACAAACCCTGACTTTCACACACTGCTGTTCATCTCCTGTGTGAAACCAAGACAACGTTGACTTATTTTTAATTTTTTTTATGTAACTTCCATACTTAACTAACAACAAACTTAAAAAGTTAATTTAACCCAAAACCCTTTTCCTAAGCCTAACCAAGTACTTTTGTTGCACAAGTACACCTAAAAACGTACATCTACGTAGGAAGTTTATTTATTTAAGAAAACGTGTGCATGTGACATGCAGAAACTCTACATTTCTGTGAACAAGGAAGTTTATTTTGAAAAGACACCAGGCACGTAACAATCGGAAACTGACTGAAGTGTAACTAGTTTAGTCATAGTTTGAAGCGTAGAAACACTGACCACGCATCTGTACGAGTAAAGCTTAGAGGTGTTAATTTACCTCTTTAGAAGCCACATTTAATGGTGCTGTTGCACCAAATTTCATCAGTTAATTGTGTATTGGTGTTTCCAGAGAGTGGTTGCTGTATGGTTTTACACTTATGTGCATTTATTACCAGGGGAAAGATGAGTTTGCCATTATTCTGTATTGGTTAGTAATCTCTCAATACTTTTGTCACTGTGCAACCCTGTTGGCCAGGCCTATTTATTCCTATTGAAAACATAAATCTTTAAAAAGGGGTCACAAAATGGGGGGTTCGATTTGTGTGTAGGTGATGCAATCACACCGGAAAAAGTTAATTTAACAGAAGAAAAACTGAAAATGCTGTTATTTATGCTACTTTAGCTTGTCAGTATTACCATTCTGACCAATCAGGTACCAGTACCAATTTAAAGTGGATCCTCGGTTCTAGTGCCTACAGAAAAAAAAAAAAAAACTATACAAGGTTTTCACAAAACTGGAAATACTTGTTAGCGCGGTAAATTCAATGCACATTTTAGGTTTTCCATAGGATTTGTTGACAATTTGAAAAACACAGAGCATCACTACCTGAGTTTTTATTAACAAACCAAGCCTCTCTTCCTCTCACTCGATGTTGCTTTAAATCTGGAAGCCATCTTTCTGCTCATCCTCTAACAGAAACTCACACAGGTATTCATAAACTAACATTTACTGACATTACACTGATTACATGTTGCCTGAGAGACTTGAGCTGAACAGCTACAAGTTAGTCTTAAGTGAAACTCCTTGAATGATTCAATCAGCGGAGTTTATCATTCAGACAGCCTAATGCAGCAAGGCTTTTGCCATTTACTGTTTCTGTCATTGGTGATATTCATCCAGTTATAAATGGAGCTGTCATGATAATGCTATGAAGGATCACGCTAACCCCCATTTACCAATCTCTTCGTCAAATCCCAAAGGGTGGAGCTTTGATTACTCCCGCAATTAGCGATGTCAACCTCCTCTACGAATTAAGTATTCAGGTTTGTGTTTTCAAACCAATTAGCCTACTCTCTTGCTATGACTTGTTGATTAATTATAGATATTTAGTTAGGAAAGGAGACATTAATTATTAATCAAAATTGAATTATGTGGCATAATTAACCACAAAACTTTTCTGTTTTTCCCCCGTATCTCTGCATGTTTTCATTTATATAATCTCAGACTGTTTATGACACGTGACAGAGCGGAGACGAATATGTGACCTTGGCTTACGTGTAAAGGCGCTGAACGCATTAACAAGGCGCTAATAGCTTTTGTGGGAGTGTTTGCTGTACTGTCAGCAAGTTGCTGTAAGTGCTCAACGTTAACACACACTCTCAAATCCAAAATCAATGGGCTCTTAGAAACCTGTTGTACTGATGCACTGGAAGACTCTATTCATCACTTGTTTATGGCTACATGCTATGAAGTGAGGTAATGGCATTTATGGGTATTTACAGATGACATGTTGAGTCCTTAAATAATATTTATTGCGTCTGCCACTCTGATGCTATTGTAGCCAATGTCCTTGCACAGATGATATAACAGATACCATATATTGAAGGAAAGGTGTGATTTATTGCAAGGTCACCGAGGTCACGGAGCGCCTTACTAGCAAATAACAGAATGTATCATCAGCTTTTGTTGCAACAGCAGGTCTGAGTTACTTCATGGTGTAATTAGTATTGACTGACAGGCTATTAAATATGAAGTTTGTGACTGAAATGCTATGAAATATTGATCTTTGTCTGTTTGTTGCTGGGCAGATTTGCTATTGTAGCCTTCATTGTACAATGCGAGTCCGACCAACTCTTGACAAAGGATTCCTTTGACCTGTGAAAAGCAGCGTGAGACTGTGCAAATATCCATCATCACAGCGGCTGTATGGAAATAGACGACAGCCAGCTGGTAAAACAAGTGTGAAACAAGGCGTACACATTTCCTCTGCATCTGCGATAAAATAACTGCACCGGTAACTGCACTTTTAGCAGATTCGAACTTTGTGATTGATGTAGTTGGTGTAGTTCCACACCATCAGCACAATGTTGTCAGGGAAACATAAGGGGGGAGAAGACTGTGGCATTAGATGCAGTTTTGCTCAATTTCTGTGTGTATTGCTGCATTTCACAGCACATTTCAGTAACCAAAGAGACTGTGATGAGATAAGGAGATTACCGCACTTATCATAATCACCATTGAGCAGCTCTGAATTTGCATGAACATACAATTTATTGCTCTTGGATGAGGCTTACAATAGCAGTGTGGCATATTTGCTCATAACCACAGGTAAATCTGAATGACAGCTGTAAAATGTAGCAGCTAATGGAATGCTAAATTCACTCAGGATGCCTGCGGTAATACAGATTCACCAGGCTCCTTTACCAAATAAATTAAACAGATATCTGATAAAACTTAAAGCGTATGCACAAAGGCAGAACACCACGTTAAGACAGCCACACCTACCTTCATATCCAGCCTGCCTATAATGTGATACAGTGACGGCAATTGACTCCAGTGAATTATGTTTATACGTATCTATGACACAGTAGTTAACTTACAGTACATTAGCGCGTCTTACGGTGTATAAATCAAACAGCATCCGTTTGGTTTTTACCGTTTTAAACAGTAATGCACAAATACAGGAAACATACAAAAACAGTGAGGGCTGATTTACGACTACTGCACGATGTCATCTTGAAAATTTAGTTTGCTGAAAAATGTAACTCTCATTAACTTCGAAATGTACAGTATAAAACGGCAAAATGAATAGTCTTGAAATACCTTACATTATTGCAAACCTTTGCAGTGAAAGACATTGTATTTCTCCATTTCTTTTCCCATTTATTCCATGCATAAAATGGGTACAAATCACCCACGCTCCCATAAAGCACAATAATTCCTGAAAAGACCAAGTTTGGTCTTTGAAACTGTCGGAGAGAGATATACCCTCTCTGTAATGAAAATGTTCGGTCAAGCCAATTAAAGCCGAGCCATTTTGTCTTTGTGTCTTCCCTTCCTCTGCAATTAATTAAATGTGGTTATAAAAGGAATATTCTTGTGGTCTGAATGCCTGTAACAGACCTCCACTGGTCATGTACTAAGGCTGAATTACAATGTTGTCAATGGCGCCATTATGTGAGAATTAGGTTTGAGCTTGTCCCCTTTTACAAAATGCTATTGTACGATACGATTATGAATGCTGCATGAAAACGACTGACTCCAGTGAATGTTTCAAGTTGTGAATGCTATTGAAACCAAGTCACATGTTTTACCACTTTATTAATTCCACCAAGCTGTATCGGTGATCACCTATTTCTCCTTCTTTCATTAATCAACTTATTCTGATCACCCTTTGTCTCATTTATGGTCAGGGGCGATTAGGAAATGAAATCTACTAACAGACCTTTATTGAGGTTAAGATATATTTATATACTGTATATGAAAATAAATATGCAGACCAAACATTGGGTCTTTTCGGTGGACTTTATCTGATGTTACACATAAATACATCTGTGGAAATGTTTTAGACTTTTCTGATATGTGCAGGTACCAGTGTTTTGTAGTCCTGCATCATTTTTGCCTTTTTTTTTTTAACAACCTACTTATTATTTCATGATGTCATAAAGGGCAGTTTGTTCATTAAACTTTGCAGTAAAAACAGAAAAGTACCATTTTTATAAAGTGAAATACCCCGACTAAGCCTGTTTAAGTTGTGTCGACAACAGAAATGCTTCTGGAAACAGCTGCAAGGTGCCATAAAAGGTATCATAAAAGCATCAGCACAATTAAAAGTGCTGTTAACAGCTACACGGTAGAGCTGAGACAATACCCTTTTGTTTTTAGGCTGATGCCTAACAGCTGATATTCGTCTCTTTTTTTTTTTTTTTTAACAAACACAAACTATATTATTCTTAAATTTTTGATAAGGGTCCCAAATGTTTTTATTTCATATCTGTGACCTAGATTTCAAAAATGTTAAAAAAAATTAACTTGTCAGTCCAAATGAGTCTGGACTTTCTAGTTTAGTTTCTAGTTCTAGATTACCTTAAATACATTTTAGGCATCTTGCTGCTGCGATTTCTTGTTACTTACTGGCAAACTTACACTGTATGTACCAATATGATGTACTGTATGTGTGTGACAAGCTGAAAGTGGCCATGTCATGATATGTATTAGTTGGGCTCAAGTAAACACAGGACAATCTGAAGTATTGCATTTTTTGATGGGTTTCAAAAAAGAAAAATACAATAATATATGTAACATATAAGAGTACAGTTTTAGACTAGTATGAAAATCAAGAGAAAATCCTGATTGAGTGTATTTGGAGAAGAAGTGAATCCAGACCACATTTGCAAGCAGTATGGCAAGGCTGGGCAAAATATCAATATTATATCGTCAATATTATCACTATAGTGGCACAAGTGTTGTCTTTATTTATCAAAAATCTCATTGTATAAATATGTAGTAAAAGCACCATTGGTCAACCCTACAATACTGTGATGGATTTGGTGAAAAATATTGTTATTTTTGATTTTCAATCTTATCGCCCAGCCTTACATTCTGGTAAAAGACAGTCTTTACTAACAATATGCCTCAGCACCTTTTAGGGTCTCAGGTGAGGGGATGGGTGGTATGCATGACTGGTGGAAATAATAATAAAAAAAAAAACAACATTCATTTGACTTTGAAAAATCCCACCTGTTTAAGTAGCACAGTGTTTATAGCTATGACAATGGTTGGCATATTTCATCATGTACATACACAATGAGGATATAAGGAGTGTCCTTGAATGTGGATACGTCACCGTCAGTGTGCTGGGTTAGTCATCCCTCCCGAGGTGATGGAGTGTCTGCTCATGGATCATTGATATTTTAGGCTCTTGTCATCGAGTATATCCTTTAAAGTTGTATGTTCCTTTAATTTAAGCGTTTGACACAACTAATGTATATAGAGCAAGGAGGACTTTTATAGGCACTAAAACTGCTGGGAATTCACCTGCAGACTGTCCTGGTACAAATGCCTGAAGGCAGAGGAAGAAATATGCATAAAAGGAAGAGGGGGGAAGAAGCATCTATTTTAAGCACATGCAATCTTAATTTGATATTTGAAGGCCTGCACAGTGCTACATACAGTAGTGCAGCCATAAAGTGATCACCTTTTTATTTTAATAATAAGCATCAGGTGCCCAGCACGGACAGGAGTGCAGACCTCCTAGTCTCACCACAGGGCTACTTGTTATTATTAACATCATTTGTCTGGATCTCTTGCTGGTTCAACAGACACCGTGAGGATGACATGTTAATAAATGACCCCGGGTAGCTCTTTGGCATAGGCCTGTTCCTCATCTGCCCCCTCAGCCTCATCAGCAATACACGTGCACAGACACACATACAGTACGTTCAAGCCCCAACAGGGACAGGAGGTGGCGATTTGTTTTCCTGAAGGTCCCCACTCTGTCTATTGTTGTTTGCACTGAAGGGGACAAATTCAATTCATTCTTATGACAAGAAAGCTGTGATACACAAGAATAAAGAGAGGAAGGAGGAAGGAGATAGGAGGCAGGAGGTGTAAAAGGTATGCGACTGTCCAGAAGGAAACAAACAGATGAGGAAGAATACAGAAACTTGCTGAATGCAATAATAAGATACAAAGTAGAGCACAATGGCTGAGCAAGTTGTGCTTGAGGGAGTTGAGGGCTACAGCTGCGAAAAAGGTCTACTCCGTTTTCTCCTTCATTCGGACGAAAATACAATAAAGACCTGCTGTTCTGCCCATTTAAACCTCAGCAATTGACGACATTGTTCTGACACCCCTGGACTGACAGCCACTCCCATAAACTCAAACAATCAAGCAAGGGCAGCTCTAGTGGGAGAGACTTGAAATCACAGAAAACCTGAATTACAGCCAGTCCTGAACACACACCACTGTCATAGTTAACTAGTTATCATGAAATTGTACCGTTTGCTATAATTATTTGAAATCTGAACAATTATTTACAGCGATCAGACAATCAACAAACAACTACATCATCAGCAAAAGACAGTGTTTGCTTACAACAACAGTACTAACCATCAACTTTTAGTCTGCCAACTGCTCAGTAAGTAAGATATCACAAATTTACAGGTAAACAGACCAGGTTGGCATTTAAAGGTCAGATTGGTGAAGATTTTAGAAACATTTTTTGTTATTATATTACTTGAAATTCTCATTACATCCCAAAAGCAATCAGTAAATCAAACGCTCTGACAAAAACAGAGAAACCTGATATAAACCTGATATCTGTGGCTGTCCAATGACCGGATGGGCTACCTGTCTATCTGTCACCAGAGTCTACCACAAGCTGCTGGTGTGACAGCTGAGTTCTACCAATAGCCATGTTCACTGTTTATGTTCATTATGATATGTTTATGTTAGCAATGATAATTGAGGGAAGTGGCTTTGGAGAAAGGCCTGATGGGACGGACTGTCAGTGATGCTGACTTGGCGACTTCCTCTCTAGATTTAGGGACTTTTGAGGCTAAAGCTGCTAGCTACTTTCATTGATGCAGAGTTAGCAACACTGGGCCGGGTCTTTCCACTGAATCATTGTTAAAAATCTAGTGACTTCTTGCTAGTTTTCAAGATCGCCCTGCCTGCCTTTAAATTACTTCAGTTTTCTGGGATATGTCATTTCAGAAGATGGTGAGCCAAAATGTTTTAAAAAGGAATCGAGAAGTGGAGAAGGTATTTGGCCTCGTTACAAAATCATAGCCCACCATATTTACTTTAAATATTGATTACATATGTCTCAAACCCATTGAAATTACTTCAAAAGCACCTTAGTGACATAGGTCACTCAAAAGTTTGCTCTGTCACCATGAAGACAGCCATTGAACTCTGTTCACAGTAGCTTTGCAGGCATTTAACCAACTTTTAAACTACCAAAATAATACCAGCTGCATTTCAAAATTTAGCGTTTTAATATATATACTTAATGTAGTCCAAAGGATAAATCTTTAAAAAGCAATGCAGATGTTCACTTTTGAAAATGGAGAGAGCACACCTGGTCTCCTAGGAGTGATTCATCTGTTCTTGTTTTTTAGATTTCATAAACATTTATTTCATGCTAAATATGTATGTTATAATTAAGACAGCTCAAAGAAATAGTGGCCAAAGCTCATCTGAATGGTGAATGTGAAGCAAACGTTACGCACTTCCCTTTTAAAACCTACCTGCAGTAAAAAATAAACCCCTCTCCTGAATCTCCCCATGATGCCTCCCCTATGAACTGTCACATTAATAATCCTATGCTCATATTCAAATGTTCTGTCGAGAGCTAAAGAAAGATTGAGTGTCTTTGCCATCGTGAGGCTAAGATTGAAGACATGTCCCATTGACATTGTTAAAAGTTTATGAAAATATATGAATCCGCAAATGTCATTGGCTGGTGGGCCTCCCAACTCCTGCACAGTTTCCGGACAAAATCAGTCTTTTAATCAAAATGATTGAATGCTAGCGAGTTGGATTCAGGGATGTGAATAAAACAAGTGGGCGAGGGTCGATGTAGTGGAGACTACTGTGTGTGCGTACTTATATGATGGCGGAGGGTGGGGGCGTGGTGGGTTCAGACAATAGATCTTTACTTCACACATGCAATACAAAGAGCTCATGGTCTACGTGCACATGTAGGGACCACATTTTCAAATTAGCATGATACGGTTCCGACAGAGAGTCAACCGTCTGTCAAATGAAGACATATGGTGTCACATCTGCATGCAAAGCCTTGCATATGTTACATATTCTTTCAACCTGTGAGCCTGAATGACATGAGGATAACTCAGTGGCGTACTTCTGGTGTCTTTGCATTCACAGAGGTGTCCATTTATGTCCAAAAATGTCTGGCTTGGCCGTGTTGCGTTTCTGCAGCGGTTAGTAAACACACTATAGTGCTTTGAGTTTCTATTATCCAGCACATTATTCTCGTCGTTGAAGATTAAAATGAAAAGTAAGGATTTAAAAGGAGCTTATCTAATTAATCCTGAACAGCGAGTCCTATTAGTCCTTGCCTCTGTGTTATGACTTTTATACCAGATGCAGAAATATCAAGCTTTTGTCATAAATTCAGGTGCAACCTAATGGTGGTGAAATAAATCAGATTCTATTTCCATAAATGATTTTTAAGGTCCATTGTTTTGCATTTGTACTGTCACACTTCACCAAATGAAGCTGTTGTACAAGAAAGTGGGAAATGTAGGAAAGTTTGGGTGAAAACAGTTCCAGTCTTTGAGAGTTCAACCCAACACGAGGGGTGACAGCCTCATACACCTTCAAACTCCAACCTTTGGTAGCTGGCTGGGACTAACAGAGTGGCCTCCTGCCTTCTGTCTCACTGGGCAAATGGGATTCTTCACATTTCACTTTAAAATGAGAGCAGCACAAGAAATAGGCAACCACTCTTTTACAGTTTTCTCCAACTCACATTAAATATTTCTAAACAAGTTATCACTGCATCTTGCAAGGACCATAAATAGGAGTACGGTGAAATCTGTGAACACATGTTAGGCTGTTGTCATACGCCTTTCGTAGCTATACATACAAAAACTAATGCACTATAATTTGAATGTCCACATAAATGTGAACCAGGAAGTATAAAGAGCAACAAAGCGCCACGTAGGGTGGCGGTCCGGGTGCATCAAACGTCATGGGACTTTGATCCAGGAGTCTGCTGTTCGTATCCGATGTGAAACCTGAAGTCAACGTTGATTTATTTGTAATATAACTTCCTTACTTGAGTTACATCACTTTAACCAAAACCACAATCTTTTCCTGAACCTATGCTGTTTTTGTCATGTTAATTCCAGTTAATTTACGCCACTTCTGGATATACTATATTTTAATCCAAACAACAATCTTTTCCTAAACCTAACTAAACCTAACTTAATTACTTCACAAATGAACATCACTTTTACGTTTTTTTTTTTTTTAATGTGAATGCAGTAAGAAGCTATAACTTACACCACGGTCGCATGAGCGTGAATATACACAACAAACTATAAAGGTGGACGAGCCGAGTTTAATAATCTCATTTAGCCTTGTGTTAACAGTTTGTTGCCTAAACGTAACCAAGTGTTTTCCTGTGAAGACGGAAGTTTATTTTGAAAAGACTGTATGCATGTAACAAGAGGAAATTGACACGTGTGTTGTGCATTGCTGGACATTCGTAGGAAAACACACAAATAATGAGGAATGACTTTTCAAAAGATATCAACTGTTGTATGAGTGTACATTGCAAAGACAAAAATAACATGCAGAAAAACATGTAGTAACTTGTGGGGTAATGGGGTGGGGTTCCCCTACTGAATGAGCGTGGTTCTCTTAAACAACAGCTAATAATATCATCTTCCATGACTTTATGGAGCAACTGAAAAGGGACAAATTTTAGACTAAATTCGCTAAAAGCACAATTGCACATTTTCATTCATGCTGCACAGGATAAAAATCAAACAGTAAAATTGTTCATCTTTAAGAGGCAATAAAAGGACCATATATTACATGAATTAGCTCGCTGTCTCTGGAGACACAGAGTGGGAAGCACAAGCATGTCTTAATTCTGAAGTTACCAGGTGGACTTGCAGTCGGTCTGTTGGGAGCTGGTGATATGGAGCGCTATTGTAGGACTGGGAGAATGATGGAGTGCCGGGGGCTTACAGCAGTCGTCCCGTCTGTTCTGTTGCCACTCTATTCCATCATAGGCACATTTACCCTTAAGGGAGTCTCCAGAGAAAACGGGCGCTGACCTTGTGCACCTGTGCTTTGCTTGATGCTGGCGGAGGCTCACTAACCCAAGCAGTCCCTGTCCTCTACCTGTTTGGTCTTTTAATTCGGATTATAATTTAGAGCAAGGACAAAGTGGTTTTCTGGAGAGCTTAGTCCACATTTAGAAATGTTCCACCTCTTACTCCCCTCCTCTATTAATAGGAAGGAGCTAAAACAAAACAGATGTGAGGGACTCTCCATTCACATTAAAGAAACTACTGCATCTCTTAAAGCTTCATTGTGGCTGACGATAAATCTAATGTTTCACCACGCTCCTTTTCAAGCTTCCATTATAGCGTGGGTGTTCTTGCTGAGTGGCGAACTGGAAATTATCCAGAGTTGGAGTGTCAACATGGAAAGTCAGTCTGTTATGGGCTGTCATTCAGCGCAGACAGATAAATCACTTTGCTGTCAATCTGGCCATCAAGTTAAACAAATTGTGAGAGTAATCAATGGCAAAAGGAAGATGAAAAATAAGCCCCTATTTCATCACTACAGAATACATTAAATGGTAGATGCTTTTTTTTTTTTTTTTTTTTGGACTCCTTTACAACTATCCTCATTTGCATGCAATGCTACTCAACCATCCCAATTAGGGGTACAAAGAAGGGAGTAATTGCAGATTAAAAACTAGAATGCTATATGTAATCGCATGGATCAAAACACAATTAAAACTTCATCTCAACCTGTTATAGCTCGCTGACGAGCCCAACCCCCCTCCCTGATCTTAATACTTTAAATCATATAAGGGAGGGCCGTTTGCAGACGGACAGATGAAAACACCTCTTGCGCCCAACAGTAAATTAATCGCGCCAATTATTCACCACCAAGAGACGTTTAATGCAAGCCTTTGGAGAAACGAAAGCCGGGCACTCAAATCCGCTCATTTGTAATTGGCTGTCTACTTCAATAATTGATTGGAACAAATGTGAAATGGATGAGAGGGTCTAAGTGTTCTCCATCACACGCTTTCTGGTTCAGGAAGTTCACGGGCGACTGCTCAAAAAGGAGTCCCACTGCACAGATTTAGCAGATTTTTATATCATCTGATTGCTATGCATGTAAGTAGAGGTAATAGTAGCGAGCCATTTATATGATAAGGGTGTTTAAAGGACAGTTTGTCCTGATGTACACAAGTAATACTGTAGGCCCTAGTAGTAATGTCAAATGTCAACAATTCAGAGACAATAAAACAGTCTATTAGTGTACCACCAGGCTCTACTGTATACATACTATATACAAAGTCTTTCTATGAGTGTGCATTTACATAAGCTGTTCAAACATCTCCCATCATGGTCTACTATAACTGACTCCTTCTACCTTTGAATATAAGAAAAAAAAACAACAAAAAAATCCTAACCCTAACCCTCAGAATCAGCAGCTGCTTACTGAAATATCTCAACTATTAAATGGATTGGTGTAAAATTTGGCAAAGACATTCTCCAGAGCATGAATTAATGACCAAATACCTGCAAAACAAATGGCATTCCTGTCTCTATCAGCTCAACTTTTGGTGCTAATTAGAAAACGTTAGCATTATGGATGTCATAAGATGCAATACTTCAGTACCAAGTCAATGCCAAAATTCTGGAAATGTGACAGTACTCGCTTTTCTACAGTACCATAGTTACCGTCATAGAAAATGTGTTTGGGACGCAGTTAACGCACCATCAACATGTCCAGGGGACAGACCCTATTTCTTCCCTGATAATGCTACATTGGGAACAAATCCGTGATGAAATCGGCAGGATGAGAGCTAGCTAACATTAGCGGTTAGCTCCGCGTAGGACTGTGCTGCTTACCAGCTGCTAACAGCTAATGTTAACTAGCTCTCGTCTTGTCAACTTCAACACAGGAGGTGCCACTGATTCACATTACGATGCCTTCAGGCTCTGTTCAGTAAAAGTGAATATTAGGTGAAGGTAAATTCTATCGTTCTCATGATGTGAAATGTTATCTTATAAAATGTAGTTTCACAGCAACAGAAACACAAATTAAGAGAGAGAAACATAACCTGTTTTAACTTCCTAACAAAAAACAGACGATAGTGTATGTTGAAGCACTTCTATTTATTTTTTTTTTTAACCGTAGGAACAAATTGACACAGAGACTCGTGGAATTTCATGTTAAACTAAGATGGCGAAAATGGTCAGCTTTATAACTGCTCAACATCAGCATGTTATTATTGTCACTGTGAGCATATTAGCATGCTAATGTTAGCATTTAGTTCAGCCTCACAGAGGCACTCACATGGCTGTAGACTCATGTTTTCTTATGATTGCCTCTGGTGAGTGAAAAAACAATCCCAGAGCAACCTTGCTACAGTCAGCTGTAATCAATAGTTACTGATGGCAAACCTACCAACCAAACACAGCTAATGACTTGAAAGCTTTATGCAAAACATACTGTATCATTAGAGGGATTGCTGACTTGGCCTAGACAAATGTATAGTCAAGGTGGCTTGAAGAAGCTGAGCCCTATTCTACTGTAGTATCTCCACACCATCATAAATCCTATGATAAGACCGCTCACACTGCAACAAGAAGTAATGACTGAAATCCACTTGATCCAATACTTGCAGAATTACATTCTTAGCTTCATCTGTTTTTTTGTGTGGCTGCGCGCTTTTTTTTTTCTCCATGTGTGTCACGATGTCTTCACGACCGTGGAGGATAAAGTCCTGAAATGAAAACCAACATGCCCAGTGGGGCCCTGAGGCACAGAAATGAATCAATGACGCTAAGCAAGAATGGCTTGAGGGGACACGCAGGATGTTGCTTTCCTTTCACTGTCTTGTTGAAGACAACAAAAGCACAATGCTACTGTACAATGTGCATGCAAAATGGAAACATATGCATGTAGCATATAAACTCTGCAACAAGTATACTGTGAGATGAAGAGTATCATGAATGAGGGAACAATTTATGATTACGTGATTAGTGGTTGTTGCAAAGGCAAATTAAAGATGATGTGAAAATATGTGTAATTAAAAGTTTTGTTTATCATTTATAATTGTGGTTCCTGACCTTTTTAGCTTGTGTCCTCATGGAACAAAGCAATGTCTACCCGTCATATTGTATGTTTGACATGGTATACACTAAGTTAACCAACGATCTTTAATTCAAATAATTTTTAGAACCCTAAAGTACTAAAATGATGCAATATTTCACAAGAAAATAGCAATGATCAAAGATAAGTCTACACAATGAAACATAATTTTGTGCAGTTGAATATGTTTCATTATCTCATGACCACCCTGATGTAGCTTGTGACCCCGTTACAGGGTCACAGACTAACTTGTTTGGATCAACGACTGTCTTTTTAATGACTTTTTTGTCCTCTTTCTCATCTACTGTCAGTATGCAAGAGGAAAATATCCTGTCGCAATAATGCATGATAGGAAAGAGAAAGCAGGTGCTGAAATGATCCCCTTTCATGCTGAATAATTGCACCAACACCCCTCCACCTCCCACCCACAGTTGCTTAGCAAATCCTCCCCACAAGCCTTTGCTGCTGCTTGCTGTGGCGGGTCCCATCCACCTGCCAAGGGCTAAACACTAGTCCATCCATCACCGCACCACTTGACAAATACATTCCATAATAGAAGTTTATTTTTTATGGGAGGCTGAATCAGAGGCCTTCCCATGCATACAAAAACGTGTCAAAGTTATTTATGGGACCTGCTGAGAAGCACAATATGTCATATCAAACTCCTATTTTCCCTTTCCTACCACCACATCGCCTGTCAATATCACTGCAGCTATCAATAATGTGGAACACCGGCACAGATAACGCCCTGTGGAGCTGTGGGTCAGATGGAAGAACGTCCTCTCCTGCCGCTTGAGGAATATGCACACACACGCACAAACACTGATAAGACCGCACATACACCCACTGGCACGCAAAGATGTACACGTTTCCAAATGGAGTTCATTGGCATATACTCCCCTCTGTGTTTCTCAGAGCAGCGTGACACAATCAAAGGCTCATTTCTGATGCATTCATTCTCAAACGTTGCACCCATGAAATGCACACACTTAACATTTAAAACTGAAATATTCCAATTTGCTGGTGTTAGAATACAATACAGTAATAGTCTGCTTTGGTTAGACTGTTCTTCCGATAAAGCCAGACAGGTCTTTAATTGCCTAATTGTTTAAAGGTTAATTATAAACACATTAAAATGCATTTAGTTTTGCACACTGTGCGTTATATTTTACATGTCAGTGCATCCAGGCTATGCCCACAATTTGGTCCACCCAGCGTGCAGTCCAGTGTTAATCCAGGTCTTTTGAAAAAGGTTGGGATGAGCAAGAAGAAGAAGAGATTTTTTTTTTTTTTGTTTGCACTAACTGGGAATCCAAAAGATGCAATATTTAAACTTACAAAAGCTATGATGACATTTTTGCTAGGATTGTCAAAATTAATGCGATAATACAACATTAATTAAAAACTAATTTCTTTAATGCATTAACGCACATTGATCTTTTGGAGGTTGTAGTTTAAAAGCTGGAGTGACACTGGCATCATATGAAACTAGAAAACCTGAGAAATGCATTGGTACCAACCATGTTAAACTAGCTTGTCGCAAAGGAGGCTAAATGACGCCCCAAACTTAGGGTAGATTTTGGTGAGGAAAAATTGTCATGGCCATTTTCAAAGAAGTCCTTTGACCTCTGACCTGAAGATATTTGAATGAAAATGGGTTCTCTGGGTACCCACCAGTCTCCCCTTTACAGACATGCCCACTTTATGATAATCACATGCAAGTCATAGTCAAGTCAGGACACTGACACACTGACAGCTGTTGTTGCCTGTTGGGCTGCAGTTTGCCATGTTATAATTTTAGAAGAAGAAGAAGAAGAAGATCAACCTTTATTAGTCCCACAGTGGGGAAATTCAATTTACACTCTGTTTAACTTATACATGGTACATGCACACAAACACACACACACATGCAGTAATGGAGAGGTGTCAGAGTGAGGGGGCTGCTCCAGACAAGCGCCCCGAGCAGTTGGGGGTTTGGTGCCTTGCTCAGGGGCACCTCGGCAGTGCCCAAGAGGTAAACTGGCACCTCTCCAGCTACCAGTTCACACTCAGTTTTTGGTCCATGTCGGGACTTGAACCGGTGACCCTCCGGTTCCCAAGCCAACTCCCTACAGACTGAGCTACTGCCGCCCCCAAGCAGCATATATTTAGCATATATTTTCACGAAATGCAGTACCTGTGAGGGTTTACTGTCTATATTTTACATTGTTTTGTGATATGTGTGTGTGTGTGTGTGTGTGTGTGTGTGTGTGTATATATAAAGCAGCATATTTGTCCACTCCCATGTTGATAAGAATATTAAATACTTACAGATAAAAAAATGTGTGATTAATTTGCAATCAATTGTGATTATATATTTTAATCGATGACAGCCCTAGTTTTTACTGTATGAACTCTGGGGTGAGTAATGGTGATCAAGCCATGAGATCACTGCAGCTGTGAAATACTGAACTCAATAATTTGGTTTGAATATGTATTTCAATAAGCAGACTCTTGCCTCAGTAATTAGCTGATAACAAATTCTCTGAACTCTGAATGTACATTCAAGTGTGACATATACGCTGTCATGTCAAAAGCATATCTAGTATTCAACGCTGCAATCCTACAACTCTGGTGGGCAGAATCAGAGATATACTTGCTTTTTTTTTGCTTGTCAAAAATTGGCGCCTACATTACCCACAATGGAACTCCTCCACCGACTGTTTGGTTGGAAATTCAGATATGTTAATCTAGTGACAGCTAATGTAGCCTCGAGCAGCTATAGCCTCAAGCAGAGATAAGGCAAGAGAAGAGGTCTGCTAATCTCACTTCTTTCGTTTGTTGCCCCCAGATTTTTTTTTTCATATTCAAACCCCAACCAAAGCTGACTCAAGTGACATCACTTAAGGCAAATGATCAGATTTCGTGCAGCTCCCTCTGCAGCCAAAGAAAGCCTTATACAACTTTCCACCCCAACAACTGTAAACATACTGTACACTGATGTGCACAATTGGAGGAGTTCTCCATTAAGATTGGTCATGGTTCTACATGATTAATCACATCTGCACTGCATGATTTAAAAATGCAAACTGGAGCTAACTACTTAGATGCACTGTGTGCAAGAATGTTAGGCTTAGTTCAAAAGTTACACAAATAGTGGCAGGTCGTGCTCTGAGAGCCACGGTGGGCCGAGAACACAGTGGAATTCAATGCATTGACGGCCTCATCTGTCTCAAGGTGTCCAAGTAAATTCATTCACTGGTGCATGCTCCAGTTTCATACCCAAATCCAAGTTGAACAACATATTAATTGAAATCGAGCGCTGTGTTCCAGTTCACCTTGGACGCTTTAATGTTAACAGCAAGGTCCAATAGTGTCACTATGTTAATGATCCTGCTAGATCGCTAATGAACAGCTTTGCTGAGCTAGTTGGAACAGGGAACGGACATGTGGGGCAATACAGGGAAGGGCAGTGGATCCACGTCTTTTCAGCTTGTTGTGAAAAGAAATAATGGCAAGATAATAAACATGAAGCATGACCTTCACTGTAGCAACTAAAATCATATATCAGCAAAAACATACTGCTTTCTGATGATGAAAGCAAGGCCTTTCACATCAGAGTGGACATATTTCAAAACTTAACACTGTAAAGTTATCACATTCATATAATTTGCAGGATTGTCGTTAGTATTTAGCTCAAAGTGGCTCAAGTTGTCTCCGTTACAGAAAAGTACTGCTTTGGTTTGTTGGATTAACATATCAACTTGTTAGAAATAAGCGGTGTCTTACACAAATTATTATCTGTGCTACTTTTTTTAAACACCTTTTAAACACCTTTAGCTCATTCCTCAAGTGTGACATCGGTCCCTTGAGAGGTATCTGAGGAACGGAGAATTTGTCCTAGTTTATCCCTTTGGTAATTAGTTTCCTATTTATACAAGTGATTTATTCTACTCAATCTATCTTGTCAACTAAAAGAAAATGTGTGACTAAAGATGTGGCCATGTGGTGAATGCATCTGCATTTTAAAATATAATAAAACCCACATAAGATGCTGGGTTATTTATGTTTAAGCTATGAGAAATGGAGCTGGGTACTTAACCAACTGAATGACTGAAAGCTCAAACTTGAGGTAAAACCTTTCCAAAAATCACTGATGGCCCGTAGACAATCGACTGTGCATCATTTGGTGGATAACTGGGTTTGATTTACACTATTCCAGAGGACAGTTGCAGTGTGAGCTGCTGGGAATCATTGCTTTTCCACACAGGGCCTGAGGCCTGTCAGTCATCTTGACAGACATGTCCTTTCAGGGTAAGAAAATGTACCAAATAGGGTCCCCAGATGAAAGCTGACAAACCAATCAAAAACAGACAGAAATTAGACTCTCCGACTTGAGAACTGCCAGTCACAGTGATTGGCAAGTGATGCAGGTGACTCCATGCCAAGTAACAGAGGGAAATGTCTGCTGTATATCACAATTCCTGGGAAAGAAAACGCCATTAGAACTAATTTTAAATAGTGTTGTCTTTGGATTTTTCTTAATGACACATCTACATTAACTTTAATACATAGTGGTGGACATACTGTGGTCCTATCAACAGAGAGTCTACTCTGGTCACTAGTTAGGAAGACTAAAATAAGTCACGTGCATATTCATCATTGTAAATGCAGCTAATATCTCTTCATCTTCTACCATAAGACTTAAAAGTGACCTGTTACCCCTTTGTGCTTTTTACCTTTCCTTCAGTGTTATATAGGTTTTTTGTGCAAAGGTTTATTTGTTGGTAAGTCCACGTCAGAGGGAGTTACACTTCCCCCAGAAACACTGCTCTGAACTGCCTGCCTTTTCTCCCATAACACGGTAGTGTCACCATGTAACACATTTCACTGAATATGTGGCATTAACTTAAAACAATCCGCAGAATCCAACAGGTATATTTGTGGTTTGTTTGCATGCATATCTGTTTATGGCTGAGTTGGAACATTGTGCACTCAATCCAACATGATCCTAACCTGCAAACAATATAAAATCATTCACAAAATGTCCTCATAAAACAAATAATCTACCTGCACTGAAGTTGAACCTTACAGAATCCAAAGATAAAACCTGCTTTTCCTGAAACTTTCCCTCTGATGAATGAATTATCTTCTAAACTTCCCTTTTAAGATGTTGAGGACTAGTCATCTCATCATCAGGCTGGATGTTTATTCCTTCATCATGCTAGGCGCTGCTAAGGCTTCAGCTCTAAATCAATAAATGATCCAATGCACCGTTTGGTAAACAACTTGTCATTTTTATATGTGTACAAAAGTCAAATATTGAAATTTGCTCTGACAACACTGCACGGTCCCTTTCTACTCCACTTGCTCTTAAATTCACACAAAACAAATGCAACAGTTTGGTGTGACAGAATGGATATTCTGTCATATTTTTGGAAGAAGATTTTAATACTAGTTAATGTTGACTGAGCTGTCTTATGCTATAGGAGGAGCTCTTAAGTGATATGCCCCAGTATAAGGAGGTTTAAAAGACTTATATGAAGCAAAGGGGTGAACCAAAGGGCCACGCTGTTAATCATAAAAGACGGCTGCTAATGACAAAGTGTAGAAACATCAAATGACAAAACTTTTTCAGCCCCCCGACTAAGTTCCCCGGCAGGAGGCCCCCAGTTTTCTCCCTAAAGCCTCATGTTAGCGAGCGGCTCATATAATGATCCACAAATCCCCCCACAGTGCTCATGACAGACCACGGCCTTCAGTTGCTTTTATGTGTTAATCCTTAAAACATGCTTGAAAGAAACAAAACATCTGATGCTGATGGGGGCGAGTCAACTTTTCCACTGATTATCCGAGTAAGTGTGTTCTTGTTTGTGCGGAGGGGTGAAGTCGGATGGTCCGTAACAGCTTGACATGAGTTGGGTTGCAGCGAGGCCGACGTCACATTATGAAATGGAGTCATGTTGAAGGCAGAGAAGTGTACGTCAAGCTCATTTTGCTCTCTGTCTAATGCTGTCTGGGCCTGTGTAGTGCGCAGTGACACTCAAACAGCTCTAAATGAGCGCTGATGCCCTGAGTGTTGATGTGTTATGCCATTTGCCGTTTGCCTCATTCATAACTTATGATATTACTCATGGTAATGGCGCAGGCCCCTTTGCCAAACATAATGAAACGTGATCAGTAAAAGGAATCTCAAAGCTGGCTGTCGTTTCTGTCTCAATGATTACATTTAAGGAAGTTGCTGCAAATCAAATGTTTGAATTCCTTGATCTCATTGCAAAAAGTCAAACTTCTCCTGAGATGCATTTCAAACAGCTAAGTGGATTCTAGCTTTAAAACATTAATCAATAAACTTCAATTAGTATCAGCTGTACATTACAATATGGGTTCATTTGCAGAGGGCTGGCATTTGGGGAACATCTTGATAGATAAGCAAGTCTTAGAAAATGTTTGCTCCTTAAAACTGTTAATGTGCATTTAAAAAAAGTTAAAATGGTGATATTTGAACATTTGGCATCGTTAAAGTCACTGAAGTGCATGTGTTCCTATCATTTATGTAGGCGTGTAAATAGCTAAAACTATTCCATGACGACATTTTAAAACATGTCACTGTCATTGCTGATGCCATCTGTCAGATTAGCATCAGACAAGAAAAAAAAAAGTGAAAAAAGCTCATGCTTATATCATGTTTAAGAGAAGTCAACCCTTTCAAAAACTCAGTGGAAAAAAACCTCAGATAATATTCAATGACAATGGTTTTTCTTCACATCTACCTACATTTATAAATTCTTCTGAAACGATTCCTCGAGAAAGCCAAGTAAAGGCCTTTAAACACCAGCAGGTGACAAATAAACAACACAAAAATGCAAAATACTTGTCTTATAGTGTATGTGAAGGGTTTATTGTTAAAGGTTAGAACAGAAGGAAAGGATGTCTAACCTAGCTTTGTCAAGGTTAAAAAGAGTAATAAAGTTTGCCATCCTGGTTTGGACTATGGAGCCACCATGTTGTTGTTTTATAAATACATTTGGTGCAACTCAACCAGTTCTGCACTATGTGATTGGTTGACACTTTTAGTCGCCGTGCAAAACCTCAGAAAAAAAAAACAGAAAATCGACCTTGTTCCGATAAAAAATATTGTTTTTACCGTGTAATATTTGCACTCTGTGTTAAAGTATTCATGACAAAAAACAAAAACAAATATTCAAATACATTAATGTGCAGATTAATCATGTGAAAAAAAATACCACCAGCATGTGACAGCCTCAACTTGATTTCTTAATATCATCGATGCAAATTCTTTGCATCAAGGCTTCATTTAACCAACAGCTGCAGTCCAAAGTTCCTCTTTTCTACAGTATTTGTACAAGTCAACTACTGCATGATTAAGTAGTGAAAGGTCACGGTTACCTCAAATGCAAAGGTGAACGATAACTGCAAGTCTTTGTTGGGATGCAAACTCTTGCAGTTCAGACACATGGCACACTCATTCACCACTCTAACCTCTACACTCACAATATAAAGGGCACACTACTTCCTGTACTGGCACTGAACGTTGGCATTGGACATAAAGTGTGAGTTGTAACTGTCCAATACAGACTTAATTCTTAGGATACTGGGCTGAGTAATCTAAAGTATCAAGCAAGGAATCTCTGTCTGTCTAAAGAGCCGTTCATCCGATCTACATCCCTCTTGGTGGGTGTATTGCCGGGGACCCCATAGAGTTCACTGTCAAATGTGATGCAATTTGGCCAGATGGTGGCACTACAACAATGAGCTTTACGCTTTGGCCTGTAAATTTTGAACCGCAAGTCTTGAAACAATTCTGTTTTCTCAGGATTTTGTAGGTCTAGACAAATTTATCCATACAAGCCACGCCCATTGGGATCTAGGTTAATTGTCTGCCATTTTAAATTGTGTCATAATCAGTTTTTTTGCTACTCCTCCTAAAAAGTTTGAGCGATCGTCACCAAATTTGGTACAGAACATCCCTGAACGTACAGATTTTCTATTGCTGGCCCTCAAAATTAGCGCAACTGCTGTGGGCGGGGCTTATGTTACAAAAAATATCCTGAACGTTTTGTGCCATTGCGACCACATTCGGGAGACGTGTAGATAGGATGTCTGAGTGATCATGACAAATTTGGTGCCGTTTGGCCAATAGGGGGAACTGCAGCAGCATCGTGTCGTTATAAAAGAAGGAATTTCTGCCTGTCTATGTATGACTGTCCTTTGTATATCTCGAGAACCATTAATCCAATCAAGTTCATACTTAGCAAGTGCAAGCAGCCATACCGTGGCTCTTGACAACGCTGCAAGCAGCACTACTGAGGCAAAGCAATCAGCCCATTACAGAGGGGCACATGCTCTGACTGGGCACGGCACTAGTTACAAACAATGAACCAAATTTAAATGTTGAATCATGAGTGATCAGTGATTTATTGGTGATTTATTGGTGATTTATTGTGACTGGACGTGGAAAGAGCACAAAACCAACCACAACCTCTCTTACTTTTATCTGAATCAACAAAATTTGCAATTTTTACATCATATAAGCCAAATCTGAATGGGGCTTTAAGAATATAATTACAAATGCCTATGGAGGTTTAGTTGTGTGTCTGACATCGTTTCACAGCCACCACACATTTCTTTCATTGCTAACTACGGTGGGTTGCGGCCTCTTCAGGTGTACCGCAAAGCTATTTTGTCCCGAAGCATTAAGTTGTATTTCATAGCTCATACAGCATTACAATTACTGGATGTTGACCTCATTGTGGCTGTTTATGTTTACAAGCTCTTTCACGAACACAGTTTTACAGCATGCTTTATTTACTGCAGCTACAGCAGGTTTAATGTATGTTGTCTCATAAAAAACACACAATAAAAGCAGCCGCACATTTACTATTACTCTCTGGTGGCTATTCAGTCTTGTCACATGTGCAGAGGCCCTCACAACAAACTGCTGTTTAAGGCAATGTATGTTTTAGACGAGAGTGGTGAAGCCTACAATTTATTCTTTGCTGCACCTGACTGATTTAAAAGTTGTGCTAACGTGCATTTGTTGTTGTTGTGTGCGTGAGTGGATTACATTAAACTCTGGATAAGAGTAAGCTGTAAAAAACTTCTTTTGGTAACAAAAATGTTTGTTTTTTTTAATCTCTGGAAAATATTGTAATGATATACAGTTTCTGAGTTTGTCTAACATCTCGTAACTTTTTCTCTTTGCTTTAATATGTACATTTTGTAAGATCACAGCTGTACAAATTGGCACGACTTCATTCCAAACCATACTGTAGGTGTTTTATCAGTTCGACTAATACTGACAAAATCCCTAAAAAGACAATTGTCATCACTATTTTATCTGCTTGAAAAATGTCAACCGTCAGCACTATTGGGAGATCCAGCAGAAAATCCCTCGTCCTTTGCTAATCAAAATTTCCATTTCCTATCATTTGGGAGTTCTCGATCCAGGATAGCCTATATGCTTTTATCCCAGGTAGAGGTTTAATTTGAAGCGAGGCACTGAAATTAAAAAGCCAGCCTATGTCTACCTGTCAATCAATCGTTTGTTCATATGGGAAGCTCTCCCGCTTAGGCGCTGACAAGACTGAGCCTATTTGATCTGGGCTTTTCAAAGAGGAAAAAGCCTGGACGGCCATCAGAAATCATTTGCTTCTCACCACGACATTCAAGTGCTATCTTGACAGCACGCAATCACACGCGGGTTGATGCAATATCTGTCCTGTTAATCTTTTCACTATTACAACTCATTTTGATTTTATATTTAGTCTTTTATTCAGTCAAAACTTGTTAAATAACTTTCAGTTGGCATTCAAAAGCGGACAGTTGAGTGCTTAGTCCGTACGCTACACTGCACTAAAACACAGACATAATGACATAATGGGAGATGGAAGCAGTCTTGTAGTCTGGGCGGTCTGAGGTCCCACATGTCAACTGTAAAAAGCTCCATTATGAACTGTAGTGAGCTTGTTTTAATATTATCGGAGGAGTATTTTACACGTGGTGGCAAACACTGAGACGGCGCTGTGATATAAAACTGAACTTTGCAGCAAAACAGACAGAACATGTTGCCTGCATCTTACCGAACTCTGCCGCTCCATGTTTGCCTTTTTGTGTATTGTATTGTGTATTTATTCTTTGTATTATCATGAAGTGATGTATATGAAAACTTTTAATGGAACGTGTATTACTTTGCGCACAGTTACAGCTTACATTTTTGCTGCCGGCGTACACTGAAATGGTTGAAATAAATAATAATGATAATCTCCAATAATTATAATTTATGAGATGAAATCATCTCTATAAATTGAGACTCAAATGAGTAGCTTCTACATTTCTGATGTAAACCAAAATGCCCTCCTGCCTGGAGTCTACATGAGCGAATTGGAGCTCAGGGGAAAAATAAAAAAAGAGATATCAGTCCATGTTTAAATGTCGGACACTCCATCAGCGTCACACTGAGGTAAAGTCTGGGAAGAGTATACATCCTTGGAGATCAGTGGCACACAACTGGCTCAGAAATGGAATTGCTGTAATCGCCACCCTCATAAAACATGCATAAAAGAGTATTTAAGAGTCAGCCTACGTCAGTATCATAAAGGCATGTACTAAGAAATATTACCGAGGCCAAGTGAGTGCACTGCATCTATAACCAAGAAGAGGATGAGGAATCATCTGGAAAAAGAATGACTCTATAACCAAAATATAACATAAAAAAAAAAAATCTTCACAGCTTTAAAAGTTTGGATTGGTGCAGGAGAGCACACACAACTCATGTACATAACATATATTTAAAAAACATTACAGTTTTGGGCATGTAAAATAAAAAGGAGGATAAACAAAATATTTCTGTAAAAGCTAGAAACCAAAAGATCTCATTTCAACTAACTGGTTTACATTACATTTTGGAAATGGTGCGTGACTGTCCACATGTCTGTGCCACACGAGTCTGATTCTCATGACCTTAAGACAGTTCTGTCTTTATGAAGGCTGTCAAAGTTATCGCAATAATAACACATTTAAGTTGTAGCAGGCTGTTTTACAGCTAGAGTGAAGAGGATCATATGAAACTAGAAAATCAAATAAATCCATCAGTACCAACCATGTCATACTAGCTTGTGGCAAAGGAGGCTAAATAACGCTGGCATGGCCGTTTTCAAAGGAGTTCCTTGACCTCTGACCTCTAGATATGTGAATGAAAATGGGTTCTATGGGTACCCACGAGTCTCCCCTTTACAGTCATGCCCACTTAATAATAATAATCACATGCAGTTTGTTGCAAGTCATAGTCAAGTCAGCACACTGACACACTGACAGCTGTTGTTGCCTGTTGGGCTGCAGTTTAGCATATATGTTTTGAGCATATTTTTTTATGCTAAATGCAGTACCTATGAGGGTTTCTGGACAATATTTGTCATTGTTTTGTGTTGCTCACTGATTTCCAATAATAACTATATACATACATTTGCATAAAGCAGCATATTTGCCCACTGCCATGTTGGTAAGAGAATTAAATAGAAAAATCTCCCTTTCAGCTACATTTTAACAGATAAAAAATGTGATTAATTTGTAATTACTTGTGATTAACTGTGGGCAATCACATGATTAATCGCAACAGTCGACACATCAACAACCTAAAAAAAGTATGGTGGAAACAGCATCATAGGTGATTTTCAGTAACAGATTTTCAACGGGAAAGACTAGAGTTACCAAGAAAGACATCAGAGTCTTTGAATTGTGCGGGATGTCCCTTTAACACTGTACACAAGAAACAGTATATTGTGTTTGATGCTTGACACAAACAATACTCCACATAGAGTCAGTTCCCACTTCCCATTAAAAACAACTTCAAAGACTCATACACATACAAGCAGAGAAAGCTTTTGTTGTGTTATGATTAAACAAAAAAATTAACTTTTCCCTGTTTATTTGGTCTCCCTTTTCAATGTACTCAATCTGTATGTTGCACAAAAAGGACATAATACAGGAGCAGCATTCAGTCCTTTAGATGCATAATTCATATACTTGTATTCACGTTAAAAATTCATTAGCTCAACAAATGATTTTTCAAAAAACAAAACAAGAATGTATTGTAAAGCACTGCAAGGATGGAATCACAATGGGGTTTTTTTCCACTTGGATTTTGTATTTCTAAACTCTTGTTATAACTGCACCTCCTTATTCAGCACCACAAATGGCTTCTTTTGCTCTTTATTCTTCTATAATACAAACATTGCTGTGCTCAGTGTCAACAGCTGGTTTCTGACTGTGTTGGTGTCACAGGTCAATATTTCCAAATGACAACTAGTCTCTTTTAACACTGTATGACGTCCTCCATTCTGATCCTGTGGATATATAACGCACAGTGGCCACGCCTCTTAAAGACAGGAGCTGGGACAGATGACCCTCCATTTTGAAATCACAACAATATTTTTCCACTTAAGTCAATCTAATTGCTCTGACAACTAAATAAGATTTAAATGAACGCAGACAGATTAACGAGGACGCTAACCACACGATGAGGGGGTTGTCCTTTCTGTCCGTGTTTCATTTTCTCTCGGTACATGGGAACCATACTACACAACTACATCATGGGAAGCTGACAGTAGCCTCCCCTTCCAGCTGTGATCTACTAAACAATGCCCAGGGCAACGTAAATGTTAATTGGGCTTCTAATATGCAATTTTTCCTGGCCACAATCTGTAAATATCACTTAACATCAATGGAATAAACCAAGCAGACGTCCAAACCTCTCTGTCTCAGTTTTCCTTCATACTAATAGTAGATGGTCCATTTGGTCGTTGACTGGGTGAAACAATTGAATTTAGAAAAAAAGAAGCGAAGATATTACCTGTTAATTTGAAATAACATGAATGATGTAAGAAATGTTGCAGCATTCTAGTTCATCTGAGGATTTCAATGAATGAAAATCGATGTTGTTTTAACTGTCAAAATGTATTAAAATGTATAAAAACATAGAAAAAGCAGTTTTACACACATTGTAAGAGAGATTAAAGATGATGAGGGGAAATACTTGAATTGTGCCATACATGCAAATTATTGATGCACAAGTGCATGAAGATTGACTGAATACTAGACATAACTACATCACATAATGGTAATGGTACTTTTTGTAAATACTGAGCATCTATGGCACAACAATTTCCTTCGGGATGAATAAAGTTCAATCTTATCTTATCTTATCTTATCTTACATCAATGTGGAAGGCTACAACTTTTTACAATTACTTTAGTGGCATTAATGGCACAGTCAATAATTTTTATTTATTAGTCTTAAAGGGAAACCCATGCACACAAAAACTGGTGGTCTTGTAATTGTCCAAACTTAAGCTCACTAGCCTTGGAATATATGCAGACAGACATGCATTATTTTGACAGTAATGCACTAAAATGGCCTATCAACAGCAACAACTGTTCATCTCCCTCAGACAACCTATGTTGCTTATTGCCGTACATTAAGACCTTAAAACGCAGCCCGAACCCCATTAATACATCTCATTGCATAAAATTTCCATTTGATTTGTATTCAGAATTTTAGATGACCAGTAGAGCACCAGAAAACCCTCATTATTTCATATTCAATCAATCACTCATCGGCGGGCGCCTGTATTATGCCAGTTTTGGCAGTGTGTGGTTTCATCTTGATTATGGAGATTGGCATTAAAATCAGAGGAACAATACAGCCTCCTCGCGCATGGCCGTTCTCGAACATGTCACAATTTCATTACTATTGACAAGCTGCATTATAATGTACTTATGTGTCCTCCTCGTCTTTATCGGGTTAGACTGAGATGCTTGAAGCACTGTGAGCCCTCCAGAAAATTCATCGCATTCTGAATGCTGTCTTCACCGTCTTGACTACAATTATGCTGCATATTTACAAATTAAAAAATGGCTCAATGGAATAAGCAAACATTTTAAAGTCTATATTCACTGATATCCTTGAAGAATAAGGAAAATGATTTAGAATAAAATAATTTAAAGTTTGTATTAAATGTAAAAAAAAAAAACATGCACAATATAGTCCTTGTATTAAAATATTGCACAAAGATAAGATAAGATAAGATAAGATAAGATATTCCTTTATTAGTCCCACAGTGGAGAAATTCACATTCACACAATTCACAAAAGCTACACAACTGCAACAGCAGTGTTGTAGAAATGTGATTGCTCTCTGGGTCTTGGTTGGTCAACTACTTTCATGTCTTCTATGCAGTGTCTGAAATTAAAAAAAAATGACTGCTAGTACTCTCTTATTCACATGTTGGCATGTGTATTGGCCAGTATCAGCAATCTCTTGGTCCTATTTCTTTACTCATTACTTCTTTGAGCAGGTTATACTGCAACAGTCAAAATCAGCTGTAGTTAAATTGCTTTATTATTATACCTGGGCTATGCATCTTCTATAGTAGACCTATAATACTCCATTTCCACTCCAATTCCAGCTGAAACATTAGAGGGTTAAAGTGGTGTGGTTTTATATTTACCCTGTGTTATTTTCAGTCTATAGTAGCTCTCTATAAACTATTATGATTATTATACTCCAAAAAGGCTTTACGACTAAACTTACTATATTTGAATAATTATTTTATTATTTATACACATCGCATCCGTCGTCTGAACATTTAATTCCTCTGGAACCGTCTGCCCTAAAAGAGCAGATTCAGAAAACTATAAATAATGTTTTGATAACTATATTTGTTCACAAAAAAAAAAAAAAATTATGACAAACAGTTCACTAATTTCACAGAAGGGACGTGAACCCCTTCAAAGCGTGAAGGACAGCTAAAGTGGCTGATGTGAAAACATGAATGTGTAGAGCTGTTGAAGCAGTACTGTGGGTCATTTAAAGAATAGCAGATCCAGTGTGGATAGTGTGTATTTACATTGGAAGTGAGTGGTGAAGCAAGAGAGACAGAGTGGCGGGAAATGTGAGTGAGCGAACAAGTGCAGAAATAAATGCCGCCGCTGCTTAAGATCAGCAGAGGTTTTCTTGCTTCCTGGCAGCTGAGTGGACATCAGAGGTTAACTCTGGAGCGAGTAATGTTCGACTATGGCCCAACCAGAAAAAGTTATCACAGTGGTTTGTCCTTTCTGGGCTACTGTGGAAACATAGCCGTCCCACTCTGAATGTAGATACAAACGACTCATTCTAAGGTAACAAAAATACAATGCTTCTTATTTTCAGGTGATTATACACTAAAGATATCTTTTTAATATTATATTCCATTTATGGCAATAGATCCTCCTAAATTTTGCACACTGGTCCTTTAACAATATTACATGCCTGACAGAGTACTTCCATGGCTTGGATAGGAACAAAAGTCTCTTTACGTGTATGTCTATGTGCATAAAAACATAATAAATAAATAAATAAAATCTACTGGCCATTCCTAATGGGGGGGGGATTTGTTTATTATTATTAGTATGTGAATGTTAATCTGAGCCTTCAAAGATTGCCATGTTGCGGCTGGTGTGAACTGCAAATAACATCCGCCGAGTCACTGTTGATTTCTGCAAACAGCTGGATTCACACCAATTTGAATGACCGGAAAGCTCACAGAAAGAAAGTGTGACAGTTAAAGTTATTCTACCAAACAATGTCATGAGCACGTTATGTGCTCACTCCGGTGTCTGGGACTTTCATCACCACAGCAAAAGTGCTGCTGTCACACAACAGGAGTCCTGGGGTGGGGGATGGGCCGTCTTCGTGGCCACAAACTTTTTCAATTTCACTGTCAATTTCCTGGGTAATTACTGGTGCTTTTGATGGACTTTTTATGACACCAGCTCCCCTCCTGCGAGACGCTGTACGTGCTTTGCTGCGAGAGGATGGGGCAGCAGTTCCCACTTTTGACACCAATTCCCACCTCCCATAAGTGGACCTTGTCATCACCGGTGACCCCTGTGGCGGTCCCTCAACAGAATGAGTCTGGCCAGTGAGGCCAGCTGTACTTTATCTGCACCACTAGGCTGACGATGGGTCGACTGGACCATGACCTCTGTGTGTGTGTGTGTGTGTTTGGGTGAGGGCTAAGTTTGGGAAAATACACAGCAGTAGAGTTCTACATGTACTGGATATCGAAGTGTCCTAAACTGTCAGGCTGGTCAGTAAAAACATGCATTGATGATATCTATGGTGTATAAATAACAGATAAAAGGAGCACTTCAACATCTATTTCCTCTTAATCTTTCCAGATCAGCAGGCTTGACAAATCAGCCGACAAGAAAAGGGCCCAGTGTTCGGGGCTTATTGGCTGGCACTGTCTGGATGGCACTCTGTCTAAAGAGATCAGAACACCAAGCACATCTCCCGCGAGATCGATGGGCCGACAAACAGATGAGCCCGCAGGCCGGGGGTCACAGATCATTAAAAGCCATCTATCAGCGCCTTTCAAGGCCTCTAATTCCACCCAAATCGAATATTTCCATGTAAATATGTCAAAACAGGAATGAAATTAGCGTGGTAGTTTATTGACTGTGATAAAATCTGAAAAGCACCACTGCACATAATTACATACTTGTCAGAGCCATAAAAATTAGCTTTATTATCAATGGAATGGTTTTGTACAACTTCATTTAGGTCCGATGTCTTCCAGATGGGGCTGCTCTCTGCACTTGAGCAGTTTTTATGCAGCCCCCCCCCCCCCCCCGAAAAACAGACACACACACACTATCGTCTTTTTCATCCTTTTATTCCCCTGCTGAGGGGAAGAAAAATAAGGAGTGAAAGAGAAGCTGATATCTATGGCAGAGTTGAGGGCCACATCAGCTGTGTCTGATAGAAGTTTTTGATCTCATTAATGATACTGGCCTCCGTTGTGAACCTAATCGCACGCAAATCAAAAACTTGGTGATGTTAAAGATGCTGAGGGTAAAAGGGCAGCTATTTCATTCCCTTTTAGATGATATTTCAACACATTCTCTCATTTGCTCACCATTGTACGACATGTGAGTAGCTGCACTAGCAGTAGCAGGCAGCTGGTATCTGGTGCCTCTGGCTCCTCGTCCGCCCCTCTACCCCCACCGCTGCCTCCGCGAAGCTGCTCTAGCGTGTCAGTCGGCTCCACTAACAGTTTTACCCCCATCTTTTATTTAGCTTTTCGTTATTATTTGTTGCTATTGTTCCATCCATTTCTCACCCCATTATCATATCAATTATCATCTCAGTCACACATCCTGATTTCCACTCATATCACATTTACATCAAGTCGATAATGCACCCCTGTTATTGAATTATTTAGTTAACAACTTGAACTAGAAGGGGTTGATTCATATTTAAAACAGACACCTATTCTTAATGGCAGCTCCTGCTTAATCCTTGAGGAGAGATGGCTTGCCGTGATTCTGTCTCTCTCCTGGCATGCACATTTCTCGCTTTCCTTTCAAGAGAAGCCTCTACTCAAAACACAGAGCACAAACTGACAATAGTCAGCGGCACACATGCCTTCCAGTCCAACTCAACTATATGCAGAGCGGTTTGATTTTTCTGTTTTTCTGCAACGTTTAGACACAATGAACAGTAAAGGTATGCAACACTGTCACAATAAAGTGGGCCTCTACGATAAATGTTAGTCCATTACATCTCAATAATAATTAATCAGCCCTTTTAATGTTGGGCAAAGGGCTGCAACGATTATTTTCAATGTTGATTAAAACATCACTTATTTTCTCGATTAATCGATTGGTTGAAAAACCTGTTTCTCAAAGCCCAAATGTCTTGTTTTGTCCACAACTCCAAGATTTTGAGTTTACTGTCATAGAGGAGTAAAGAAACCAGAAAAATATTCACAATTTAAGAAGCTGGAATCAGAGTAGTTTGACTGTTTGACTCAAAGCAAATAACTAATTGATTAATCGGTTTATCTTTCCAGCTCTAACTGGGGAGCCAATCGCCTTCCGGCCTTCAAAGTGTACAAACTTGTTGGCTGTTCTGGAGATTTTGTCTGGCTTTGCAAGAACAGTTTTCTTCAATTTCCGTGAGATCAATACTGCTGACCTTGTTTTAGCATCTGAAATAGAGACAAGAAAGATGAATATCTTCACCCAGGAAGGTCTTTAAAAATATACTGAGAGAGGTCGGCCATCCTCTTGATCGTTGTATCTGCCGCTGGCCTTTCCATGTACGTTACAATGTTACGGCACCAACAGCTAGCACAAGGAGCTACTGCACACACATGGTGGATTAAAGCTTCCTGGTTTTGTAAATCAGTCCAGAAAGGCATTTCCTTAATCTCTCGAGCCTGAACATGCTTTAAATAGCATAATGATTAAATAAAAAACACCCGCCCTGGTTTTTATGTTTTACAGATCATTTTGAAAAATTTTCTTTACCAACAATCGACCCTTGTTAACCAATTATTAACCATTAACCAGCAAGATTTGTGCCTCGATGGTGGTGGTGCGCCAGCTTCAGTATATGAGCACAGCAAACAGCTGAGTCAACGTTAGTTTAGTTTAGCAGGTTGTCAGCTGTGGCGTAACAACGCTCTGTGTGCCTGCCGCGATTGTCCGACAATCAGTGCGTGTGTTTGTGCTACGTTAGCAGCTGCTAGCGTTGCCGGTGGCTTCGTGTCCGCTGCAGCGAAATTTCAGCAGGTTTCCGACAGACTGTGTGAGTGTGGGTTTGACGGTGGCGTTATAGTTGTAAACTGTAGCAGACAGTGTGTGTACAGTTTATTTGTCGGTGAATAAATGCTACGAGGCTACAACTCCTCCGCTCAAGAGACGGGAGCCAACTTCCTGTATCTGTGTCGGCTCAGACACTCTTAAAGGTTTTCTTTTAACCGTTTAATTGATAGTGTTAATCAGTTAAAATGCTTAATGTTGATTATTGGTTAAATGGTTAATTATTAACATCCCTATTACAGATAGAAAATGCTGGATCCTCAGGTTAGCAGCAGACTGTAGCGTTGTGACTTGTGAGGTGGTCTAAGTGCAAATGTTTAGTAGATGGCCGCCTCTCACCCTTTGGGAGAGCCCCTTTGAGAAATGGTGCATTCGCTCAGAGAATTTGTTTGATGGAGGGATCTCATTACCCTGGACAAAGCTTGCAAACAACAGCAGCCCACAGACAGTGATTATACAACGTTAATGCGCCTCCCATGTTGCCTATCCTGGCCATTGAAAAAGCTCTTCAATAGCTTAATCCATTCCTAATGAATGTATTAATGATGTTTCGGCTCTTGAGAGTCACTTTCCAGGTTGTTTGTGGGCACTAGAGTCTTTTAAAATGAGCTCTCCTTTCTAACATACTTTCTCTTAATGCCTCCCCAGTGTGCTGTGATAACGTCTTTAAATCCTCTCAAATTGCTACAAGTAATGTAACAGAAGTCGCACACAAAACTATGACATTTTGGGGTCAGGTTTCAAGTCAACGGATCAATAGTGAAAATGGACTGTCAGAGTTTTATGATGCGCCTGAAACATTTACAGTTATCTAATATCTAAAATACACAATTAAAGGCCTTTAAACATCAGGAGTGTGACTGAAAAACAACACAAAAATACTAAATACTCGCCTGCAAATGCCATATATCTAGGGCTTTTATTGTGAAAAGTATGAACAGAAGGAGTGGAGTAATAAAGTGTGCCGTACTGGTTCATGGTACGGAGCTTCGATGTTGTTTCATAAATATAGGTTCGTTCTGCACATCGTGATTAGTTGATGCCTTTATTGGTGGTGTGAAAGTTCAGAAAATCATTCTGGAAAAAAAAATAAAAGTTGTTTTTTTTGCAACGTAATATTTGTGTTATGTGTGAGACTACTCGTGACAAAAACAACAGTTTGAAAAAATATACTGACGTGCAGATCAAACTTCACATTGCTGGTGTTTAAAGGTGTTAATAGGGAAAAATCCATCCATCCATCGTTAGAGGTCACGGTGGGGCTGGAGCCAATCCCAGCTAGCATCTGGGAGAAGGCGAGGTACACCCTGGACAAGTCGCTAGTCCATCGCAGGTTACATGTTTCTGTCTGTTACAGAAACAGACAATCTTTCACGCTCACATTCACACCTATGGGCAATTTAGAGACATCAATTAACCTAACCTGTATGTCTTTGGAAACCAGAGAAAATCTCACGCTAACACGGGGAGAACATGCAACATCATGAACACAAAATGTTGCATAAAGTAGTTATTGTATTTAATACAAGCTGCTCACCCTGCATGCAAACATAACTTCTATGGAAAGGTTGTCATATGTGGAAACAGTTATTATCAGAGTACAATATTCTTAGGCTTATGATGTTTGCAGTAACATCATTATTTATACTCAGCATGATTTAAACACCTTGATCACTGACCAAGGAGCCCGCAAGACTGTGATTTGCATTCCCATTGGGACAACGGACTATATTAAATCTACACCAAACTGTTTAAATGTGAACCAAAGAACTAGTCTCTCTCCTGATTTCAGAAGAAATGTATGACATCCCATACTTCATGATGTCAAACAAATAACTAGCTCAGTGATATACAACTTCTGATGCTAAAATAAAGCACAGTGTTCATGTCACTCTCTGGGAACAACAGTGCTTAACTAATATGCTAACAAACCGTCTCTCTTCCCTCTAGAATACAGTGACGCCAATGTCTAACTGAAACACTGACAAGGACATTTGTCTGTACTTCAGTGTGTGCGAGCAGTAAGTCTAGCTTGTCTCACAGACATTTGTCACAGTGCAGGAGGAATTACTCTCATTTGATTTGACTTATGTTGTTGTTTGTTTGTTTCTTCCATTTGTTTGTCCATTACATCGGTGACTGAGAGCTGAAACAAACATCTATCCACTGCGCTATATTTCTGAAGTCACCCTCTATTTTCAGATGACCATTTTCCCAAGATCCTTCTTCTCCCACTTGTCTAATTACCATAGAAGTCTTTTTTCAAACACCTCCTCCATCTTTCCCGAAGGAGACCACATGCAACTATAATTGCCTCCCTCATTAGTTATGTTTTCACAAGACGGGATAGGGGGCAATTAATTTTATCACTTAATTTTGTCACCGATATTTCCACTGCCTCGGTATTGATGTGTCCACCGCGGCTGGGCCCATTTTTCAGGAAAATTAATTGACAAAGCGGTAAAATTTATCAACATATCACCAGATTAGGCGACAAATTGATGCAATGAGGGAATCAATTGTGTTTCTGTCATCGGGGCGCAACAGCGCAACCCAGAACAGAGCCGGACAAGCTAGACCACTGTGAGAGTGACTTCTGTGGCAGGTGCTGTGATTTATGTTTTTATTTAGACAGGGGGCATAAATCAGAATGAGTTACAAGTGCGGTGCTAACTCCCTTGAGAGTCACACAACCGCCTGCACAAAGCACATGCAACACACACAAAGTTCACACACAGACGCACGTGCATAGACACACAAAAGCATGAACAAAGATATAACCAGAGACAAGCACAAAAAATAAAATCAATAAGAAACGAATAAGGCAAAGCATACCGACTAGATCAACTGAAGCAAAAACTAATACTTCAAAATGAAAAATGCATATTAAATACTTTGAAAATAGTCACATTACATATTTGGGCCGCAACTAATGATTATTTTGATAAGTGATTAATCAAGGGATGGTAATAATTAATTTAATCGTAAAGAATTAAAAGAAATATCTATAATTAATTTAAAAAAAACTGACAAAAAACGTGGAGGAACAGTTCATCACTTTAAAGAGAAAAGCTGGTTTGGTTAAGAGAGAGCCAGCGCAGATACAGGAAGTTGGCTCGGGACTTCCAGATGAGGAGTTGTAGCTTGTAGCCTCAATAAATAATAATATAATAACCAATAAACTGTACACACTGTCTGCTACAGCTACATTTACAGCCACTGACGCCACCGACAAAGCCACACTCACCGCTACCACATACATACAAGGTCTGTCGGAAACTCGCTGAGGTTACGCTACAGCAGGCACGAAGCCACCAGCAACGCTAGCAGCTGCTAATGTAGTATAAACACACACCCTGTTTGTAGGAAAATCGCTGTCATTAATCTGGGCAGACACACAATAGGCAACTGTCTGTCACTTTTACTGTGAAAGTGGCTGCATGTCCGCGACACTACACACAGCACCATGGCTGTTAACACTTGTGGACGGTGAACTGGGGACAGTGAACGCAGCATCGTGGCTGCTACAGAGGGGGGGGGGCCTTTCCTAAACAGTTTCCGATGACAGCTACTCAGATGGTTTTATGTTAACAAATGTGGCGTACATGCATACTGGCCAATAAAAGAGTACAAATGCATAAGAAATGAAAAAGAAAAGACAGTCTGGGAAAGAAACTATTCTCTCATTACTATAGACGATAAGAAAGGAAATATATTAATAGCAGCTGGACTCTCGGTGAGGTGACTGAAGGTCATAAAACCTGAGGGTCATTAAGCTCCAGATAAGTTCACTGTATCTTCCACAGAATGAGATCTATTTGAACGGTTCTAATAGCAACATGTCTACTATGTGACCCTGTCAGCACAGGCCTGCTGAACACTTGTGACCCAGCATTTGAGAAACAGTATCCGACTGTGACACATGACCCTGGTTGTCTGCATTACATCTGCTCAGCATAGACGAAACAGTTTGCGTGACAGTCGGTCTATCAAAAGCATTCAGGTGACCCCCGTGCAATACTTCAATGCATGGTGAGAGCAAATTGAGGACAAAATGGCCACAGCGCATCACCTACTGTTCTATCCTCTCAAGAGGGCGCACATTTTATCCTCAGCAGAGGTGAGAGCACGACATAGGAGGGAGAGGAGGAAGGGGGGTGAAAAAAAAAAACAGTATAACACAGCGTCTAGAGAAGCAAGCAGGAGAATTGCTTGGGCGCCGGGACTGTCATGTCTGTATAAACAGGCATTGATTTTCCTGTCCAGCCCTGGCACCTCGGCCATTTATTCTCAGCTTTGTGGTTGGGGCCCAGCGGGGCTGGAGAAATTCTGTTACAGTCCAGTTGGGCCCTTGAGGCCTGTGTGTGAGAATAGATTTCACCTGTAAACGAGGAGAGGGACTGGAGCCACTTAACAAGGGCAGGCTGTGTCACCAGAGGGCAGGATGGGTGAAGTCACACTGGATGGATAATGACACATACTGTGGAAAGTGAGGAAGAATGAGAGACGCCGAAAGAAGGAATAAAAGGAAAGGGAGAAATGATTGATACGGTGGAAGAAGGGAGAGCTGGAAAGGAGGTGTTTGGCAGACTAAGTAGAAATGAAAAAATACAGAAAGGCAGCAATAATGAAAAAAAAAACAATAAAAGAAAAGACAGGGAAAACATTTAGGGGCTATTATAACACCAATTTAACAGTTTTATCACTATGTCACTAGGAGTGGGGGCAATACTGGCAATGTTGTATTGCTACACGTATGTCAAGGATTGATCTTTTATTACATAAACGATTAACCTCTTAATCTGATGGCGCGTCCAGACGCTATTCTGTATTTCAGAGGTCGTAGCAGGCGCAGCCTTAAAGCTAGAGTGAAGATACTGGTATTATATGACACTACACTACACCTAGACTAAACCTAAGATGTCATGTTAGCCTGTCGGGAAGAATGCTAAATAATGCGTTACGCAAATTTTTGGCAAGGAAAAACTGGAATGACCATTTTCAAAGGGGTCCCTTGACTTCTGACCACAAGATATGTAAATGAAAAACTCAAGTGAAAACATATATTGGCAAATCTGCATTGATAAAAGGTAATAGTCACAACATATCTTATGGTAATACTCACAAAATGTTTAAAATCGCAATATGATTGTACCGTGGGGCCTTCTGGGGATTCCCACCCCTATACATTACCAGACTAAACTAAAGCAATGTCTATCCAAACCAATGACAATTTCTTCTTCTCTTCATTGACAAAATATTAAACATGACACATACAGTATATCCGGATGATTTTTTGGGGTCTGAAATTGTACTGTTATCAGCTTACATGCTTTCCTCTGTGAAGCAGCAAGGCCGAACACATTTACATTTACCCTGTTTGAAGAAACGGAGCATAAACAAGGACAGACTTTATCAAAGTATCACAAAATGTGACTGGAATCATCTTTGTGTAGAAACACGACCCAACAGGACCAAACAACTGCAATGTTTTTACCTGAAAGGACTCGAGTTTGGCACAGTTTCCACTGGAGTTCACCCATTATATTCAACAACGCTAAGCATTTCAGTAAGCTCCCGATCAAAATATAACTCGCATTAAATTTAATTAACAGCCATTTTGTGTTACACCAATGTAGTATTACACTCCTATAACATTGTCGGACAGTAAAAAAGTGATAGAAATCGATGCAGCAGAAGCAGATACAGTATCATCTTTTTTATTCCACACAATCTTCTTCCTTGTCAAAACCTGGCACCCACGTTACCCACAATGCTAAATTCGGGTGTGTTATATATTGGTAGCAGCTAATGTAGCCTTGAGCTGCTAGCCTCAAGCAGAGCAGACTGTTCTCATACACCGTCTGTAGTTTTACCGACGAAATGCAATGCATGGTAATTCGTATATATATCCCATGAAATCAACTTGTATGTAATCCACATGATTGGGAACTAGGATGCAAATAGAGCGGCAAACGCCATGTAGTGAGGAGGTTGGGGTGGATGGGTGTGTCAAAAAACACTACATTTTTGTTCAGGAGACCAGTGTTTGTACCCCTAGAGAAGGCAATATTGATTTATTTATCACGTAACTTCCGTGCTTAAGTTTCACCACTTCCGCAGCTATTTTAACGCAAACCACAATAGTTTTCTAAACCTAACCGAGTTGCTTCCTGTGAAAGACTGTGTGCATGTAACGAGCAGAAATTGGCACACAACGTGTTGCTGGACATTTGTAGGAAAACGCATAAAAAATGGGGAATAACTTTTCATAAGATATCATACGAACCGTTGTATGGTTGTACAGAGCTACTGAGCTCACTTCTTTTTATCGCCACACCCCCAGACTTTTTTCATTTTCAAAGTCGTAGTTTACCCCAGCCGACGCTGATTCAAATGTCATCACATGAGGCAATTTATCAGATCTCCCAAGCCTTATAAAACTTAGTCACTTATACAAACGGCCTTCCCATGACCTGTAAACAGACTTTGATATGTAAAATCAGTGAAGTTCCCCTTTAATACTCCTCTGCATTATTCTTAGAACTACCAGTGATAAAAAGCTCATGCTGACAATATATGGTAAACATTAAAACTGCTGCATGCAATGAGGTCATTGTCATGGAGACAGCTAGGTCATATAAAATGGTGAGGGAGCAATCAGACAAAGACAAGTCACTATACACACACACATTCATTTTAGGAACCGATTCCCCACAATACAAAAGCATGAAAAGCTTGTACATTCAAAGATGTGCATTTCAGTGTACACTGTGAACATTTTGTGTTATGAGGTGCTCACAGAAACTAACTTATAAGCTGGGACACCTGCATTTATTGTTTATGTTCTTTTTCTGCATTGGGGAATTATGGTACAAGCTTTTCAGGTAGTTCAGAGCCCTAAGAGACCCACATAAGAGAAATGCAGTGTATTCATCCACACCTGGCAGTATGGGAGAGGTCAAGAAAGTGAACCCAAGAATATATACAGTATATGCAACGCACTGTGCATTTGGTATGAGAGTATCTGTTACGCTGTTGGCCCCTGACTCATTTGCAGATTGCAAAGCAGTATATTTTCATTTAGGATTTGAGCTTGTTAAAGTGATATTGACGAGAGTGAATTGATTTTGTTGCTACTCTCTCCTTTCAGCATCGTCCGATTGATTAACTTGTTTTGATGTTGAACAGCATTGTATACAGCACTGTCTCCAGTCTGCACCGCCTCTTCAGGTTCATTCAAATTATCCCAGTAAAATAAAGGAAGTCTACTTGAACATACACATGATTTACATCTTCAATTACCATATATAAACAGGACATTTGATAAACAATATACAGTATATTCAATATATGTTTGTTTCAAAACTGAAGCTACAGTGCCTTTTAAATATTCAAAATCAAGAGGACTGGAAAATTAAAACAAAATATTTAACGGTGCAGTGTGTCTGGCGGCATCTAGCGGTGAGGTTGCAGAGTGCAACCAACTGCCTTTAACTCCCGAGTGCCAAGCATGGAGGAGGACTACTGTGGGCGACACAAAAGTTTGTCTGTTCTGGGCTACTGTAGAAACATGGTCCATATTTAGATAAAAATGACTCATTGTAAGGTAACAAAAACACAAAATTCTTGTTTTCTTGTGATTATACACTTAGGAAAACATTAGTCTTATGTTCCATTTCAGCCAATGATCCCCCTAAATGTTACACACTGCCCCTTTAAGATGTCTTGTGCATCATGTTATACACCTTACCTCAAACGTAAGCCTAGCATCTGAAGTATCTTTGGCAGCTTTGGCATCTTCACCACAATTCAGATAAAGTTCTGAGGGTTTCAACAGAGCTTGGCTGCACACCATGAGTTCCTGCAGACGGACCCGTCGGTAGTTTAAGAGCTACAATGAAAAACAGAATACTAAGAGTTTAAATCTAAAAGGCTGCTTTCACTTTTATTAGACAAATGTTAGAAACAGTTCACAGAAACAGCCAGCTTCAACATCAGGGGAACCTGTAATTGAGAGGAATTAAAGACAAACAGCGAGTTTCATCTCACACACGCACACAGTCCGCAGAAAGTGAGCTGCTCTGTGAAGTTTCAGCGGAGAGTGACAGTAATGATAGTGTGTGAAGGTTAACTCCTAGAGAAACCGGAGCACTCCTGCTGAATGGGAAGGAGAGGGGCAGGTTTGAAAAGTACTTATTAGTCAAACTGGGTAACAACGGTGCTGCCCGCACGGTATAATCAAATCACTCTATATACCTAGTTTCAATACAGCATCTAAGAAGCAACGAGCCTTGCAACCTTGACAGGAGAGTTATTTTTACTGATACTTTCCCTGCCTATTGTCTTCTGCGCTTAATGAAAATGGCGCCATCAACAAATGGAAATAAATACAATGAATGTTGAATGGGGAGGAGAGGAAGGGGGGATTTTTGGGTGGTGGGAGGCAGGCGAGAAGCTATTATGAACATGCGCTTCTCTAGTTTTCCCCTCTCTGCCCTCGAGTTAACCATCCAATTGTTTGTGGAATGCATAGAGCGCCATGCAATTTTAATGACCCCCAGCGCAGCGCAGATTTCCTGATTCACTTCTCGTCAGCCCACAGTTTTTATTTAGTACCAAACGCCCCTACTTGTCTCCTCTGTGATCAATACGTGGTGTCTTGGAATGAGGCAACGGGCTTTAATATGATTTTTACAAGATCAGATAGCTCCCTTTGATCCCCCGCCACGATTCGTCTGATCTCTTATATCCGACAGGCTCCAGTGTTCGTATGCATATTATGTCTAGGAACAGGAAGAAAAAATATGCGAGAGGGAGAACAACATTGTCCCTGTTCAAGGAAGTGTTTGTTAACCAGAACGAATATAAAAATCTGCGGATACTGTTGCTGTTGGTCGTGTTTTGTTTTAGCTGGCACTGCTGCTTGCGAGAAGTGCACATCAAGCAAATTAACACTTGCAGCTTTGTCCTTAATTGCACATATGAGAAAAGCAGTGGTTTAGGAAATGTTGTATGTAAATAAGGTTTCATTTTGTTTTGTTTACTGCTGGTGTTTTATCATAATAAACAGGTACTTCCCTTATTGAATAATATTGAGTATACAATGTGTAATACCAAATTTCACATTAAAACCGTACCAATATCCATGCTTTACATATAAAAAGATCAGTGACTACAGTAAGCATAATATAATTACTTGCACTGACTTGACAAACAACAGTGTGTCCAGGAAACATGTTTTTCTGTCACGAAGAAGGCCCCTATCGAATGGTTGAGGATATGTCACTGACGAGTCTTCACCATTTGTGGGTTACCGTCTAGACACGACCACCCATCTGTACCATCTGTCCTGACACCAAAGGAGAATGTGTCACCTGCTACAACTCATGCAAATAACTTGTGCATATCTTTGTAATCAATTTGTTGCTCACAGCTGACAGATGCAGGCACATAACCACTTGAAACAATCATCAATCAGTCAATCTCAATTCAATTTAAAAACTTGAGGTTATTGTGTTTTTGTGGTTATTACTGAGTTCATGTTATTTTAGGACATTTGGTGAAAATGACTTATTTGCATATATGTTTTAAATAAATAACTTGAGCTCAGGCTGGTCTCAAATACTGTTTTCAGCTATACCTATAAAATGAATGCACTGTAATTTGTGTATATCCCCAAAATCAATTTGTGTGTAATTCATGTAAATGTGATTCATGAAATATCAAGTGCGGCATCGGGGGGTGGTCGGGTTGGATGGGTGGGTCAAAAACCACTACCTTTCGCGAGACTGGTGTCTGTGTCCCGTGTAAAACCAGATGTCAGCATTGATTTATTTTCAGTTACGCCACTTCTGGAATTATATTTAGCCAAACCATATTTTGCAAAACTTAACTAAGCTTTGTTGCCTAATCCTAACCAAGCAGATCCCATGTTTTTGCCTAAACCTAAAGAAGTTGTTTCCTGTGAAGACAAAAGTTTTTTTGAAAAGACTGCAGGCATGTAACAAGCAGAAATTGTGTTACATTTGTGGGAAACCGGAGGACTAACTTTTTCATAAGATATCATATGAACCGATGTTGAGCAGATGGAGGCAAGTAGGGAAAAATAAACACAAGTTTGGACTTTTTATATTGCATCCAATGCTGAAAGTGGGCCGGTACACAGCAGTACGCACTGTATTTTTTAAAATTTATCTGTGAACAAATATAATTAAAGAAACATTAATAAAATGTATCCTGCTGTATAATCTGTAGAAACATCCTGACTGGGACACGATTCCTGAAACGTGAATGATCGGCTCAAACATCGCAGCTCCACGTGCTGTTGATTCCAGACTATAGACATCCCATAATATACTATAGAGTGATGCTGTAGGCCACACATAACACAGGAAAGCACTTTAAGTATTAAAACTATATACAAACACACCACCTACATACCTATAATGTTCCAGATGGAATATTATTGGTGTATTATAGGCCTACTATAGAAGATGCATAGCCCAAGTATATAACAATAATATCACAAATGATTATGACTGACACAGTTTAACATGCTTACAGAAATAATGAATGAAGATAAAAAAAAAAAGTCACAAGAAATACTGGCCAATACATACAACATATGAATAAGGGAGTACTGGCACTTATTTTTATCAACTTCAAGCACTGATAGGATCTACCATAATACCAGCGTCATGTCAGCAGACTGACTAGGGATGAAGTTATTATCTCTTTGTCTGGCGAGTGTGGCCAAACAAGCTGGACATACTGCAGCTTATAGCTCTTTAGAAAGATGTGGATTACAGTCAACACAACTCTGCAGCTGTGAAGTGATCCAGTGTCTCGCTTCCTGTATGGAGTAGTTTCTCTTTTCAACTTTGCTACTACTTATTTGTAGAGTTGGATCATATTTTTTTTCTGTTTTCAAGAAAAAGTATAAGTAAACAGTCTGTAAAAAATGACACCAGACTGTGGACCAGGCAAACTATCATACAGTCAATATATTATACAATGATTACAACTCACTGCAACCTCAAATGGTTTAAACTATTTTTGTAACCAAATACATGGAGTTTGGCAACACTGAGGCCCAACATTTCTTTCAGAGTTACAAAATATAACATATTTTCCTAAAGACTTACCTATATGTTCATCGAGGGATCATTAAACACAAACTTTATGAGAAAATCATGCTTTCTTCTAAAAATCATTGTATTGCTTTACTTTAAATCATTCCCTATGGGGTGATAATGATTGCATTTCTCTTGCCAGTGTGTTGAAATGTAATCATTGCATGATGCATCATCTCTGTATCCATCCTCAAGTTCACATGTTGGACCAGAAATGGTGTAATTGTTTGCTGTGTCTCAGGCTGCTAGAGGTAATGAGCAAGTGATAGCATCACAGTCTGCTAGACGGGATGAAAGAAGCACCACAATAAAGAAAGGACAGGCCAAAGCAGTAAATATCCCTGGGCCACACGGTGCAGATACTAATTGCGTTCCCAAACTCGGGCGCAGTAAATAATGAAATTTTAATTTCTACTCTTGCCATTGCGTTTTCCTCATTCATGTTCAAATGAATGTTTCAAAGAAATTTACGGTGGAGTATGAGGGAAAAAATGAAACCGCAGGGCGAGGGGAGGAGTGAGTGGGTAAGGGAAGAAAGGAAGGAAAGAAGGAAGGAAATCAGACAAAAGAGGGAATATTTGTTCATGTTGACGACGAACTGGCTAAAAGGTTTTGAATTAGGTTAAAAGGCAAACCAAATCAACCTGATCTACAAATTCCTCAAATCTCTTGAATGGTTTAAAAGTGATAAATGTCCCCCATCGGGGGATCAATAAACACTATTCTATTCTATATCATAACCTCGCTTCCCTCACTAGGACAAGGAACATCTGGTCAAACAAGGCTAAACAAGTCTTGTAAGCCCTTCAACACCAGTTAAAACACCATTTTTACATGACTAGCATGACCAGTTGTTCCATTTATGTCCATGTTTCTCAACCTTAAAATGGTCCTGTTCCGGCTGGATCACAGATTTGACCTTAAAAGGTATTTGTACAACACTACACATACTATAACTCATTATCTTATTTGAATTAAGTCGTGATCGTTATAGTAACATCAGCTGAAAACTACTTCATATTTGAGACTTAAAGTTACAAGATCTCCACTTTGGTGATAAGCGGCAATTGCAGGTATGTTTCTGGATGTCGCTTCCTAGAGATCTAATTGGTGTTGCCTGTGTGACGGGAGGTCGACCGATGAATCGGGCTGATGCCTAAGCATATTAAGGCGATTAGCAAGCAGGACACATCTGTGGCCAGCCCGGTGATGTTTCTGTAGCACATTTGTGACTCCGCCCTTGTGTCAATCAAACTGCTACCAGCAGACTTCAGTAGATGTCGCCCAGTGGGCTAACCTCTGTGAGAACAATGTCCTAACTGGGTGAACCCGTGCAGACACAAATTGCAGCTTGGAGAAACAGACCATAAGTGTTGTTCAATAAATGTTAACTTAAACTAAGAAATTCTGTGCATCAGTTGTTATTATTAAGCTGTTATATTTTATCAGATGGGGGGAAAAAACAAAAACAGCCAAAGATATTGGGAAAAAAAATAAAATCTGAATCATACATTGGCCGTTGGTTGTCCTGATTCTGTAAAAAAAATAACTAAATAAATAAAAAAAAATAAACAAGAAAAAGGCATCGGCCATTAAAAACCCATATTGGTTGACCTCTGTGTATGATGACACGTTTACTCGCAACACAAGCACAAACAGCACACTGCTTCACATAGGGGTGAGCTGAAGATTGAGTCTTTTGCATAAGCTCCGCCTCCCCTCTCTGGGTGATCTACCACTGCTGGGTGATGGAAACGGCATCGCTCTCTGTGCACCACTTATAATTTCTCCCAGGAATGTTGCCACAATCACAGTTCATAATACTGCAACGCTTTTAATCACTGGGCCATAGGCTAAATCACTATTGTGTTACCTCATTTGGCTATATATGAGGTAGCAGATATGAATTTAAAATAAAACCTTCTTTAAAATTATAACTTTAAGCCACATGCAGATCTCCTTTAGGGGGATCCCTGCACTGTGCCCAGCTGAAAATAACCAGAACCTGGGTTTCTACATGGCATGCAAGACATTGCTTTCCTTACCCACTTGTTAGGTTTTTGTCCAAGTGCTGGTTTATCACAGTGCCTGGTATCTGTCTAAAGCTCACTTGTGGCTTCATCTTTATTTTATTTTCTGTGGAAAATTTTCCAATTGAGAGAAACCAAACCAGTGCACACATTTTAGAAACATCTTAAAAGTAATTTGTTTTCTTTGGCATTTTCTTTAATTCTATAACTTTACTTTATGGGTTATGTATATATTTCTCCTTGTTTTATCATTTGCCTTCTCTGACTATCTAGTTTTTCATCTTAATGCAAATCACTTAAAAACTTCTGTTTTGAAAGGAGCTATCTAAACAGAGTTCACTTGCTCAGTTATGGCACTGACACTATACTTAAGCCCCTTTAGCAGTGGTACCCGTGTAACATATTGAACGTTAAAGAGAAACACACTATAAGGAGTAGCATCAAGATCATTTCAAAAGGTAGTTTGTATTTGCATTTACTTAACTTTCTACTATAAAAAATGAGTAGAAGAGGTTAAATATCAATTCTTTATAAAAGGCCTGAGATAAGCTCACAGACTATTACAGCAAACGGCAAACCAGTACCAGTACAAAGCATGTGCTAGCCAGAAACTACCCAGACAAACAGCAGGTTTGCTACTACGATCACACAGTACTTTCAGAAAGCAACATTAAAACACATCTACAATTCACTCACAGCATTTCAGACTATTAAAACCAGTTGTGACAGCATGTGGATGATATTGTTTTCACCTTGTGAGTGTGTGTTTGTCATTGCAAAATGTGGTCCTGGAGACACCTACTGTGGCGAGAACTACAACAGTAGCGGTTTCAGTACTTTGCCAGGTGTTTGTATGTCTGGCTGTGGACAGTTTATTTTCACCGCAATAACGTCTCGGCCATGGAAGATGCAGTCATGAAACTTTACAGCTGTGTAGTTGAGATCAGAATGAAGGCCGTGTTCAAAGATGGGTGTGGTCCGAGCAAAGGAGGAGGTCGGAGTTAGGAAGTAGGGCTGCGTACTGGCAAGAATCTGCCAATACGATTAAGTATCATCGTACAGGGGTAACAATTCAATATATTGCTATATATTTCAGTATTGTAAGCAAGGCAATATATTGTGATTTTTTTTTTTAAATCTAATTTTAGGAAAATTGTTATAGCATAAAGAACACAACAAAAATAAAGGAAAGGCAAAAAAAACTGCATGGGTTTTGCCAAAAACTACATGGAATTATCATAACGAGGGCATGTCTGTTTCGGGGAAACTGAACTAGAACCCATTTTCATTCACATCTTGAGGTCAAAGGTCATGGGAACCTTTCGATGCCAGTTTTTCCTAGCCCTAAATCTAGCATACCTTTGGAGTGTTATTTAACCTCCTTTGCGACAAGCTACTATGTATGTATGTATGTATACATGTTGGGTATCAATGGATCCTTTAGGTTTTCTTGTTTCGTATGATACATGCCTTCACTCTATGTTTAAAACTGCAAACTGTACCAACTTCAGAAAGATCAACTAGCAGCCGGGCCAGATTTTTAAGAGATTAACTACAAATCGATGAGGTATTTTGGTGAATCGATGGAGTATCACAAAACGTACTACTGCGATAATCGTGTATCGATAAGGGGCCAATGCCTCCCCTACATTTGGCGTCACGGCTGGTGTGATCCCATTGCAAGATGTTTCTGATTGCTGTCATATTACACCACATCGTCCATTACATTATGTCTGTAACAGGCTAGCTAACTGAGGAAGACTTCCTCTGCGCTCCTTTCCTTTTAGTGCTGGCAAAATTCAAAATGAAGAGCCATTCATCTAGATCCACTGGCAAACAAAATCAAATAAATCAACACTTTCCCCAAATATAAAAACATTTGTGTTGTGGGCAGATAATTAATGAGCGCAGCTGCACTAATTAAAAGCCATCTGAGTTCCATTAATCTTGGTTGTTGAGTCCCATCGTTTCTCATAGTGGACAGCCACGCCTTTCCCGTGCAATGCCCGTTGTCCTTGGACTCATTTTTCAGGTGATTTGGAAGAGCATTGTTGCTTTATTAGCATCATGAAGAAACATGAAAGCATAATTAATAATGCATTCCAAGATGGGCACAAAGAAAATTATTGCTCTCCATTGCAGATTACAATGTGGAAAACTGAGCATTGTAGCAAAGCTTTACTTCAACAGAAGCAACCCGACGGACAGTTTTTCATGTTTAGTTTTTCCAGCTTTTGCCCCCCATAAGGCCCGCTCATTTAACTATTTAAAGGAAGTAAGTCGGCTTTTAATTGTTAAGGTTAAACGCATTCGACTTTGCGTCAGTGTTGCCAACATGTTGTCAAAGCTGATCTTTAACACGTTATCAAAATGGAAAAATATTATTAGAATATATTATTTTTTTAGATTTTGGCATACCAGAATCAAATAACTGTCAACATCAAATTACATCTGCAAATCAACAATAATCAAAACAAGCTTCACAATTTTATGTGTTACGTGTCAGTATTTCTAGCAATAAAATCAACATCATTATTTCGTTATTTGAGCATATACTATAAGCCCATATGTGACCTTGAGAAAAAGCCTATGTTGAAATGCGAAAATAATGTGACCTCAAAGGCTCCATTTATTAGAATTGCTGAGCTTTCAACTGCATCTCATGGTCTTCTTCAGTGAATGGAGCTGAGTCCATGCCTATATAAGTCAGTATACAATATTTCATGAACCCCAAATTAATAAAAAGTCAAACAAAACACAAATCTATTTCCATATGAAAGACCTTGCTAAACCATAAACACAAACTCCAACTAATCTGCAATTATTTTTCCCTCCCTGTTAAAGAGCTCATCCCTGCTAATCTAATAAAAAACATTCATTCCCGTTTTGAGACATGCCCAGAGATGGATTGGCAATATCGTCACAGTAATAAATGTTAATCCTCAACTTTACGTTGCTCTGACATGGCTCATAAATACTATCAGAAACATAAACAGTGGTGCGCTAGATGACTGAAGCCTCAGCCTCTTTTGCATGCTGAACCTTTGGTAGAGACAGAGGGAGGGGAAGGAAGCATATGGTGCAAGGCTGCCATAAACGGGTTTTATGAAAATCGCAGGAATGTTTATTGAATTTAACAGTACCTTAGGCGCTAACGACTCATCTCATTTTACCAAAGCTTGCTTGTAAATCTCTCTGAGCAAAATGACAAACACAGCCTGATTATATCTGTTACTGAGAACATAAGTTGTGTTTAAGCTGCTGTGATGACATTTCTGTTTTGTGACACTGAATCTCTGCTTACATTAGGATTTCATATGGCATCAAATGGGAAAAAAAAACTTTATGTAGCACTGACATACATGTGCGGCTGATATACACCATGGGGTGATTCTTGCTTGTGGAAATGTGAAGGGTCAAAACCAGAAGAAATGTGGCAAATTTTCGAATTACTTAAACTGAATACGAGGAACTTTGACTTTGTATTAATTTTGGCAGCAACTAAGGAAAAAAAGCATTAGTGTTGGAAAGATCTTGATCTAGCTAGCGTGTGCATTTGTTGTGGAAGCGAGTGAAAGAAAGACACAGCTCGGTCATAAATGGTTTTACTCACATCAGCGATCTAGCCTCTCAAATTATACAAACTACTGTCTGTTTCCTGGTGCATGTTGGTCATCATGCTCATAATCACAGAAAGCTATTCATTCTACACTATACTATATATATATATATACTATACTATATGTAGTTTGATCAGTGGTCTCTATAAAGGCCAATCAGAAGAGTTGATCAGATGATGAATCAAGTCTGGATTAAAACGTTTTCAATACTCATTTTCCTGGTTTCTCTGCTCTTCATATTCACTCAGAGCGACACAGCTGGACACACATGTGGACCCTGCCGCAGAGACGGAAACAACACTTGGAACCATGGAGCCGTACACAGCAAACATAGCAACAACTGCAGTCAGACAAAATACACTACAATTGCACTGACAAAAAAAAGACCTTTATTTTTGACTACAACCACACAAAAAACAAGTATATATGTATATATTCTTTTACCATTAAACAACAACATATAAACTAAATGATCGTTTGATTAATCAATTGCGGCCCAAGTTGCATGTTTAATTTTTATCAGATCTTCGGAGAAAATTACGATGAGAGAATTTCCCTCAGGCCAGTGTTTTAAGAGCAAAGCAGTGGCTATACAGCAGAGAAATAGTCCTTAAATTTTATATACAGTGATTAAGTTGTTGATGAGTTGTTGATGTACCTTTTTGTTGAAGATGCCAGTACAATTGAAAATATGCAAGATATGCAAAAAAATAACCTAAAGTCTGCAACTCACTGGGCTTTCTCTGAAAGACTGCTAATGGGTTACGTCAGTGGAAACCTCTTCCTCGTCTTTGTCCTGATGGTGTGCGTTCTGAGACTATTGCTGTTTTGAATCACACAGAAACATTTTACCTACCACAAGCTGTTCTTGAAAACAACCCACCATTAGCTATATAATTGCTGTTCAAAAGCCCCTTTTTTTCCTGCATTCTTAATTATTAATTTCTTCATATGCTTTGTGCAGTACATAAAATTGTTGTTGTAATCACAGGGGCAATGGCCATTAAGCCCTAATGTGGCTAATGTTTGCCTAATCAAAGTTTTATGGACGGCAATAACTTTGAAATAACATTTTTTAATTATCCTTTAATTTGAGACGTGATATTGGTGCAATCTCTCATTGGAAGAAAGACCCAAACAATAACGGTCCCCTTGGGGATCGTTATTGTTTTGCACATTAAAGGTAAGAAGGCAGGGCAAAGTACAAGACCTGTTTTTTTTTTTTTTTTTTTTCTACGAACACACTTTGGTACTTGCAGAAAAATTCATCTGCAACTCAATTAACATCAGTAATTGATTAAAAAAAGATTGATTCATCACACTGATGGATTTGTTTTAGGTTGCACACTGTATTTCAATTTAGTATAATCTCAGTGTTGATTTTCATAATGCTGTGACATTTGTAAAGGAGTCACTGTGACGTGTTTCCCTGATACACATTCTATTCTTGATTGGTTTGAAAAAAGCTAATAAATGAATTCTAGCATTTAACAAGTGAAAACGTCACAGCTAGAGTAGCTAATATAGGACTTTGAAATATGAGGGGTGGAAAAACAAGACTTTCAATTCATGTGCCATGATGAATTTCAGGAAAGCCTACATCTTGTTATTGTTTCTTCAACCCCCAAATTACCTTTTCTCTGCACTTTCTGGATGGAACATACAGTATTTGCCCCCTTCACGGTCCCCACCACCCAAGCACAGACGTTTGAGCGAGTCTATTAGTTCAAAAGGATTATTATTCTAATGTGAAAATGGAACTAATGGTGTGCCAGATGCTTTTTTGCACAATTATCTGAGAAAACAAGTCTCAAGATAAGTCATGTGTTATTATTTGGTCATTTTTCAGGGACCCTTCAAAATTGCCCAATTATGTTCTATTAAGGCAAGGCCAACCCTGTCAATCAATGCGCCAGTGTTTGCCCGTGCCTTCAAAGACAGTCCACTCAAGATTTTAATGGCTCTCAGAAGTTTGCACTGCAGCAATGTGATGACGTTGCTTAGACTAATGAAGTTTGCTGTTCCCGAGATTCAATAATATCTATCCTAGTTATCAGCCCATCTGTTTTGTTTTTTTGTTTTGTTTTTTTTTTTTCAAAATGGGAGGAAAAATGCCATGCAGGAAAATCTGACTTAATGACAAGTTACACTATTCAAGACCTGCCTAGATGAAAACAAAACCTGGCAGTCGTCTATGGAATATAACATTTCTAATGCAATACATGCTGTGAACACAAACAGCGTTTCTATGCCAAGACCTGGACATCGGGGGGGAAAGAGCCGGTGAAAAGTATGTAAATGAGAACATGTGCTTCTTTGTAATAATGAAATACATCTAAACTGCTCTGTCATGATTTGAGTGTCAAGCAGTTTGTGGGTTTTTTCCATCCGTGCACGGAGCACACATCAGTGGATGATTCACAGAGCACTGAATACACACTTCTTTCCAAGGATACATAGGAAAGTGGCATCCCAGTACACACATGCTCAGGCATCACTGTAAACACTGGGATAACACAGCTGTTGACCAAGGTTTAAAAGTCTATCCTGGGGCGCCCCGGTAGCTCACCTGGTAGCGCATGTGCACCCTGTATCAAGTCTGTCCTTACTGCAGCAGACTTTTCTGCATTTTCTGTCTCTCTCCATGCTATCACTATCCAATAAAGCAGAAACACCTTAAAAAATACCTTAAAAATAACATATTTCCCCAAACTGACTTTGCTTCATGGTCTGTAACTAATATGTGCAGTACATGTACGAAGCTCTATGTCAAAAGTTATACCTCCACAATTTACTCTGAGGGAGACCATATTTTTCCTTTGGACTTGTTGGAGGATTTAAAGCTACAGTTGACAAAAATTTCATCAAAACAACAAAAAATCCACAATAACCTTTCAACATATTGTAATTCATGTGCTCTGAGAGAAAACGAGACTTCTACAACTCCTCATGGCTCCGTTTTCAGGCTTTAAAAAATGTAGTCCATGATGGGAGAGTTTGACCAATCACAGGTCATTTCACAGAGAGAGTGTTCCTATTGGCTGTTTTCTGGCTGGTGGGCGGTGCCTGGCATTTCCACAACTGATCTCAACATGGCTGCTGGATCACAAACTTTCTCATCTTACAGCTAAACAGTACACTCTGAAAATATTTGAGGAGAGAAATAGGTATTACAGTAACAGAATATTGATTAATATTTGATCAAAGTTTGACTGTACAGACTCCAGCTCGGCTCTCATTGGTTGTTTTCTTCCAGTCTGTGAAATCTTGCAGATGCCATTAGGAGGACCGGAGGACACAGAGGCGCATGATTTTTTTTTTTTTTTTTTTTTTTTTTAAATTTCAGATTACCTGTCTTATGGACTACTGTCAGAATATAGTGGCCGTTTGCAGCTTTAAGTGTACCTCCTACAGTACGCATCGGCCCCTTTCATACCAGGGCCTCCCCAAGAACTGACTTCCCACCACCAATAGTTTACAATTAAGCCACAAAGAGGCAGAATGCCAGCGATATGGACTGAAATTGAGTGTCCAGCTGAAGTTTCTCACAAAAAACTTGCAAATGTGAAATCGTGGTGGGTGACTTCTCCTCTCCTGAGGATCAATATTTGGAATTTCTAAGATTTGAATTTTTGACGTCCCGTCACTCCTGATGGTAAGCCTGTTGTGCCCGAAAGTCATATCGTCACCTGCTGTTCCCCCCCAAAACTTGTGCTAGGTCAGCTCCAAACACATGCACTGCCACTGGGACTGTTTGGCAACCCAGGTGTCACATTCGACTTCAACATCTGTTGTTTTACCGGCCCGGCCAAACCCATTGTCACAGTGAATTAGGGAAATGGAAAACAGTCTGACACTGATGCCTGATTGTTTTTTACTATGCATACACAGAGGTGCATTCATTCACTGGATTTTGATGAAAGTTAAGACAATAAAACACTTAAAAAACATATTTAGTTCAGCTATAACATCTAGAATTCTAAAAATACCTCGTGAATGGTGGAGAGGTTGGGATACGATAAATAAAGTCTCTGTGATGTGGCCCAGTGCTGCAATCAATCTCCACCATCTCCCTGTATCCCCTTCTCTCTGTTTCTCTCTTTGTTTTCATATCTCACTGTCCCTCCCTTTCCGTCCTACATCTCCCTCCTCTCTGTCTAACTCTATCTTGCTTGAGAGCTAGCATATGTCTCCAATCATTTCCTCCCAGCCCCCACCCCCTCGCCTTCTCCTTCCTCCCAGATTTCCTCTCGTCCCCTCTGTCTCTTCCCCAGTTACTCCTTCATCTCTCCCAGTCTGACTCGAGCCGTGACTGGTGCAGTTATCAATCACGAAAGCCAAGCCTTGTCAGGGACGACTGAACCCAGAGGCGCTCCTCTCCCCTCGCTCCCTCTCTCTTTTATCTGTCTCGGTCTCCTTCCTTTAACAAATTTGTTCCAGTTAATAAGCCCTCCAAAATGACCCCCTCTTCCTAATTAAGCACAGGCAGCATGTAGGGAAATATGATATTTAATTAATGATGAGATAAACTCTCTCCCAAGGCCCTGTCAGAAAACCATGACACCATGTTTGGCGGTTTGAAATCAAATTAACACGCCACAAGACAGAGAAGAAAAACTGATGGGTGATTTCGCTCTCCCCCTTCAAATTCCTCATCTGACAGAGGAACACGGTACATCTGGATTTGGATTTTGAAACCAGTCACTTAAGTTTTAACCGGCTTGTATTGTCAACCGAGTCATGCTGTCATGTGAGCAGGCTGAGATTATTAATTATCATTTTGTTATACTTTGTCCCAACAAGCCATTCATCAAAAGCTACTATGTATAGGCTCAGGTTTAGATGGTTCAACTCTTGAATATGCACAAACCCATTACCCCTAAATGTCAATGATTCAAATCATCAGCTTGTCAGTCAAATCACTGAACACAGAGCAACGCAGGATAACAACATGGCAGGATATAAACTTTTAAAAACAGTGTCTTAACGCAAAATTACAAAAATACAACACAAACTGTAATAGAAATGGAGAAGGGTGATGGAAACGGACAGCAGAGCGAGTCCACCAAACTACTTTTGAACCAGGCACTATTACGACCACCTCTACTGTCGTCCTGTTAGATTTACCTCTCAGACGACAGAGCTGACAGCAGCCAGGCGGGAGAGACGCTCCGCGGTGGGGTAGGATTATATTACTTAACTATAACCAGGACCCACACTTCATTTCTTCGACTGTATCCAGCAATCCGCAATTGTAAAAAAAAAATGTGATTCATCAGACCAGGCCACCTTTTTTCATTGCTCCGTGGTCCAGTTCTGATGCTCACATGCCCATTATAGGCACTTTTGGCAGTGGATACGGGTCAGCGTGGGCATCCTGACCGGTCTGTGGCTATGCAGCTCCATACGCAACGCACTGTGTGTTCTGACACCTTTCTGTCTGAACTAGCTTTAACTTTTCAGCAATCTGAGCTCCCAACATGCAACAGTGCGTCTTGGCCGCCCACGACCCTGTTGCCAGTTTACTGGTTTTCATTCCTTGGACCACTTCTGGTAGGTCCTGACCACTGAAGACTGGAAATGTCCCACAAGGCCTGCAGCTATAAAGATGCTCTGACCTTGTCGTCTAACATCACAATTTGGCCCTTCTCAAAGTCGCTCACATCCTTCCACTTGCCTATTTTTTCTGCTTCCAACACATCAACTTCAAGGACAAAATGTTCACTTGCTGCTGCCAGATGCCATTCTAACGATCAATGTTATTCACTTCACCTGGTCATAATGTTATGGCTGACTGGGTATATGTCATCTCAGGTACACATTACCTTGACTTTGTTTATGGAGCTTCCATGCAAAACGGCGATGCATCACGGTGGAGGCTGCGCAGCCATCGGCCACTATCAGAGCCCAGTTACAAAGATGATGATGGTTTGAAAACGTCCCACTGGCGACCTATACAACAAGGAGGACATATCAATCAGAAGTAGCTCTCTTACCAGTGCCCACACAGAATGTATTAGACTGACAATAATTTATTCTCTCTTCTCTCATTACCTTTTGTATGTTTGTTTGTTGAATGTTGTTTGAATGGACACACATGCATTTCTTTCCACAACTGAGCAATGTGGTTTGCAATATTCACAGTACACATTTTATTACTTTTATTTTTATATAGTACATACTATATTTTGTTGCACATATTTTATTTTATTCATTTTCTTTTTTTACAGTACGTCACTTTATAAATATTTGTCACAACCACTTTATCCATATTTTCATGTAGGGTAAGCCAGCACATTGTAATTTCATTTGAATGTACACTGTGTGTATATCTTGAATGACAATTTATGTCTATGTATGATTTCTGTGCTCACCACAAACTTTAATTTCTTTAATTATGTCCAACATCATATTCTTATATAATGTTTTAACAGGCTTTAATTAACAGCCGACGCAGCGAATCACATTAAATAATGCATGAATACTATTTTGTCCAGAACATATGGTGTAGTTTATTAATATTCAACATCCATTGTCACATCCTGTCTGATGGCCCCTTTCAGAATTAGGCCGTTTTGATGTGAACGCAGATATGAACAAAGTTGTGAGTGAGTTGTTTGCAGTCACTGACTGATACTTAAAGACTCCAATACAGAGGAAGACACAGCACAGAAAGGCCAGGGTGAGGAAGAGTAGGACAAAAAAAATTAAATCTGAATCTGGAAGATGAATCTTATGCAACCTTGTCTGTGCCTGAAATTATGTTCACATGCAAAGCAATTTACATTCACTGGATTTTGTTCCAATGCAAAAAATTAGTGTGCCATACATGCAGTGCAGGGGAAAGTAAAAGTGTGGTGTTTAGAGAGGAGGTTGCATGTAGACTTTGACGCTGGAGTGCAGACCCTGTCCAGTGTTTCCCCTTAGCTGCTTTGGGAGGTGTTCGTGCTAATTTTCCCAGTTGGAAACAAATTTTTCTGATTATTCTGACTACACTTGAAAGCAGCACAGAGCCTATCATTTTACACTGCATAAATTAGCCTAGCAGCTAGCGAACTTTCGTTATGCATAGCTACTCTTACTTGGTGCAGCCTACCATTGTTGAAACAGAGCAGCTAATATTCGTTGCAAGACCTACAAGTTAGCATACTGCAGAGTGCTTGAATGCTGTCGCATTGCCGCATCATCGGTGAAACACCAAAGGAGGCGAGGAAATGACAGCAAATGACAGCAAAATGCACTAAAGACTCTCACACTGAGTTGAAATGAAAACAGTGTGTATAAATCTAAAAATAAATAACATTAAATATTTAGAAAATGATCCTTTCTTTAACCTTTCTTTTAGGGGACAGGAGGGTTGCCGTGCAGTGGTAGGGGAAAAGCTACGGTTTCATGTTTGAAATATGTTGACAAAGCACTGGTCTTCTATCTGTTATAGCTCAATCATCACACAGATTCTGTTTCAAAAAGCAATACAGTGAATTACACGAGCCAGACACAACTCAAATGTTTTCTTTCTTTCTTTTCCAAACGTAATAGGACAATTTCCAGGTTGAAAACAAAGAACACACTGTAGACAGAACTAAGAGTGGAGGCCCAACATTTGTCCACAGCCGCGTGGACGGTATGTGGCGGCTGCCTTACCTCACGGCTGCGTGATTCACAAGTCGGTTGTTCACACCAGCACACCACCACCACCATATGTTTCTGCAGCGTTGCTGCTGCTGCTCTTTCTACATAGAGTCTGACTTTCATAATGGCCATTTCATTTCATTATAAATGTCATTTATACTGTTTTAGACAGAGAAAGGTCAAGAAACATCTGGTAATTTGTAAATAACAATAATAACCCACAATTAAAATCCCGTACTATATTCATTCATGGAGCCGTGCAAGTCACGACATGTTCTACAACACTGTCCTGCAAATATTTCATAATAAAAGCCTTGTGTTAATAAATGAAGGAGTTCTGTCCACAGCAACAAAAAAAAAATACAAATGCTTCAGGGGTTTTATTTTGAAATGAAAGCAGGAAGTGTTGATTTAGAAATAAATGTTTACCTTTTTCATGTCCGTGACATTTTATACAGACATAGACTGACTGAAACTCTAGTAATGGTGCTGGTATGATGTTAATATAAAGTCACACGATCACTTCCACTCTCTGTTGCTGCCGTGAACTGTGCACGGCTCACATCTAAAATAGGCGACACCTCGAATCTCTAGAAGAGACGCAGCTGACACGCAGCCAGATCTCATGCGGGCTGTGCGGCCGCTTTAACCTGTTAACACCAATGCTAAAATTACGAAAAACAGGTAACGCAGCCGCCATGCGCTCCTCTGGCCCAGGCTTGAGTCTGTACAGCAGTATGCCTGATGTAGACACACAGGCATACAGCACATATCTCTATCTTGGGATAAAGACTGTCCTAAGAGATGAAGGAAGCACAAAGGTCAGCAAAGGCCCACATTATTTGATTTGAGCTTTAGCAAGATAAAGGACAAACACAAGTAAATATCAATTCCCTTACTGCATGAATTCCCATAATACACTTCAGACAGGACTGCTTCAGAGTTGCCCACTGTAAATACTTCTTGGTACAACACTGAGAATTAGTTTGTCACTTCTTTTCCTTGAACCCAGTGAACCAAATGCATCATTTTCACATCATGTCACGTTGCTAACATCATAATCATTATAAAGACAGTTCAGATGTAAACTATTTTTACCAAGTTGGGCGCTGGGATCGTCTTGTCGGTTGAGCTCCTCATCCTTGAAATGTGTCTTGACAATGACAACTACATTTTAGCTCTTGTTCACCCTCATCTTCAAATTAAATTTACACTGACTACTTTGATATGTGCAGAGTGAGTGTTTTGCATCCCTGTGGACTGTGAGAAAAATAAATAAACCAAAACTATCACATCTGCAAACAACCAAGAACAAATCTGACATATTTACCATAACAGCCGTTCTGAACTTTGGTCTAAATGAAACACATCCATAAAATAAGTGTTTGTTCTGCACCATGCTTTGAAGTTGGATTTGTTTTTGCTCTTTAATGATTTCTTTCTTCTGATGATGATGGAAGCCGTGCTGACACCTTCTTTTGCTTCATCAAGTTCCGCTGCACAATTACATGAATTTACTTTCAATAAATTACCATCCTTGCATACATCAGTCAAATCATCCAGCTGAGGCATTCGCAAACAATATGCATTATTAATTTCATTGTCAGTGTTTATTTGGTTAACTTGTAACCGACTTGGACAGCCCATTGCCTTGATGATGCATTTAAAAGCATTGGGGTCGGCTTTTTAAAAGGAAATCAGGGGATGACATGCTTCCGCACATCACTTCGCTCCCTGCTGAGGCCACAGAGGGGAAAAAAGACTGAACTCTGGAGAAAGACCAATCAAAAACTCAAAAGATGCATCAGGAGTTGCCAAAGCCAAAACAACAGAATCAGGAAGATCATCCACATCACAGGGATTCACAGTGAGTGGTTGTTAGCACTGATTGAGTAGATTTCAATTTAACAAGTTTCTCCTGTCTACACTAGTTAATTGAATGAATATATTGTATTCATAAAAGGGGAAAAAAAAAACAACATGAGCAAACAAAGAAGTTCAGATAGAAATTATCTCTCATTAAGCACAGAGTGAAGAGTTCTCAAGCGTGTCACTCATCGCTTCAACTGAGGATTTAAACTTGAAAGAAACGGGAGTCTGTCTATGCACAGGAACGTGGACAGATTAACAGTGAAAGGTCAGTGACGAGTTGGGACATACAAAAAGTTTAAAAGACAGATGCATCCCAAAAAGACATGTCTGCTAATGGCAGGAAAAACACAGCTAGTGAAGACAAATCAGAGCGAAGAAGCACCTTCTAAAAGTGCCATGTTGCAGCCATCCATTTAGCCCCCAGGGCACCTGGAGGGTGCTGCAATGGCAGCTCTCATCTGCCATCAAACTATCATCCCAGATGACAGCTCTTAGGTACACTCCCAGCTAAATTCAAAACTCTTGCACCGGTTTACACTGAACAGAAAAAAAACACAGGAGAAGAGCAGAGGGGGTGCACAATATTGCAAACATTTCAGATAATTACATATTACAGCAGCAGTCCTTAAATTACCAAAAGCAGAGCTGAAGTTCCGTTTATATCTGTAAAAATGCAGAAGAGATGTACTGTATGGAAACCATTGGCAGGAAACCATGATAATCAAAGTGGCAAAATGTTCATCCCGTGGAACAGGATGGACAAAAGTGGAGAATATCAAGATTGATAATGCTTTCTTTTCTGACTTAAAAGACAAAGGAAGTCACTTTTTCACAAATATAGACAGATTTTAAATCAACTATGTAGAGAATATAATGATTTGTTGAAAGAACAAAAAACATAATTGGAAAACTTAAGAACATGATAAAAAAAAAAACATCTCCAGGGTTAATAAGTGTTGAATTGGAACATTACGGCGAGACCTGCCGCGATAGTCGGTCTCATCGATTACAGTGTTCGGGCATACATCGATTACATTACTTGCCAAGCGTCCCACCACCATTTTTAAACAGAAATAAAACTCATTTATTTAATGTTCTCAAATCAGTGCCGTGTTATAAACTACTATAAACACTGTCAGATAACAGATGCTACAAACAAGTGAAAGTGTCGAAACAGAGTACCAGGACTCAGATTTCACAGACAGGATAAGAGACAGAGTTGACAGACAAGACGATGGCAGAGGAATTGGAGTCAAAGCAAATAATGAAAGTGCCTAATTGGCGATACTTTGGATTGAAACTCAATGATATAAGGGAAACATAACGTTAAAGAGACAATCGGCGTGCAGAGGACGGAGCAGTCACACAGCCAGAGTACAAGGCACAGTAGCACTGGCTGGAAACCTGTGGCCTGCAGCAAAAGGCTGAAAGGGTAAAGGCACACAGCCATCCAAAGTTAAAGATCAAATAAGCACTCTACATATGTTGAGCACAGGCTGTTGTCAAAAGTTGTGATTAGCTGGTTGGAAATTTTCCTCACTGTCACATCCCGATTGCATTGACAAGGCTCAAAGCACATTGATAGGGAACCTTGACAGTCAAAATAGCATGTAAAATGTTGATCAGGTGGAACAGGATGGACAAAAGTGGAGAATACAAAGACTGAAACTGCTGTATAGTTTGTTATAAAATAAATCACCTTTTCACAAATATAGATTTTAAAGAGGATCTATTATGCTTATTTTCAGGTGTATACTCATATTTGGGGTTTCTACTACAACATGTTTACATGCTTTAAAATGCATGTTTACATGCAAAAAAAAAAAAAAAAAAAAAAAACGCATTTTGAAAAAACACCACCAAGTGTTGAATTATAAAATATTCCTTAGGACCAACTTGTTCATACATAGATGATTTTTTCAAGTCACACAAGAACAGTGCAAAAAGCTTAGGTGGAAAAAATGGCTTGCAAATAATTTCAATTAGTCATAATTTCAAATGAACACCAAAATTCTAAAGCTTTTTTTTTTAAGTCAGTGTCTAATAATAACTTCAAATACAAGTCAACAAACAGCACCTCATTAAGGCGTCTCAGATAAATAATTAGGTATGCCACCAGAACTACAAACAGCAGACTGAGAATACAGCCACATAAAAACTGGAGTCCACATTTTTCTGTACTTCCCCGAGTCATGTTTTATGTCATGGCATCAATGCATGATCCTAGCGTGGACGAGCGCCAAGAGAGACGCATCGAGAGAGAGAGCTGGGAATCTGGGATTCCTGCTTTATCTGCCGGGCCTAATGATGGCATTCACCTGCTGTTTTATGGTCACAGCTGGAGCAGTGGAGCTCCCATTTGGCCCAAAGCACACAATCTCCTTTTCACTTCCTCCATCTTTCTTTGCCTTATTCTTTGCCATGCTTTTCTTTATTCTATCCTTTGCTCTCGTCTCTCTCTCACACTTTCGTCATTCGCCAACCTGTTCTCAATGCCCTATTTTCTCCCCCATTTTCATCCACCTCCCCTTTTCACCACCCTTCTTTCACTTTTCCTCCTTTTCTTTGTGGCTCATTGCCCTGATGTTCTTTTTATGGTCAACAGCCACAAGCTCCTCATCTGAGCAAGTCTGGCCTCATGTGTTTCAAGAGGGGATGAGTAGATGTGGAGGGAAAAAGGCCCACAAGGTGCCCATACAGACAAACATCAGGACAATATGTCACACAGCTGCCTGATGACCACGACCATTCAACCTTGCAGGGCTCTGACTGTGCATCTTCATCCTGAGGGTAGTTGCGACATGATAGCAATACATCTTTTTCATAGAGGAAAATATTCCTACTTTGTTATAACATGATTCCCATATAGGTCCATGACAAAGTCAGCCACAAATGCGGGCTGCCTTGGGCATGTCTTGTAATTTTAGCCACTTCTTTTGTTTTTGAAAAATGTTCCTCAAAGCCATTTTCTTCCATGTAAGCAACTCTGGTCATATCATACTTTCTTGAAATTTTTAATTCCTGCACTCAATTGTGGATACATTTCAAACAAGTAGAGATGCACCAGTTTATCGGCTGAATACGGGTATCAGCCAATTTGGCAAACACAGTGAAGCATTTAGCAACCAACAGACCAGATATTTCCCTCAGGAGTTGGTGGAGGCCAAAACAGAGCTAAAAGGAGAGAGAAAATTGGACTCAGATTCTTGGGGTGGCTAAAATACAACTCAATATACACAAATGCTAATGCTCCATTTCCTCGAGGGTGTACACAGGTTAACACATTCTCCATATCAACTAAAACTGATACGGAAATGATTGACATCTCTTTTGGAATTGCCATTGCAGGTACACACACACACACACACACACACACACACACACACACACACACACACACACACACACACACACACACACACACACACACATATACATACTGTATATATATTTATATATACACAAACATACATATATACATACACACAGACATATATATATATATATATATATATATACACACACACACACACACACGCATATATATATACCCAGTATATCATCAGACCAATACTTTGAAACACATTTGTAGTGAAACTAAGCATCTTCCCCATTCCCTAAAGCATTTTCGACCAACATTTACACAGCCTCAAGATGCTACGTTCCTCTAACTGTTGTCAAAACTGCCATTAGACATTATGTTGTATTGTAGTTGCATGTTTCCACTGACTTACCAGAACAATAAAAATATATTGAATCGAGCATCTCTACCTCAAGGAACCACAGCCTTTGTTTTGAGTGATAACCTAATTTCTGAGCTCATCATTTCATGGTGTTGTTGGACACCTTCACTGCTTTGCTGTTCCCCAAGACAGACCAGATGAAAGATACTCTCATAATATCTACTTACAACAGAAAGATTGAGGTTGTGCTCAAAGACCACTGAACAGCGAGAAATCTTCCATCAATCTTTTAGTCAAATTTCCAGATAACAAGCCTCACCTTGCTTCCCTCTTAATCCCCTGCCATGATCATCATTTTCAGCTCCATCAAGGAACCCTCAACTGACCAGATTTTAGACAGGTGATCTCCAAGGAACTTCACAGCAGGTGTTTTCTAGACAACTTCTGACTGACTTGACTGAAGAAGATTGGAGTTTGGACTAAAAATAGGAGCAACAAATCATTTCTGGGAGACAAGCTGAAATTACTCAACGGCAGAAGGGGGAAAAAAAAATCATGATCGCAGCCCGGGCCCGTCAACAACCCAAGACGTCCTCAGAGAGAGGCACCAGCTTGACAACATGTCAATATCACTTTGAGTGCATCTCTGCGAACACAGCTCTTTGGGAAATCTCATTTACTTCAACAGCTTTACACACAAAAATGACAGTGAACATTTGACGAATGCAGGGAAAAAAAAAAAACTGAGCAGTTGATCTTTGAGACCGCAGGAAGACAATTTAAAAAAAAAAAAAAAAAAAGGTAAGACAACACTCCTTTGTTGATCACTGTCAATGCGTTTACTGGACCAGACGGTGTTGTCTAACTTTCGGCAGCTAACGCCCGTCTGTCTGAGATCTTACGTTCACAGGAAAGAAATTGCCCTCGTTGAGTTTAGCCTCCAGTTCGACTGCCTCTTAAATCTGTCACTCACACACCTCTCAGAAGCTGACAGGATGATTGAATACAAACCCATATTAACAGTGACAACTTCAGCTGCAGTTAAGCAGACCTGAGCAAACAGAGCATTGTGGTAGGCAGTCAAAAAAAAAAAAAAAAAATACAGACACAGCTCTCAGTCACTCTACAGGCATAAAGACGAAAATGTAAAATTTAAGAAAAACATACAGTTGCAAGAAAAAAAAGTATGTGAGCCCTTTGGGATTACTTGGATTTCTGCATAAATTGGTCAGAAAATGTGTTCTGATCTTCATCTAAGTCACAACAGTAGACAAACACAGTCTGCTTAAACGAGTCAGACTAGTGGGGACTAGTCAGATTGTAGTGTTACGAACTGATGAAGCCACTTGGATACGGGGAGAAACGTCTTCAGAGACAAATCTAAGTCCAGTTGCCTTCGATTGAATTGTTACCAGAATGAATATGACCTGGATGAATGAGAACATTCACAGACTCTGCTTAAACTAATACAGCACAAAAAAATACATTTTCATGTTTTTATTGAACACAACATGTAAACATTCACAGTGCAGGGTGGAAAAACTATGTGAACTTCTCCAAGGGCTAATTTGCACCAGGAATCAGCCAACCTGGAATCCAATTTTGAGTTAGCTGTTCTCAAGAAGCATTACCTGATGTGAACCATGCTTCGCACAAAAAAGCTCTTAGAAGACTGATGATCAAGAATTGTTGACTTAAATGAAGCTGGAAAGGGTTACAAAAGTCTCTCTAAAAGTCTTGATGTTCATGTGTCCACAGTAAGACAGATAAAGTTCAGAGAAAGTTCAGCGCTGTTGCTACTCTCCCGAGGCGTGGTCGTCCCGTAAAGATGACGGAGCACAGCGCAGAGCGCTCAATGAGGTGAAGAAGAATCCTAGAGTGTCAGCTAAAGACTTACAGAAATCTCTGCCACATGCTAACATTTTTGTTGTCAAATCTACAAAAAGCAAAACATTAAACAAGAACAGAGCTCATCAGAGGACACCATGGAGGAAGCCACTGCTGTCCCAAAAAAACATTGCTACATGTTCTAAGTTCGCAAAAGAGCAGCTGGATGTTCCACAGCATTACTGGCTAAATATTCTGTGAGCAGATGAAACCAAAGCTGAGTTGTCTGGAAGGAGCACGCAACGCTATGTGTGGTGAAAGAAGGCTCAGCACACCAACATCAAAACCTCATCCCAACAGTGAAATATGGTGGAGGGGCATCATGGTTTTGGGCTGCTTTGCTGCCTCAGGGCCTGGAAGGATTGCTGTCATCGACGGAAAAAATGAATTCACAATCTTATTAAGACATTTTGCTGATAAACTTAAGACCATCTGTCCGCCAGCTGAAGCTCAACAGAGGATGAGTGATGCAGGACAATGACCCAAAACATAGAAGTAAATCAACAACAGAACGCCTTCAACAGAAGAAAATAGGCCTTCTGGAGTGGCCCAGTCAGAGTCCTGACCTCAACCTGATTGAGATGCTGTGGCATGACCTCAAGAGAGCGATTCACACCAGACATCCCAAGATTATTGCTGAACTGAACCAGTTTTGTGAAGAGGAATGGTCCAAAATTCCTCCTGACCGTTGTGCAGGTCTGATCTGCAACTACAGGAAACGTTTGGTTGAGGTTATTGCTGCCAAAGGAGGGTCAACCAGTTATTAAATCCAGAGGTTCACATACTTTTTCCACCTTGCACTGTGAATGTTTATGCTTTGTTCAATAAAAACATGAAAACATGTCATTTTTTGTGTGGTATTAGTTTAAGCAGACTGTGTTTGTCTATTGTTGTGACTTAGATGAAGATCAGAACACATTTTATGACCAATTTATGCAGAAATCCAAGTAATCCCAAAGGATTCACATACTTTTTTTGCAACAGTAACTTGGGTTTACATATTAATGGAACATGCCTCAGATAACGGCAGCTTTTACATTTTTACGCTTTGGTATTTGCAAAAGACAGACGGAGGGGTAGATAATGTGAATGAGGAGCTGTTTTTATTTTGAGGAACTGCACATTAGTGAATATGCATATTGAAGCATGTCTTGCAATTTCCATATTTAGCTCCACACCCTTAGGTGGTTTTCTCAGTCTCCAGGGGCGACAGCCACTCTTGAGTGTGATTTGTCCCAGGGGCTGTTACACATGCTGAATAAACATGAGCCTAATCCTCCTTCCGCTACACTTGTAAGGGGTCAAAGTTCGTATTTACAAGTACAGCAAATCCACTTACAATCAAAACCCGCTTTGAGAATAGCCAGTCTCACATACACTACATAACAGCCAGTTGCACATTTCAATTTCCTCTGTATGTATGTCACACTTGTCAGAACTCACGTTACCTCTATAGACATTTTAACTATCACCAATCTGTATTTCTCCCTGTAAGATTTCAGCTATCTATCTACACAATTAAAACATTACTGCCATTTTTTTCTATGAACAGTCTAAAACTATGAGGTGCAATAACAATATTGCGTTTTAGCATGGTATTGTACAACTACAAATGGCTAAAGAGAGTAATGGGACCATTAACAGCATTAATCTTTGAAAGATCTTGTCAAAATGCATATCAAATATTTTCCATCAAAGATCATTTTCCTTTAGCGATTAAGATAATCATTTGTCCCGAAACCAACAGTTTGCAACAAATAAAATTTGAAAAAAAAATTAGGCTCTAGGGAGAGAGAATGATAAGTGATGCAAATTGCCGTATCATCTCAACAACAAGCAATTTGGTAGCTTGTTGCAAAGGAGGCAAAATAATGCTCCAAACTTGCACTACATTTTGTCAAGGAAAATGAATGACTGGTGCTCTTTCTGGGGCTTGACTGACTCCTGTACAAGACTCCTCTGCAATTACTCAAATGCAACACGATAATACTGATAACCGTGATCATTTTGGTCACTATAATCGAGATATGAAATTTTCATACCATTTCATCTCTAAATGCGGCATATGTTGCAAGCATATTTGCTCACTCCCATGTTGATAAGACAAATAAATACTTAAAAAATCTCCCTGTAATTGCAATCAACTATGGACAATCATGCAATTAATCACAATTAAATATTACATAATGCAGTACATAATGCGTTATAATTCATAAAATGTGCATAATTTTATTCCTTTTTCAATGTTTGCCGCGTGAAAAAGCTGGTTGTATTGTTGTATTTACACAAGAACAACTTTAACTAGCAACTAGGTTTTGGCCATCTAAGTTGGCTTAAGGTTAATGACTGCAATTATTCAAGTACAGATTTCTGTGTGCAGGCTACTATATTCAAGCACTGGTTTTCCATTTGCATGCCGCAGAGATGTGCAGAGCGCAACAGCATAAACACCTATGAAAAATCCAAAAGATCACTTCTTATATTAATTCAATATGAGTTTTTTTCCACAACTGGCAGTCCTAGTATGTGACAGGCCTCCAATGTTGCTGACTTGTGCTCTACTTTCTGCAACTAACCAGACTACTTACAGCAGATCATCTGTTAATAAGTTTGGTGTTTATTTCTTAAAAAAAAAAAAAAAACATTTTAAAGACATGACATGATTCACTGTTGCTGTTTTTTTTCCCTGTCTAACTGTGAAACATACAGCACAAGCAGAGTAAGCAACCCTCTTTTAATTGTCATTTTTTCATTGTTAAACTACCTCCTTTTTCCTCTCACCAATTAGGGAAAATAAAGAGAATTTGCCTTTAGACTTTCTCTCTGTATGAGCTCCATCTCCCTACTAAATCATTCAACAGCACTGTGCTTCTCATTAGCCCGCTTAGCAAAACTTCCTCAAAAATCAAATAAATCAGCGCCTGGGATGAGAAATTAAAGTCCTGCCTGCAAGCTCATGGGACGACCCCCCTCCCCGCTCCTTCCTCCCAAAAAAAGACCGGTATTTAAGATTTACAGCACTGCAGTCCTGAAGGCAGGCTTAGTTTCACCCCAGGGTTCTGCTACAATGAAGAAAACCCTGAATGTTGGTGTTATGAGACAATCTGTGCTTGAGTACCTTCGGAGTGTGTCTATTAGTGGCTATTACGGCCAAGTACAGGCTCGCTTAATACAATGAGAAAGAGTGATTAGGGTGGGCCATCCTGGTGGCATAAAAGTGTAAGACCATGCAACTACAACGTCCCTAGTTTAGGTCCAGTTGGGGACCTTTGGTGCACACACAGCAGCAATTAACAGCAGACATGTAGACTAGAAAATTAGGTTCAGACCTGGCGCTAATATGTGTGATCCAATCGCAAGTGGACAGTACATCTGTTCATACTTGGCATTAGAATGGGTCTCATGTGTCTCAAATGACCGCTTATGATCAGATCTCACTTCTCCCTCTCTATATGCAAATAAACACGTAGTCCACATCATTACTGTCTACAAAGATTAAATGTGTTGGTGTTCTAAATTATTTCTTTTATGTCACTTGTGCCGGGCAAATGGAGCAGTAGCTATAGCTAGCAGCTAGCTATAGACTGAGGAAAAAAAATCATATTTAAGGCTACCAGCAGTTTCTGGCAACTTTTAAGGCGAAATATTTTCATTACTCAATGCATGAGTTGATGTTGAATCAATCAACGCACCTTAAAAGGGACAGTATGTAAGTTTTTAAACATATAAAAGTGTTTTAACCTGTGAACAGGTTGTAACCTAACCTACAAAATGAGAGCGTCTGCAGCTTTCTGAGTTTCTTCTATCAACCTGTAGACTGCTTTTAATATGAAGAACCCTGGCCCATTTTTCTGGGAAAACCCAATAGATGTGAAGTCATGTACGTTCGTGAGTGCCTTCAGGGCTAACAGTGCGCAACCATAATATTCATGAGTCTGACCAGCCCCCACCATAACTCTGACTCTGACTAGTGGGGACTAGTCAGACTGTAGCGTTCGAACTAATGAAGCCACTTGGATAAGGGGAGAAACGTCTTCAGAGACAAATCTAAGTCCAGTTGCCTTCGATTCAATTTTTGCCAGAATAACTCTGACTCAAACACACAAAAGCACAAAGAAAAGTTATATCTAGTCAAGCCCGACCTTGGGTGAAAACTAGTGTTGTGAGAGCGTGTGTGCACATGGAAAGTGAATGGTGAAGCAAGAGAGAGCAAGCGGCAACGTGTGTGTGAGGAAACAGGTGAGCAGCGGAGCAGAGGAGAGCTAGTTCAGCTTTAACAATATCAAATGCTGCAGCTCATCAAGACCAGCAGAGGTTTCCCGTGTCTTGTTTCCCTGCTGCTGAGTGACGTACCGGGGCTCCGAAGTGAGTACCGCTATCGAATCCAACCCAGGAGACCAAAACTGACTCCCTCTGAATGTGGTCTGAAAGATCCAATCTCAATGTGCCCTAAATGAGTCTTGGGTCCATTCACACCTATACGAAGAGCTTTTCACTTGTGATAAGATCATCCGAGAAGTATATTAATGCCAGGTCTGAGCAGGGCCTTTGACAGTTTAAAGCATTTTTATGCTATTATGGAGACAAAATGTTTGTCAACTTCTTATTGAGAGCTTTAATATGTGTGACTGCTAAATAATGAAGAGCTTTCTGGGCAACAGATTTCCTGTGTGAAGAGAGTCAACAAATCTTGGAACAAAAAACAGCTAAAACATCACCATCAATAAAGACAGAACGAGAGGAGAATGATACTGCATCAGTTTGTCAGCAATTTCAGCTCAAACTATCATAACTAATCTGATTTTAAAAGGGCAGAAATAATCCTCTTGAGATTTTTTAGTTTTAGTTCATGATCTCTTGATTTTTGTGTGTGTGTGTGTGTTTGTTTATTTATTTCTCCCTCCCTTCCCACCCGCCTCCCCGAGCGACCATCGTTTAAATGCAAGCCAACATCTGACATTGTTTAGGCTCGGTTTGTTTATGGAGGGTGATGGCTAGCCGCTGAGATGCAGGACTCACTTGGGACTGGACCAGTCAAATCTCGTCAGGCCCTGGATGACTAGATGAAACAGCCGTTCAAGGCCCATCCGCACAGGTTTGCGTTCAAAAGACAGCATGGCATGAGGCCTGGGAGACACAACCGCCCATGGGTCTGTTTATAAAAAAAATAAATAAAAAAGAGAGAGGGTAAAAAAGAGCAGGGAGGAATGGAAAGAGAAAAATATGATTTATTTAGCATGTTTACTGTTTGCTTTTTCTTGGAGAGCACATTCATTTTTTAAAGAAAAAAATAGATTTGAAATCCCAAGCGTATGGACGTTAGAATCCTGTGGAATTTGACTTCAGCACTGATCACCTGTTGTAAGGCAGAATTTGATATCTTTCACCTTTCATGATGAACTTCGATTTCTTCTGGCTTTCTGCATCCAGCAAACAGTTTTACCATCAACGAATCAGAGTTAGAGGTTGGACTTTAAAGTGATAATTGAAGCTTCCTCCGAAAACTACAGAATGAATAACTCACAATCACATTTTATTAGGCCAAAGGGCATGGCTACAAAAATACAATTACATAGTTATTATTTTTAACTGATTAACATGCATGTTTACAGAGACAGTTTGGATGTTTTGAAATGGTGTTGTATAAGGTACTTATACATAGTCAGTGTGTCACTGGCTCATGCCCAGTTTGGAGAAACAGACAGGATTACCAGGAGCAAAGCAAAGTACTGCTGTGGACGGGGACAGCAGAAAACATATTTTAGCCACCTAAAAGTAGGGCTGGGATGATACAACTACCTCTCTATGTATTGCAAATTTTAAGTATTGTGATTCTACAAGTATTAAGATTCGACATTATGATTTATTGCGATCCTTTTTAACACTAGACCATGGGAAAAAGTTGAATCATACACTTCTAGGGACTTTCAATTTAGAAAATATTCAAATTAATACAGTAAAATGTTTTATTTGCAGCAAGTACGTTGTCAGACATGTCCTGAAGTCAAATACTGTAAATCAGTCATTGTCAGGCATAATTAATTATTTTCCAGCAACCAAAAAAATCAAATAAAGATATTTCCTTCACAATTTAGTGGTATTTGCTTTATAATTTTTAAGGGGCATGTAATGTTTTATACTTCTGATAAATATAATCCAATACATCTCATTTTCATATATGTATTGTGGATAGTTCCCTTCGTAAACACTTTATTTTGTAAACCATCACATGCACATAGCACAGCTCCCCTCTCTTCGTACATCCATTGTCGGCTCCATCAGGGCCGACTGAATGCATTTAACGTAAATGTCAGTATATGAGTGTGTTACAGTTGTAGCATTGGCTAATCTGACCACAGACAGTAACGGCTGGCTTGACTTCATGTTACTGCAACATGCTAATGTTAGCTGTTCATGACTGGCAGCTCTGCTTTTCCTGGGAATGTGTGAATGTGTGAACGTCAAAGTGTTTCCTTACTTTACTGTATGTGTTGTGTTTACTACTTTGGAGTTTTGTGCCATGTCGTTGTGGTGGCTGTTTTGGATGACAGATAAGGAACGGATATGGCATCACATTACTCAGATTACAACAATAAAAGCAGTGACTTCCTTATACTTCTACATAGATCAAAATGAAGCAAACACAGTATATTTATTCTGGCAATCTATTTCAAAATCATACAAACAGGTAGGTGAAGCCCTACCTTACCCTGCCCGAGAAAGGCCCACTTTAGAAAATAATAAAAATAACCGTGTGCTATATTTCCAATAATTTCAGTGCTCGCCGTCCGACAATCATTACTTTCTCCTTTCTGACGTGGAACTGAGCAGAAAGTAAAACTGATCTACACTCTCTGAAAAAGCCAGCCGGTTCAGATGACAACAGTACAGAAATACTTCACATTCAGTTCAGCTCCACGTCAGAAAATACTCTACATTCTGTATAGCGCACACTTAAACCAATATATATATTTTTTAGGTGAACCTTTTTTTAGGTAGCTAAAATATGTTTTGCTGCCGGCCCCGACCGCAGCAGCACATTGCTGGTAACTCCTGTCTGCTTCTCCAAGCTGGCTGGGGACGTGCGCATTACTGTAGGTAATACAGTGGTTATGGATAAGCACCTCATACAACCCCACTTCAACACCCAAACTATCCCTTTAACCTGTATTGCTGCCCTGTTAAATAAGGACTGTCTGTTCAGTGAGGTTTCTGATGCTGTAAACAGAAAAATAAATCCAATCTAATCGAGTCCTCCTTCAATTGGCAGGGCAACTAGCTGCTTACAACCAAGCTGGGTGTAACGTCATAATTGAGGTCTTACAGTTGGGCAGGTGCAGGCACATTTAATCCTACTATTTGACACAATTACTGAAAGTAAATAAATTTCATATATTTGCTCACAGACAGTCCAAGTTAACTGTACAAATGTACCATTCAGCAAATGAGATTATTTATGTTAGATGGTGTGTGTGTGTGTGTGTGTGTGTGTGTGTGTGTGTGTGTGTGTGTGTGTGGGGAAACCTTTCAGAGGAAATGTCTCTTGTGATTAAATCGAAGCTTATAATTTATGCACCAGTGGCTCTCTATCAAAATATCATGTAATTACACCTTTTAGGCACATTTAAGTTCCCGATCGTCATTCTCATCACAACTGACTTTTTTCCTTAAATCACAGCCTCTCTAACACCATCAAAAAGTAGCCCATTTAAATTGCAGAGCACTAGCAGAGGTTTCTCAAGAGGACACAGGAATAACGGTAAGTGTCCACCATTAAGTGAGTTAATAAATATATAAAAAAATAGGCACTGATGCAAATGAGGGTTACGATGAGACTACTTTGAGGCGACTTTGTGATGCAGCAGCTATTCATCACTGTGGCTGAAGATGCACTCTTCGCTGTCCTTAGCTTTATCTAATGAAGCCCCCATATGCAAATGAGCCTGCCCTTTTTCCTTGATTTTTCCTCTTCTGTGTTTAAAGCTGAATGTGGGAAAGTGGGCGTCACAACGTGGCAGAAATGTTACAGCACAAGCACTTTAAATTCACAGGATAATGTATGTATGAAGGACACGATATATATATTAAGAATCACACTTAATATTGCTGCTGGCTCTGTCTGCATGCACCTGCACACAACATACTCTTGCACAAATTTGAACAGTTTTCTAGAGCTGTCTGCAGATGAGATGCTGATGCGAATAAAACAACTTCTGTGTCACCCACCTAGCAATTTACAGTACATAAACATCCTAAGGTGGCTTAGAAATTCATCAAAAACAAACAAAAGACCTGCTTACTCAGAAGATAGTGAAAGATATTAACTGAAAGAGGCTGTGCTCAACAATACAGACGTATAAAATATGAATACTTATATATCTGTATGTCAGATTTGAGGCTAAATAAGGAATTCAGAGCATTTCTCTTGCCTCCGCATGGTTCTCAACATGGCCAGGGCTAACAGCGCTAACAGTGCAAACAACAGCAACAGTGCTGACTAGGGGTGGGACGGTTCATAAAATTCACGGTTCGGTTCAGTTCGGTTCGGTTCACGGTTTGGGGTCATTTATGGCACAGCAAGGAGGCTAATTTCCAACTTCAGTTTAAACATGCTTTTTATTTAATTGCCAAAATAAGTCAACAACTCTGTCTTCACAACAGTAGACTAACATGAGGAACAAAACACTTCTTCATTAACACATCTCATGGCTGGACTTCTGATCTAAAAAAAAAAAAAAGTGCCACTGTGTTATTTAAAAAGAATTAATAAATAAAAACAAATCATCAAAAAAAGTTTTTTTAAACAACAGTAACATAAACTTGACCAGCACCATATGAGGAAAACCTGCCATGTGCAATAACACTGCTCAGTATTGCAATGATGATATGACTTGTGATAAATAAATAAATATTTAAGTGCATATCAGCTATAGTTAGGTCAGCCTTGTTGTTTTTAAATTCAGAACCAGATTAGAATTGAATATTTAAACACAACTGGGACACATGTTGTTTCTAGAGCAGCAACAGTAATGTTAACAACAGCAAAGTTACCATAGAAACTCATTAATATCTCACTGACAAACTAACACATTAATAAAATAAGTCATATTCCTGAGTGATAAACACAAACATCAGTCAGTATCAGTCCTTCCTCCTGTCCTCCTGTCCTCTATCCTCCTGTCCTCCTCCCTCTGCTGATGTGAACCACTACAGGTCCCTCTGGTAGAGAGGAGGAGCTGCTTTGTCTCAGCCAGCTGATGAGTTTACTACTAAGATACATGACAAACTAACCTAATCAGTCAGACTACAGAGCCTACTGCCAGCTTTATTTTACTACTAAGATACATGACAAACTAACCTAAACAGTCAGACTACAGAGCCTACTGCCAGCTTTAGTTTACTACTAAGATACATGACAAACTAACCTAAACAGTCAGACTACAGAGCCTACTGCCAGCTTTAGTTTACTAAGATACATGACAAACTAACCTAAACAGTCAGACTACAGAGCCTACTGCCAGCTTTAGTTTACTACTAAGATACATGACAAACTAAACTAAACAGTCAGACTACAGAGCCTACTGCCAGCTTTAGTTTACTACTAAGATACATGACAAACTAAACTAAACAGTCAGACTACAGAGCCTACTGCCAGCTTTAGTTTACTACTAAGATACATGACAAACTAACCTAGAGTCAGACTACAGAGCCTACTGCCAGCTTTAGTTTACTACTAAGATACATGACAAACTAACCTAAACAGTCAGACTACAGAGCCTACTGCCAGCTTTAGTTTACTAAGATACATGACAAACTAACCTAAACAGTCAGACTACAGAGCCTACTGCCAGCTTTAGTTTACTACTAAGATACATGATAAACTAATCTAAACAGTCAGACTACAGAGCCTACTGCCAGCTTTAGTTTACTACTAAGACACATTACAAACTAACTGAAACAGTCAGACTACAGAGCCTACTGCCAGCTTTAGTTTCAGCTTGTGTAGTCGAGGGTTACGCTGCTCCTAAACTTTATGAGGATAATATATTAATAACATGGAGGCTCTGTAGTTCGAACCCTTGTCAATAACAGCGCATCACCACTTCACTGCTACTGTTCCTCCCTTCACAATAAACTACCTGATACAGCCACTGAACACTGCTGACTAGAAGGAGCTACTTACACGTTTACGATTCGCTGTTAGCTGCCGAGCTAACGTGCAGTGGCGAGTTAATAGCTGTGGTAATGCAAACACAGTGGCGGTGGTTGACAGACATGCGCAGTAAAATCAAGCAAATGTTTAAAAAGATCAATGCAACTACATGTGGTGCATTGATTCTGAGAGACTTTGTAAATGTTGGCTTTTAAAAAACAGATTCATGTGACTGTTTGCATACAAGAAAAATTCATTATTCAAACAAATATGCCTACATTAAAGTGAAAAGGTCATTCTTGGATCAGGATCTTCTACTGGCCTTGACAAAACAGCACCACAGTGTCATCCAAGATTTCCACTTTGCTTGCACAAAGTACACTGCAGGCAATGTGCACACACACAAACACACCAGGCCTGTGGTCACACGATGACACACATCATCTTTGTTGAAAAACAGCTTTCAGTAAGTGCAGATTCTCACAACCTTGAAGTCTGGATTCCATGTGGACACAGCAACACTCAAACAAGCTCAAATGCTATTTGCAAACAAATCCCAGTCACAACACTAGAGGATCTTCTTATATTACTATAGGTGCGTCATTTCTTGTCTAACAGTTGAACACAGTTAATTGCTGTGAACATCAGCTTGATCGTTCTATATATGTTTTTGCATATAATTGCAATCTCTTGATATGCATCTATATTGGAGAATATCCTTATTAAATATTAAATCCCCACAGCATTTTAGAGGCCTATTAAAAAATCTGTTTATAATATATCATCTGACAATACTTACAATAAATATTTCTTTGTCAGGCTTGAGTAAATTTCCCTAAAGATTATAATAATGACCAACAGGGTCGTTTTATAGTTGAATAAGGCTGTGGTTGTTTAGAAACAGTGATGCCATAAATACAGTTTATTCAGCAGACATATCTTTGGCATTCCTGCACTGCAATTTTCTTGTTATTTATCAGCTGACATATTCACCTTATCCTTTGCCTGAACTAGGGCAATATGGGTTTTTATGGCCAGTGACAATTTTTTGACAGAATCCGGACAGCCGATGACCGATGTATGATGCTGATTTTTTTTTTTTTTTGGCGATATCGTTGGCTGGTTTTCTTTTTTCCTCCATCTGATAAAATAGAAGGGCTTAATAATAACAAATGACACAGAATTTTTTTTAACTTAAGTAAATATTTATTGAACACTTATGGTCTGTTTCTCCAATCAGTATTTTGTGTCTGCACAGTTTCTCCCAAATAGGACGTTGCTCTTCTTAAACACTCCTGCAGAGGTTAGCCCACTGGGCTACATCTCCTGAGGTCTGCTGGTAAAATGGCAATTTGATTAACACATGAGGCGGAGTCGCACGTTTCACCAGCAACGACACTGCGCTGCCCGGTTGGGTTGCTAATCGGCTTAATATGCTCAGGCAACGGCCGATGCCGATTATGAAAAAAATGTCAAAAAAATCAACCTGATTAATCGGCCGACCTCTAATGTTGTGTTCTCACTTTCGTTTAGAGTGGAAGTGCCATTAGACAGATAACTAGCTCGCTAGCACTGGATAGGTATTTATAGCTAGCAACTTGGCGATAGATAACAAGCTGGCTAGCTAGCCATCTTAAGCTATCTAACATGACCTAGCTGCTAGGTAGCTAGATAGTGGAAAACAGACACTTCAGTTTGAGCATCGTTGAGACCTGCAGTGACAACTCTTCACGAATTTCAACTCTCTAGTGTGAACCTTTGTCTACCTGGTCATGAGATTGCCACAGTATAGCTGCTTAGTCATATGCTTAATAGCACTGCTGGCAGATGGAATATCTGCGTTCAAACCAGATGTGAAAAAATGGGTGGGGCAGCATAAGGTGAATACTGAACGCCGACACCTACATCTGTGACAATACTGGTTGAGTTCTAGTTTTGTGATATTGATTTCAATCTTATTGCTGAGCACTAGTTGGGACTGACCTCCAGCAAATTTAGACTGGCCCTCATAAGTGATAAAATCTTAGCAAACTACCGCATTGGGATGATGGGTTAATGGCCTCTAAATGTTGCGGTCTGATGACGTTTTTGACCTTAATATGGGATCACTCTGTAAAAATAGAAACCTTTGACTCAGGGATGACCACACTTTGATAATGTGAGAGTAAAACAACAAGAAAGATGGCAAGAAGTCCTTGCAAACAGAGGAAGCATCCTGCACAGTCAGCAATAGAGAAAAAGAGGTGAATTAAATTATGTGCCAGGAGGAGGGAGAAGAAGTGCATTGTGGAGTGTCTTCCAAAATCTTTGCCAAATATGGCCTCATCTTACTAAAAAAATGTATCTGCATCTTTATTCCTGTTTACAACCATTTACATAAAGTGTTAAGAAATTACCAATGTGTACACCTATTGGAAGTGACAAAATGCTTAATACTGCAGCGCCAAAAGGCACGGTGGAAAATCTTAGGTGCACCAAAATTATATCCCGGTGCACCTAAGTTAAAAAGTTAGACGCACCAGCGCAACCAATATAAAAAGTTATTCTGGAGCCTTGATTGTATGTTTTTTGTTCAATAGAAGTGGCAAATAAGTCAAAGAGTGTATGATGAAGAGAGAGCTGAACAGTCGGATAACATATTGCCAGACAGCAGCCATTAGCCAGAGTGCTGCAAAAGCACATCGGGGGAAAACTCAAAGAGATAGAGAGGCAACGAAGAAAGACAGGGGGAAAGAGAGTGAGGGTTGGAGGGAGAGATGTGAAAGGAGCGAGGGAGAGAGTGCAGAGTGGAGTGTGGAGACTGATTGCCGTTGATCTTCACAATAAGCAGGGCCGACAAGCGGCGAGCGCGCCTCTGCTCCGACACTAATTGCCCGTGAAAGGTGACCCGCGGTGAGGCGGAGGCGCTCAGCTCCGATCGTCCTCGCCGCGCGACGTCCGCCCTGATCGCACGCGACACCAGACAGCCGAGCCGTCACACCGACCACCAGCACCACCAGCTCAACAGCCGGAACCCATCCGGAGAGAGAGACAGACAGAGAGAGGCGCGAAAGAGACTGGGAGTGAGGGGGATGGAGGACGGAGGATGGAGGATAGGGGCTGAGAGGATTGAAGGAGTGAGGGCAAATAGAAACAGGGCAGGAGACAGGAAGAATACACCAAGATGGAGAGTTAAAAAGAAGAGTCAGAGAGGGCTGTAAAGGAGAGAAAGAGGATCCGACAAGGGGACACACTAGTGAGAAGGAGCGACAGCAAGAAGACACAGGAAACGTTCGTAAAGGATGAAATGAGAATGTGAATGATAACAAAGAAGAGTAAAAATGATTGCACACTGCTGAAATGCTGTTGCTACCCACTAATTTGGTATATTTCAAAGAAATAGATGGGGTGTGTGTGTATGTGTGTGTGTGTGTGTTGGAGTGTAAAAGAGAAAAAGAGGGAGAGGGAGTGACTAATAAGGAAAAATCCCTGATTTTCACCACAAGGGTGGTTAACTGCAAAATCTACTCAAATCTTTTTTATACATTAACCAATATGACACGGTTTTCTAAGGTTTTGTAGCAAAATTGCAATAGTCTCAAGCTAAACATGAGAAATTTGGAACGAGGGATTACTTAAACGTTATTTTAATTATGGATTAACCTGCCAATGCTTTTATTGATTTATGGGGCTGTCAATCGATTCAAATATTTAATCACAAACTAATCACATTTTTATCTGTTCAGAATATGCCTTAAAGGGAGATTTGTATTTGATACTCTTAATCTCAATCTGAAAGTGGGCAAATATTATCAAATAGTTCTTGATGCAAATGTATGTATATATTTAGTATATTATTAATATATTAAGTCCAGAAACCCTCACAGGTACTGCATTTAGCATGGAAAATATGCTCAAATTATAACATGGCGAACTGCAGCCCAACAGGCAACAACAGCTGTCAGTGTTCAGAGTACTGACTTGACTATGACTTGCCCCAAACTGCATGTGATTATCATAAAGTGGGCTTATATGTGTGGGCACACATCTTGAGGTCAGAGGTCAAGGGACCCCTTTTGAATGGAAATGCCAGTTTTTCCTGTCTGCAGCCTTATTTAACCTCCTTCCCAACAAGCTAGTAAGACATGATCTTCACATCATCATCTTCACTCTAGCTTTAAGACTGAACCTGCTACAACCTAAAAAACACAAGTTGTGTTCATGCATTAATGAAATTAGTAGCGTTAAAACAAACTTTGCGCGTCAAACTTGATGTGTAACCAAATATACTCAATTTACATATATGATATATAAAAAAAGCTGCAAAATAGTTTCAGCTTCATAAAGAACCTTTTATATTGTTATTCAATAAAAAACAACCATAGACAGATATGTGTCCCTATTAGCAGATGAGATACAGCTGCAACATCATAAAGGCTCTAATTACATCTTCACTTCGTTTGATTTAACGAACAGACAATAAATGTGAATTTTTCACCCAAGGCATGGTATAAGAAAGAAAGAAAGAAAAGAAAGATATTCCTTTATTAGTCCCACAGTGGGGAAATTCAGTTTTACACTCTGTTGTTCACACAGTACAGTTCACACAGTACATATACATGTCAATGGAGAGATGTCAGAGTGAGGGGGCTGCTCCTGACAAGCGCCCAGAGCAGTTGGGGGTTTGGTGCCTTGCTCAGGGGCACCTCGGCAGTGCCCAAGAGGTAAACTGGCACCTCTCCAGCAACCAGTTGGTCTTGGTCCATGGGGGATTTGAACCCGGGTTCTCCACATCCTAACCCAAGTCCTTACGGACTGAGCTACTGCCGCCCCTAAGTGAGGATATAAGGAGGAAATAATGGACGGAAAAAGGGAGAAAAACACAAAATAACCAAATTTAAGCAAGAAAAAAAAAAGAAAGGTAGACTGAATCAAAGAATGAGACAGACAGGGAGAAGGATGCATCACTACTGGCCTCATGATTTCTGAGGCACTGGAGAGTAAAAGCAGCAGTCAGGGTGGCGACAGGGCTGCAGACGTCCCGACAGTCACAAGAGGATAGAGAGGTGTGGAAAAAACAACATAATGGTGATGATGATCAGGTGGGGGGGGGGGGGCGGGGCTATGAGAGGGGCTATAAGACAAGGCTATACTGGGTGTAACTGGGAGAATAAAACGACTGGCTGGAATAAACGGACAGTGTGTGAAGCTGCCGGCCTTCCTCTTACTTCAACACTCTTTTATCCAGGAAACACAATCAAACGCTGCTCTGATTCCTGCTGTCATGGTTTGTGTTTACTGAACTCATTTCCTGGGTTTTCTAACACACAACAATCCTAGCTGCAACAGGAAAGATACTGAACTGGGAGAGGACGGCAAAATGGAAAAAAAAATATTTTAATGTATTAAGAACACTTAATAAATGGGTTGCACTGTCATGACTTCCCTAAACATTTATCAACTAGCTGAAACTTCCAGAGGCATGTTTATTATTGATTTCCCCCTTGCTTTTCCTTGGTTTTAAGAGGTTATGAGGGGATAAAGAAGAGAGACAAGGCTGGATCTTTTTACACAGTGGAGCCAGACAGCTGGAGCCCAGTGTGGGGGAAGGAGCGTGGGCAGGCTACAGACCATTTTCCCAGCACAGATACGGATATATTGGAACGCAGTGGCCATTAATAACAACTCAGTTGTCATCTGTACAGTCATTGACCCCCAGACCGGTCAATATGTGTGGAGAGAGTGAGAAAAAGAGCGTGTCCCCACATGTGTGTTCAATGAGCTAAACGTGAGCTAAATCTGCAGCTGCTAAATTACATTTAAAAACATCAGACAAACATATAAAATGCATTAATGTGGACTACATATGTATATTTTACATGTGGCCATACATATTCTGGATTCAAATGTATATGTGTGTAGCACAGGATTAATTCAGTTTGTGGTTAGCACCACCCTTTGGTAGTGCACAGTACTGGCAACACTTGCATGAGTGGTTCATGTTAATTAACCTCCTTGCATGAAGGCTTCTTGAATTATGTATTGATCTTAAGCATGGTACATGTGTTGGTGAAAACATGCCTTTATTCATATTTGATATGTGGCATTAGGTCAGCTGTCTTTCCTCTGCCATAAGCATAATAAACAAGAATAATTCCTTACTGATGAGTTGTAATGAAAATACTCAGCAGTGGTTTCACAGGATTTGATTAAGTCCAACTTTAAATGTGATAGTAATTTGCAGGTATAACTGGATCCCTCCATAAGCAAAGATGTATACTAGGGCTGCTCCCTCTTTTGGTTGTAATTGACTAATTATTTATTATTTAATTAATTATTATTGACTATTACTTCAGTCGATTTGTCATTTTTTTTCATGTTGAATGACTTATTCCCAAGAAACTTACGAGCACATCTCTGGTAAACACAAGATTTAAAGTTTTTTTCTTTTTGGAGAAACTCAGTTTTATAGATCAACAGTTAAATCAACTAATTGATTAGTAAACAAAATTGTATTAGTTGACTAAGAATCTCTTTGGTCGAGGACAGCCCTAACATATACAATATCTGTGGAAAGATATGACATTTTAAGAAACCCTCAAAAATCAAATATGAATATCAGACTAATATTAGCAGTCAGGAAAATGTTAGATTCACGGTAGGCTCTGTAAGACTGCAACAGTCGGAGAACATTAGCTGAGTGATCAAAACAACAGGAAGGAAAAAAAGTTATCCCAGTTATCTACTCACCTCAATAAATGTTCCTTTTGTTTAACAGTAATCACCATATTTCATGCTGTCACGTTCTAATTGCTCACCTTGGAAACATGCTTCTCCGTTACTATCGCCATCCTCCGGAGCGCAGCGCAGAAAGACAGACACACACCAATTAAAGTGTGCTAGTTTTAGTTACCTGCACCAGGCGCACCTGACAAGTTAATTCTTTGCAATCATGTCATTTCTCAAACAACCGACATTACAAGGCCGCACGTGTGTATCCTGTTAGCGAACATGGCAAACCGTGCTCGCCGTGAAGTTTCAACATGGTGCTCAAAACAAGATGTTCAGCTGTTGTCTGCTAAAGACAGGAAATTACTGTAAACCTGCAAGCTAGTACAGCTCACTGTGAGGTAGGTGTCAGTGCATATAAGAGGGTTTGATTTCTCCTTTTGCCAGGAAGCTTTATTTCCATCGTGAAACAATGACAGGTTGGTAAATTAGATGATCAAACGCTCACAGTTGGTGTCCACTTGCTCAGCAATGTTGACAAAATGATCTACATACATTATAATCTAAGTTACAATTGGCTTCAAGTGTGGACCATAAACGGGAAAAGGCAACTAAGTTTTTTGTCCTGGACTTTATGTAATAAATATTAACATCAGCCAGTGCGAAGATGATGTACAGTGGATGGAAAAAGTCTACACACCCCTGTTAAAATGGTTTTTGTGATGTAAAAAATGAGACCACGATAAATCATTTCAGAACTTTTTCCACCTTTAATGTGACCTATAACCTGCGCAACTCAATCGAAAAACAGATAAACTTACAATAAGCTGGCTGCATAAATATTCACACCCTTAAACTAATTCTTTGTTGAAGCACTTTTTGTTTCTATCACAGCACTCAGTCTTTTTGGGTAGGAGTCTATCAACACGGCACATCTTGACTTGGCAAAATTTGCCCACTCTTCTTGCAAAAGTGCTCCAAATCTGATCAGATTGTGAGGGCATCACCTGTGTACAGCCCTCTTCAGGTCACCCCACAGACTTTCAATAGGGTTCAGGTCTGGGCTCTGACTCAGCCATTCCTAAACTTTAATCTTCTTCTGGTGAAGCCTTTCTTTTGTTGGTTTGAATGGATGCTTTGGGTCGTTGACGTACTGAAAGGTGAAATTGCTCTTCATCTTCAGCTTTCTAGCAGATGCCTGAAGGATTTGAGTCAAAATTGACTGATATTTAGATTAATGAATTATCAGGGTCTCATGTTTTTACATTACAAAAGCCTGGCATTTTAACAGGGGTGTGTCGACTTTGTCTATCCACCGTAAATAAGAAAAACCAGGGCTGTGAATACCGATTATTTACATTGTCGATGAATCTGACGATTAAATTCACCATTATTCGATTCATTGTTTTGGTCTATAAAACTTCAGAAAATGGTGGAAATCGTCTTCTTTTGTCCATAACTCAAATAGACAGTAAACTCAGTTTACTGTCATAGAGGCGTAAAGAAACCAGAAAAAACCGATTAATCGATTATCAAAATAGTTGGTGATTAATTTAGTACTTGACAACTAATTGATTAATCAATTCGTTGTAGCAGCAAACAAAAATACTGGCTTGATATTTGTCACATTACACTCCAATAGACCATCCTGACACTCTTAAAAGGTTTTTCCAGACAAAAATATATGATATATGAGCATAAAACAAACATTCTTTTCAATTGTATTGCACCTTTGGATGGAAAAACGCTTTTTGAATTTTGGGTCTGACCTTTTAATACATTTTTTATATGGGCATTATGATACCCAAGCATCAGTTTAAAATGTATTCTGAAGCTTTGAAATATTTGTTTATGTGTATGCTTTTCAAAGTTGAAACCCTGTTTAGATGTGGGTTGAGAATATTTGAAAATATGTTCCTTATTTAAATTAAGCTCTTCAAAAATTGTCACAGATGTACATGGGTAAATAAATTGATGACTGAAACTTTAAAATTTGTTTACTTCCTTCATCTGTGAATGGGTCTATCTGCAGCTTTGATGGAGCGATTTTCTAACCTGGGTGTTGCGCTAGAGAAACTAATTTCAGGCTGGAGATGATAATCAAGGTTCCAAAGTTCTCCAGTTTGGCTTCATATCCAAAAGCTATCTAAGGGACTTTCTAATTAAGAAGTTACCGCTCAGGCACTTTTGGTTCTTTTTTAAGCAGTTTTTAAAAAGTTCTTAAACTTCCCCCAATCCTGTACACTTTGTAGTGCTGCGGCATCAACTCTCAAAGTCAGGGAGCTTTGCTAGTTTTTCCCTGGAGACCATCCCCGAGATCTCCCTTTGCACATTTCCGCAAGACTACTGAGAGCGGCGAGTGATAACGCGGTTTAAGATGCTAACACCTCGCCATTAACATGTGGCCAGTCCTAGCGCCCTCTCATCAGCGCCCCGAGGGTTTCTTCCTCTGAAATGCTCTTTTAGCAGCTCCCTGACAGGCGAGCGTTTGGCTTTCTAGTTAATTAAAGGGAAAAACATGGCCTTAACTGGTGCATGGTCGCGCCCAGCCTGCATAATGGGACGTAATTAACTTCCCCTCATCGTTACTTCACTTCAAAGGGTCGGTTTTGAGTCAGCCATGCAGACACACACTCACACACACAGACGCACACACACATATCCACATTATAAGATGTGTATTTATTACTGCTTGTGCGCACAGATAAAGCCCAGAGAAAAAGATCCCTATAGCTCTCCGCTGGGAGTTACATACAAGAGCCTGAACTGTCGGGGAGATCCTGGAAAAAAAAAAAACTTGTTTCTGTTGCTAACTTGTGAGTGAACATTGATAACATGAACACACACACACACACACACACACACACACACTTATATATATACACTGTGTGCTCTGTAATACAAAAAAATCATGATCTACAGGTTTGCAGATATTAAATCTCTGTATATTGTTGTGGATGGAAAGCAAAATATGCACTGATTATTTTAGTTTTTTACTTGTGAAATGTGACATAATTAAATATACAAATTAACTGCTTTCAGTGGTCAGCTGTTTTCATCTCTTAATCATCAACTGTTATCTTTTTTAACACTTCATTCCTCGGCTGCTTTCGTCCGTTATTATGTGAGAGCTCTACTGAGTGATTTCACTTCACCTGACACTTCCAGATCAATTAATCAGAACCTTAATTTCTCTCAGTGCTTGAACTTCAAATGAATTTTTGACTCCTTTTGGCACTTTCACTTCAACTACTTACACGCATTACACTTAAATTAACACTTCAGGAGCGCCTTGGTAGCCCGAACGTGACGGAACCGCAACATCCACGGTTCGAGAGCCTCACGGATTAATCGATGAGTTGTCAATTATTAAATCAATTGCAAGTTGAGTGATTTTTAAAGAAAATAATGTCTAAATTCTTTGATTCCAGCTTCTTAAATGTGGATATTTTCTGGTTTAACTCCTCTATGACAGTAAACTGAATATCTTTGAGTTGTGGACAAAACAAGACATTTCAGGAAGTCATCTTGAGCTTTGGGAAACACAGATTGAAATTTTTTCACCATTTTTTGACATTGTACAGACCAAAAAATGAATCAATTAATAGAGAATATAATCAACAGATTAATCAACAATGAAAATAATTGTTAATTGAAACCCTAGATGGTTAATTCCAGCCGAGGGACCTTTGCTGCAGGTCATACCCCTCTGTCTACACCCATTTCCAGGCTGCCTCTACATTTTCCTCAGTCCAATAAAGGCAAAAAATGCCAAAAGTAATCTTTAAAACAAAAGTAACACTTCACCTTTATTCACCACTATTCCAGCTTCTTTCGCCAATTTCGACTACCACTTCAACTTCTTCCAGTATTTCAAGAACATTTAGTCTTTTCTAGTTGTAATTTGATGATTTTATCTATTGTTTGTCCTTTTTTTGACCTCTTACACACAACCACACCCATAACAGATACAGTATATTACATACATAACATACATTACACACACACACACCCCACAGCTCCTTTCTCGCTGCAACACTACGTGGAGAAAAAAAAAAATGCTGACATCTGCCACATGCATTTGGCTGCCGACATTGAGGTGAGTCCAATGTTTCGGGGAGACCCCCCCCCCCCACTCCTCGACCAAACCAAGTTACCGTGAATTTCCCAGCTGCAAGTGAACAAGCGAGCGACAAGGCTCAGCCAAATCGGACTGATGGCTGGGCTCTGTTTGCCTTTTGCTGTTATTTATTCATGTGTTTATTCTTCCTGTCGTTAGCCCCTCTGATCCAGCGTCCCTCCATCCTTTCCTGCCCCTCCCCCAGGTGCCAACGAGGAAACACTGTCTTGTTACATCAGGTGTGATACGTAGCCCCCTCAAACCCCTGTTTGCAGTTGTGTGTCCTTAACATTGTCTCATACAGAAGAACTGAAATTTCTTTTAGCTGAATGAAATCATTAAACAGGTTTTTTTTTTCATTTGAGATGAATCAAATTATCTAAAACTAAAAGAAATATTTTTTTTTTTTTTTTTTGGCTGTCTCCAATACCAATACCAATTTTTTTTTATTTTTTTTTTATTTTTACATACTTTTACATACAAAAAAACAAAAAACAAAGCATTCAAATACTGATTTGGAGGTCAATTACCATGGCAACGGTTGAAGCATTTGGGTCAGCCTTAATTTCACCATTCTTCAAAATCAATAAACAGATATTATGTTATTATCTATAGAAATATTGATGTTTTTTTGCACTTGTGTCATGCCGTCATTGAAACATTCACCCTGACTCAAGTTTTATGTTCTGTGTCCACTATGTTTGACATAGCGGAGGGTGAAATCTGCTAGGTGGCTGCTGGTGGTGATGATGGCGCCCCGAACAGGGTCAGTTGTGGTCGGCTGAACAGTTAGTGGCAACGGGAGGTCCAACACGAGCACTTATGACAACACCGAATAGCCGTCATTGGTCACCAGTATGGAAATCCCGCTTACACTTTGTATTATCTTGTGTAAAGTCAATGAACCACACACACAAACACAGAGTCCCCCTCCCCCTCGTGAACAGTTGCCATGTCGCAGTTGGTTGTCCCTGGATGAGCTCCACGGTTACCCTGAATTTACATGCGTGCTAATTAGACTGGAAGAAATGATTGGCTGCTCACAACATCGCAGTAAAGAGGGCCCAGATGCATACACAAATACATGCTCGCCTGCACACGCACATACACATATGGGCGTCCACATACACAAAGCCCTGGTGGACAGTAATGCATTAGGGCGCGCCCCATCACACCATGTCAAGAGACACACCTCGGCTGAGTTTGGGCTCTGTCACATGTGATTTACTCGCCGTCAGACAACCTCACACCCCTCCCTTCTGAGTGTACAAATCTATCTCCCTCCAAGTCATATGTGTGTGTGTGTTTCTGTGTATTGCAGCATTTCCTCCATACTGAGCCAACAACACATGCCATGCTGTTGTCGTGTCTGTGCGTCTTTTATGAATGTGCACCAGTGAGGTCCACATATAAGTGATGTGTACTTTATGTGTGTGCGTCAGGGTGGTTAGTGCTGAGACCCCCACAGAGCTTCTCCATAATAGTCCTAAATCAGCCTTATAATAATAACATCTCACCCTGTGTTATTCCTGCTGCAATCCTATGTGCTCAGGCCCCCCAGCTTCTTGCCAAATAGCCCCTTTTGATGTCTCCACTGCTGGCAGGACGCAGCGAGCTCTTTACCCTCAGACGCACACAGTCGTACAGCGCGAGGAAAAAGTGAGACTGAGCATATGGAGAGTGAGAGGCGATGATGTCCACAAAGCCATACGGTGTATCCAATATACAGAGCCCTTCCCATTTCCTCTAAAGGGCTTTTTCTCTTTGCTGTTGTCTTTTAACTTTTGTATCGTCACATCATCCAATATTAAATGAGATAAATGCTTTAGTGTTACATTCATAGAGATTTTACAAAGTTGAGTTTTATTTTGTCTTTTCTTTTTCCCTCCCCTGAATGTCAGTGTTTTTCAGCCCCTTAAAAAGTGGGTCATGAAATGTTCTGCCAGAGCCGTACTTAGAAGAATGTTATTCAATAGACCGTCTTCTCATAGACAAGGTCAAATTGGATTACTCAGCGTAGAACCTCTGTGTTCTTTACTATTAGTTTCACACCCGCGCAGAACACTGTCTGCCTTTAAGCTTCAGCTTTATAATCTGAAAACGTTACACAAGGTCGGTTGTTCACAAGTGTGTGTGTGTGTGTGTGTGTGTGTGTGTGTGTGTGTGTGTGTGTGGAGAAACAGAAGAACACACACATGTAATCACAGCAACTCCATGCTAGAGCATGATTAAAATATTGCTGAGACACCACTACTTGATTCAGTGAGACAAGAAGGAAATACTCTTCCAGCACTATGTCAAATCTTTGGCTGTCTTCCTTCCTCCCCCCTTTTACTCATTTTCTTGTCTTTTACACAGGACGATGAGCAATACAGCAATTATTTGAGTCCTAGGCTTTTTAGAAAAGAGCAAGTTCCCACTCAAGATCTTGGTAAATAATTTGATTATTTATGAATGTGTTCACAGTAATTACACATTTTTTATGTACATTTCATGCATTGCAAATTCTGAGCCATCTGTTTGTGTGTTATAATAAGTTGTTTGACTTACTGTAATTAAAATTTTTTGTTGGTCATCTTCTGCATCACTCAGACAGAACTGGGATTATTGGTACAAAATGTTATTGCAAATACAACATGTTTGCAAATCCTCGTTTCATCAAGTTGGAGTGATTATTATAGTGTCGTACTCAAATATTAGAAATTAGAGAGAAGGGGAGGATCTAAGGGCTGGAACAAGTAGTTGATTAATCGATTAGTCAGGACAGGAGATTAATGGGCAACAATGTTGATAATCAATTGTTCTTTAAGTCATTTGTTAATAAAAAAATTACAAAAAATTCAGGCTCTGATTTCTGGTTCAAATTCTGGTTCCAGTTTTTCAAATGTGAAAATTGGCTGCTTTTCCACATTTTATAGCACTGGAAATTGGAAATCTTTGTGTTTTAGACTGTCAGTTGGACAAAGCAAGTAATTTGAAGTCGCCACGTCAAGGTGCTGGATAATTTTAACAGGGATTCTTCACAATTTTCCAACATTTCAGTTAGGGCTGCCCCCTCATTGTCGATCTGTCAACTAATCGTTTGGTCTTTGTCGACTAAGATTTCTTTAGTCAGGTAGTAATTTTTTTAAAACATGCTAAATGACTTTATTTCTGAGAAACTTATGAACACAGCTCTGGTAAACGCAAGATTTAAAGTGGTGCTTTTGTGGGATGGGTCATGATTTTTGATTTTCCAAATAGTCGTTAAGTTATAAAAAAAAAAAATCAGAATTTCTGCAAGTATTTGTCCCGTCTTAAAACATATACTGTATATTTCGCTTGTATTAACCACTCCAGGTGTGTGTGTGTGTGTGTGTGTGTGTGTGTGTGTGTGTGTGTGTGTGTGTGTGTGTGGGTGCCGCCCCAGCAATTTTCGAATAATAATCAAATAATTTCCCGTGATTTAGTGATTTAGTATTCTTGCTTGGAATGCACATCCATATTGTGGAGAAACTAGATTAAATCAACTAATCGATTAGGCAACAAAATCGTATCGAGTGTTAGTCGACTAAGGATTGCGTAGGTTGAGGACAGCCCTAATTTCAGCAAGTCAAAAAATAAAGATCACTCAGTGATGAAAAACATTAGTTACAGCCCTACAAACAAAAGAAATTATTTTGATTCAAACACTATAAAGACAGGATTGGCACCACGCTGCCAACTGATCTACAAAGCCTCAAACAAGAATGAGCATTAGACATCTTCACAGTGAGAGCACACAGTTTGTACACTCAACTTAGCAAATATTTAGCCACGTTATTGCTCATAACCATCCTGTTGGGGGTTGCTTGTGGAAACACTGATATGTAGTGTGTTTTTTTTTTTTTTGGCAATGCAGAGATGGATACTGCAAAGAGATATGTATCCGTTTTTAACACACATAAATAAAAGAAGAGCTACAAATATCAGAGAGAGCATTCATACGTAAAAGAAAATGTAAGAGCATAGTAATGAGTCTTTCAAACCTATCAGGACTTTGAGGGAGCAGAAGAGAGTGCATGTGTGAAAGCATGCGAAAGGGAAGAACATTAACAATGATATATTTCAAATGGAACAAAAACTGTTTTCAATTTTGGCCCCCCTCATCGGTTCTGAGGTATCTATCATCCCTCCAGAAGGAAAAAAAAAGGAAATCATCCAATTTAGCAAAAGAGAGACGAGCGAGAGAAGAATTTGAAGCCCCAATTACAAATAATTACCACTTTTCGCTCTCAACATGGTGAAATGATTTGATGCCTTTCAGAGGGTAGTCTGGTTTAGCTCAACACAGACATCGCCTTCTGCCTTGTGTTAGTCTTAGGCGGTGGTTAATACGATCATTTGGTGGAGATAAAAGACGGGGCGGTTAAAAATGATGGCGCTGGAGCCGGATCCGCTGGCTATAAATCACACAAGGTGGTATTGAGATGAAGCGAAGGTACGTGCCACGACAGCCTTTCACTGCGACCAAGACTAGGAATGATAAAATAAATACATCTCTGAGGCGAGGCGGGGGCGTTGTGTGCAAGGTGTGTGTGAATGCTTTAGTCGTGTTGTGCCTTGTAGCAAGCATTACAATACTGGGAAGACATCCATCAGCCAACCGCTTTCATCCATTCACACACCAGTTTAGATTAGACTGCAAGTTTGGGAAATTACACTGTTAAAGACCAAATTCAAATGGCTAAATGTGGGATCTGTTGTCTGCTTGCCTGTGGTTTTCATTTCAGATTTTCTGCGGTTAGTAAAACATATCACGGATACTAATGAGTGCAATCATTCAGAGCAGTGTTGGGCAGAAATGGCCTCTATTAAACAAGTCTTTAAAGCACAAATATTTTGTGACATGATGATATCAAACACAACTAACTACATCATGCACAACTGCCATCTCCACACTGCAGAAAAACTGTTTTCTATGTGCTCATTTGTGGTTGGGAAAAAAAGGAAATTCCCCTCAAATACAAAAATAGCGCTGAAACAGGAAGTCAATCAACAACTATTTTCTTAAGCAATTAATCATTTGAGTGATTTATCAAGCAAATACGCCCCAAAAGTTATTGATTCCAGCTTCTCAACTGTGATGATTTTTTTCTCTCTTTTCTATAATTGCAAACTGCATATCTTTGGATTTTGAAATGCTGATCAGACAAAAAAGCTATTTGTGTCATCACCACAGGATCTGACGAACTGTGAGGGGCATTTTTCTAAAGTTTTCTCATCATTTGTAGAATTGTATGAATATATATATATATATATATATATATATATATATATATATATATATATATATATAAAATGTATGAAATAGGGATGCAACAATCTGACGTTTTCAGTCCCAATACCTGGGCTTTGGGTAAGGGCCGATACAGAGTACCAATCCAATACCACTGTTTAATTAATAAGCTGTATGCCTTCTTTTATGTGAAAGGCACCATCAGGCTTGACTTAAACTTTGCCTTCTTAACTTTGTACAACTAAATATAACAAATAAATACATCAATATAAAGTTACTGAATTAGTTATTGCTAAAATAATAAAATTACAATCAAGTGTAAACTTTTTTAATGCAGCAACAAACTGGCCAAAACTTAATTAAAATTACATTATACAGTATAATATACAGTACATACAGTATATAAACATACAACTGAAATGAATATTGGCCCCATTGTCACCGATACCCGATCCAGCTATTTGAGTCAGTATTGGCCCGATATCCAATCAATTATCGGGACTGGTGCATCCCTACAAAAAATGAACAGTTTATGGAGTTAAATAATGAAAACATGGCAGTCTTAGGCCGAGTATCTATAGAGCTGCTAACGATTTAATAATTCAGCAAATTATTTTCTTGATTAATCAAACCGCAAAAAAAGGTCCATCCCAGAGACCAAGGTGTGTCCTCTAATGTCTACTTTTTGTCTCACCACAAGTGCAAAAGCCAAAGATATTCAGCTTTCTATCACTTACAACAAAGCAAATCTGCACATTGGAGGAGTTGAAACCAGAGGAATGTTAAGCATTATAACTGGGGAAAATGGGGGGAAAATTACTTAAATGATCGCTCAATTATCAAAATAGTTGTTTTATTTCCAGTCGTCCAACTAACTGGCTGTTTCAGCAGATGAATGTAGAACGATATTTACTTACAAAAACATCTGACTCACTGGGCCAGTAATAGTGAGCAGTGCCTGTCTCGGTGATGAGTGTACATTTGGAAAAACCACAGAGCAAATTCACAGACAAAAGGCAGTTTTTCACCTGTGGAGAGACGACGGGATGAAAAGCAAACTTGTTTTGAGGGTGACGTGACCCCTCTTACAGCTCAAATCACAACAAAAGCCCCTGGAGACAAGCAGAGAACGTCTGTCTATCTCAGAAAGCCTGCTCCTCTTAGGCAACTGCAACACACACATTCACACACACAAACTAGTGTAAGAGATACAGGCAAGGCATTCGCACACACACATGCACTCAAACCTCAACACCTCCTGCTCACTCCCAGTGTTGCATCTCAACATCGACACGAGGCAAATACAGTTCCAATCCACCTGGTCGTTTGATGGCTCACACACACTCACACATGACAATGCATTGATTTTTATTTTTTTCCTTCCCCCTCCCTCGTAGTTCTGCTGGGTGCGTAGACGGAGCGGTGTGGAGAAATCCATTAAGCCGACACTTCTCGTTTCCATTGACTGACAGGGCTTGACGGGCTCGGGCTTTTGGCCCACCCGCTTGACTGGCAGCTCGACAGTTAAACAAGCCCTCCAGTTGCTATAATAGTTTAAAACACTTTCAATTACCCGAGTCAAACAAATCCTGCAGACGAGCGCTCGGGTGCTTCTCTACAAGCAATCCCACACCCCAGCGGGTCCTTCTCCGCCTATCGTTTGGTTTTTCTGGAGATCCCCTGCACTACGATGAAGGGGAAGAGTTTTCCTGGACAAGGCAAGCATGAAGTCTGCGAAGGAAATTGGAGGGTACAAACTGCTGGGTACTGAGAAGAGGGAGATGATTTTAAGGTTTTCTCTGGGTGTTTCAAAACTCTCTCCACTGTCTGCATGTTATTGCATCTTCCTCCCACCTCCCCAAACAGCCCGTCTACGCGTTTGTGACTGCAAGATTTATAACAAAACTCATTAAACATTAAGTAAATCAGTTTTGACCAACCTCCCGACTTCTACTGTGAAAAGCACACAATAACAGGGGGTGGGCAATTTCCACAAATCAATGAAATCTCACAGTAATAAGCCAGACTCATAAATCACTTGTAAACAAGCACTTCACAGCAGTTTCAGTTGACTCACAGGTCTAAATGCTCCTTACATACTGTGAGACCTTAATTGCCAGTAAAAACATGAAAAAAGGCAGATTGTTTTTTGCAGGAGATTACATTAAATCAAGCAGAAAAAAAATGTAATATTGCTTGATAACGCAAACATGTCAACCATGAGGAGCTCTTATCATTATGGGATACTCTTTTAAACAAATTTAAAAGAAAATCACATTTGTATTATCCTAAGCACTCTGTCACTATATTACTGTAATGTGTTATATATTTGTCTTGAGTTGTGAATTTGCCCTGCTGTATAAATGACAGGCGGTCTCAGCAATTAACAGATAACATGCTGAGGAAAATCTGTTTTTTTTTTGTTTGTTTTTTTTTGGAAATAAAATATAATCATTTTGGGGTTTATTTTCCAGGAAAATTACATCTCTGGGTCTAATGTGTTGCTTCATGTGAACTGTAGATATTGCTTACATTTCTATTTTGTACTGCAGTTGTAATAAACAGTTAAATGAACTAATCTACATGCTTGAAAAAGACTGAAACAGCATACAACCCTCTACACCTGAATTATAGCTTACAGTACACCCACTGGGAGACATAATGTAATAAATGTATGTAATATATAGTTTTATAGTGTAGACAACACCTATTAGGCCATGTTATCTTGAATAGACACCTGATGCCAAATTTAGGATGACTGTTACTTTATCTGTAACTGTCATAAAAGGAGAATGGCGTACACCACATGCCATCAACAACTTTTAACCAAATCCGTATTTTTAAAAGAAAAAAAAAATAAGGAAAATGTGCCAAGGCCTCAGAATAATTTAGTTGTATTTTTTTACCGCTAATTCTAATTATGCAGAAAGTGTATTTTGTGTTCTTATTGCTTCACTTCTGCCATTTGATATGGCCTGAGAGCCTTGGCAGCGCACCTTTTCTGGAGGTTCGTTTGTTTATGCATAATTATCTGGCATCACCAGCAGCACCTAGGGCTCTTGCAGCAGTAGTAATCTCCCTGTTGCCCCAGAAACACAAGACACACACCAGCAAAACAGTGAAGTCATTCCCTTTGTCCTTGAGAGCCGTGGAGTCGAGAGGAGTGTGAGGTGTGTAGAAGCAGCATACGAAAAAAAATTCACTATGAGATGATGGGAATATGTTCCCACTATTTTGTAGTGCATATTCAAGTGTGTGATTGCCTGAAAGTAGACCTATAGTAGAGCTGAGGGGGAGTTATTATTCACAAATCCATTTTTTTTTTTTTTGTTATAATAGAAAGGATTTTTTCTTCCTTCTTTTTGTTTTTTTTTTTTTCTTTTTTCTATCTACCCAAAAAAAAAAAAAAAAAAAAAAAAAAATTATATTAATTTCCTTTTTATATATTATTCTGAACACAAAAAAAATAAAAAAATTATTTTTAAAAAAAAAAAAAAAAAAAATATTTTTTTCTGAAGTTTTTTCCCAAAAAAAAAATTTTCCCAAAAGGGGGAAAATCCTCTTTTTTAAAATTTTTATATTTTATTTTTAAAAAATTTTTTTTAATTTTTTTACTTTAATTTGGATTTAAAAAAAAAATTAAAATAAACTGTTTTTTATGTAATGTATTTTGACAAAATCGGTTTAATAGGGTTGCAGCTAATACTTATTATGTTGACTAATCTGTTTGATTATTTTCTTGATTGACCTATGAAATTTTTGGTCTATAAAATCCAAAATGGTGAAAAATGCTTTTCCAAATTATCCTTATAATTATCCTACAACTCAAAATATTCATTAATATCATAAGATAAAAAACCAGAAAATATTCACATTTAAGAAACTGGATAATAAAATTTTGCCTTTTGGTTCTTTAAAAATTACCCAAACCAATTAATCGATTATCAAAATAGCAGGCCATTAATTTAGTAGTTGACAAGTTATCAATAAACTCTTACGGCTCTGGTTTAATTGCTATTATCTAGAAATAAATCTTAAAATTAATCTAATTGTGTTGAATTTCATACATTAAATTTAAGAACACACTGAAGAGTAGGTGTTGGAACCCGGAGGGAATACGAACGTCTCCTCTGGTGTTGACTTCTACACCACAAAGGTCAGACAGTACTATGGGTCACATCATCTCCAGAAGCTCTTAGATAACTATTTATTATTTTGAGTTATATGCATGTGGTCCAGTAAGAAAGGAACAATTGTCAGAGGAGCAACACAATCAGCAGAATCATCACCAGAAGTCAATATGATTCCTGTAGAGCAGAGCGACAAACACAAAACTGCTAGCGCTGAACTTTATGTTGTCATTTGTTCTGTCTTTGTTCTATTTCTACTGATGTTTTGCTGATTGTTCATTTTGTTCTGTGGACAGCAGTTTTGGCAGGCAAGTGCAAAATGGGTAAAAAAAAAAAAAAAAAAAAAAAAAAGTAAACACACCCATTAAACAGTAATTTTTCTCCCAAATTCTCCTGCGTTGTATTTTAATAGACTACATGAATAAACATGCTCAAAGCGTTGACTTAAGAATGTTTCCATTCACAGTTGAGCTAGACAGTAAGCTCCAAAGTAACACTATTGATTTGTTTGTTTATTTTGTTTTAATGCTATCTAATTAGTGATTTCCAGTTAGCTGTGGCTACTCGCTGAAATGACACAACATTACGACAGGCAATGCTGAGCAACAACTATGCATGACTTATGTATGTGTTAAAAACACTGTAGCTGCAGGAGACTATGCGCGCACATGCCAGACCATAAATGTCACTCAGCTCAGTGTGGTCTGGTAAGACTCAACAGGCATTTACTTGCATTAGAGGTGTTAATAGTGGCGAACCAAAAGCACTCTGCAGATGATTGGATCAAATTCGGACTACGATTGCCGTGGTACTCAGTGTTACTGACATTACACGGTGTTCGAACATAACCGATTACTGTACATTACTCGCTCATGGCCCCCACCGTCGTTTTGCTTATTTAAAATTCTTTTTTAACATAAAAATAAAAAACATTTTGTTTATTTTCACATGGGCCCATGTCCATCAAATAAAAACAGACTGCGTTATCAATACTGAAAGTGTCTGCTCAGATTTACAGCACAAAGTAGGAATCACTTATTGCATGACGAGAGTAAGGAGAGTTGAATGACAAGATTTTAAGGAGGATTTGGTGTCAAAGCAAGAGGTTGAGGGATTAATCGGGGCAATTTTTTGACATTTTTTCATAATAGGCATCGGCCGATGCCTGAGCATATTAAGCCGATTAGCAAACAGGACATATCAGTGGGCAGCCCAGTGTTGGTGCTGTAGAATACGTGGGACTCCGTCCCTTGTGTCAATCAAATTGCCATTCTACCAGCAGACCTTAGATGTCGCCCAGTGGGCTAACCTCTGCAGGAGTACTTGAGAAGATCATTTGTTATTATTAAACTGTTATAGTTTATCAGATGGCAGAAAAAAGAAAACCACTTTCAGCTGACCTGAAAGCCCTGAAAGCGAAAGCACATATTTGGCAATACTTCATTTAACACCAATGCTAATAGGGAACCTGATAATGTTAATGAGGCAATATGTAAACTTTTGTTATGAAGTCATGTAAGTAAGCACTTTCAGACGGATATCTTTTCTTTTCAAAATGTTTAGTGTAAATGTCACTGATTTGTTAACCAGTGGGAGAATTTCCTCACCGTGGCATCCCTACTTCAGACTAACTAAAAATTATTAATACGTGCTGTCCTGCAGTGAGACGTCAACATGAACCCTTTCTGCCCCTTTTCTGCTTGACGAAATACGCTGCAGTGTCCTTGATTTTACTGCAGGTTTTCAAACTGAAAACACATTTACTGTAATCAGTACCAAAAAACTATCCAACAAATCGGTTGTGAATGGTTTCAAGGTGGCAAAAATGCAAAGCTGTAATTAAATCATACATTCTTTGAGTACAATGAGTAAATTGTTTGATTAAACAATTGAAGTAGCTGTTTTCAAGGCTTGGGAGCGGAGTCATCTCCAAGTTCAAATTAGTCATCTAAACCAACCCCCCACAGTTTATTGATATGGATGTCGATCTGTACGACGACTGAAATGTCCACAAGTAGGACCAGAAGATTCTGTGATAGAACCAAAACCAATCAGGTTGAGGAAGGCCCAAGACGAGGGCCAGAAACCGCAATCATGGCAGATCCATAAAGTACCGTCAGATACATTACATCCCAAGTTGACACCCCTCCTTCCTAATATCCTCAATAAAGGGTCCCCAGATCTTAAGACACTTAGTTGTCATGTAATTCAGTCATTTTTGAATCAAGGAGTGGAAAGTGATTCCACTCTCTCGGGTTAACCCTTTTTGCTATGACCATACCAAACATGAGGTCAAGGATTAGCCATCTACTGTATATGTTGCAGTACAAATGAAAAATGTCATCCCAGAAACTCTAGAGCTTGGGGCAAGACCAGAAACAATGGCCTAGGGTCCAGTCACCCTACTTATACTTATCACAGGCAGCAGAGACCGAAGGAAAGACTCTGTTCAGTATGGTCTTGCAAACTGCAGCTGATAGAGGACTTTAAACTGAATGAGTTGAAATCGAACATTGACGAGCATGCTTTAATCCTACCTAACCCTTTCACCCACAAATCATCCGATATCTCCTCGCCAGTATCCTTAATCCATGCCTCTTCAATGTGGAGAGAAGGGGTAGACCTCAAACAATTCTTAATTGATCTTTTGAGACTAATACAAACTGTGCTTGTGAGATTTAGAGTGGCTTTGTAAGGTTTGCAGGTCTTGCACCACAATAAGTCAGAAAAGAGTATTAATCCATTCAAATTTGCTTTGTGAATGTCCTGTAATTGTCTGCAACCATCTGCAATTCAAAAATGGAAGAACAAGACACTGTTTGTCAAGTCCCAAACCAATACATACATATATTAAAATGGAGCACAAACACTGGGCTTTAAGGCAGGAGGAGTTTAATTTCCTTGATTTCTTGCTCCATGAAAAGAAACTAAACAGATGCATCTACAGTGTTTAAATGAGGAAATTGCAGCCTTTTTTTCAAAAATGTGCAACAAAGTAAATAAATATTAAAATGGTTTAATGTATTCACCAAAACAGTGAGATATGTGTTCCAATGTGTCAGATGTTCAGCTGTGCACAGCATGCAGCAAACTGTATGTTTCTGCGAATGAACTCTGATTATGCAGTAGACACTAATGAAAGATACTTTTTTTTTTATAGATGGGAAGGATCTGTGAGTGAAATGGGAAGCTGCTTGCATTGCAATAGCTTAAAATATAAAATGTGAATGCGTGAGCATAAAAAATATAACAATGTATTTGATTATTTAAAATTTGTTTAAAGACATGCACCATTGTATCAGCATGACGCAGTAAAACTGACCAAAACTAATACAAAAATACTAGATCATAATGTAATTTGCGTATTGATGGTTGGATTTGGCATTTCAGACTCAGGTAGGGCTGTTGCAGCAAAGGAATTTCCTCTGCAGTGATAATAATTGGCTCAAGAGTGTGATATGTAATATTATCACAACTTTTTTTGCAAATTACTTCATTTATGCTGATTTTAATGATATATAAATAAGCTTTACTGTTAGGCTGTTATTATATATATTGTTGCTTTGTTTAAATGACACAGATGACAGTTAAAACTAATTAATCTGGTTGCTACGATATGGACTATCAAAATGTCGGTACATGGTAGAGTACTTGTTCTAGATGAAGGGAAGGCTAAAGCACGTAGGGGAGAGGACAGATCATGGGACGGTCCCGCCGGTCTGTGTGTATTAATTTCTCCTCCATTGTTGTTCAGTCCAGCACTTGCAGCCTACGTGGAGCATGTGATGGTTGGTTATTGTAGAGTTTTACCCAAAGTTGAACATTTTCACTCTCAACAACGAGAAAAAAAACACCACATCTGTGCAGCGCTCAGTGCAGTATAGACTAGTGAAGTAGAAAAATGCATTACTTCCATTGCAAAATATGAAAAAAAAAAAAAAAAAAAAAAAAAAAAACATGAACATGGTGGTTGTGCCGGTTGCTTGCCATCCCCTGTGGTTGGCTTGTCAATACTGCAGTTATTGTGAGCCCTAAATTCAAGTTCTGTATATTCATAAAACACCATGAAACGAAGCATAGATAAAGTTCAAGTGTAAGAATTCTATACATGTCCACTAAAATTTGAAATGAGATTGAGATGACGGATGTGGAGAGTTGTATGATCATAAGTAAGCAATCCAAAGCCAGTGGAAGTGAATGGTGACTTGGGAGTGAAGGAGAACTATGGTGACGAATTCTCTCTCCTCCTCCTCCTCCTCCTCCTCCCTATCCAGGCTTCCTATCCAGGTCAATACAAGCAGGCGCCACAGTGCAAACAGCCCAGGACACACCATGTAAAGCGACTCCACAACCCTCCATCCCCAACCCCCCTCGGACACTATTCGCCCTTAACAACAGCCATTGATTTTTTTTTCCTGATGAGGATCTAGCCGGCATTTAATCTAACATTGTAGCCCCTCGCTGTAGGACATGGCTGAGCATGTCATGCTAATCGATTGGTCACAGCAGCCACTGTAGGTTGAGCACTTAACTTTACGTCTGTTGATGAGAAGAATCCATCTATCTATCTATCTATCTATCGCTAGGTAAAACAGCAGTACGTATAGCATCTAAACACAATATAAATGTCTCATTCCCATGATTTTTTTTATTTCAAGGGCAAAGAACAGGATTATATTTAGCGCAAAAGCCTCTAAACCAGATGATAATTTGCATTTAGTCACAGCACTTCAAGGCACTGTACATGTTTGACTAAATGCACCATCAAGCCTCTTGAGTAGCCTATTCTTTACAGAAATCTGACTTGACCAATGGTGCTGCGATCAAAACACGGGTGGGTGTCCACCCATAATCCCTCTCTTTGTCTACTACAAAAACCCTCTTTAGGCAAGGACACTGGTTTTTAATACTGCCATATGCAAATTGTTGCATTGAATTTGCATTTTTAAGTATTTCAAGCCCTGAGATTCACTGGCTTCTCGGGGCACGCTGATCACACACTTTTGCACCTCTGCCAATCACATTTCAACATTCTTATGCTTTTAACAATGACTCAGAAATGCATATGAATTTAATTATGCCCAGAATTAAATTATTTCCATGTGGGGGACAAAATATGTTTGTATAACTGCTTTTGCACCATCCTTAGCTCTTAACTATCCAGCTAAATTTACATCTTTCTCACTTTTACGAACACTATCTGTGTGGTCAGCCTCAATTAGAACACATTACCACCACTTATTACTCAGCATGAAGCCGCTCAAATTCAGCTGAAAGTGCACAAGACTTGTTTAAGGATTGAAATGTGTGTTATTTCTATTGTGCTGCACAATTATTTCTTAATCTTACTGCACTGAAACACCACATGAGTTGTGAACATGACATGGCATAGAAAGAGAATGAAACAGAGGAAAGATAAATACATAAAATACACAACACTATAGCATCTGTACATGCTGCACGGACACAGATTATTAATAAAAGAGGAAATGCACAAAATCCCTGGTTTCTGTGCAATCAATGAATTTTCTCACTTGTTCAACTTGGCATTATTCTATCAACAACCATGTAGTGTAAAACATAAAACAACACAGAAACATTTTATCTAGGTCTCCGTTTCATCATGCACAGCATCTCCATCACCAACTAAATAAATAACTAACATACAGACTGCATCCTCATTGTACATCAAACACAGTCCATATTACATGTGACAAGGCTGGCAATTAACAATTTCTCTCACTCTGGATTCAAACCATAAAAAAATATGATCAAGGCTGGTTGATATCCACAGACTATGCATAATTTATGTGGCTAGTACAAAATACCGTTCTGTTGCAGTTCTGTTCATTCACTCAACTAATTCATTGAAATAAAACGTCCCAAAGGGATATCCGTGTAATCAAGCCTAATCCCGGATTGATTTGAGAGCAGTCGAAGACAGAAAGCTGGAGAAATCTGGGAAAGCTCTCTGTCACAGGAGGAAGACTGCAGGAAGCCGGGTGATCGAAAGAAACACTTCTGGAAGATCCAGTTTCAAATGAGATGATAACAATATAGCTCCAGAAAATACACTTGATGGCATACGAATGAATGAAAAGTGATGTTTGTTTAATCTTGAAATGTAGAAAATTTAGAAAAATAATTTAGCCACAAAATTTGGAAGTACCAGTCACTTTCTTTCTTTTTTTTTTTTTTTTTTTTTAAATATCCAAAATCGTACCACCTTTTTCCTGAAGGTCCTCAGGGCTATTGGTTATATTACCTTAAAGTGTTCACACACTGATTTGACTGAGGTATGTGTGTGTGTGTGTGTGTTTGTGCTGGCATGTGTGCATTTATTTATTCTGGTACTACTGAAGCTGTACACTGTCTCTGGCAGAAATAAAGCGCAAAGAAGAAAGCTGAGATTCTAGGATATACTCCAAAAGAAAATACAGGAACAGCAGGCACAGAGTCTCTCTCGCCGATTACATGAGAGAAAATGCAAGCAGTGAAAGAAGAAAACAGGTTTCTGTCAAATTTTTATGTTTAATGCATGTTTTATATTGACGATACACACAGAGGAACTGCCAGAAATAGTGGTGAAGAAGGGAATGCTCAACTGATGCATTTTAAAATACTAATTAGTAAGATGTATTTATTTTACTTTTCTTACTGTTAAAAAATTGCATTTACTACTTTCACTACGTTGCAATAATTTATTAATAATTTTGGATGCATTTTCTTTCTCAACATAATGCCAAAACAAAAACAGAAGGAAACAGAATATCATCCACATCCTTTAAATCTGTTAACCTGATCCTTAACCACCTTTTCTCACCATTAGTGCAGCAGTGGGGACAAATTATGGTCCCTGTCTTTGTCTTTGTCGCAATTACCCTCTCGACACGCTCTCCTCTACCCTCACATGGCTACACAAGGGCTTCATAAACGAAAGGACTTCTCGAGGAGCTTCACTGCATCATTATCCTTTCCCACGGACCCTGCAGCCTCAGCTTGTCCCAGTTTGACTAACACACGGCGGACTGAATGTTCTTCTTTGTCCCCTCGCTGTCGCCACCAGAGACGGGGCAGCAGAATCAAGAACGTTTTAAGCAAGGTGATACTGAATATATATATATATATATATATATATATATATATATATATATATATATATATATATATATATATATATATATATATATAGAGAGAGAGAGAGAGAGAGAGAGAGAGAGAGAGATATTTTTTTTTTATTTTTTTTTTACCTATTGGTAAGTCACACTGATTAACCAAACTTCTTTTTCAGAGTAAATCTATTTCAATCCACATTTGGAAACAAAATAAAAATTACAGAAAATTTCTTACAAGAAAGGAGCTAATTCATTTACATAACTAAATCTGGCTCATTGTTGTTCTCTGCTATCACATTAGTGAGAAATAAATAAAGTGTGCTTCATCTAAAAGGCACACACTAAAGTTTAGCAACACTGTCTGTGCTGTTTTATGCTTTCAGCTCAGGTACAGGAATCTGTAAGTCAAGTATCAGAAGGTCATCAAGCTCCATCTACTGACAACATACTGTATGGACAATACAAATCTGATGCAAATGTGCACATCATACCAAAGACTGTTACATGAGTGGTGCATCAATTGTTTTACTGCATTTCTATTCTGAAGAAACACTTAAGCATTCCTATTTAATGGGGGAGAAATGGCTGAATGTTTTCTTAACACAGGAATGCCTTCATCATCTCTGTCTGCTTTGATTTAAAAACATGTACTTAATAAAACCTATAATATAACATATTTAACCAACGTCAGCCAACTAATACCTTATATTTTTCTAGAAAATAATTATAAAAACCTGACATATCTTACAAGCTTCACTGTTTTCCAATCCTGTGTAATACTTAAGTGTCAATGTGTTTGTCTGTCAACTCATTCAATTATATATTATTTGGACATTCTGAGTACAAAAAGGGCTGCACGGTGGTGCAGTGGTTAGCGCTGTCGCCTCACAGCAAGAGGGTGGCAGGTTCGATTCTGGCTTGCGGCTCTTCTGTGTGGAGTTTGCATGTTCACCGCGTGTAAGCGTGGGTTTTCTCCGGGTACTCCGGCTTCCTCCCACAGTCCAAAGACATGCTGTTTAGGTTAACTGATCACTCTAAATTGCCCGTAGGTGTGGATGTGAGTGTGAATGGTTGTCTGTCTATATGTTGTCTTACTCTATGTGCCCTGCGATGGACTGGCGACCTGTCCAGGGTGTACCCCGCCTTCGCCCTATGCCAGCGGCCCCCGCGACCCCTAACGGGATAAGTGGTTGACGATGGATGAGTACAAAAAAAACCGACCATCTCAAAGACAAACTTTTGGTTACTGAATACCGACACTGAGCAGTTCAGAAGTTTGCTGGCGCCATCTACTGATCTCACATGGCCAATACAATCAAATGCAGTTTGGCCAGTTGGCAAGTGCAGAGCTCATTTATGGTGCAACCACCACAACACCGAGATTATGGCCTCTATAATGTGTTCAGCAAAGTGAGCACAGACCTAAATCTAAAATGAGAGAATTAAATCAATTAAATTAAGGGGATTTCACACCTGATCAGAATGTTTCAAATTTACAGATTATACCTCAATGTGCTGCAAGACAGAAAACCAACATTTTCCTGGCTATATTAGACGGGTCATCTGTCTCCCTCTACTCATCACATACGGTGCAGTAAGGCCAAAGAAAATCAAGGGCAGTAGCTTGCATCAAACACTGCAACTATTACCAAGATTTTTCTATTTTTTTCCCCCATTCGACTGTTTTCAAAGATGTTTCTAATCAACTTGATGTTAAAAAACCCATTTAGTCATATCTGGAGCAGCTAATAGAAAACAGGCCAGATTGCCCTATTTGGACAGACGATATGAAGAGTGTTGATCTTCATCCAGGCTCTGGCAAAACCACACCATCAATTAGTTACTGAAAACTGAATCATCAAAAAAAAAAAAAAAAAAAAAAAGAAAATCCAGGTCAGGTTTTCTTTGGTTCATCAGACACATTTCCTGTACAAAATGACTAAACCTTACTCTACATAATCATCTCAATCCATTAATGTAAGGCATCAGCAGGCTGAATTGCTGAAAAAGTTAAAGAGGTTATCTGGTGTCATCTAGTGGCCATGTAAGGAAATTAAAATATAGGGCAAAACGCTCAGCACACTGCACATTTCAGCAACTGATTACCTCTCAAATCCAAGCATCCCTACAAATACTGTAGTAAATATCATTACTGACAATACTAAAAATAAATAAGTGTTAGGTCCATCTGCCCAGCCTCACATTAGACTAATGAGAACATCAAAAAAAGAAAAATTAGTCACAGCCAACATAACTTGTAACTTGTAAATTATTTTACAAGTGTCTCCCTGTCGTAGCGCTCATAGCTGAAGATAAGAAAGACAGAAGCAAGGAAATATGTATTTGTAACAGAGGATAGAAAACAAGCAGGGAGGAGTCTTTTGAAATTCATTCTTTGGCAAATTATTTAAGGCAGGCAGCCTAAAACAACTCCCATGCAAGCATATCCTCTAACAGTGAGATGCAACACACTTCCTGCAGCCCCACAAGTCTCAGCATTACTTCAGATTATTCCAATTATTCAAGAAAATGTGAAGAGCCAATCTACTCAACTCCTACTTTCTACAAAAACAAAAACAAAAAAAAATAGTGTGTGCGTTAGTAAGAGTGATAGACATAGGCAATCATCTTTCATTCATTTTCATGAGCTTCCACTACTCTTAACTTCTCACTGTCAGCGCTGCTCCACTTTTCGGTTTAAAAGGCAAGAGTAAATGTAGCTTAGCCAACCAGATTGATGTGTTAATCAGCCTAGTCCTATTTATAAGTGTATTAAATTACATTATATAAAATTATGCTTTCTAATAATAAAAAAGTTACATTTTAAACTGGGACAAGTACATGTCTTGAGGGCTGTGTTTAAAATGATAATATTAGCATAATTTTATGAACAGAACTTGAACTTTCTCAATTATGGCTGTCTTCAAATGAAAAATGCCAGTGTGAGGGGAATCGGTGTGAGCGCAATGTGAATATCTAAGTAAAAGCTCTATGTAAAGGGCTGTGGTATAATGTTAAACTTATCTTGACAGTTTACTTTACACCAGGCTTGTATAACCTGATCCTGTTCACTCCGTTGATAAACTTAATCCTGAATCAACTGTTTTGGTTAGCATTAGTTCAACTTCATCTTGCATCCTTACTGAAATATATATCCTGTCACCTAACAATACCAATCTGTAAATATACACAAGACTCAAAACCTCAATGAGGAATTTTCCTCACTAAAGTCTTATTAACTTACAAACCTACTAACAGCAAACAACTATTGTTAATTAATCATGCTACTGTATGTGCCCATTAGCCCCCATTCAGTTTTACATGCAGGTCATATTTCATACATTGTACAGCAAGTAAAAAACACCTGTATAACAGCCTGCAATCAGTACTATCTGCTGAGACCATGTCAGAGAAGCATTTCACTCTTAACCCTAAGAGATCAGTGGGGCCAGTGTCGATCCTGACAGTAGCCACACATAGTAGCCATTTAATTGTAGTGAGACCATTTTTTTAAAACTTGACATCACTGTATAAAATGACCTGTGCTGACATCTAGGATAATCACAGCCCCATGAAACTTTACAACCACAAACTAGAGACCTAGAGCATTCAGAGGATGGGTGACTTTCCTAGCTAGATTGAAAATAAGGGGTTTCTGGGCAATTTTCAGAACAGAAGTGCTCGCTATCCAATCTCTGAAAAATGCAATTATTGCAGAAGTCTCAAAATGTCAAAAGTTTCCTGTGGTGTTTCCTCAAGCTCTTGGTGCCTTAATGCAGTATTTTGGAGGTATTACTGATCATTTTTATCAATTCTCTATACATAAAAATGGCAAAATTTAGCACCAAAATCTGTGTAACAAATTATATCAACCCAAATATTGCTCCAACAATTTAGAGGCATAATAATAATAACAACAATTCAGCACAACACTACAAACCATGGGCTGTACACAATTAACGAGTATCACCTCATGTTACCAACCTGTAAATATACATGACAATAAATAAACAAGTCAGTGAGCAAACTTCCTCACAAAGGTCTCGTTTCATTACAAACCAGCAAGCAGTCAGCTTTAGCTAGCCAAGCTACTCTGTGTGTCCTTTGGGTGCGCATTAAGTTTGACATACAGGTGATATCTGATACACAGCACAGCCATAAAAGTTTCATAAACACACCTGTACAGAGAAGAATGCCACTCAAGGTAATTAGTACCACGGATAATTTAAAATATACCAAGAAAATACAGCACAACACCACACACTGCAGGCTGAAGACAATTAAAGAAAGTAAGGTTACACCCAATACAGGCAGTTAGCTAGCAAGCAGTAGCAGTGTGACAGCTAGCATCACTTACAGCAACAGTGAAAGAGCTTCAAGTATTTTCAGCACAAAACTTGCCCACAACTTTAGCCAACAGCATAAAAAGGTGTCAAAATTGACTCACCGTTTTGACGATAAGTCCACATCAGAGAGAGCACCATCCGCCTGGAAGTGGTTGATAACGTTATAATGTTAGCAGTTATCCAGGCTGCAGTTACGTCTCCGGTTGGTTGGCGGCGGGGAACGTGGAGAACGTAGTCGCCCTAAAAACTATGGTATCCTGATAGAACCAAACTATTAACTGTTTATATCAGTACAAATAATATCGACTGCACAGTTAGGAGGACTTTATAGCGTTCGCCGACCACACACGACCAGCGTTTAACAGCCAAACAAAGACGACCAGAAATGACACTCGTCGAGTTTGATATTGGTCGTCGCGAGACGGTAACCCGTAAATTGCGATAACGTGCAAAAAAAAAAAAGTCTCGCGAGATTTGCTGACCGACAACCTGTCCTTACCTTAACCTTTCCAGGTCAAAGCCTGACCTCAATTTGCGTGTTGCCTTCGAGCCACGACCTTCAGTAGCAGCCTTCTTTTCATGATATTCCTGGAGTTATATGAGTAAGCGCTTATGACACACTATTTGCTGCCATGCAATGCAACTTGGTAAAACAGAAAATCAACAATGAAATCCTCATCATGTCACATTATCTTCATATGCAGATGCGCTTTGTCTAATTGACAAGAAATCATAGATCACTTTCAGGGCTTTTGTCCGTGTTGATGAAGATGGTTTGATATAAGCTCCAGAACAGCTAGGCTTTTAATGGCCTTTCTCAGCTGTTGTTCCCAAGGTCAGAAACAAAACACAGTACCAATTTGTTTTTACGATACAGGATTTAGAGGCAGTGTTCCAAATTAGATCATTTAAGGTTCGTTGAAAAATTATGCAGCTTAATTAGGCCTTCAGAGTAATTAAAATAAAAAATAACAGAAGTAATACTAGCTTTTAAAAGGCTTGTTATTCTCAAAATACAGTCAAAGGTCAAGGGAGGCTTATATTTTGGGTTTATTGTGGGCCTACTTTTAGGTTGGAGAGTAATTTTGTGATTTATTATACCTTCCCAATAAGTCCCTCCACTGAACCGTCAGTAAAATCAGCATCACTATCTGTTGAATTGTTGAACTGTTACCATTACAGCCAGGGGAGTCACCACTCATTAAGAAGAAGAAGAAGAAGAAGAAGAAGATATTCCTTTATTAGTCCCACTCGGGGAAATTCAATTTTTTTCACTCTGTTGTTAACTTATACACATACATGCACAAACAGGACCATATACATGCAACAATTGGAGAGATGTCAGAGTGAGGGGGCTGCTCCTGACAAGCGGCCCGAGCAGTTGGGGGTTTGGTGCCTTGCTCAGGGGCACCTCGGCAGTGCCCAAGAGGTAAACTGGCACCTCTCCAGCTACCAGTTCACACTCAGTTCTTGGTCCACGTCGGGACTTGAACCGGTGACCCTCTGGTTCCCAAGCCAACTCCCTACAGACTGAGCTACTGCCGCCCTCAGCTATGTTTACATGTACCAGATTTCTCCAATCTGATCTGAACCTTGGTTAATCGGAAATTCCAAATCCACTGTTTACATGGACACTAAATAAAAGGATCTGATCATGACGTATGTACACATGCACCGAGTGTTTAATCAGAATAAATCCTTTGGGCATGCGCAGAGTTTTCTGGAAATAGTAGAAGAAGAGGCGGAAACTGAAACTTCCACTTATGTTGTAAACAAACGTTGTGTTGTCTACATGTCCTCAGCTTGTTTGATCTTTGTACCCCACACATTTTCTTTTCCTCTATTCTGGCGCAGTGTCTGTTTATGTAGGTTTTTTTTTTTTTTTTGTAATATGGACCTTCATCGGGTGTTTGAATGCACACTTTTCCTTTTGCCCAAAAACGACACACTGCCGCAAAGGCAGAAACGCGTCACGCTGATTTAGCGCATATGTGCAGTGGAAATAATTTTACCCCAACCAGGAAGACATGATCCGAATGGGTGTGTACACGGATGCCGATCAGAACAACGATCGGCATATACCAGCTCTCTCATTTGGAATGAAATTTGACATATTTACATGACGCATTTTTAATCTGATTGTGCCTTTATTCCGATTATTTGTGTCCATGTAAAAATAGCTAGTGAAACAGGAAGGATATGAAAAAAGTTCAGTTAGTGTTGCAATTCCCACTGCCAACCAGCAGAGGTCAGTAAATGTCACACATGGCTCCATTTCCAAAATGTTGTTCCTCATAATAAAAAAGTGAGGCTTTTTTCTCCAGCTCCCTCTGGTGAAACCCATTCTCCTATGTTTTTGTTTTTGTTTGTTTTGTTTCTGTATTTTTGCTTCTGTAACCTCATTGATGACCCTGTTTGTCTTATTTCAGTATGAGCTGTTAAATATAAATAAAGAAATAGTTTTAACCTGCAGTATCTTATGAAGAAACATACATATACAACAAAATCAAAGTCATATTTTTTGATGATTTTTTTGGATTGATTTTAAACAAAACCAAACTTCCTAACGGCTGAAAAACAGCAGAGTCCCAGCTCCTCTGAATCGACGTTGAGTCGCTGTTATTAAAGATGGCTGTGAATTAATCATTAAATCATATACTGTAGGCAAGTTTTAGCTTTTAAATATCTTCAAATATGTGATCTGCGGCCACCCACTTCCTCTGAATGAAATTACCTAAGGTACCTACAATTTTTCTCAAGTGAGTATAGCCAGGTAAAAGAATCGAGCCACCCGTTAAAAGGCAACAGAATACAGGAAATGACAATTACTTTTAAAAATGTTAATTTCTTCCTATGCCCATGGCTGGAGCAGTAAACAGAAGACATTCAGTCACTGTTTAATCACAATGTCAAACTTGTCTTATCTCTAATGAGCAATAATGGAATGAAAAAAAATAATACAGAACATAAAACACATACAGGATAAAACAACTTGTTTCCAAGCTTGGACTATCAGTCGATTTAAATATTTAATTTTGATTAACTGCATGATTATCTTTAGTTAATCATAATTAATCACACATTTTTCTCTGCTCAAAATGTAACTTAAAAGAAGATTTGTACATTTCAACATAGGAGTGGGCAAATATGCTGCTTTATGTAAATGCATGTATATATCTATTATTGGAAATCAATAAACAACACAAAACAAGGACAAATGTTATCCAGAAACCCTCACAGGTACTGTATTCAGCATAAAAAAATATGCTCAAATCATTACATGGCAAACTGTAGCCCAACAGGCAACAACAGCTGTCAGTGTGTCAGCGTGCTGACTTGACTATGACTTGATCCAAACTACATGTGATTATCATAAAGTGGGCATGTCTGTAAAGGGGAGACTGGAGGGTACCCATAGAAACCATTAACATTCATATATCTTGAGGTCAGAGGTCAAGGGACCCCTTTTAAAATGGCCACGCCTGTTTTTCCTCTCCAAAATTTGGCGCACATGTGAATGAACAGACACACACGCTGCGAGTGTTGAGGTTACCAGGAAACAGACACAGTAGGAACAAACAGAGCACCTGTTGTCTTGCAAGACAAAACAAGTGTTTGTGTGTATGTGTGGGTCACTACTATGAATATTACAGTGGAGAAGATTTTTTTGGTTTTTACCATCCTCTGCACAGTTTGTATTCAGCTGCCATTGTTTGGTTTTCTGCTGTCTTACTCTATTAATACATATTAATGTGAAGCTCCATGATTTCCTGAAGGTAACTTCACCTCCAACAAAGCACCACTGTGACTCCTTGTGGTCAAAGATGGAAGTGCAACAGACATTGCATAATCCTGCACAGTACTTCATGAAGGAAAGATATATATAATCCATATATATATATATGATTTTGTGAATTAATCATGTGATGTCGTGAATGTTATCAATGCTAACAATAGCACCAAGCAGGACAAAATGTCTAATATTTCTGTTGAACTGTATAAGACAATAATTAGGAGTTAACAGTTGCTATAAGTTTCATACATGTGGGTCAGTACAAGCCTACTACACCTACTATGTTGTAAAAGCCAAAGTGAAACTTAAAAGCAACATGTAAAACTGAATGAAACGTCATGTTTTGAATACATAAAAAAAAGCCTTCTTTAGGTTTAGGCAACAAAACTACAGCTTCTTTAGGTTTAGGCAAAAAAAACTTCAACTTATTTAGGTTTAAGCAAAAAAAAACTACAACTTCTTTAGTTTTAGGCAAAAAAACTACAACAAACAGATTTGGGCAATAAAATTACATCTTTTTAGGGTTTAGGCAAAAAAAACTACAATTTCTCTTGTAACTGCTGGGTCAGCAAATTATCACTAGCAACTGGTGCCTCTTCAGGTCACCTATGAAAGCAAGAGTGCCTGCTTGTTGGTAGTTGTTTGATGCCTACATTATGTGATTCTGCCTATAAATACTGCATACAACAACATGGTAAGTGTCATTCATTGATGGGTTTGTAGTAGGAATACATTAAAAAAAGGAAGGCATGTACTTTCGAGCTATAGAAAACATTAAGTTTTGTTATATCTCTTGTTATAACTCGACATTTTGCTTTTCTATTACCTGCTTCTGTTGCAGAAAGTAAGAACAGCAATCACAGGTGCAGTAATGTTATGTTGCATTTCCAGTGATAATAACTTCTACTGTGAATGGAGGGAAGACGTTCAGAGGGTTCATCTCAAGATCTATACACCTTGTGCCTGCGGTATTTCCCCTTTACTGCGCTCCCTGACTCAAGACTAGTTTTCAGTCACAATTTTCAAATTCCACATTAAAATTTTTCATATATTTATAATCTGTAGCTTGGAGTACATTCGTCATAAATGACAATATGATCAGGTGGGGTTTTTTTTGCCTGTAATAAAACAGATAAATTTGTTACATCATACATCAGTTTACAGAAAGTCACCTGAAGTAAAAAGACAGCAAAAGAAGACACATTTTTTTTTTACAAAAGCAATTAGCCTTTTTTAATCTTACATTGCATTGAAAATTTACATAATAGATTCATACATTTTACAAATAATTTCATCATAAAAATATATTTCTGTACAAAACACTTTTTTATTCTATATTTCATCTTTTTTTTCAAATGGTGAATATTTCCAATGTCCCCAGGCAGGAACAGCTTTAAGTCTTTCAAATCACGTGGGTCTTATTGCGGTCAGTCAGTAGGAAAAGCTTGTGGCAAAATAGACTGAAGCTTAGAAAAAAATGACTTCTGATGAAGGGGAGCGCTGGAGCAGGTGCATGTGTGTGTGCGAGCATGTATGTGTTTGAGAGTGTGTGTGTGTGTGTGTGTGTGTGTGTGTGTGTGTGGCGTGTGTGTAGATGACAGGGAGGGTCCCATGGTTTTTGGTAGGCACTGTGTCAGATCCATACCGAAAAAACAACAACAACAGCAACGACGACGACGACAGCAGCAGCAACAATCAATCCAAACTGTAATAAGAAACAATGTCACCATAGCGATGCAGTGCGGGACAGTCGCAGCAGTGATAAACAAGGAAGCCGCAGCCACCATTGCTTTTAAATCAGTAATGACTTTAAAAGGAGTTTTCTGTCGGCTGGTTGCATTCGGCGCCTGTGGTCACGACAGCAGGGGTTCTAAAAGCAAAGTGGATGTTTTTGCTCACCCTGACACCCAAACTCATTAAAAACAACTGGTATTCATCATGTGTGGGACTTCAACTTCAGTTTTAAACCTTTAAAGCAGGCTCTCCAAAAACAAAATAAAGTATTTTTTTCTGAGATGGGCACCAAAGCTGAAAAACAGCAACTCATGCGCATTGATGCATGTATTCCTGTCATGTGGGGACCAATTAATGTAGATACGGTTTACGGTGCTCAACTCTTACAATATGACAAAACTATATGGATGATATGCATGGTGCCAAACAATATCAGACATCTCTTTGTTCAGCAGTGGTTCACATACACATGAAACCATCAGAAATGCCAAAAAAATAGCTACCAGCCAAGCAACACTGAGCTGAGATTATAAGGCTATGTCTTCAAGAAATAAAAATAAGTAAAAGCGAGGGGAAATACCGAATCTCAATGGCCTCAGTTTTGTGTTTGGATTTACTCAATTGTCGACGTGAAATCTTTAATCTTCTCCCAAATGTTCAGTCTGTCTTAAAGCTTCAGTGTTTCTCAAATAAATGATATTCAAGGCCTTTTTTACACAAGCAAAACGCTGTCATTAAAATCTGCTGTGCAATGCATATTAAGTGCCGCAGGTAGTACAAACTTTTTGTTTCAAACTTAAAATGAAAGAAAATAATGTGCGGCAATTTAAAATTTATGTGGATTTTGGTACAAGGGCAAATAAAACCTTAACTGAAAAAACAGAATGACTGAGATCTCAGACATTTCAGTATTGATTTGCGAGATATCTTCAACACGGGGAGAAACTTCAGAACCAAGACCCAGTGATACACAACCTGGAGGTGAAATAGTGGAGATGATCATTTTAAGATTTACAGAGGTTTTTATGAACAAACAAGGTTAAAACCTGTATATTTTGCAACTAAATCAGATCATGATTTCATTTATAGTTCACAGACGAACCCATTGGAGACATCCGGAAATTTATGATGAGAAAATACAAACATGAACTGGCAGACAAATTTTTTACGAGGGTTGAAATATCATCCAAAAAACACGTTGGGCAGTTCACCAGCAATTATCACGATTATTATTAATAGCATTTTAATGTCTCTCTCTTTTTACCGTGGCCTTGTGAGAGACTTCGATCAGAGTCGGAGCTAGACGAGAGTTTGGCTGTGTGTAATCAAACACCGTCGAGAGCTGGGATGTTTCTGCGTTGCCATGACAACGCCGAGTGTGTCGACATCTCTGAACTTGAGAGTTTTGATGTGCAAATTTCTGTGGCATCATATCACCAGTTAGGTTGGAAAAACAGTGCTGTTACTCTAGCAGATCATTAAAAAGTAGTCTGTGTCACAACAGTGGCAAATGTGGAGGACATATACAGTATGGGTTTGTAAAGGTTCCAGTGGAGGGAAAACAGCCATAGCACAAACTCCTCTGCTGTAAATGGTTAAGAAATGTGCCACCTGTTATGAAACATTAACTTTAAAAAGCATGATTGTTGCTGGCAAACCTTGCATCTCAACAATAATGACAACAACAATACCATTAACACTCATGATTGCCTCAATGGGGAAAGACAGTGATGGTGAGAGGAACTTCACGTTACACAGGAAACTAAAATAAACCAATCCCATGTTACAAAGGAACCAAAATACTGTGTGACTTCTGTGAACAGCACATAGTTGTAATATCTTTTATTCTGATATTTCTTTTTTTTTTTTTTTTAACCTAAAAACTCTCTGCTATAATCCATCTTTCCCCTTCAGCTCCGCCCGCCCCCCTCCCCTGTGGTAAATATATAGCACAAAAATATAGGTGGTGAATGCTCCCGAATATATATGCAATAGATTTACAGATCAGAAGATTCTGCAGCAATAACAAAGAAAGAAGATAAGCACTCGCAGAGTGCAGAATTACAGTGGAACTGTGTCCACAATCGTAGGGCTACGACCCTGTTTGTCTTTCTTTGAGCCTGTCTGTCAATGTATGTCTCAGTCCGTCTATAAACCTGTTAATCTGTGTTCAAACCATAAATCTGTCTGTGGAGTAATAGATGATGGTCCGCAGCAGTCTTAAGACCCTGCTTGTCTTGAACCTCCTTGTGTGTCTTAATACCATCTGTCTTTCTGTCTCTACAGATTCTCGTTAGTGTGTGTACCTGCCATCTTCTCTGTCTGGCATTCATCCTGTCAGTTCCCCTCTAACCTTTCTATCCGTCCCTGTGATAGTCCATCTCTCAGTGGGTAGACAGGTAGTGTTCCTGTAAAATGTGCTTTAGTGCCAGAGCTTTCTCTGTTTCTCAAAGTCTCTGTCTTTGTTAGTCCACCAGAGTCCTCTGTATCCATTCAGCGTCTTTCTCATCACAATCCATTTAAATTCACAGGATCAGGAACATCTTTCCTCAAGGCCATATTCTGTCTGATCTGATTCATTTTGTAGAGGGAAGGCTGACCTCTCTCAGCGGCTGATTTCAGGTTAGACAGGCTCTGATTGGCGTGTGTTAGGATTTTTAAGATCTCATCTTTCCACTTGAGAACTCCCTTACTCTGCCTCCGGGTCAGTTAGGGGTTTCTTCGTCTCCTCGGCCTCCCCTCTTATCCGCTGGATGTTAAGGAGCAGTTTATCCATTAGATGAGTCAGTCTCTCCTCATCTGTTCTATTAGTGCTAGCTCCCCTTTAGACTCCTTTTAGTTTTGCTTTGCTCTAATCCCAGTTCAGTTAGGATTACAGCTCCATCTCCACGGCTGCCCTTATCCTTTGCTTAGTCTCTTTTCAAAGCAACTTTGGCTACTGTCTGCTAACATTAGCCGTTTTAGAGTACGCTTTCATAGAAAAAGATAACTGGTAATACCAGCCTCTGGTTGTCATAAAGACAGGAGGTTGTCCCGTCTGGTTGCTAGGGTGTTGTATTCCGTGGTCGTTGTAGAAATAGGCTCCGGTTCACAACTAGTCAGTGTGGTTAACTGATGCTCTGCTGGTGACAGCGTCTTTTGCTGTCAGATATTTAGAAACCGTTTTCTTTGCTTCACAGTGTCACACGTTCCCATCTGTGGCCATTTTGCGTCTGTTCCTCGCAGTAAGGATACATCTGGGGACACGCCGTGGGACAAATCAACCCATTTTTGTAGTGCAGTTTATCTCCGTGATGTAGAAATATGACCAAAGCTGATGATGTGCTCTCTCTCATCAGGCAAGGCGCTGAGAGCGGGTCATTCTCTCCAAAGCTCTGTGTGAAATAGAAAACTCGGCACTGGGTTATGGTGACATATTGTGATAACCGAACAAGCAGCTCGTGAGTTAATCATTATCACTGGTATTAGAGACAGTGAGCAGGGCTAAATAAGAGGTTGGACTATAATGGCTGCATCTGATTGAGAATCAAATCATAAACTGTTCATGACCAGCTGAGTCTTGGGGTTAGAGATGGAAAATAGCCGGTATGTTGCATCCTTGATGTCACATCTCACTGTGAGTTCACATTGGCTGTGTTGCATCCGTCAAAGGCAGCAGACATTTTGTGTTCACATTTATTTAGATTCCATCTGCGGATACAAAATGCTGTGAATGAAAGGAGCCGACGCTGGGTTTTGGTTTCGAGTGGACAGTTTTCCTCTCTGCTTGTGGGAGCTCAGGTTTCTGAACTGGGACTGAAGGTATTTTCTGATCAATGTATAGACCGCACTGCCATCGATGTCGAGCTTTGAGTCGAAGCACGCGGCCTTCCCCTCCTCAGCCTCACGCCAATTGTGGTCCCATTAGATATCTGAGTCATTAAGTTCAAGTGAGGATAATCAATCCTCAGACCATGGTGCAGACAGTATTTAGATTCGGATCGAATCTTACAGCCTTCCCCTCCACAGCCTTGGCGTTGGTGTTGTACATGGGGTTCTCGAAGGCAGCCTGGCCGTTGTTGTTTTCATGGACTGAGCAGCCTGTGTACTGTGTTTTTGGTGTGGTTCTGTGGAAAAACAAAACAATAGTAAAAAATATGAAGTAATACGCTATTAGAGTGATAAAATAGTTCTAATTGCCAATTAATATTAACACAACTGGGTAGCCAGTGGAGAATAGTGAAAGCAGTTTTGGGAGTAGAGGCATAGTAAACAAGCTTTAAGAAGGATTAGAGACTGCTGTGCTTTTTAGGAAGCCAAGTGAGATTCCTATCAGCCCATCCAAAACTAATTCCTTCAGCAAGCTTTTTTGTGCGATATTAACAGCAGAACAGAAGTTATTTGCATTTGCTAACAATGTGAACACCAGTCAATTGTGCTTAAATCATATCTCTGAAAAATCCAATTTAACAGCTCCTAAACAGAACTGTTTTGCAGCACAGTTCCCAATAGACAATGACTTGACTGTCTCTTAGCACCTCAACAACCAAACCACTGAGGCAGCTACAATGCCTTTCAACATCTTTGTATGACAATAATGAAAAACAGAGGTGAAGTAACAATGCCGTGACAGGGACGTATTCTTTTCTACTGCTGAAATCTAGCAGAAATACACTTTTTATATTAAGCAAATACCTTTGTTTGTAGAGATAGAAGCCGAAGCCAGTGAATATGAGAGCGAAGAAAGGCACCAGAATAGCAATAGCCACAGAACTGCTGTTGGTACCGAGCTGGGGGGGTGGCGAGTTCTGACTCTCTGACATATTCAGACCTGCGACATACAAGGAAATGAATCGTCATTCTTCACACAGTAAGACTGGATGACACAATAAAAGGAGAGTGATTGCTTTAACGTCATCAAAACAATGATTTTGATTTTTTCAATATTCTTCAACATAGCAAATAGGTGTACCAGTCGCTAAAAGCACCATAAAGTGAAAGAAAAACTTAAATGCTACACGTTCTGACACATAAACCTGAATGAAACATTCAGAGCACAAACAGAAACAGCTTCTTCAGGCCTAGGCAAGAAAACTACAACTTCTTTAGGTTAAACTTGGTTAAGTTCAGGGGCCTATTTTAACGATCTATAAAACATGGTCTAAAGTGCATGGTGCAAGTGCATTTAAGGCACGTCTAACTCCACTTTTGCTAACTAAACAGCACATGATCTGGGTGCAAAGTAAGGCACAAGGGGCAAAGAGGTTGTATTTAGTGTCTTAATTACCGTGTTTTTCACAGTATAAAGCACACTTAAAATCCTTTAATTTTCTCAAAAATCATCAGTGCGCCTTATAATCGCGCCTTATGTATCAATTCTGGTTGTGCTTACTGACCTCGAACCAATGTTATGTGGTACAGGGCGCTCAAAAATCTGTCAAAATATTTTATTACGACTTTGGTAAGCTACGAAGCCGCACCGCTGGATGGATTGTCTGAGACTTATGTCAAAGGACCGAATGGCTTTTTCCACAAATCTCCGACTCTCTTGATCTGCGACTCCATGCGTGCCCATCTCACCAACACTGTCAAAATCCAAGTGAAGAAAACTAATTTGGAGTTTGCCATCATTCCGGGTGGATTAACTAAAGACCTCCAACCGCAAGCTATTGGTGTTAACAGGGTGTTCAAAGTTAAATTGCGAGCTGCGTGGGAGCGTTGGATGACAGAAGGCGAACACACATTCACCAAGACAGGGAGGCAACGCCAGGCGAGTTACTCCACTATCACGAAACGAGAGCGCCTTATGAATGAAAATAGACACGTTCATTGATAGTGCGCCTTATAATCCGGTGCGCCTTATAGTACGAAAAATACGGTAATCATAGGTGTGTTTTGGGCATAACAAGAATGAAACCAATCAGAGAGCCATCTGCCATTCTCTTTAAAAGCCTGAATAATGTGCCCTTTCAATAGCAGGAAAATCCTTGCACCATACTTTAGACCACGTTTTTGTTGGTCAATGGTGCGCTCGCTTTCTGCTGCCTCAAGATAGCAATGCACCTAAAAATCAGCTGACCACACCTCATTTTAGGCCCATGGGCGAACAGATGGCTGCAAGTACATTAGCTACGACACAATATGGCTGCTGGGCGGGAAAATGACAACTGTGTCGGTCTGTATGTAGCAATTACAGTTGTGCTGTGCGCTACTTTGCGCCAGATGTAAGAAAGGGCCGATTGTGATTTGGCTTAAAATAACTGTCGAAAATGAAAGTAAAACTTAAGGCGTGTGAACACAAATACGACTAAATTTTGTTGGTTTCACACCAGATACAAATCCCAGTCTCCCGGGTTAAATTCCTGTGTTTTGTGTTTAATCCATTGCACCCCGGACCTCCACCTCATATGGAGTTTAATGCTGTCTAATCTACAGCGCCTAACTCATGATCACTAGTTACTAGAGGTCGCTGTTGTGCTCTTTTATACCTTCTTTACAGGTGAATAAATGATAAAACCCCCTTCTGACCCACATCTATCGTGCTTAAAGCGACTGATGATGCCTATTTAATAGCCTGACAACACTCTAAACGGCTGTGTTTGTATTCCACAAATACACTTTTATTATTTGTACTTGTAGTACTGTACAGTATGATGCTGCAGGAACTGACAAAGCTATACAGGACTGACATTCTTCACCAGAACAGCTGCAAGTGACATCTTGTCAACAGTGGATGCTGGAGTATTATTTATTTATTTATTTTTTTTTTTACACTTACTGGATGTCCATGAACTGGAGAAATGGTCAGAGCTTGTTAAATTTGTTGTTATCCCCAAAGTATTTAGTTTCTGGGCAGTCTGTTTTGGCATCACTGTGGATCATTTACTGCTAACTCAAAGTGAGGGATTGCCTTCAACTCTGTTTGATAGAGATGGAAGTCATCTTTGGATAGAGGTTAATGGAGTTCAGCTCTTGTAAGATGACTTCATATCTGAAGAGCAGCTTTTGCTCTTGGTGAGAATGTGTCCACTGCGAGGCTGACTCAGCGTGGGCAAAAAGGTCAACGTTGGCAGCAAAGAGAAGCTCCCTAATCACTTCCTCCATTAGTGAGGTTCTTTCAAGGAGTTCATCAGATTTTTTCCAATTATCATTTATAGTCCAAATTGACTTTTGTGACGCTGTCATTTAACCTAAGAGAGAATTACCCAGTCTTTGCAGTCCAAACTGTCCGTAGTCTTTTCCCTGAATGAAACCCTGGAATACGTAACTAGAACCATCAGGCTCTGCTGATACCTGCAGAGGAAGACAAGGATGAAGACACATACTGTATGGTAATAGGAGAAAGGCAAAGGTTGGTGGTTACATTTTGTGTGGCAACATGAAACAAATTCAAGCCAGATTTCTGAATTTTGATTAATGTATTGTTTAAATATTTGCTTGACAAATGCCATTAACTTTGCCAAGTACAGGGCATTGAACTGTCTCACTCTGACTGACCTGAATGTGTCCATTAAAATTCACAGCACTGTAGCAAAACGTCTTTAAAAAAAGAGGTCAGTACACTCATGTTGTAATTTTGATTAACTACAATAAGAAGCATTTCTTATGTGACATTTTGTTTTAACCCCTCTAAATTAATCCAGCTCAGCTGAATCTAATTAAGTTGATTCCTCTTTATCCGCTGAGACTCACAAATCCGTCCATGGTCCAGGAGTCATCTATGATTTTGGCTGGAGAGATGGCTGAATCTTTGAGCTGGTTCCCCTGGTTCACGTAGTTCACCTGGTACATCAGCAGTAACAGCCTGGCCTCAGACGCCTTATACACTCCTACAGAGGACAGAACAAATAGCTGGTTTGCGATATAACAGAGTGAAACACATCAGAATACAATGGCTGGGTTATTACAGATCGTTAAATCTTCTTCCCCGGTGCATCGGCAAGATGCATACAGTATATCATGTCTAATTGGAAGCTGTAAAGATAAAAAGGAATCTGAATGCAGCTGTAATATAAAATAAAATAAACACTGATTAAAAAAAGGGTAAAACTGAACTCAGACAACAGAATTTTGACAGCATGTTTGGACAGAAAGTTGAGTGTCGAGTCCAGAAATAGTTCAAACGTACTATAATTTTCACTTATAGACCATTTAACAGTTGTGAATGTAAACATTGTAAATGTGTCTCAGTTCATTTCCTGTAGCAGTGTTTGGTTGCATCCAAAATTCCACACTAACATGCTATTTAATACCCTATAACAGTATGTGAGATACTTAAGTATGTCTGAATGAAACCAGTAGTATACAAATTGCATATAAATTCCATATTATTGCAACGCTGGACACTACAGCGACATAAATATCCCACAATGCAATGTGCTAGTTATGGCAGTGTTCATACTAGACAGCTCTCTCACATCAATAAGTAAATATAAGATTTCACTTTGTGATATACATTTTAAATTAATTCAGACTTTGATTCTTACAAACCGTCATTTTGATCATATGAAGTTGGGTTACCATGGTTACCCGTCCCCAGCCAGCAAGGAGGCTCTTAAGGCCTACTGAAAGAGCCTGGGACAGATACATACTACTGCTTATTCACACAAAAGTGTATTGAATGACAGTATACCTATTGAGTATGTACCACATAGTATGCAATGTCAGATGTGAATGACATAAGCTGACAGGAAGTAAACATGGACCCAAACTGTTGCCTAGCAATGCAATTCTGTTGAAATGGTCTATAGCCAGGCAAGCTGTTTCCCCATGCCTCCACCCTATATGCTCAGCTAGGTTGAACTTTTCTTCAATCCGGCTTCATACTTAATGCACTGACCTAAGACTGATAATGTCCTCTCATTTTACTCTCCGACAGAAAGCAAATATGTGTATTTCCCAAAATGCTGAACTGCTCCTCTGAGTATAGTGCTTGGCTAAGGAAAACTTGACATCTTAAGAAAAATCTTAAGTGGAAAAACATTCAAGTTTTATCCAACTGGGCCCTGGCCTTTTGGTGCCTGTGTGAGTGCAGCATTAGCTGTTATTGATCTACAGTAAAGCTGCTCCTTTAAGCCGGAAGATGTATGTTAAAAAGCCTGATACTGGAGTTGCACGGCTTTGTGATATGGTGTTTGTGCTCTCAGCGAACTCCAGGAACCAATTCTAGCATCAACAGGATTTGTGTTTTAATAGGGTCTTAACCCCCTGCTGACACTGTTGTAAGACCCTGGGAGGTCTGTGTGTGTGTGAAGAAGTGTGTGAGTGAGATTGGGGGGGAAATACAGTAACATCATTTAAGAGAAGCCTTACAGCTCGAGGCAAGTAGTGAAATCCACACACCGTTAGAAAACAGAGCAAATGATTCAGAGCATCTCAGTAAATGTGTTGATGGTAGGAACTTCATGCTATACAGAATGGCTAGGTCTTTAATTAGAGTTTGCGATGTACTGTAGCATAATCATGACATATAGTAAGGCTATGGCATGTCATGTAAGGTTACTTATGCTGTACTGGATAAACAGTGTGGAGGGTATAGTTAATTATCCACATTCAAACATGCCTGAAAGGAGCAGTTCCATGTTGCCGTTGGTAAGGGAGACGTTGACTCTCCCTGTTGTGGAGTTGAAGCTGGTGATGCTCAGTGTCATAGGCTGCTTCCTCCCACGGTAATTATAGGAACCTTTCCATATGTAGTTAGGAGCAAAAACATCATCTGGAACTACAGAGCAGAAGAGAAGAGAGGAGAGCAGAACCGATTAGAATAAAGAGATAAGATCAGTCTATAATAATACAGACAAAACTGACTAGACCAAAACAAAATAGAAGTAAACAAGAAAATATTATTATTATAGATTAGATTAGATTAGAATCATAAATAATAATATAATATCAAACAGAACAGAACAGGTCAAGACAAAACAGATGCGAACAGAATAAACTAGCATAGAATAGAATCAAACAGCAATTAGATTAAGACAGATCATGTTTTTTTTTAATAGCTAACGTTTGACTGCTAGGCTTCATTCATAACAGTCTAAATTGTCAAAATTAAAGTATTAATAGACGGGTTTCTGTGCAGCGTCATCACAGACATGCATGCACAGCTAGGGGGCAGAAAGTGGCAAGTCTAGTAGAGCTAAGCTGCAAGGATGACAAGGAGATGTGCAATAAACTGCACCAACTGCAGAAAAGATGGATTGAAAATGTTTAATATTGCGAGGGGATCACATACCTTTACTAAAAAGAAAGAGATTATGGATCCAGGCCTGGTGCGTAAAGGTGTTCTAGTCACACAGCCCTAGCAAAGCAGGGGGTGGTCATGGTGAACTGACATGCTCCACAGATCGATAAAAATGATCTGATCAACAACATCGATCCACACTCTAAGGAAATATTTATTTACATTTAGCAACTACGCCTTAAAACTTAAAAGTGATAAGAAAAACGTTGTTATGACTCTACATTGTTGTAGCGTTATGCGACTACATCGGGGGAAAGCTCACTCTGGTGTGCTGTAACGTCACATTTTGAAGGGAAGACGTCTGGTAGTCTACAAAGGAAGCCGCTCATCCTCCTCCCCCGCAGTCACAACAACAAGCGGTCACAGAGGCTAACTTTTAAATTTTAATCAGATATATCTGCAATACTGTCTTGACTTCTGGTGTTATGTGTCTTACTGAGGCCTAACCACAACCAGTAGCATGCAATTTAATAGAGAGCCATCAGGGGTTTCATGTTAATGTTCACCTGCCTGCCATACAAAGAGCTGCTGTGTGACTAATAACAAGACCAAACTCCAAGTCTCCAGTTTTATATTAATGTAATACCTGTTGAGGAATCGCTAAGGAAAAAGTGTCTGGTCGTGGCTATTAAGAGGGGCTCATGTAACTTCAACTCCGACCGGAGAGTCAACCAAACAGACACAAATCCCCAAAGTCAAATCACACTTATGCCTGACCTAACATTACCCATTTCATAATGAGTGATAATAATAACAGACCTCACAGTAATACCTCACATGATAATGGTGATTTCAGGTGGCCGGACTTTGCATGGGTCTAGTATAGCCAACAAGAATGCACAATCAATGCAAAATCTACGTTGATTAAAACGGCTGCCAAAACACTTTTGCCCCCCTGAATGTGCACACACATGCCAGCACAAACAAGAAACCCATCTATAGCACCAACTATTCATTTACAACCGATATTAATATGCATTAGCACAATCTGCATGAGCAAAGGAGAAGCAACTGCTTAAATGCTTGTTTTTTGTTGTATGACATGGTTTAGTCTCAGAGGGCTACAGTATTAGTGAGATCTGATATGTCATGCAGTTTAATTAAATCAAATAAATCTGTTACAGACAATACTTGTTTCTCATGTGCCTAACTTGTATTACATACAGTAAATATGTAAATAAACAGAAGTTCAGGTTGCCTACAACCCTATATCCATATCTTGTACATGAAACAAAAATTCATGGCTGGATTTTTCATGAGATTTAAAGGCTGCTCCCTGCTTTAATAATCAGGAACTTGTACATACAGTAGCTATATTAACATAATAATGAACAGTTATTGAATTACAACAGAACAGATGTAAAAAAAAAAAAAAAAACAGCAGCATGGAGAGAAGCAGTTAATTCACCTTTCTATGTGTAGTGAGGAGAAATGAATTATTTAGCACTATGATGGAAAGCAGTAAAGTACAATAAAATCGACAAAAACACGAGGAGAACAACACTGTGAAACAGAGCGGAGCGAAGTGGACAGCAGCAGAGCAGAATTTATTAAACTATCGCAGACAAGACCAAACTAAAATGGAACAAAATAGAACAGATAAAAAAAGTCAAGAAGAGACAAAGAATGACAGGACCGTACTAGCCTGGAACAGAAAAGACTGTAATAAAACTGACCGTTTAGTTTGGGGCTGGGAGTCCCTGTTGCTGGTTTCACAGGCTTCTTCTTCTCTCCAGCTACAAGAGAGACAGAGGGTGGGAGATAATGTCTCATTAAAACACATGAGCAGAGCTGTAGGGACAAAGTATGAGACGGTATTAACAGGTTTTGGTTTGCCTCTTATTTAACTTACAGGTCTATCAGCTGTTATCTTAAGACACTGGGTTTATGCAGGGGAGGGTGTCTTTAATATTACCAAATTACCAAATTAGAATGCAGCATTGGTCACTGTTAGTCACACATGTGCATAATGAGCGACAAGTGTGGTTAAAAAGGGTCACCCAAAATAAGCCTATTTGCAGGCAATGCAAATCGAGTTCATGGCCAATAATTGTGGTGCATATTGGATCCTTTTAAAAGTGGCCTTAAGACACTTTTGGGTTTGCCCATTCAGGGCAGCTTCTATCATCACTTCAAGATGCAGCCATTGTTGCCAACAAGTAAAAGCAAGCAAGGGAGAGGGTATTTGTCCTAGAATCTCAAATTGGATCAGAAAGTGCTTCAATTTTAAAGGCTACCTCGGGGCAAAAGGGCGACGGCCATGGTGGAACAATTTCAAAGTTGAAGCTTGCTGTTTTCCCTTCCTTGGACGGGTTCAAAACTTCCTCTGCTAACATTTCTTGATGAGCTCAAGCATTTCTAATGTTGCAAAAAAAATGCACAAATTGGCACAACATGCACCTCTTGCTATTTGCAAAAGTGTTGATGGGAGTTTCTGCGACACAACAGAAGAGCTACTAAATGGACCCTGTGGTGAGATTGTTTTGTTTTGTCTGTGACAATTTTCAAGATCAAGAAGGCACCTTCAATCTCCAATTTCAAGCCAAAAGTGGACGAGAAGTCCTTAAAGAGCTCACAAAAGTGGAAATTTAAACAGCTGCAATTCCATTTGCAGCTGGGCAAACTCCATCTGCTGATTGTGTGATACGATTGAAAGCTCCAGAGCAAGCTACGAAAAAAGCATTATGGTGAGATTGTTTTGGAAAGTATTGATGAAGTTTATGTACTCCCTAATGGTGGTCAGTACATACAAGGTCAGATAAAGGTGATTGCATAGAAGTAGATGGGAAAATTAGCCTACTTCACACTTGATTGATTACCTCAGTAAACATTGTAAACATGAGTTTATGGTCTCAAGTCTTCTTCAATACAGCATGATATTCATGTAGTAAATTATGGTCCCATTTAGAGTCAAATAGACCATAAAATATGGTTTAGGGTGTGGCAACCTTGTGATTGACAGGTCGCTACCACGGCATTGTCCGGTCTTGGAGTTGTCCGTGTTTTCATCTTACATCGTTTTCAGTTCATGAAAGTTAATAGTAACATTCTGTTCGCCTAAAAATGCCTTATTCAGCTTGATTCAGCCATTCAGTTTGACTTAGCTCCACCCTCTCATTCCACATCTGCTTGCAAAAAAACAAGATGGTGATGTCCAAAATGCCGAACGTGAGGCTTTGAAACCGTAATCTACAAACATATGGGTGATGTCACGGCAACTACGTCCACTTCTTATACACAGTCTATGAAATCATCCTACTTCTCATAATATGTACAACAGGCAAAAAGGTATTATTAGAGATATTACTTAGTTTCAGAATATGTAAGCCTTAATTCTAATGAAGCTGGGATTTTATGTATGAAATACTGCGCACACATTGTGGTAATTTCATGATCACATGGAGTGTTTATTAGCCAGGTCACAGTTTCAACTCAACACAATCAGTCTGTCATTGCTGGATCAAGGAATGTGACAGATTCATAAGCTGACCTGTAAGCACCTGACCAGGTTAAAAGGATAGAACACCATGGGATACTGTTTTATCTTTTTTTATTATTTTATTTTTTTATCAGAGCTGCCAGAGTAGCAACCAGCCCACCAGGAAATCTCCCCCTACTCCAGATGGCCAGTTTGTCCCAGCATGTGTGATGATATAGTATCCTTGAACAAGACACACTCAACGCTCCTACCTGTTCACTCGTACTTCATTATTCTGGACTCCGATCAAATGCACCAGAGAGATATATGACATTCAAGTACCGAAAAGTGTTTTTTACCTCGACATATAGGCATCTTTCCCGTCCAAGTGCCGTCACTCTTGCACACTCTGTGTTCAGAACCTCCTGCCAGGAAGTAGCCATGCTGACAGCTGTACACCAAGGTGTAGCCAAAACCAGGCAGATCCATCCCCACCACGTCCACATGGAGCGGGCTCTCTGGCTGCTTACAGGCATGGGCTGGAGGGGGGAGGAGAGTGAAATTTTATGCACTAGAGTTAGAGTCTGACAGGCTGAGAGGATGGATGGGCGACAGGTGAACGTGATGATAAGATGTATGTTTTCTTACGTATGCACTCAGGTTGTGATCCGCTCCACGTCAGATCAGGCTGGCAGGTTCTTGAGGAGGAGCCCTGAATCAAATGACCTGGCTGGCACTGAAATGAAACCACGTTCCCCACCTGTAGAGAGACAGAATGAGATATACCACATAAACACACAAAGATAACAAGAGTTTTAACATTTTCTGAAATGTTATTTAGGTTAGTCATTATGACAGATGTCTAAGTGTTAAATGTTCATTCAAAATTTGTCTTGTTGTCTTGTTTATACATTTTGATATTCACTCATTAATATACATTAGTTGATTTTGCTGAAAACAAAATAAGATAGAAGTACACAAGCAAAAATTGGGAGTTGATACCGATGGTTATCTCACTCCAACCCACTCATCATGTTTAGAGGGCAGGTTAGGTTGTTAAGTCTATCTTATTACATGAAGCACATGAAGCCATGATGTTAAGGGGTTTATTTCACAACAATGACCTGCTAGCTGTACATTATCCCACTTATAGCACGGCGACAAGAAATCAATAATTTGACACAAAAATTGTCCTCCACAGTCCAAGATCAGAACTGTGTCCACAGCAACAATCTGTTATAAATACTGATATGAAATAACAGACCGCAGAATGCTGTGATTGACCAATCAGAACTGAGTATTCAACAAAGCCGTGTAATGATAAAAAATAAAATAAAATCCAAGTTGAACCGAAGCTTCTAATATGAGACTTCAGCCGCTGAGTTAGTCAAATCAAGTGGTTATCATCCATGATTACGGTCATTTTAGTGACATCGCCTCTTTGTTTCCTGTGTTTCCTTGCTGGGCAGCAGTGGATGGAGTAGTTCTTCTTGGTAGTTGCTTGTAAGTACTGCCAAAAGACCTACACACGACTGCCTGACGAAGACGTCTGTTTGGTTTGACCAACTCAGAGAGCTGAATCTTTGGCTGAACTGTAGAATAGATTTTGAATCGCCCCTCACCTATTTTACTCTGAAGTAAACAAAGGAAGGGACAGGAGGAACGATCGCAGTGACGAGTAACTCTTAACATACGTACAGCATATGACTATTGCATTAAGTTTAAAATGAAAGGAGGCATCCTGATGGCCATGGGATTTAATATGGTTAACTTTATTTAGATTTTGCCACCTCTATGGCACACTGTGGTAGCTATCCCTTTAATATGTCTGGTTGTATAAGGCCATTTAGGGAAATGGCAGCAACTGACAATTATTTTCGCCATTAATCAATTTTGACTAAATTAATTGTCCAAGCTGACATTTTTGAATGTCTTACTTTGTCTGACCAACAGTTTTCAAAGCTTTGTTTCTTCTTCTTCATCTGTCTCTCCTCCTTCTTTCTGTTGATTCTCTTTCTTCGTTATTTGATAGATTGTGAAACCACAATGACAGGATCCATATTAGTTAGCGAGTTAACTACCTGGGTAGGAAGGTGGATGGAGCTAGTGTGAACAGGTAATATTTTACCTTGAAACCGTAGGTCCGGTTCAAGGAGCCGTAGCGCGGCGTTCCCGGGTTATCACAGCTGGTTTTGGTCGGCTCTGAAAAGAACAGCACAGAGCATGGAAGTAATTACACACAAAAATCTAAAAGAAAGATAAATTAGCAGCAGCATTGTATGTCCTCTCTTAACTCTCCTTTCCTCTCCTCTGTTGTCATGGTAACAGCAAGGTATAGATCTTGGCAGGACAGCAGGGGGCAGTAGCGCTTTATCAGAAAACGAAGCAGGGCCAGCTTTGACTGTGTGTGTGTGTGTGTGTGTGTGTGTGTGTGTGTGTGTGTGTGTGTGTGTGTGTGTGTGTGTGTGTGTGTGTGTGTGTGTGTGTGTGTGTGTGGGGCAGGAACATCAGCATGTAGAGCACATCCTGACGCAGAGCTCGATTCAATACAGCTTCCGAAATGACAGATTCACTCTCCTCCTCTACCTCACTCGCTCTTCCTGTACCTCTCTAAACTGCCCTCTCTCTCTCTTTCCTCTCTCTTTATCTAACTACTTTCTTCCACTCTCTTTCTATCTTCCCATGTCACTGTATCTCTCTCTGCCCACCCGCCTACGTCCCCCTTCTTCGTCTGTCTTATTTAAAGCGCAGGCTATTCGGCTCAAAACTCTTTCTGCCTCAGTCACATAGTAATACGCGTCACACTTTAACATACAGCAGCGATCACACACTAATAAATCAATAAAGTGCACACACGCTGAACCTTACGTTCTCTTCAAAAAACACTGAGATGTGTTTGTCTCATAGTCTCAGTCTAGATATAGAACTGAAAGCAGGAGCAGCTACCTGCTCTAACTACTTAGATAATACTTAGAGATTGAGTCTTTACACTGGTGAGAGGGAGCCTTCTTCTTCTATTTCACAGGGAACATCCGACTTTATAGCAGCTGTAAAGTTCTGTAAGCGTGCCGTATCTGGTGCTATGAAGAAATAAAGAGTCAAGCGCAATACAAAAGCTCTCTTTTATTTCAATTCATTACCGTACTTGATGTTTTAAGCACCTGCTCTGAATCAGGCACGTGAAGTGGTGCTCTAAGCATCACATGTGGTGCTGAATTGACCCAGTGGGACCATTTGTAATGTGTGCTGAATATCCCCTCTCATTTTCTTCCCTAATCCCCGGATAGTAGCAGCTCGTTTGAAGTCGGATGGCCGTTCCCATTGGTGGAAACCTTTTAGTAAATACTGCGAGTTACAGCGTGTACTAGTGTCTCGCTTTGTGAGTCAGCCCTTTCTATGTCATGTCTGAAAAGCGGTTCCTATATGAGATCCCTACTTTTTAGACTGGAATAGACTTTGAATGTTAACTGTTTGAGACCTTGTACTACCCTATATAACCTGTCTCTCAGAGGCAAGCATCACAATAGAGAGGCAAAGTCCTTCCCCACCTTATTTAGAAAAAATATAATTTTTTGATCCTGCTTGAAATGTGCCATGAATCACACTTATGATTTTTGCAGGTCAAGAAAGTCTGTTTGTTGTATGTGTGAGACTGCTCAGTGAACTACACCTCGTCTCGCAAACATACCTCACCAGCACTTGCTAGCGAGCTAACATGGCTCATCTTACCTGATGTGGTTTATCCAACAACTACTGGTCTTTTTACGCATCGCTCCTGTGAGCACAACCCAGCACGAACACACAGGCATCGTAGCTTCAGCAAGAGAGACGTCACTTATGCAACTTTTGGGTGTGTTGTCTTTCTAATTATGTATTTTCTTCTACTTCAACAGTTTTACAACAAACTGTGGATTTCTTGACTTGCAAAATGATATTTTAAATTGACAAACATCATATGTGTTATTCATGGCAAAATTCAAACAGTAATTCATGTTGTTCTGAAATAAGGTCCAACGGTGGTCCACCGGAAGAGGCAGGGATTTGTCTCTTTATGAGTTTCTGAACTTAATTTCCAAACTATAATTGTTTTCTGATGAATGATCAGCGGCACAACTCAAATTTAATATGAACATTTAGTAGTCATATGATCATATAAAAGATATTGTATAACACTTAATGTTCATTGAATGTGGCAGCCATGCCACCGTGGTTGCTATGCTGATGTTTCATGAGCACTGGAACCACCACAGACCTGTGGTGCCTCAACATGAGGCCACATCCAGACCAGTGGACATGGACAGCTCAACAGGTTATCCACATTTTTAGTAAAGCTCATGACACATAAGCTTTTAAAGCTAGTTGGCATAATTACTGCTTGTACAAGTCATAGTTCTGTGGTAATTGATACTATTTTTTAGCTTTCTATTTAGTCTGGTTTGGTTTCACAGTGCACAAATTAAAGCAGACCAAATAATAAGTTGCTGAGGGACCTGTATGAAGGAGTGAATTTATCTTTTTCATCTTGAGAGCTGCCACTTCTGTGCAGGGAATCGTGGACTTTGATATATTGCTGTCAAAGTGTCTTCACTTTGACTCGCCGCTGATCTACTGTGCGCACAAATCCCTTCTACTCCAGTTTATCCTGAATGACTTCATAGACGTCACTTCTTTTGTGGATTTTATTTATCATGTTCTGTGTGTTCGCTTCGGCCCAGATGTCAAACAAACATCAGACTTCTGCAGAAGTCCAGGTACGTTCTCTCCCACTCATGTAAACCTTGTCTGACCTGTGTCCATTTCAACAAATGCCCACGCTGGCAGCCTGCGTTTTGGGCCACTTGGAAACGGTTTTAGTCTGCACAAGAATACAATTACTACGTTCACAACTGCTCAAACGAACCACACCAGAGTTTGATTAAAAGGGGCTAAATGATGGCTTAGAGCCCTAAGATGTTGATTCTATTTAAAATTGAAAGAAGCAGCAGTTTTATAAGGAAGAGTTGCTTATTTTGAAATGATGCTTTCAAAAACAACAGTGGAATAATTTAATGCTCGTCCTCCTAAGGCTCCTTTTCATTTACAAGATTGTCTCAGATGAGCATCCAGTCACTATTCATTATCATTCCAATAAGTCTGTGTAACTTTAACTTTGACAGTAGCGGCTCTGCAGAGCAAAACCATGAGTAGACTGAAATGTGGCCGTCAACGATGGGCCATTAATTGCCGTGATCATTAGGCAGGGGAACATCAGACAGGGCTCCCCGCTGAGCCACAAACCAGCCATAATGAACTGGCAGGCTAGCATAAACTAAATCATTTGTTTCATAGGTTACAAACCCACACAAACAGTCAGTCAGGAAAGTAAACACATTACAAACAAGCAGGAACAATATTTAACAACACACTATACTATGATATGATATTTTACCTCCTAAGAAATATCATTCAAAAGTCTGGGGGCTCTCGCGGTCTTGCCACCATCACCGCCTTTTAATTTGAACTCAGACTTTGAAGTGCGTAAGAGATGCCCCGGCCGGAGGATACCAGGCTGTGCTCCAGCTTATGTGAATGAGGGTAAATGATTGATGATATAGTCAGGAAATATTAAAAAGTAATCAGTGAAATCTTAGATAAATTTTCTGGTGGAGGTTAAAAGCCTCGTACTGTATTTTGAACAAGCTGTGGGCTTATAGTTGAACAGCATAATACATTGGGATTTTCTTAACTTGTGAATTTATTCAGAAATACAGCACCAAAGTTTTGAATTGTATATTTTAAGTTGGTTGAGGAAGACCCATGGGTCTAGATTTCCACTCTCAATACTTTTTGGGACTGAGTGAAATGTATCTGTCACTTCAAGTATTGAAAACTGTCAGGTTCAGTGTCTGGTCAGTTTCATGCTCTCTCATTAGATTAATACTGATTTAAATCAAAAAGTTGCCAATTATTGTCTATAGTTACTAGACAAAGTTCCTGTGTGGCTGCTTGTGTTGTGTAACTTTGTGTTGTGTTTTGTAAAATGAAAAAAACATGTTTATATTTCTCAGACTAAAGCATAACAATAAGGATGGTACGATAAACAGCTCTACCAAGACCCAAAGTCATGTTCAGCACAAGTTCTTGTAGCTGAGGTTGAGCTGATTGCATGAAAAATATGAAAAATGTGGGGAAACTAAATCTGATTTCTGCTGACAAACAGAAAAAAGTGAACATAACTACGATATAACTAATAATATATCATCATCAGGAAGCCCTCCCAAAAATATTTGGATAATATGTTAATATGTAGCCTCCCTGTTTTGTCTGGACATAAAGTAAACATTAATAATTGAAATTACCGATACAGCGAGGCTGCGTGCCGCTCCAGGTACCGTCGCTTTCACAAAGTCTGGTTGCTGTGCCGACCAGAATGAGAGGTGGAGCACAACTGAAGGAGACTTCTGATTGGTAGATGAAACTTCGGCCCTCTCTGAAACCACCGACTGGAGTACCGGGGTCACCGCAAAACTTGGCTGCACACACAAACGCACAATCCCATTTCACTATATTGCTGACGAGCACTTATGTACTTTTTGGGTAGCTCAAGGACAAATGCAGATTTTGCTTCCAATTGTAAGTGATGGTTGGAAAAGAATAATAACAAGCAATGGGTGTGCTGGCATATGAGTGTGCTGTAATGCGAGTGTTCTTACGTAAGCACTGTGGTAGCATGCCGCTCCAGGTGCCGTTGGCCACGCAGGTCAGGACGGCTGGGAATGACAGCTCATATCCAGGTGAGCAACTGTAGCTCACGCTGCTGCCCCATTCAAAGTCACTGCCCTGCAGTACCCCGTTACTGATGGCAGGGGGAGCCGGGCAGGTCACAGCTAAGACAGAGAGAGGGAGAGAAAAATCATCCAGTTCATCAGCAGCTGCAGGTGAGAAATCACTGTCCTGTAAATTGACTGATCAGCCGCATAGCCACAGTGCGCCCCGATGTGTCTGTGCCATCTAAATCTCAAGCTGGCACACCCAGCATAATCATAAAAAATGTTGCTGGCCAAACAGCTGACTACTCATTTAAGTGCAGCTGACTACTTTATTATATTAATTTATGATTCTGCTAAAGTTTTGATTAACAAGATGCGATTCGCTATTTGCGTTTACGGCCTTTAGTCACCGCTTCAAAAGAATGCAAGCATAATGATACAGAAGTGCTTATCTGTCTGTATCAGTCCTGTCCTCACATGCTCTGTGTGAATGTGAGAGCGCTCAGCTAAGAGGTTGTGTCCAGCTGAATAGAGAGCTGTCGTCAGTATTTGACAAATATTAGCAAATTAACTGACAAAATACGTGAAGAACTGCATTGATTGCACACACGGGGCATCCTCATTAAAGGCGTCTATAAATAAAAAGAAGTTAAAAAATAAGGTCTAATGATTGTTAATTACAAAATTTATGATCAGTCAGGAATAGTCAGACATGGTTTTAAATATTTATAGCTATTTACAGACTGTGTGGGCTAAAATACACAAGAAGCCTCATTCTCCTTTACTATAACTCACTACATGTTTACTATTGGGAAAGCAAACATTAAAATATGCAATTAATATCAGTGTAGATGATGGAAAAGTGGCATTAGAATAAGCCAGAGGAACTAAATGTTTGGCTTTTACAGCCTAAATTGGTTCTTGTGCACATTAAATCCCACAGACCAACCTAAAATATCTGGCTACGTGGTTGTGACTGATAGCTGTATTTGTTTTGTGAATTTCTCCACTGTGGGACCAATAAAGGAATATCTGTAGAAAGAGGGAGACTGGTTGATTAGATCACTGATTTCAACTACTGATTTGATTAGCTTATCTTTCCACAACTACTAAAATGTACCAGTGCAAATAGTTGGGATACTCTTGTCTAGGTAGACTAGTCCGATCAAGTCCAATAACAGATTCAATTTAAACTGAGGCAGATGCTATTAGTATCAGTAGCCAACAATACTGTTTGCACCCGACCTGGGTACACATTAGATATGGTTTGTGTTTAAGTACTGTATGCAATTTTTTACCAAACCTAACCATGTAGTTTTGTTGCCTAAACCTGACCATGTAGTTTTGTTGCCCAAACCTAACCAAGTACTTTTGATGTCTAAACCTAACCAAGTAGTTTTGTTGCCTAAATCTAACCAAGTACATTTGATGTCTAAACCTAACCAAGTAGTTTTGTTGCCTAAATCTAACCATGTAGTTTTGTTGCCTAAACCTAACAAAATAGTTTTTATGTATAAATCTAACCATGTAGTTTGTTTCCTAAACCTAACCAAGTAGTTTTGATGTCTAAACCTAACCAGGTAGTTTTGTTACCTAAACCTAGCCATGTAGTTTTGTTGCTTTAACCTAACCAAGTAGTTTTGTTGCCTAAACCTAGCCATATAGTTTTGTTACTTTAACCTAACCAAGTAGTTTTGTTGCCTAAACCTGACCAATCTGTGACTGAAAACTGAAAATCATAATTAAAAAAAAAAAAATCATGTGTAAAAACAGGCATCTCAAACCCTGGCCTTTAGGGTGAAAAGGCTGGGTTTGACCCATTCATCTACCACAACATACTCCCTACACATACTTTGTCCCTCTTTATATTACTACTAGTATTACCGTACTTACTACTACTATTACTATTAAAGTAGCACATTCACTTTGGCCGGGTGTAAAGAGCCGAATGCGTAGCTGCCTTGTGATTATTCTCACCCAGGTGCAAACAGCCACTCCGTTAAACTAATCACAGCAATTACAAGTTGTTACGTGACTCATATCTGATTTGTTTGTATTTCTTGATTTTCCTCACAGAGACGCTGACTCAGGGCAGAATCTGCTGTGTTAGCCTTTATAAAGCTAGGGTTATAAATGGGTTTAAGTTGGATTTAGAGCTCACTTGTTGCAAACACATCAGCTGCACTACGCTACCCGTACACATGGGATATATATATACTCTCTATATAGGTATATATACATATATATATATATATATATATATACATATATAATGTATGTATATATATATATATATACTGTATACATACTACTACTGTACTGTAGTACTGTATACTGTGTATACACACATACACACACACACACCTGAACACATGGGCATATTCCCACTCCATGTCCCATTCTGGGTGCATGTCCTCACGGGGGACCCGTCCTCCTCCATCCTGTACCCTGGTTGGCACTGGAAGGAAACATTCTGACCGATCGTAAAGTCTTCTCCATAACGAAGGCCGTTAGCTGGCACACCTGGATCCCCGCAGTTTATCACTGTTGAAGAGGAGAGGAAGAGATGAAGATTAAGATTACCTTACAGTTCATGCTATGGCACTAGATAATTAGAATTTTAATCTGTTTATGACACCTGCATGCATGCTCTTTGATATATGTGATTCAAACATAAGGGAGAGAGGTAAAGAAAAGAGATAAAGAGGGAGACAAAAAATACAGAGGAGGTGAGAGAAGTAAAGAAATGGACAGATAGAGTGGTAGCGAATATAGAGGAAGACAGTGTTGGGGACAAAGGAGTAGTTTTACTGTTGGTGTCAGTCTGAGTTTTAAAAGTCTGTAACGGTGAGATTCAATCCTAGTTGAAACAAAGTGGCTGTGATCCAAAAGATGACTTCACTAAAACTGCATATTTATCTATAAAAACTACTTGAAGGAACAGTGTGTAACAACTGGGGGGGCTCTGGCAGAAATGGAATATAATATTAAAAAGTATGTTTTCTTAAGTGTACAGTCACCTATAAGAGTTGTCATGTTTTTGGTACCTTGGAGTAAGCCGTGTATATCTACTGTACAAAGTGAGTCCTCTCCATGGAATCTGCCATGTTTCTACAGTAGCCCTGATAACGTTACTAGCTCCTGTCGCCACCGCTCTCTCTCTCTTGCTTCACCACTCACTTTCCTCGTACACACACACTGTAAGCACTGTCTCTCCTCCAAATGACCTACGCTACTCTTACAACAACTAGCTCTGGAGAGGGCTATTCATGTGTTTGTGTTGGCCACCTAAGTTCTCCTACACACTTGGCAACACCGGGCAGGTTGTGTCTAGAAGATAACCCACAAGTTGGGTAGGCATTGGTCTTCAGTGGCTCCGATTTTGCTTTGACTTTGAATGGTTAAGGTTAGGATAGGTTGTCAGGCAGCGAGTCTCACAAGAGATTTTGCAAGTTTTTGCCAGATTTTGCAACACCACCCACTGGAGAGGCTTCAAATGGTTGCAATCTGCAACCTCACTGCCACTGCCAGATCCTACACACTGCTCCTTTAACTACATGTCTACTTATTAGTGTAATTTGAAGTTGTAGAGATCACAGTGCATAGTGAATCTGTGAGATCACACAGTGCGTATGATCTCTTTAGATTCAGTTATGGGCCTCACTTCTTATGAATGAAACAACACAGATATTAAAAATGGCCGAGGTTGTCCTGGGACTCTTTTAAGGAGCATTAGGATTCCCCAGACTGCACTTACATAGCACTGTCCTTCATAGTCTAATAGGCACTTTAAATGCTTTTAAACCCACCCCAGATACTGTCATGGCTGTTAATGTATTGTAATCTACTGTAAAAGCTATTTCCTTTAAGTCAGGGGATTTTTAAAATTTTTCTTTCATTCCAGGAGCCCGTATTGAAGAGATGTGGTTTCTCAGCATTTTTCTCTCTTTGTTCGTTGCTACTTGACTTTTTAAAGCTCATTTCTTTGTGTAGTGCATTAAAGCCAGGAATGTCACTGAAAATACTGCTGGAACTCCTTCATGTGGGGTCTCAAGCACAGTAAGTTTCACCTTGAGATGCAATGTGTTTAACAAGGGATTTTGTCAGCAAGCATGCTGTCTGTTAATTTTTAGTGGTATTTTACATGCAGATTTAGTAGTCTGTGTAACATGCAGCACTGATTAACACTTGTTCAAGCATGGCTTCGGTCACATTTCATATGGGAACAGAATGTTATATTTTATGGTTATTTACAGAGTTCAAAAAGCAAATTAGCTTAAGTAAACAACGATCAAGGTTATTCATGTCACTCTATAAAGTCTGCAGCAGCAGCATGAAGATTCGGGGCTGATTTCATTACTCAGAACCTATACTGTGGCAGAATAATTTAAATCTGGGAATGAAATAGGGTCGCAAAAAGGCAGGAAAGGAAACCTTATCGTCACACATCAGGAGTTTGGGGATGTTTATGGGTTGCAGACTTGATGTCATTTGCAAAGCAAAGATTTAATACCCTGATTATATATACAGTAGTAAGTAATACATGAAGCTGACAGTGCTCTTTAGCCTCTAAGTCACCTTACGGGTGAGGTTATTCAAAATAATACAGCCACAGAGCTTTCAGAAAGGTGCTAAATAAAAATATGTCTTTTTCTGAATTATTATGACTGTGAACTAATCATTTAAAAAAATTGGTAGGTCCAAAATGAATGTTTTGTTTAACCTTGTGGAAGATATCTGAGCGGGGAAGGGAGAATGCAACATGTAGTGGTTGAATTTTCTCAATATTATCAATAGTAACATTAAACAAAAAAAGTATTGCAGAAAAATACAATTACTTATGGAGTATCAGATACTGTTAAACTATATGCAATATAAATGGATCTATTAGTCAATCAGCCATCCCTCAATATACAACGTACTGGAACAGTTGGGCTGTGCTCCTGACCAGGTCCCGTTGGCCTGGCACAGCCTGGTGGTGGCGCCGGTGAGCAGGTAGCCGTCCATGCAGGAGTAGATGACAGAGTGAGAAAATGTTGTTCCATCCAAACGAAACACTCTGCCATTACTGGGAGTGCCAGGGTTCCCGCACTGGACAGCTGGGGGAAAAATGAGAGAATGAGAGAGTAAAAAGCCTTGTGCATCTCAATGAGCTTCAGCTCTAAGTTATTTACTGTGCAGTGTATGGGTGGATCTATAAACTGGATCAGTGTCAAGGTGCTGGATTATAACAGGTTGGGATTAAGAAAAATGATCTCCCTACGTTTACAGAAGGGCTGCGTGCCAGACCACGTCCCATTGGGGAAACACATCCTCTCTGAAGAACCAATCAGATCGTAGCCCTCCGAGCAGCTGAAGTGAACCTTGGAACGGATCCTGAAGTCTGTTTGTTCCCTCGAACCATGGGAGGGGATGCCAGGATCGCCGCAGGAACCAGCTGTGTCGCCTACAGGGAGAGAAACAAGGAGGCAGAGTCAGGTCCCTGACTTCAAAACCACAATTACTTTTAAAGCTGAAATAATCAGGTTGGAGCAAACATGATATGATGACTTAATAAAACGGTCACTATATCCTGACAGTACCGCATGAGACAGGTAATCTGAAAAAAAAAAAAATCATGTGCCTCTGTGTCCTCAGTGCTCCTAATGACATCTGCAAGATTTCACAGACCGAGCTGGAGTCTGCTGTTGCTGAGCAGCTGTCAATCACTTGCAAACTGATCAAATGGTCAAACTAGGCAGAGCTGATCAAACATGAATCAATCTTCTGTTACTGTAATGCCTATTTCTCTCATAAAATGTTGTCAGAAACATCTTGCAGTGTACTGTTTAGCTATAAAATGCGAAAGTTTGTGACCTGGCAGCCATGTTGGGATCAGTTGAGGAAATACCAGTCGGAACTGGTGGGCGGTGCTCCACGTGGAGGTTCAAAAGTCTAGTTTTCTCTCAGAACACCTGAATTACAATATGCTGAAAGGTTATTATGGATCTTTTGCCCTGTGATGCCAAAAACGTTCTCTCTACTGCAGGTTTGAGTCATTAAATTCACAGGGTACTCAAGTATGACGTGGCTGCTTACAAACTGTAGAGGACTGTACACATATGTTGGCGACAAGCAGCGTATGTTTGCCTTAAGAGCATGTATGTATGTGTGTGTGTGTTGTGTGTGATTCTCACGCTGCCCTTGCAGAGCCGCCTGGTCAGCAAATTCTGCCTGACAGATAGAGCTCACTCCTGGGAACGCCCACACACTTTCACACACACTGTCACCCGCATGTACAAGCCAAACATTTCTGGTCACCGCTATATATTTTCTTATATATATTATTAATGGTCTAAAATTTGCATTGGTTTATATGTGCATGTAATTAATGTCAAAACCTGACTAATTAGTCAGTTCTGGACAGCTCTCAGAACACAGAATGAATATTTTACCACATTTAGTGTGATTTTAAATGAACTCACACCATTCCTGTTCGTTATTGACCATAATTCAAGCTGTGCAACAAAACATTTTGTGTGATAAACAACCACCTTTAGAATTTCCCAAATGTGTCTGCAGTGTTTTTGTGGTTTTCCTCAGACTTTTGACAAATAACCTAATTTCACATCGGCTTGGTTTCTACTATACAGCAAATATCTGGGGGCTTGCTGCTAAATTGAGCTTACATATAGCCTACTACAGACACAACACATAATGACATAACATCATTTGTAATGCCTCAGGATTTCTCAGATGTAAACAAATAAGCCTTTACCGCATTGTGTCACAATAATTTGTCTTCAAAAGCTCAGAGATGGGAGGAAATTTTTCTATAACGAGATGAATGAATTTTCCTTCTGAATAATGGGAACAGATCAAAAACCAGTCAGGGCACAAACACACATATATCTTCAGAGACACTACCACCTACACAACTCCCATTGGATGCTCACACACACACACACACACACACACACGCACAGCTCCAAAGTCACCATGTAGCCTCAGGTGTATCTGGGCTCAAAAGGGAGTACAAGCAATCCACCTGGTGTCACTGGTGCAAGTGTGCACGTTTGTGTGTAACTGAGTGTGTGTGCACGTATGTGCGCAAGTTTCTATGGGAGGGAGCATTGTGAAAACTAATCTCTTTCGTTTCCCTCAGGTGACTTTGGAACAACCAGTAATCGGTCACACACACGTGCATCTGTACACACACACACAGACATGTATCTGATAGAAAGGTTTCGGCTGTGCTCTGGCTTGGGTTAATTCACGGGTTACTGAGCTGAAGCTCCTTTGCTCAGGTTTAGAGAAGCTCTCATAAAGCTGGAGGAGGAAAGCTACAAGGCTATAACCTTTTCACTCGTCTGATCCAGGGACTTACTGTAGGCAGTCGAGTCCAGGAGGGTGGGAGGACAAATGTTTGAACATGATGTAGTTTCTTATAAAATACTGTGTTTTCCAAATAGCAGTCACACTTTTAGCCTGTAGTAACAAAAGAATAATGGAATATTTTGAGGAAATATACTCACCGCTGTCCTTTAAAGGGGACATGTCATGCTCATTTCCAGGTTCATACTTGTATTTTGGGTTTATACAAGAACATTTTTACATTATTTAATGTTCAAAAAACACATTATTTTTCTCATACTGAGTGAATATACAGTACTTGTATTCACCCTCACCTGTCTGAAATGCTCAGGTTTAGCACCTGCGCCTCTTTAAACCCCCCTCCTTAAAAAGCTCCATCAGCTCTGCTCTGATTTACTTAAGAGAAAAATATCTCTAATATATCTTAAATATCTTTCCAAAGGTAGTTCTCAAGCCATAGGTGGAGATACGTACAGAGATGGGGAGCGTTTTACGTTTATTGAACCTGCTTGTGACATAGGAAGAGGAGCCAAATCTGAATGGCTTGTTAAATCACATGTTTTCTGATCAAGGCAGCCGACAAAAAACTGACTGGGTCGTCTTACTTCACAGTTTGTGGGTTGGTAGGCACTCAGGATATGCAAATGTATGTGTACAAGCACTGAAAAAGTGAGTAACTCATAGATATCATCATGGAACTTCCCCACTGGAGTACATTACGTTACATTAAGACACCTATTTGTTGTAATACAAGTTTGCTAAAATGTTATGTTTAAAAATGCAAATGAGCTATTATCATATTAAATATGCACTAATTTGCATTAATTTCCATAACAGAAAATTGAACACTGGATAAAGTCAAGTTAAAAATTATTGCTTCATTCTGTTGACCAATTGCCATGTTTTTAGGAGAAAAATGTTGTATAATTCAGGCTATGAATGATACATGAACAAACCCCTCTGTCAAAACCTTCAGAAGATAGATAGGAATAAAACTGGAAAGTTTGGTGGATGCAAGTGCTGCTGAAGTGGAAATATCTGGCTCAGAGTCCGAGAAAAATATTTTTGAGAAAATAGCCTTTAAAGATATGTATTGTAAATAGGGAATAGGGTAAAAATGTTAATAATAGATATCACTACTGCTCATAACTTAGCAAAAGAGACAAAAATTGACTAGTGATATGAGTGCATTCTGCCTTAAATATGAAGCTGCAGCCAGCAGATGATTAGCTTAGCTTAGCATTAAGACTGGAAGCAGGGGGGACAGCTAGCCCGGCTCTGCCAAGAGGTAACAAAATCTACCTAACAGCAGCTACGCAAAAAAATAAATGTAAAAATTACAATTTGCTATTTTACCAGGGGTTATGACTTCCTGGAGTCTCATGGTGATAACAAGACTCCACAAAGTCACTGCGCCCTACCAGGAAATAGTCCTGCACATTGCACCCTTGTAAAACCATAATCTTTTTGTTTTCACTTTGGTTTTGTATGGATTAAACAAACGGGACAGAATGGGTTAATCAGTGAGTTTTAGATGTGCTGGTAGGTAGATTTTGCTTGACCTTTGGGGGAGCAACACTAGCTCCCCCAAAGCTAAGCTAAGCTAAGCCAAACCGTCTCCAGACTGTAGTGTCACAGTTAATAGACACACAAGAGCAGTATCAATCCTCTCATCTAAATGTCGACAAAAAGCAAGTGAAAGTATCTTCAAATTTTCTGCTGCAACTATTCTTTTCAGGTTTTTGAGGCAAGTACAACTCAGCTGAAGTCCTGAATCTTAAACCGAGGCTGTTTGCAGTACTAAGAAATAAAAAATCCAGCTGTGCGGCTATGTAAGGCCTGCATGCATTTGTCTATTTTTATCTAATTTTATTAGGATAAAACTTGACGCTTGAATATTTTTGCTCTTGAATCTACTAAAATAACTAAAACCCTCATTTTTGTGAAGTCTGACTCACCAAGTCTGATGATATAGGATCTTATTACAGATTGTGATAAAAAGCACACAATAAATTAATTGTGGAGAATTTCCATTATCGGGATAATCGTGAATATCCTCATGAGTGACTTGAGAGAGCTGTCCAGCTCAGTATCATGGTAGAAAAGTGAAATATAGCGCCTGTTCAAAAAAAAAAAAAAAATACAGGAATTATCATATAAGAAAGAACAGATTCACACAATATTATTTATTTTTTTATGCAGGGAGACCTTGTTATTTATGATTATCTTATTTACAGTTTGATTGTTTGTAGGATTATCACAGAAAAGTGTGTCAAAATGTAGTGTAAAGTGATTCCAGTAGATTTTAGTGCCAGTTTTAATCATATTTTAATGATTATTGAGAAATAAATTATTTTTTAAACCATTTTTTTTTTTTTTCCCCGGGGAAAAAATATTAAAAAATAAATTTTTTTTTATAAAAGGAAAGAAAAAAAAATATTAAAAAATATAAAAATATTTTATCAATACAAGGATGAGAAGTACTGATCTCTCTAATTTTAACAATACAAACAAGGTTGAAATGGACTCAGGCTTAAAGCTAGAGTCATGATACTGGCATCATGAAAATAAAACTCCTATGAAACTGATGTCATATTATCATATGTCAGATTAGCTGGTCGGGAAGAAAGCTAAATAACACTAAATTTACGCTAAATTTTGGTGGAAAAACTGATATGGCCATTTTCAAAGGGGTCCCTTGAGCTCTGACCTCAAGATATGTGAATGAAAACTAGAGATGAACAGAGTGAAACGACGTTGATAAACTGCATGATTTGCAGGACTAAAAAAGCTGGTAATAAATCACAAAATTGCAATATATAGTATCATAACTTAAGTATTGTGATAATATCGCATCATGGGGCTTCTGGTGATTCCCACTCCTATCATCCTACACCTCAGGTATAAACACAGTAACCACTGTACTTTCTAGTTTAAAATGAATATATTATGCCCTTTGAAAAGCGGTAACGACACTAACATTACATCAGAAATGCCATTAGCTTATCAATAGTCACGGAGCAGAATAGCAGACGTAGCACTCTGGCCACGGGCTGAGCTCTTATCTCTGCAGGGCTCTAGTACAGACCTGCAAGGTAAAAGCCATGAATCACTGCTCCGTAAACTATTACCCTCCCTCACTCTGTGTCTCCCCGAGGCAATTGCTGTAAATAACAATGAATTCTTAGTCAACTCGTCTGGAATGTGTTTTCAGTCGGTTTGTTATATAAGCGGCAGCTGGGAGCCTCCCAGTCAGGAGAGCCATAATCATGCCCCCAGCCAGCCAACTGAGAACCATATAAGTTAGACGGTTTGTTTATACAAGATGGAAGGTAAGGAGGCTTTCTGTCTGGAGAGACAGTCTAGCTCAATAAGCGGTGAGATATGCATATACAGTAAATCCAGCAGGGAGGGAATATGCTTGTGTAAAAGAGTTTACAGAGCAACGGTAGTGGCTGTCTTAACATCACTCCACGGAAAGACAATGGAGCTCATGCAAAAAAAAAAAAAAAAAAAAAAAAAAAGCACAGGAAACATCAACCTAAATTGAAGTACTGAAAAGTGTTAACAGTAGGGCTGTCACTCAGATAAAGTATTTATGGCAAATAATCCTGATTGCCCATGATTAATTACGCAAAGTGCAAATTAATCACACATTTTTTATGTAAATGGATGTATATATTTATTATTGGAAACCAATTAACAACACAAGCCAATGACAAATATTGCCCAGAAACCCTCACAGGTACTGCATTTAGAATAAAAATATGTTCAAATCATAAGATGGCAAACATGGCAAAACAGCTGTCAGTGTGTCAGTGTGCTGACTTGACTATGACTTGCCCCAAACTGCATGTGATTATCATAAAGTGGGCATGTCTGCAAAGGGGAGACTGGTGGGTACCCAGAGAACCCATTTTCAGTCACATATTGTATCTTGAGGTCAGAAGTCAAGGGACCATTTTGAAAATGGCCTGACAGTCAAAATTTAATACAAGTTTGGAGTTATTTATGTTCTGTTTTGTAGTTTCATATCATGTTAGTATCTTCACTTTAGCTTGAAAACTGAGCTCACATCAACCTCCGAAATATCGATTGCGTTGATGCGTCAATGAAATTAGTGGCGTTAAATTGAATTTGCATTAACGTATTATAAACACATTAACTTTGAGAGCCCTGGTTAATATTTAAAGAACACACTGTACATTCATTGATTCATCTGTCCATCTTTATGAGCATCAGCAGAAGAAGAAAGCCTCGAGCTTTCTGAAATAGCATCTAAAAGGGGTGGTGCAAATGGCTAAGGGTCAATGGCTGAGGATTCATGTGGGTGTAGTTGGAGGTTATGCTCCACAACCCTTTTAACAGACAGGTACTGATATATTCTCTTTTCATGCGCCAGCCTCACCCTCTATCTGTCCATCCATCCATCCCATTATTTCTTCAACTCAGTGCAAAAGGGTTAAGAAATTGTGCCTGCGGGTGTTATGGCATGCAGCCCTCCACACTCCGTTGAGTCTACATGTTCTAGACGTCTCATCTTTCATCTACATCTCCTATCCATCTCTCTACCCTTCTGATAGGGTGGACATCAAAGTCCGTATATTCGATAGAGGTTAAAATGGTTACCAGAGCAGAAGGGCATGGGGGCACTCCACATGCCGTTGAGCTGACAAGTCCTGGATGATTCTCCTTTCAGCTGTCTTCCACCCAGACAGGAGTATCGAGCCGTTGAACCAAATGTAAACTTATCTCCACTCAGCACACCGTTAGGGGGGGAGCCGGGATGACCACAGTCTACAACTAGGGACCAAAGGAGACAGAGAAAGAGGGATTGAGGGACAGAAAAATAGACGGCTTGGTTCAACTAAACACAGCTTTGTAGAAGAGCTGCAGTGGCTGCTGTCAAGAACGGAGCGGCCAAGGAACACACCCTTAACTGGAAGGATGCTGTCGTCTTCCTCTGTCAGAAATCAAGGACCCAGTCTTTAAAAAATGACTATGAATTTCGAGTGGTAAATGCAGATATCATTATAGGTGCATAAAGACAAGGGTTAACTAACCTATACATTCAGGTAGGGGTTTGTCCCACTGTCCAGTAGGTTGACAGGTCAGTACAGGTGATCCAAACAGGTAGTACCCCGGGTTACAGTCGTAGAAAACCACGGTGCCAAAGGTAAAGTTGCCATGTTCTATTTTACTCTGGCGGATGGAGTTGGCTGGGATACCTGGATCAGAGCAATTGACCACTATACACAGACAGACACAGAGACGGACACAAACGAATACACAAGAGAGAAAAGCATGTGTTATTTGGCATGAACCAGTGAGGGTCATTTCTCTTCCCCCTCTTGCTTTTTTCCAGTGTTTTGCACTGGGATTACAGCTCTGTAAAATAATATAGGGTATAATTAGGAGGTAGTGGTGAAGACCAAAGAAGTAATTAGGGCTGGAGTTTAAAAAAAAGGTAAATATGGCAAATGTTATGAGATGCTATGATGAAGGCAGGTTTGTGTATCCTGGATCCAGCATCCTTAAAGTGTAACGGCTTGCTATCATTATGTTGGATTTTTAATTTTACACAATTCATTGGCTCTTCATTCTGTAAACTGGGCAGAATGCCGATAGCTTGTTTACAGACTTGTGTGTGAAGCTACCCTTGTTGCTGTGATTGTTGGAGAACAATCAGGTTTCCATTCAGGAGGCTGGAGCCAGGAGGGATGTAGAGTATTACATCTACCTCAAAACTTCATTCAAGTAAATAAAAGAAAAAGTGATCAAGCTGAAAAGAAAAGGGGAGGGGTATATAAGGATGGTTGCTATAGAGTGCTACAGAAATAAGTTAGCATTTTAGCACTTGGGGTACGCTTGTCTGGAAGTCAGTTGGTTTTTTGAGTGGGTTTTTAAATAAATGACTGAAATAAGCTCTATAGTTAAAACCGTGGATCCGGCCCTTGTGATGGTTCTGCCCGGCCCAGGAGGTCTCAGGAAAACTACACAATTTTACTTACAAAGCTAAAAAAAAAAAAAAAAAAAACAGTAAAAAAAATAGCATTTGTTTTGAAATGCTTGTGTATTGATAGTGTGCTTCTTCCTGTCACACTTGACAATGATGCAAATTGATGTGAGTGATGTTTGAAGTATCGTCTTCTGCTGAGGCTGCACGTCTATAATAGGTTATGGACTGCTAAGTATTTTTTTTGCGGAGGTTGGCGGTAAAGCTGTGTGCTTAGTTTGCAACAAACATGTGGCTGAATTCAAAGAATACAACTCAAGCCACCACTTTGAGACAAAACATGCAGAAAAATACAGAAACCTCTCTGGAGATGAGAAGGAGAGGACAGCCGAGGGGCTGCTGGCTAAGATACTAAAGCAGCAAGGACTTTTTACAAAGCTGCATGTAATGAAAGAAGGACATGTAAGTGTGAATGTTCAGTTAAATGTTAAATGTAAGTGTGAATGTTAAGTGAAATGTAAGTGTTAATGTTAAGTTAAATGTTAAATGCAAGTGTTAATGTTGAGTTTTGTTAATGGAAACATTACTACTCAAAACAAAGTTCAAAGACTCATACATACAACATATAATGTAATTTCCTTAATTATATGCTGTTTGGAGTGATTTTCAGCACAATAAATGATGAAAAATAAGTGCCCAGTATATTTCCTGTAGTGATAAGAGGTGACTTCTGACAGTATTTGTTTGTTTGTTTCTCATGTGGCCCATAGGAAAAATAATTGCCCACCCCTATTCTACATTGTAGGAAACATGAGTAAATATCTCATTTGTGAATTATGAAGCTTTTACATGTCTTAAAAAACTAAGCTAACAAGCTGCTACATGAGACTGCAAATCGTCATCACACTGACTCTTCTTGAATTTACAGCCTCGTTGTTTTTACTCACTCTCATGCGACCATGGTGTAGTTAGTTTATAGCCTGACGTTGGCTTTTTACTTCAGGTGATTGCATTTATTCTTCAAAAATCGTGAAAGTGGTGTTCATTTGTGAAGATTATCTATGTGTGAGTATCATAAACGTGTGTTTGCCACAGAGCTTATTTTCTGCAATAATCCAAAACCCAATGGAAAAATCCCATTGGCTTTTTGTCGAGGGAACCCAGAGCGATGCTAACTTCCTGGTTGGCCTGCAAAAATACGTCATCCCTGCAGCACTCTATAGGGAAAGGCAGCAAAGGTAAATAAAGATAAGAACTGACATGGTATTAAAGGTAAGGGATAAATAAGGTTAGGGGTGAATACACTTAACTTTTTTCCCCACCTTTACACGTTGGGGGCGGGTGGCTCCATTGGCGGTTGGCCTGACACTGAGCACGTGCGGGCCCCTCCATTTCATAACCCCGATTACAAACAAAGCTGACCACGTTGTTGAGGTTGAAGCCGTTTCCCACCGTACGACCATATATGGGACTTCCTGGATGGCCACAGCTGATCGCTATAGGGAAGACAGAGTGGATCATGAATACACAAACATGCATACAGATATCTTATTGCACTGCAATCTCATAGCTTATTATAAATCTACTTTGAGATATACACATACAGTATATACTGTATGCTGTATACTGTATATATATATATATATATATATATATATATATATATATATATATATATATTTTATCAATGTTATTTCGCATGAAAGAAATACATCAGCAACAGGAAGTGCAATTCAGTAAATCTTGACTAGGCATTGCTGGACTTACACTAAGTCATTTTTTTATGTGGATATTCTTTTAACAGTAATGTCTTTCGCTGTAAATATATCGCATAAATAATTTAAAATTTTTATATTTGTGACGTAGCTATGATTCAGTTGTCTCTGGGTGAATGTTTCTGTTCTCATATCCAGCAGTGCGACAGTATTTCAGACAGTATTTAAGTCCCTGTCACATAGTTGTAGCTGTCTACTGATGCAATTTCAATTTCGTAAAATTTTTTAGGGCTTTTCATAACCCATTGCCTCATTTTCTCATTATATTCAGAACATCCAATTTAGTAAGTTTTACTGAAAAGCCACACAAACATGGATCTAAAGCAGACCAGAGGCCATGTAGCTCACAAGAAGCACAGATTTGGGCCAACTAGCTATGCGTTTCCTGGAGTAATTCATAACTATTCATGAGAATGTCAGATGATCCAGAATACACAGCTCAATTTAGGGTCATTATTTTGGAAATATTAGGTCTCGCTATCCTCTGTGTTAGCACTGAGTGTCCTCTGTTTGCCATTGTGCATCACAATTATTCATCCTGTTAACTTCACTCACTGGAGCAACTTGGAAGTTTGTGTGTGTCCTCTGTCCTCATTGTGCTGACGACAGTGTTTTGATGTTTGTGTAAACAGACAGTTTACAGTTACCAGCAGCCCCTCTTTCATCCGCCTCTCAAACTCTCCCCCTTTAAAGTCAGAGTAATCTCTGTAAACAGATTCTGCATTCATATGCAGATTTTGGTATCGGACGCGCTCTGGTTTCTGTTTGTAGTTACAGTAGTACTGACCAATCACGTCTGAGCCGGCAGGTTGAATGCAGGTGAACAGTTAGTGCGGAGGGCAAAACAAATGCAATATCAGCATCCATCGAATATCATCTGATGATTACTTAGCTTTTTATAGGTTTAAAATGAGCTCGTGAACTGGCTACAATCCTTTTGTGCGTGTGATCTCTGAACTCCAACTCCAGTCTTGTTAAGTTGCTAATTAGACAGTAAACAACGGGCAGAAGACAGAAAATGAAGTCCGGATCCGCTGGCTACACCGGGACCCCAGAAATACAGCCCCTAACCCTCAGAGGCTCATTTGTCATCAGACCGATAGTCGATGGGTTCAGAGATTGAAGTCCAGGTACAGCAAAAACAAATATGTTCTGAGTTTGTCACACCAGAGAAAAACATGTTATTAACCACCCAGTCAAATTTGAATGATTAAAAAAGTATAGAAAATTAGGTTTCAAAATCATGAAAAAGTAAGCAGTATTCTCTGTGGCGTGTCTTGGGCGCCGCGCCCAATGGCAGGTAAGCATTGATTTCATATGACAGTTACGATGCTACCAGAGACGTCCGCAGGCCGGCTAACTGCCGGTTTAGCCTGACGCTGACATGTATAGAATAATGAAATTGTGCGCCTCTTCTAGACTTTCCAAGTTCTGACATTCACGAATGAACCAAATCTATTGACCGGCTCTTTAACAGGAACGATGGGAACCGAGTCGCAGTCACGAGCTGTGTTTCACACAGATGCACACACAAGCTCGGAGAACAGGCACACAGGGAGGAGCGCAGCAGTGCTTATTGGATAAAAATGCAAATATCGCATGACGCCATCTGAGTTGTCCACACTTCCTTCACGGTCTCTAGAACGGGGAGGACATGCTTCATTTTAAGTGACTGGCTGGCGACTCAAAAAGACAAAATGAGCCAAAGACAAGGCAGCCGCATCTGGATGTACTTTTCTGATGACAAAAATGGTAAAGCAAAGTGTAAAATTTGGCAGAAAAATATCTCATTCAAGTCTGGGTCGACAAATAATTTGCATTGCCACTAAAAAACGATATGGATATGGCGCCACCTTGTGGAATGCTGACAATTTCAGAATAATTCAAACTATTCTAAGATGATAGAGATGTCTAAGTTTGAATGATTCTGATCATTCCTCTCTGTGATTATTTCCTGGATAAAATGACCCCGAGGCAGACTTCCTAAAAATAAATAAATATAACAATGAGCCAGTCTTTTGAACGGCGCTCTGAAAGTAACGGATCCACAAGATCCGGCTCCCTTCACTGAACCGTAAATCCCATTTCTATTCCAAATGTACCGAATCGATTGAATTCTGCTAGTGAAATGAGTCATTTTGCTCAAAGCAATTTCTTCGCCGTTTTACAGCCGCAACAATAACGGTGGAGCAGGCACAAGTGTGAGCACAAGTTTAACTAACTTGATTGTGACTGACCAGTGATGCCAGTCCTGGTACATGCAGGTAACATGTTCCCATGTGCACCCCGTAGAGACGGTCGGGGTTGGACGGCCGGTCAAAACTTCATGGATGATTAAGATCATCACCGCTAACAAACTGAGGGGTGTAGTGAGTAAATGCACCTCGCGATTGAGAAGGGGAACCACTGATGCTAGCGCTTGTATACTGTTAGGGGAGGGGTTATTTAAAGGATGGCTCCAGTGCGTCATCCAACCACCATTTCAGAAACATAAAAATGGAGAAAAACAGTTTGAAGGTCTAACTTCACAGCTCAGTCCTATATGGTTCACAGTCTTTTCACGTTTTCAGCACTTGTTTTCTAACATGTGTAATGTGCTTAGAAGCAAATCTCTGATTTTTACTTTACCTGGACTTTAAATGTATTGCTTTACAGGGACGAGAGGAGAAGAAAATAGGAAAGACACAGATGAGGTGGGTGAAAAGGTGAACAGAGAAGAGGAGAAGACCAAAAAATTGAGCAGAAGAGAGGAGCATTAGAGGAGGAGAAGACAAGACGATCATGACAAGAGGAGACGAGAAAGAAAGGGAACAAGCCAAGGTCTTTTTTTCCACTTGATCAGTGAGAATCAGAAGTTTGTTTGCTTGCTTGAGATACAAATTTATCTGACACTGTCAGCATGCCCTGCAGCTACACATGCACGCACACACGCACACGCACACACACACCATCATAGTCTCATCACCATTCTGTGTTTGTGTCTCTAAACAAGAGCCTCTCATCTCCATAATTACAGTATAATTTGGCTGTAAAATGATTTCCCTCAATAACTCCTGCATGAATAAACTCAATAAAAACAGAGCAGCACAGAAACACAGATGGATACACACACTGTCATAAACACATAGACACAGATGCATGCGATAACCAAACACACAAGAACATACTATCTGATATAAAGTCCCTATGTTGAACATTTCTTTTTGTTTAAGGGTCAAAAACAATTTCACGGAGGGAATAAACTCCCTTTCATACGGCTCCTATGCCACAAATGTCGACACTGCGTCACCACCTCCGCCTGTTAAACACGGCTTTAATTTAGTGAACAAACGGGCTGTCTCTTTTGGGAAAAGGCGCCTGTAATTGGCTTGAGAAGGCACTCATCATCACCACCTTAACTGTGCCCGGGTGCTGCCTAAAAACACTGAGGACGCTCACAGTAAGTGACCAATTTTAGAAGATTTTCACAGTAGCCTGGAAATGTCAGAGCTTTCTGCTTTATCCTCAAGCCCAGCTATTTATCTCATCCAGACCACCCTGGCAGGAGGGCCCTCTGGCCCTTTATATAAGACTGCTGGTGTGAATCTGCAGAACCTCAGGACTATTGGGTGAATGCATTGAGGAAGGGATATTTCTCAAAATACAAACCTTGCGCTGGCTTTACTCAGTATGGAATCACTCTTGAACAAAAGGTTTAAGGTTTAATTTGGACTTCTCCACCCTTGAATGAAATGTGACAGGGCTTTATCAGCTCCACCAGACCAACTCCCTTGGTGGAGGCATTGGTGCTGTCGTCATAAACAATGTTAAACGTAGCTACATTGGTGGTACTGACATGCGTTTTTGCGTATTTTTCTAATTATACCAATTTAACACATCAGAACCTCAGGCCAAAATGGCAGCAGTTGAGTTGCATTGTGGGTAATCTACTGTAGGTGCCAGGCTTTGACAAGGAATGAGAATAACTGGAATAAAAGATATCTCAAGTTCTGCTGCATTGATTTGGGTCATTGTCAGATAATGTTATAGGAGTGCAAAGCTACATCGGAGGAGCACACTTTTAAGTACAGTTATTACACAGCTTTGTTGAATACTTGATTCTGATTGGTCAGTCTCGTTATTTCTTTATAGCAGACCGTTGCTATAGCCCTAGTTCTGATGTCGACGGACCATTTTTGTGTCAAATGATTCATTTCTTAAGTAAGCATCTGTGTAATAAGAGGGAAAATGTACAGCTAGCGGGTCATTGTGGTGAAATAAACCCCTTCAGGGTGCGGCATCACCCTGAAGGGGTTTATTTCACCACAATGACTAGTGTGCTGTATATTGTCCCTAAGTTACTGCCTCACAGTTGTATGCATCCTCCAACTACACCAGTCAAGTTGCACTTTGCATCCATATCTGTTCAAAATGTCAATACTTCATCATTTTATCCTATTAAACATGTCTGTGTGAAAATGTCATAATTAACATAATCTTGATTTATGGCCAAAAACGTGTTTTGTGAAGTGACCTTTGACCTCCAAAAGTCAAATCTGTTCATCCTTGAGTCCAAGTGAATGTTTGTGCCGAATTTGAAAAAATTCATTTAAGGTGTTCCTTAAATTAATAATCGCGTACATCCACAAACCGAAAAACAAAATGCCTCTGGCCGCGGTGGTTGCCAGTTTTTTATAATAAAAAGTGAAGGCAAAAATGAGGGTTAGTAACATCTTTCCCGTTTTGTTTTTTTAAACTTGTTTTCAGCATGAAGTGTATTCTGCATCATAATGTCTCATGCCGCAGGTGTACAAGGAATTATGCCTTCAAATGTAATGTGATGTTAACATTTCAGTTGTAAAGTTAATGTTGTGAGGCTCCTGTTGTCTGTTTAGAGTTTCCATTTAGAGTTTGCACTGAGACCAAATATTGCAAATCGTTAAAAACAGAAAACTAAATTAAATGAAATAATTTTACTGCACACACACATGAATGCACACTCAATCACACATACCTGGAAGGGTTGCTTCCTGTTAGTATTCCCTAAATCATTATTTTTTGTTATCGCTGAACCATAACAAAGATATTACTTCAGGTGTTTTTATAATGATGTGCTAGATCAGGCTCCACTCATGATTTAGTTATTTCCCATCAACTGAGTCAACCTCGTCCTGCTGTAAAAGTAATTTCTATCCATGACTATCAATGTACTCAGTATTTCTTTTCTAATTTCAAGGCACTTAGAGAAACATCTAGTTGATTTATTTTTCTGTTTTTACAGTTACCAAGACCATTTTCCTCTTTTGGCGTACAAATATCATATCAAACAGTAAATATTAATTTGTCAAACATAAGGCCTTTTTATTAGCATGCCTCCAGAGTGATTTGTAAGATGCATGATATTGATTCCTCAACTCCACAGGCGAATAAAATATCCAAAATGTTGAAAAAATGCTGAGCATGTTATGAAAACCTCAAATGGCCTCTCTTTGAAAGGACTTCAATTTCTCTCTTTGGTATTCAAAGAGTGGACTATATCAAAACATACCACACCATTCAAGCTTCCTCTAGATACACTTTGGCCTCAATCATCTGACAGCAATTTTTATTTATCCTTGCAGTACAGTAGGTGTAAACGCTAGTACAGTCTGTATGTGGGTGTGCACAGTATGTGAGTGTTTATATTTTGCTGAAAGGACGGGCAGCCGTCCAGACCACAAGTTGTCTTGGAGAAAGATAAATGTAGAAGAGGGTTTGGGTTTATTTCTTAGCTAAAGTGAATATTTAGTGAGAGGTAAATGTGTGTTTTCCTTACGTATACAGACGGGCAGCTGTCCAGACCACTGGTTATCTTGGAGACAGATTCGAACCGATGAGCCTATTAGTCGAAAGCCAGGCAGACACTGATACACAACCGTGTCGCGGTACCCGAAGTTCTCCCCGATCACCTGGCCGTTAACAATGCCTTCTGGGATCCCACAGTGACCAGCTGAAAGACACAGAGATGCAGAGGAGTCAGACGATAGGTAACGCTGTCCTAGAACTGTCGCTGTGGTGACGGTGTAAGGCTCAGGCTATCTCCTTTCCATCACTGTTAGCCAGAAAGCTACACTTACACTCCTGGAAGTCTGAAAAGGTTCCTACATTTGAAATGCTGCTCAGGGAGCAAGGTAACTTATTACACATGGAGAAAAGTAGGTAAATCTTTAATCTTTTAAAAAACTCAACCCTTCATTAATCTAATGACTTAAAGTTAACTTTATGTCAGCTGTCATTGAGCCAGGTGCTGTTCTGTATGTAATATGTCAAAGATATCTGCAATACCCTTTGTATAACCACCATTTATTCATTTATTATGAAAACAATAAAAAAAGATAAACACAAAAATGCCACTGTGATGATTCTATTGTTGTTGCATTGACTTTTTGTAAACAGCTTCTTTCAGTACTGGTTTTAGCACTAGTGCAGTGCCGGTTTGGGGCATGTGTCCATCTAAAATGGGCCGATTGCTTCTGTTCTTCTGTTTGCAGCAGCGTCAAGAACCGCAGTATGGCTGTTTGTTTTCCAAGTCCAAGTGTGAAGATGATACTGTATACATACACAGACAGAGTGATGGAGAATACTTCCTTTACAGACATCCTATCTACATATTTCCAACAAATGTGGTCGCAATAGCACAAAGCGTTCAGGAGATATGACATTTTTTGTACTATAAGCCCTGCTCATCCAAACTGTGTGGATCATCAACGATCCAAAAAATAACATTTTCCAGCTTGGTCCAGAGATTCTGTGTCAAATTTGGTGACTATTGTTCAAAACTTCTGGACCAAAAAAAAAAAAAAAATCTGATTTGGACAAATTTCAAAACGGCAGTTTTTCTTTTTTCTTTTTTTTTCTGAGTTAAAGTTCATAAGATAAAGATCTCAACATAAAGTTCATTGTTACAGTGCCACCATCTGGCCAAATGGCACATGTGACACTGCTCTCTTTTAGGTCCTGGGCAATACACCCGGCAAGTGTGAAGTGGATTGGATGAGCAGTTCTTGAGACATGTGAATGACACACAGAGGTAGAAGTTAGATACCTATCTTGCATCTATATCTCTGTTTATTTATCATTTCAGTACTTGACTCTCCTATATCTTACCTATTACCTCCTATATCTACTTTTATTTACTTGCGTTAACTTACTTTTGTTGTGACTAAGAGCTACTGGAGCTAGTCGCCCTCCATATACAATGATGCTATACCGTACAGCCTTGTTGCACATGATGTGTCCTCTGGGTTATTTTCAGGGATACAAAGACAATATCAGTAAAACGGAAACATTTTAATCAGACCTGGGAGTTTTAAACAAATCTTGAGGGTTCAGCATCTCTAGTCCAGTTTGTTGCCTCCGTATGGGACATTTCATCTGGGACGATTGTTAAACATCTGCTGAAACCTTCTGCAAGCCTGTAAAAGTGGGCATCTGTAGCTTGAAGCCTGGTCTGGCCTGTCTATGAGACACGTGACCCATCTTCACAAAATATAGAAACTATAGAAAAATTGGATCAGGTGTCATTGGCGGTGACGGCTCAGGTGGTCAGTTGCCTCCTGTAACAATTTCACAGCTGTTGTCACCGTTCTTTGCAATAACTTTGAAAGCATCTGCCATTAAAATGAAGACGTCACCGTGCTTTCAGTGAATCTGACTTGACCTGGTAACAGCTGCTGTGTTATGAGGACCATCTCACACACATAGAGCTTCACATAGGCTTACAATAAAAATTATATTCAGGACTACAAATAGAACATTCGGGGGTTAAGCCCCTGCGATATGACCTGGTGACGCCAAGGTCTGTACTAATAGTAACTCATTCCTGTCTGAGAGATGAAGTGCTGCTGCCAGAGGAGCCGCTGGTTGATTTTGCTCTGAGCAGCAAGATGCTGAAAGGGTCTGAAAAGTCAGCAAGGTGGGAACACTGTGTGTGTGTGTGTGTGTGTGTGTGTGTGTGTGTGTGTGTGTGTCAGGTGCCTGCATGAGTGAGGGGGTGGGTTCAGTGGTTGTACGAGCTCTGCTATTTTTGTTTGAATCTATTTTGAATGTAACGATGGAAGGTGGACTGAGGGGAAGCATGGCAGCTCTGTAGGTGGGCCGGGGCCGACCTTTGTCATTTCACATTGTCTTTGAGGTGTTGATTACTGTTAAAGCTAAAGGGCAGTACACACGAGTCACTCTTTTTTTTCGAGCTTGTTGCAGAAAGTTGTTTGTTGAAGAAAGGACAACTACACAAAAATCAACTTATTTTCAGGAGATTATAACAGAAAGATTTCAGGGCAACATCAACAGAGCTGTAATTACTACAATTTAATTACTAAGATGACTGCAACCAACAAACACGCTGAAAACACACTAGGCAGCGGCGAAGTACGACTCACTCAAAAGTTTACTTTCCCTAGCGTTTAGTCCGGTCGCACTTTGCTGCAGAATCAAAACAGCCGCTGCTAGCTGAGCTCGGAGTGGCGGCTGCAGATTTCTGTAGGTCTGCACGGTGCACACCTCAAGATTTATGTTATATATGTTATTTATTGTTATTTCCATAGCTGGTTAAGTTCAGTCATTATATGTGAACATGAGCCCCTCTCTCTCAAAGCCAGAAACCAGAGAAGTAAGTTTCAAACTTGTGATATGATACGGTATGAAGTGTGCATCTGTCGATAGAGCAGCTCCACATTTATACCCTATGACATCACAAGTTTGAGTTTTAGCACTTTCAGTTTTGGATTTGGGAGAGTTGTTCATGTTTACTAGCATTTTTTGGACTGTCTTAGACCATAGGAATAACATGTATGAATTTTGAAAATTGGCGCAGTACCCCTTTAAATAACCAAAACAAGTACAGTAAAGCCAGTTTGGTTTTTCCTAAGAAAAAATGCTGTTCGTAGCCCTTTTTTTTTAGGGCTCAATCTATTTATTTTCTGACAGAATCGTGCCTCCTCATCAGTCTAGGTTAAGTTTCATTGAACTTCTCCGTTATAAATTGCATCTCATATCCCCCTCAGCCTGTGAAGTATTCTGGGAAGCGCTGTTTCTACTGAGGCTTCATGGAGAAATGACAGCACCATGTCATAACATCTGTTACCTCTGGCTGGCACACTGACAGAAGAAAGTCGCTGTGTTTTTTTTCTTTCTGGCTCATATATATAAAAAAAGAACATTCAAACTGAATTTGGGGAGCGCACAGTAGAAGCTTGTGATAGTCTGGTTTGTGAGGTGGACGAGGCCAGAGAGGAGCAGCTGTGAAGCCAGACGAGAGGTGTAGGGCACATACTGTGCAGTGACTACCTTTGATACCTGTCCTCATTAAATTTACTTGAAAAATCACAGCTTTCAAACTCCCATTCTAATGTCACTGTTTCATGTGTGTGTGTTAACATGCAGTATCTGTCCAAAGCCTTAAATGTAAGTCAGAAAAATGACAGTGTCTAGATATATTATAATATATGGTATATATGTTTGAATACATTACTAGTTCAAGTAGTGGTGTACCTAAACATCGTGTTTCCGTTCCACTCCAGAGCCCAGATGACAGGCACTCTCTGACAGCTGACCCCACTAGCATGAAGCCAGCGTCGCAGGTGAAGATGGCCGTGGCTCCGAATGTTGTCTGAGTACCAATCTTCTTCCCATTGGGTGGGGATGGCTGCTCGCCGCAGGATATAACTGAAACGCAGGCAGACACAAGCAATTTAAAGGTAGTTGAGCACCAATTTATCAACAAGTTACTTGAGTAGATAGTAGAGCTCTTTAGTTTCAGTGAATAATGCTGTCAGTGCTTGCGAGCTATTTATTGTTTTTTTTTTTCTACACAGGAATTTTTTCTGGTGGTGAAAATAACAGTAATTTTTCAAATGTCAGAATTTATTCAAGAAAACTAACACTGATCAAAATGGCATGACGTTAAATAACAAAAGACAAAAATGTCAAGGCAACTCTTTCCAGTATGAGCATGGACTGAACGAAATATCTTCCTTGCACAGTAACGCAGTCGTCAGAGGATTTAATCAAATTAATAGAACAGAACTGACATGGGTGACTGGCTGTCAAATTTTAGGAGATACTAACAACGTAACAAAAAATTTTATAAATGCCTCTAATTTCTTTAACGCGCTGGCACAACTTGTGGTGGTTGTTGTGAGCAAGTAGTTTTAAAGCTCGAGTGAAGATCCCGGTATCAAATGTAAGTAGATAACCTACGAAATCCACGTCATAATGGCTTTTCAGGCTAGTCTAAATAACGCTCCAAACCTAAGCTACATTTTGGTGAGGAAAAACTGGCTTGGCCATTTACAAAGGGGCCCTTTGACCTCTGACCTCAAGATATGTGAATGAACATGCCCATTTTATGATAATCACATGCGGTTTGGGGCAAGTCATAGTCACTGTGTTGCTGCTGGGCTTCAGTTTGCCATGTTATGATTTGAGCATATTTTTTTCATGCTTAATGCAGTACCTGTGAGGGTTTCTGGACAATAACTGTCCTTGTTTTGTGTTGTTAATTGATTTTGAATAATACATATGTATATGCATACATTTGCATTAAGCAAGCATATTTACCCACTCCGATGCTGATAAGAGTATTAAGTACTTGACAAATCTCCCTTTCAAGTACATTATGAACTGATAAAAAATGTGCATTTAAGTTGCGATTAATTGCACAACTATGGACAATCATGCGATTAATCACCATTACAAATTTCTATTGACTGAGAAATAAATTTAAAATATGCACAAACAGTAAACACACCTGCAAAGTATTTTTCTGTGCAGCAGACCGACTGTCATAATGCTGAAGTCAAGCCTTTGTCGGGCTGCAGCTTGCAGCATTGTTTGTGATTGTAGCTGCTAGTTTCCATGTGCAACTCAAAACAATTTAAAACATTTTTTTTCCTCAATCCATACTCATATCAGTTATTCAAGTTGTCTGATATCAGTTATTTCTATTGTCATGGCTTATAAACTTGACTAAAACATAGGGTTGCGCAATTAATCAAAATGGTATTGAATTTGCAATACTACAATTTTCAAATCGCAGGAGGTGCAATATTTGTTAAAGATGAAATGTCAAAATACCATTTTAATTAAATATTGTCGTGCTACAGCGATGTCCTGGCCTACACATCCATAAGAAAACATATATAAATGGAGCAAATACGATTTTAAAAAGTTATTTTTATAAAATGTCACCATATCCTGACAGTAGTACACGAGACAGGTAATCTGAAAGCAAAAATCATGTGTCTCTGTGTCCTCAGGTGCTCCTAATAATATCAAGATTTCACAGACGAGAGGAAAACAACCATCAGAGCCAAGCTGGAGTCTGCCATCTCTGAGCAGCTGTCAATCACTCACAAACTCTGATCAGTTGGTCAAACTAGGCAGCGCTGATCAAATATGAATCAATATTCTGTTACTGTAATGATTGTTTTCAGAAACATCTTGTAGTTACTGTTTAGCTGTGAAATGAGAAAGTTTGTGACCCGGCAGCCATGTTGTGATCAGCAGAGGAAATACCAAGCACCGCCCACCAGCTGGAGCATAGCCAATAGGAAGCTCTCTCTCTGAAATGACCTGTGACTGGCAAAAGTCTCCCGTCACAGTCGAGATTTCTTAAAGCCTGAAAACAGCTACAAGGAGGCGCAGAAGTCTAGTTTTCTCTCTGAACACTTGAATTACAATATGCTGAAAGGTTACTATGGGATTTTTGCCCAGTGATACTAAAAATATTCTGCCTACTGCAGCTTTAATGAAAATGACAACAATGATTTAAAAACGATCATTTCCTCTAATATCGCAAATCATATTGTAATTGCAGTATTAGTTAAAATTATTCATGAAATAATCTGAGGGCACTGGGTTGACCTTTAAAGGAATATGCTTATTTGCTTTTTGGAAAGCAAATGAAATAAGAGCAGCCACAGCAGCAGGTTAGCTTATTTTGGCACAATAACTGGACACAGAGGGAAAAAGGCAGCCAGAGTCTGTCCAAAGATAGCAACATGTACATGCCAGCATCTCTAAAGCTCACTAATTATAACATTTTATTAGTTTAGTCCATGCAAAAACCAAATTATAAAAACAACTATTCACCATTTACAGGGGATTTTTGTGCCAGATTATTTCTTGGCTGGGACTAGATGCCAGGCAACCACAGGAGAAGGAAGTAACCCCTAATGTCTTCTTAAATGTATGCTAGAGAAAATGATCATTATTATCTATAGTAAATGGCAAGTATGTGTAGATATAAGTGTAAATACACAAAAAGTTACCTGTCCAGTCATGCTGAATGACCGGCTCTTTGCTGATATTGTTTTTCAGTTGAAAAGTCATCTTTGTTACTCACCCTGACAGTGCGGTCTCTCATTTCTCCAGCTCCACACACCATTGGGTAAGCACTGGATGTGGGCGGGGCCCAATCTGTAGTATCCCGGGTCGCAGGTGAACACGATGCGAGTTCTGTATTCGTAGTGTGAGCCGTTGACGATCCTCCAGCGGCCGTGCTCCAAAGAAAATGAGCCGATGCTGGGACACACCACCACTACGGAGGCAGACGGTGTGGGAAGAAAGTAAAATTTGATTTCATTCAAATTACACAATTACCATATTAGAGTAGAGAGTCAGATATTAAATAGCTGGCTGGGATGCCTTGGACAAAAATGGCAGCCACTCACAGCTGTAATTATATGTTGCATACAATGTAGTTTTTCCATCTAACTCAGTGGGAGATGATTATTTAATTGACATTGATTTAACAGTGCAGTATTTAATATCAAAGCTGGAGTGCAGAACTTTTGTCTCCCCCCTCTGGCAGTGAGAGTAACTACCATATGGGAGAGACCATAGTGATGCTAGCGGCTAGGAGTATGGTGGAAGTTATGGTGCAAGATCCTAAGAAGCACCCAAGAAAAGGGTGGATGATCCAGATAAAAAAGGAAGAGGAACGAAAATAGTAAAAAATGCTATATGTTGTAGAGATGAGTCCTGGGGGCGGGGGAGATGCTACAAACTCAGCACCATTATACTGCGAAATACAGGCTTGTCTGAACAGTCCTGGATGTAACGGACGTTCATTTATATGTAAAAGTCCTGCAGTGTAGCTTTAAATATTTGTGCCTTTTGTAACTGATGCAAGTGGTTTCAGACCTCCTAGGAACGGGTAAAAAAATTCCAGAAAGGGGAGTTAAGAAGGTCTGCACCTATCTGAGTTATCACATACAAAAACAAACATTTTTTTTTGTTTTGTTGAAACGCTGTTGTGATAAAATCTATGCTGGTGTAACTACCTGCCCTCTTAAGCAAAGGATGTGTGAATACTATAATTACTCCTCATGGAGGTGATGTTGACAGGAGGTTATGCCCGAGAGTTGTTTTTGAGTGTTTTGCTATGAATAAACTATAATAGATTCAATATGCCCCATTTCTGATCATGCCTGATCTGTACATAGCGTTTATCTCCGATGCTGCATACTGTATATTATCTTGTTGTACATATCGTAAATTTTATGTATTTGATGTGCTTTGTGTTTCTTGACTGGAGACACTGATTTGACTACAGATACTGATCCATCCGTACTAACTCCGTACTGAGTCCATAAGTGCATTCATACTGAAAAGTATGGCAAAATGCACTCCAGTACCTGGATGTTGTTTTCAAAATGGTCATCTCACCCTCAACGGTCTCCATCTTTGCTACGTAGTGGAAGGGGAGGGGCCACCGACCTGTTTCAAACTTGTGAAAATGGAAGCTGCAGCTATTGTGGTTTTAACAGCAAACACTAAGTACCATTATGCTGTAGTCAGACAGAAGCCATTATCAGATTAATGGGGCCTTCAAATGGGGTCATGTTTACCGTGTTTATGAGTTGGGTCCACATGAACGCCTCTCTCATGTCGTATTCACGACCTTGTGAGTGGAAAGTTTCTGACAGCTCAGAGTTCACGAGTTGTGTCATGTTTGTTGCCGCAGTGAGAAATGGTGGAGCCCTTGGAAGTTCATTTCTCAGTTAACACTGTACAGTACATTGCCATTTACTCATCTATTGTTTTTCTTGGTAATTTTATAATATATCTGAGGAAAGCTTTGATATTGTCAATGACCTCGTCTTTCTCCTCTGTCATTAGGTCTTTTATTTTATTATATTTTATTAGGCATTTCCTGCATCACGTTACCCACTTGGGGCCTGCACGGTGGTGCAGTGGTTAGCGCTGTCGCCTCACAGCAAGAGGTTCAACACAGGTTCAAATCCGGCTTGGGGCTCTTCTGTGTGGAGTTTGCGTGTTCTCCCTGTGTTCGTGTGTGTTTTCTCTGGGTCCTCCGGCTTCCTCCCGCAGTCCAAAGACATACAGATTAGGTTAATTCATGACTCTAAATTACCCGTAGGTGTGAATGTGAGTGTGAATGGTTGTCTGTCTATATGTTGTCTGTTTCTATGTGCCCTGCGATTGACTGGTGACCTGTCCAGGGTGTACCCCTATGCCAGCTGGGATCGGCTCCAGCCCCCCTGTGACCCCTAACGGGATAAGAGGTTGAAGATGGATGGATGGATGTTACCCACTTGCTAGCTTGCTAAACTGTTAGCCTCTGTGGCTTCTAGACTCAGACAGTAATGTAAATATTGTCGTTGCTTAGCAGCGGTGTTCTTCATGACTTACCCACTTGAACGGCACGCATATCGTGAACACAACTTCCCAACTTGTAAACACGGTAATGAAGTACGCAGTGTACACAGTGTACTACATGGAAGCGTACCAACGGAAGCGTCCGAATTGAGACACAGCATATGTCTTGAACTTGTAGTCCGTCATACTCAGGACTACACTTCCCTTGATATTGAGCCAGCAGTCACACAAGTTTAACTGATTGACACAAGGCTAATCAAGTGATGTTCCTTTAACCTTTGGTACTGCTGCATTCACTTGCTACCTGTTCTTACCTTGAGAAAGTCTCTGACTGAAAGTTTGCTTATTAAAAATTTTTGCACGGATCTGAGTGTTCAGATGCTTTTTCTGCTTGACAGTCAATAGCTTCAGCCCCTCAGCTAAGTCGGATACTGGGTGAGCAGTGTTTTTTTTTTCCTCTTTAACTGATGCAATGACTGCAGAGTCTGGCACTTGCATTCATACAGTGCTATTAAGTATGTCAAAATGTGTACAACATTTTAATATAGTATATTTCATATTAATATTGTCGATATTCCATCTATGTATGACTAACCTGAACATCGTGGTATCTTATTGTGGTTGCTCCAAGTCCCATCAGGCTGACAGATGGCTGATGTCAGTTCTTTACTGGAGAGTCTGTACCCGTCGTTACAAAAATAAGAGACTCTTGTTCCGACGGAGTAGTCGGCTGTTAAAACGCCACCGTTTATAGGAGCCTTGGGTGCTCCGCATGAGACAGCTAGGGGAGGACAGATACGCAGTGGTTAAGAAGACAACATGCAAACAGACACACAGAAGCCCTAATGCACACTTACGTCTGTCAGGTAGGCAGGTTTGATGTGTTCGTTGTTTGAAGTGTTTCAGGGGATTCAGGGTCTATTGCACATTTGTAAACAAGCTCACATATTTTCTTCAATGAAGCCATCAAACTAAAAATATACAATCAAGAGACGCTTGATCTTCAGTTCCAACCAGTTCTAACAAAAAAAAACAAAACAAAAAAACATCCATCTTGCTGAAAATGCTGCTCCACAGTCCACACCGGTTTTAAATAGACTGGTTTGTAGAGCACCGTGCCGTGTAATTACACAATCTGCTATACATCCTTCATTTGACTTTCTATCAATACCAGCTACGAACTGTGCCTTCCTACGGTTATTAGACGTGTGGGTTAACACAATAGCAAGAGCAACACAAAAGATACAACATAAGACTCATCTAGTCTTCGTGGAACATAGTGTAGTATATACAGTATGTAAAGAGATAAAAAAAACTGAGAGAAAGAACATTGTCTTTTTTTCCTACCATTCATATGGGTCATTACTTTACCAAATGGATATCAATTACATGTGGCATTCACAAGCCCCCTCATATGAACAATGGATCTGGCACTTTACTCACTTAAATGTGGAATGTGCTTACTCTGGAGTGAAAATAATACATTGTGCTTAAAGATTGTATCCATTATTATTACTATTATTATTAATCATCATCATCATTTATTTTTTTGTTTTCATATCATTCAGAGGCTTCACAGTGGTGTTCATTATGTATTCAATTTTGAACATTAAAATCAGTCAATGTCTGACCGTCAAAATGATATTTTCTCAAACCTTTCTAAAAACTTTTTCCCACATCAGCTGATGTCCAGTACATTTCTGCATGATGATGACGCTGCTACCTGTACAGTACGGACTGCTGTCTGGATGCCACATTAGCTCAGATCCAAAAGTCACACAATAACACAAACACACGAACCGATCGATGCAGCGGTAGACCAGCCTTGTTCTGCAAGGTAAAATTACTGTTTTTGTGAACTGAGTCTGGTCTTGTGGCTTTGAAGAGAGTGATATAACAGTTTCAGTTCCCCGTCAGAAAGAGGTGTCTGATAGTGAGGTAAAGCGATGAAAATATTCTAAATATAGCGTGCACTTTAACTGATATTGATTTTTGTTAGGTGGCTAGAATACGCTTCTCTGCTGCTCCCGTCCACAGCCGTTTTAATTCACCTTCAGACAGCCCTTTCTGATGAGAACAGAAGCAGTTATATCGCTCGCTTCAAAGCCACCAGACTACATTCAAAAAAGCAGGAATTTTACCTGGCAGAACAAAGGAGAATACATACAACCCCACATCTGCTGGTGTTCATATCATTCATGACCTTACTGATTAGCTTTGATTAGTTTACTTTAGTAACCTAGGTCACTGCTAAGTGGGTGTTTCCATTTGGTAAAAAACAAACAGAAGGCAGATGGACCGGCCATTTAAATGAGAAAAAAAGGTTTTCAAAGTTTTCTAACAAAAAGTAACTTAGTTGTCTCTTCTGCCATAACCTATATTTGTTTGCATTGCTTTCATTGTCAGCTATGTTAGCTACAACTTACCAACAGCTGATCAAAATTATTTTATTAGCCATTAGCTCAATCAGCATCAAATGGTACGTAACATGACAGAATGACTGGGCTGCCATATTGCTTTAATCTTTCACCTTTAGTTGTAACTAATAAAACTACGCAATAATTCCTTTACAACTCCACAATTTTCAGTATCTTTGTTCCAGTGTAAACTATATATAATATATCTATAAAAAATAATGTTAATAATATATAATAATAATAATAATAATAATAATAATAATAATAATAATGTTTTTTATTCTAATGAACATCACATATATAAAATACTTCAACACAGTTGAGCTTTACTCTAAGTGTACACACATTCCCCACACAATCAAACAAACGCACCTTGACACGCAGGTACGGGAGAGTCCCACGCGTGGTAGCCGAGTGCCGTGCGGCGGCAGGTTGCTGTGGCGTTGCCTATGAGACGGTAACCACGGTCGCAAGCCCAGCGAACCACGCTGTTAACGTGGCCGCCGCTCTGAGACGAGATGGAGCCGTGGAGCGGAGAGTCTGGGGTGGAGCAGTACAGGGCTGAGTGGAGGAAACACAATTAAAAACAAAGATTTGAAATGTCTTCACATAGGACGGTTCACTGCCACTAAAACAGGAACTAGAAAATTAAAACCAAGGAAAAAAATACTTTGGTAACTCTCTATAACGCCCCTGTCTATAATGCATTATAAACATACAAATAATACCTTATAATCTATTTATAGCACTGTACAATGATAGTTATAATCCCTCATAAATATTCAGAATGCTTTATAACGACAATCATAATACATTATAGTACTATAAGTATCATAATAATTCATAATTGCTGGTCACTCACTGACATTTTTTTCAAGGATCATAGTGTACTATAATTCACATCATTGTAATACATTATAATATTATTATTATAATTATTGTTATTATGCATCATACTGTAATTATAAGGGATAATTGTTTGCTTTAGGTAAAGCAACATTTTGTGTGTTGTTCTTACAGAGATTATTTTTTATATATTTTCTATAGACATGGGCGTCATAGAAAGTGATGCTGCTACTTTTTACTACTGATATACAATACTATTCTATTATTACCATGCCATATTATTACACAGTAGTCATGACTTAATCTAGCTGACCAGGGAAATAACTGTCTGTGCCTTCATATAAATGCTGATTAACACATAACCTATATCTGCATGCAGTTGTGCAAAAATATAACCATTACTAGTTCTGTATTCAAAACATATTAGCAAAGGTTTCAGTGTTACTGGCATAAAAGGCTGTGATAATTTCCTAAAACTTCCATTACTGTGAGTGACTGCTGTATTTATGACACAATAGGAGGCCCAGCCAAAATGAACGAACGGCAAATGTATCTCATTTGAGAGTGAATTATAATTTTTACTGATCACAATTATGGCTTTGATTGTGCATTTTAAACAGCGCTATTAGAGGCATGAGATGGAGTAGGATGCCATCACTCCGACTACAATATCTCAAAACACTTGTTGGGCTAAACTACACCCAGAATTATTAATGACCACATTCATAACGGTAATTATAACTTTCCAGCAAGTGTTGCAGCCAATTAGGATCTATCCGACATGCTGTGTGAATGCTAAATAAAATGAATAATGAGTCTCTCCCTGCAGAGCTTTTTGATCAAGCAATCAATGAGTAGAGTTACAGAACATGTCAGACATTGCTGAACACACTGCCCACAAATCAATGGCTATATGTAATTTTATGAAATATTCTTACACCAAGAAACATTAATGCTTTACGCCAGACAATATTGGCAGCTGCAGGCAAAAAATAAATGTAAATCCTGCTGCAACTTTGCAACAAGTTAAGCATAGTCTTAGTTTGTCATGTGTTTATGGTTTATTCTCTCTCTGTCTCTGTCTATGGTAGTAGATAAAACTCCTGATACAATGATGTTAATATCTCATATAATAAGTTACCAGTAGCAGTTTCATTAAGTTCCTCAGTCGTTGCATATAAAGATTACCCAGGCCTGAGTTAGATGTTGACTTAGGCAAGTTGCCTGCTCTGTAACACTACAAACTGGAAAAGGCTCCAAAAATAAGTTGTTAACTACCCATACTTCTGAGTGATAAGTCTGCTTTAATGTCCTTGGTGGGTTTCTGACAATGAATGAACACCACGTAACGATGCAGCCACCGATTCTAATACAATACGCTTTTAGTGGGGCTGTCAAAGTTAATGTAATAATAACGTGTTAACGCAAATTTCATTTTTACGTAATTCATTTCTCAGGCTCAGTTTTAAAGCTGGAGTGGAGATACTGGTATCAAACCTCAGGAATCCATTGGTACCAACCATGTCGTACTAGTTTGTCGAGCGGGAGGATAAATAACATGCCAAACATATGCTAAATATTGGCAAGGAAAAACAGTCATGGTGATTTTCAAAAGGGTCCCTTGACCTCTGACCTCAAGATATATGAATGTTAATGAGTTCTATGGGTACCCATGAGTCTCCCCTTTACAGACATAGACACTTTTTTATACTAAATGCAGTACTTGTGAGGGCTGGACAATATTTGTCACTGTTTTGTGTTGTTAATTTCCAATAATACATATATACATACATGTGTATGGAGCAAGCATATTTGTCCACTCCCTCGCTGATAAGAGTATTAAATACTTGAAAAACCTCCCATTAACGTATATTTTGAACAGATAAAAAGTGCAATTAATTTATCATTGATTACGATTAACTGTGGACAATGATGCGGTTAATCACAATTAAATAATTCAATCGATTGACAGCCCTAACTTTTAGTCACAGCCCTCGCTCTGTAATTGGGAAAGAAACATACTGGCTTGGACTGAGCCACACAGCACTATTCCAGCCAATCAGTTTGTCTCCACAATCGCTGACTCCATTTTTAAAAGTGTTCCTCCTTTTACTGTGTTTTTCTTATGTCGGAAACGCACAATCAGTGCCAGCAATGGTTTGTGCAGTTTGTCAGTGATTTCTAATTAAAGCTCTCTGACACAACTTAATTCTAAAAGGGCTGGTATCACCGAACCGGCATGTACTGTAGGCAAAGCTCTCTCATTAGATCCAGTCCAGGCTCTTTCCCCTTATTGTAGTTTTACGATTGATGGCACTTAACTGCTGCTTCAATCACACAAGGGATTTCTATAATGAGATACCAGCTTATCTTGTTATAATGACAAAATTTCTTCTTAAAACAAAATAAGTTGGCATGTCTTAATAATGGTGAGAGTTCACATGAGCTGAGCACATTTCGCTTTCTCACACTGGTGGCAGGAGGACGTTGTCATATACCGGTCTGACTGTGCAAGTGAAAAAAAACAAAGTAATAATGAAGTTGAACCATGATATTAGTAGGCTTACAACATATGCTTAACAGTCCCTGCAAATGCTCACATTAATCAAGGCTACCAAAGAAGGTTACTGGGTCCCAGAGTCCTGGGAGGCTTCTCCGTTATTATTCAGCGTATAATTCATCATACAGAACAGCAGTGTTTTAAAGGTTAAAGAAACAGCCGTCTGACCAGACGGTATGAAATTAAAAAAATAAACTCAACAGGTAATACTGTCTCCTCCCCCTTAAATGTCAAAAATTGCCCTTGAATAAAACACTCAAGCCTCATTATCCACACGAAGGTGCTTAATGCCTAACAGTCTGAAGTTATACTTAGGAGGTGCAAGACTGTCTAAATGCAAAGATTACAAAGAAGACAGCATCTGGTTTCATCAAGGTTTCCTTGAACGAACAAAAGTGAACCATAATGCAATTCAGTAAACTCTTTAAGGAGACAGACAGAAGTGAAGTAGAAAAGTAAGCTGAAGATGAAGAAACAAATTACATGTGTAAGATTCCCTGTTCTCAAACTGAGAAACTTTCCGAATTGACGCAACTTGGAGGTTGTTCAACTCCTCCAAGCGCTCAGAACGTCTTTCTGTCTGTCTCTGTCCTCATATCCATGCATTACGATGATATAAAGTAGTAGTAAAATAAAGTTGGGATACATACTTTGGTACTCACCAACATAGCGAATTTTGAAGCCTTTCTTGTTTGTGCCATGGTCTGAGGACCAGCGGACCAGGAACTGGTGACCAGAGGTTGTGAGGTTAAAGGGCGCTGGCAGGTCGCCGCTCAGCGTCGCCAGAGTGGGACTGTTAGCTGTCGGACCTGAGAGAGATATCAAGACAAAGTAAAAGGAGAAAGAGGAGGAGAGAGACACAAGGAGAATGGATGAGACAGTACTAATAAACTGTGATTTGTTCTATTTGTGTATTTTTGAGGCTATAACCGTATGTCATGGTTTCCCATCTTAACACCTTTATACCTCTGAGAAAGAGTGTGTCCATGTGTGTGTGTGTGCTCACATGTAGTTCTAACAAATACTGCACTTCTTAGCTGAATTATTACTATACTGCATGTCAATGTGCAGCCCTGTCTCCTAAATATTTCATTCCCATCCAAATAAACTGCATTCTCAACTGTGTTTGGAAGAAAATGGATTTTGTCGCATATTACGTTTGACTCACAAATATGTCTGACAGACGCAGCAAGTGATGTATATCGAGGGAGCGTCAATGAAAGTTGTGTGGAATAAAAACATGTATAAAGATGTACCTCCAAGAGCCATTTTTGTGTATCTTAACATATTATTGCAATTTTTTAGGTGGCGCTTTTATCACCTCCGAGCAAGAGAGAAAGTTGAAACTAGTGACTAGTTGTAAATGTGTGCAAAGTTTTGTCAGTTTTCAAGCATCTTAAGCCCCTCAAAAAGGCAGGTCTTTTTCATAAATAATAATAATAAACATTAGAGTTTTAATAGGGTCCTCATGGCCTGATGTTGTAGGTGCTCGAGCTCTAACAAGTGAGTCCACTACAGGTGGGCGGGAGGGCTGGTGGACAGGTCAAACAAACACAGGACTTTCCCCTAGGGGACCACCGCTTGCGTCCCGTGTGAAACATAGTAATTTTAAGCCAAAACGTAATTTTTTTACTAAAACTAACCCAGTAGTTTTGTTGTCTAAACCTATCTGACAGCAATTTCTAAACGTAATTGAAAATGCAGTTAAGTTGTATGGGAATGTCATTTTGTGGGTTGCAGTGTGTGTGCTTTTGCGTGTTTCCTTTTTTTTACCGTCAAAAATCTCCAACACGTCAAACTCTCTCTCAGTGTGGAAACTTTCAAAGGTAATGGTGACATTGTAGCCCTTTTCTACTGTGACGCTCCATGAACACATTTGGAGGTTAGGGTAGCTCTCTGGCCACCCGGGGCTCAGGATGACACCTGAAGAGTCATATCGCACATCATGCGCAGGGCATTGGACTACAGAGAGAAAATAAAGGGAGAAAAATGGTCATGTGAAATGAGTATGTGCACTATTTTTGTAATTTTTAATGTCAACATTTAATTCATTAAAAGTGCTGTTGTACTGACACACACCCACCTTGGCATGTTGGAGGTGGTGCGTCCATCTGTAGCCTTTCTCCGAGGCGACACGTTAGAATCTCACTCCCAACCAATGAGAATCCAGGATGGCATCTGTACCTGATGATGTCACCTGAACACACAAAATAGGTGTGAATTATGGGTGATTAGAAAGCAAAAGCAAAGTTTTTATTTTTGTTAGTTTTTTCTTTTTTGTTATTTTTTTTTCTTTTTTTTATTTCTGAAGGGTAGCTTAAGTTGACAAGTACATAGGTTAGGCATATACAAGCATTTTGCTTCTGCCTGTGCCTTTTCAGTCACTACTTCATACAGATTGTTGACTTTGTTAGTATTGATTGTAGTTGAGGCAGAGAGTGGGCAGTCAGTGGTGAAATGTATATACATTTACTCATGTACTCTACTTCAGCACAAATTTGAGGTACTTGCATTTAATTTGAGGTTTTCTATTTCACACCACATAATACATCCACTCCACTCCGCAGAGAAAAATGTCTCTTTTGACTCAACTACATTCATTTGTCAGCTATTCTAGTTACCAGGTATTTCACAAATTAAGGATTTTCATAAAAACATATGATCACCTTATAAAGATGACGCACTGTTATAGATTAAACCAGTGGTTCCAAACGTATTTTCCTTGAAGCAACCCCTCACTTGTATCTAAGAAGAGCTGAGCCCCCTGCCATGTCATCATCCTAAAAATATCTGAAATACTTGAAAATTTTCAATAGTTTCATCACCATAAATAATCATGACTAACCAAGAGAATGCTGATACATAATGATGTTTTTGTAACAACTCAAATAATGTACTATAATACCACAGTGACCACAGTAAAAACGTTGATTTTTGACAGGCTAAACACCAACAAATATGAATTGAAGCAGCATATTTCGTTAGATTTTGTTACTAAATAGCAAAAATAATAGGTATTTTTCAGCAGTCACTCACTCATCCTCATCGTCAACCGCTTATCCGGGGTCGGGTCGCAGGGGAAACAGCTCCAGCAGGGGACCCCAAACTTCCCTTTCCCTTACATTAACCAGCTCTGACTGGGGGATCCCGAGGCGTTCCCAGGTCAGTGTGGAGATATAATCTCTCCACCTAGTCCTGGGTCTTCCCCGAGGCCTTTTCCCAGCTGCTCTTGCCTGGAACACCTGCCTAGGGAGGCACCTAGGGGCCATCCTTACCAGATTTCAATGCAAATGAGGAGCGGCTCTACTCTGAGTCCCTCTCTAAAGGAGATGCCTGCCACCCTCCTGAGAAAACCCATTTCGGCCGCTTGTCCTGCGATCTAGTTCTTTTGGTCATGACCATAGGTGAGAGTAGGAAGTACTGATCGGTAGATCAAGAGCTTTGCCTTCCTTTTACAACAGCATTTTGCATAATTAATCCAGTAACTATTTTTTTAGTTTTAGTTATATGTGAACAGATCTAATTTTGACAACCTCAGAGCAGACAAATCCTGGTGCACCTTTTGACACGTGTTGCCACTTTTATTGAAGTAAAGGATTTGAATATTTCCTCCACCACTATGCACATTATGCCATTATCTGTGCTGACAAGACTGGATTTTGAAGTGAATTTATATCAAACATTGCACGTCTATATTCACTGTTTACATCAAAAGAGTGTCAGGTGACATCCTTTTACAGGAAGAGGCTATTTGTCCTCATATTAGGAAGTGGAAAGTTACACGTCTCAAGTTTCCTTCCTCCATCAAATTGACATATCAAGAGGCATCGCAGGCAGACAGACAACTCACCTATCTCCAGCTCGCCGTCCTCCATCAGCATGTCAGCGTTGGGCACTTCAGGAGGAGGCTGACAAACTCTTAATTGGTAGGCTAGGAGAACAGACACAGCAGAGGAGAGGAGAGAAGACAGAGATTACATACACCTTTCTATTGCTATTATGTTGCAAGCACAAGTTTTCTCAGTTATTGCATTAACAAATATTGCAACAGAAAATACAAAGGGGCTCATTTAAGATTTGATGTCGTCAAGTTTGAAAAGGTCTATAAGGATGTGTGAGAGGAAATGTGACCTTAAACCTTAGCTCGGTAAGAAAGGGAAAACAAGATTTTTCAATGTTTGGAAACCAGCAAGAAGTTTTTTACTGTGAATTTTACGTGCACTAATGTTTGTGATACTATCATTTTTCAGAAACACTTGATTTTTTTTATTAACAGTTTAGATGCAAAGATTCATGGAAGACAGTGGATCAGATTGCACATAAAAGTAGTGTTATGATGTTGGATGTCACAGTGGCTATGATAAATGCAAACTCAGATCCTAATGTTCTGACTGCATAAAAAAGTTAACTTTCTCTCACATTTTATGCATGTTTTTTATACTATCACAGTTTTGCTAAAACTAGATTTTAAAAAGCGCAATCCATCGTTTTGATTACAGTGTCACAATATATTGAAACGTTATGTATCATGATATATATTGTATTACCAGATTCTTGCCAACACACAGCCCTAAACTCATGCCCGTTTCAAGTCTGTTTTATTTAACCCTGCTTGTTTCAGTTTAATTTCACTTTTTAAGTACAGATGGTCAGGCCAGCAACGCATGGAATCAGAGAAAGGCCAGCTACACAGATTCAGAGCAGATACACAACACTGCCTTAAATCATAAAAAAGGAACTGACTTCACAGCTACTGAGGTAGGGGCTGTAGTCAATATTACTGCATGACCATAGATCACTCACTAACAGAGAGAGAGAGAGAGAGAGAGAGAGAGAGAGAGAGAGAGAGAGAGAGAGAGAGAGAGAGAGAGAGAGAGAGAGAGAGAGAGAGAGATAGACAGAGAGAGAGGGGAGGACTCAGCGAGAGAGGGAGAAAGAACTGAGGGCTATAAGTCAGGATGAAATTGACTATGAAAATGAGACCTGCCAATAGTATCTGCTGCTCTCATGCATATCAAAGCCCTGTGGTCTGTGTGTGCATGTCTGAGTGTGTGTGTGTGTGTGTGTGTGTGTGTGTGTGTGTGTGTGTGGCAGCTATGTCTATGGCTCTGTGCGTGAGAGGAGAGGATATCTATGAGCAGTCATTGATCTCACTAAGCTCCAAGACCATTTTTTATAGCTACTTCCACATTCACGTCACATTGGCTTTCTCAGTCTCACGTTCATGACAACATTATCCACCACCGTACGGTCCTCATGGTCTCTGGAAGAACTGGCACTCAGAACCTTGACCCAGATATAAATAAATATTTAGGACAGTGACATAGCTAAACATCCCCAAATGCTTGATTGATGGTTTGTTTGGGGTAGAGATGCTAATTTTCAAAAATTTTCTGAACTGATAACTGACCCTTGTTAACCGATTATTAACCGTTAACCGACAAGATTTGTGCCTCGCGTGCAGCGGTGCGCCAGCTGCAGTGTATGAGCACAACAAACTGGGTCAACAGGTCACCGTCAGGAGAGCTACCGTTACAGCCACGGTGCTGGGTTCACTAGCCACGTTTACATGGACACAAATAATCGGTATAAAGGCCCAATCAGATTAACAATGCTCCATGTAAACACATCAGTTGGAAGATTCTGATCCGCCACGGCCCAATCGTAAAGAAGTTTCATTCCGAATGAGAGAGGTGGTTTATGCCGATCGTTATTTTGATCGGCGTCCATGTACACACCCATTCGAAGCATGTCTTCCTGGTTGGGGTAAAATTATCTTCACTGTGCATGTGTGCCACGTCAGCATGACGCATGACAGGCAACGTGGCGTTTGTTTACAACACAGGCGGAAGTAAAACTTCTTCTTCTTCAACTATTTTTCGGAAAATTAGACAACTCTGCTCATGCCCAAAGGAGTTATTCTGATTAAAAGCTCTGTGCATGTATACACACGTCATGATCGGATCATTTTATTTAGTGTCCATGTAAACAGTGGATTTGGAACTTCCGATCAACCAAGGTTCAGATTGGATTGGAGAAATTTAGCGCATGTAAACATGGCTACTGCCCCCCAGATCACTGTCCGGGAGTGTTAGCAGCCACGGTGCTGCCTGTAGAGTCACGTACATGCAGCCACTTCCCAGTAAAAGTTCGCCACAGTGTCGCCCAGTTTAACTTGAGCGATTGTCTGACAAACAGTGTGTGGGTTTGCGCTATGTTAGCAGCTGCTAGCGTTGCCGGTGGCTTTGTGCCCGCTGTAACGTAACTTCAGCAAGTTTTTGACAGACCATGTGTGTGTGGCCGCGGTGAGTGTGGGTTTGTTGGTGGTGTTATTGCTGTTAACGTCGATGTAGCAGACGGTGTGTGTACAGTTTAATTGTTGGTGAATAATTGCTGCGAGGCTACAAGCTACAACTCCTCAGCTGGAGGTCCCGAGCCAACTTCCTGTATCTGCGCCGGCTCTCTCTTAAGTGATGAGTCGCTGCTCTGAATTTCTCTCACTTTTTTAATTCATTATTAATATTTCTTTCAACCGCTTAACCGATAGCGTCAATTGGTTAAAATGCTTAACGTCAGTTATTAAATGGTTAATTATTAACATCCCTAATTTCAGGTTTATTTGACATTTTAAACCAAAAACTGCACTTTAGCAGCCATCTCAGATGCAAATTGTGACATTCTGAGTTTCAGTTGCGTCACTGAAGGACGCTGAAGAAGAAATGTTGAAACCAAAATCATCTCCACACTATCAAAAAGGCGGTGCCTCTCACATTGTGATTACCTACCACACCTCACCCGTCTTTCTCGTTTTCATGTTTTATTAATGTAAAGTTTCTAATAAAACAAAAGCAGCAAAATAATGCTCACAACCATTGCTGTGTGTATCACCACCTCTTCCTCTTATCCATCATCCCCTGTCACTCTCTGCTGTGTGTCCTCCAAGAAAGCAGAAATTGAAGATAAACTTGAATCCATCAAATGCTACTGTTCCTGTGAGTGTGACAGCTGACAGTTAATACCCGCCAACAGAAATTCATTAACAGCGTGACATCTGTCTGAAAAAGGAAAGGCTGTTCAAAAAGGAACAACTTGACATGTTTTCACTAAAGAGTACTGAACAGAAACTTCTGAGAAGAATGTGAGCTTCATGACGGAGAGGGCGGGAGATGTACACATGCTTGACTGGATGTGTTGTGAAGGGTAAAAAGAGTGAAGAAGTTAGACTCATTAGAAGCCATTCTGTCAAATTAAACCTTCATCTAAAAATGCAGCTTTTCAGGAACTTTCTGAGGACAATGAGGAATATAAGAAGCATTTCTTTATGGAGTGGTGAAAACACATCGCCAAAATAAAAGCTTTCACTCATTCTTTTTTGTTTGATGTTAATGCATTATGATGGCTGTCAAGACAGGTTCATCTGAAATGTCTCTGTTATCTTTTAGTAAAAGTAAAAACACTATGGGATTAACTTTATGAGATTTCCACATTATATTATTACAGCACACATGGTGTAATCAAGGGACACTACACTACATATCTAAATGTTAGATAAACTCAATTATAAACTGAAGACATAACATACAACCTTGCTTCTAAATGTAACAGCCAGAGTGACGTCTCACCATCAGACATGACCCTGGGCGGTGGTTGTATGCGTTGGTAGGTTTTCGACAACCCAAGCACATCCAAATTTTTGAAACCACGAGGACGTGGATGGGTGGCGAAAATGGAGCTCTGAGAATGTCTGTTTACCACGAGGGGAAATCTGCACTGAGCATAAAAGATTCAAACGCTTCCTTGTCATGATCCCACGTCAGCTCATGTCCCTGCGGCCACCCTTGCGGAGAGTATAACCGAACTTTAAGGCCCAGATCACACTGAGATCTTCAGTGGCACACTTGATCCAGTGAGCCAATCAAATCATGGAAAAGGCAGACTTTCCTACTTTACGTTTTCCTTCCTTCAAGCCCCTGTCCACAGACACATCAGCTGATGCTATTTTCCAAGGGGTGTTTTTGAAGCAGCCAAGCCTGTAGCGATGCATCTGATTGTGATCAGCCCCTAAAGGTATGTGTCCACGGGGGTGTTTCTTTAAGGCGAAGGCTTCCCATCATTGGACACTTGATGGACTGCCACTAGACACAAGGCACTCTGCATCCGATTGGCGAAACACTTTCCCTCCGTGGGCTGCTGCTCCCAGCTTTCAAACCGGAAACAATATGGCGGCTTGTTTGGGAACTTTCTTCTCTTATTTCGCCAAAATAGTTCACTAAATGCATTTCTGAAAACATTTTATAATTTCAAGCTTATGCAAATGAGGAAGGGGTGATGTGATGGTCCATCTCTCGAATCGTGCCACCACGCTACCAGAATGCATTGCATGGCTGCTTACATAGACAACGAATGGGAAGCGTGGTAAGGATGGAGCCTGTGGACACGTACCTCCAGCGTCGCCATCTGGCAGTGACAACACAACTTGAATTTCAGCTAATCCAAAAATGGGCGGGAGAGGTTAATTGTCGGTGGAGCTGAGGCAGGCCCGGGTGACGCAGCAGAGCAGACAGCCAGTGGGTAATGACCTGGTACGCCACCCATATATCACTCAAAGCGGCCACACCCTTAATTATGCATATCTTTAAGCGTTAATAGAATTTAAATGAGTAATTTATATAAAAATTCACCCCCCGTACAGCTGTCAGGAGGAGGGAAATTAGCCTTTTTGAACCAGGCTGTAAACACGTTTGTTTCTGCTGTAAAGTTTTAACTTGGATGTCTATGAGGATTGACTCAAGTGACCATTCAAAGATGCTTTTGGCACTTTCATGTTGACCTCATCTCTCAGCACCAGAGTTTGCAGCTTGGGTCACGGAGTTAAACGTTGTCACGTGACCGTAGATAGATGGAGACGGACAAAATGGACACTGTCTAAAGATTGATGTTTCCAGGCAGACGGGCGAAACGAGACAAAAAGACGACTGGGGAGGGTTTCCATTTTAAACTGCGGTTTAGAAACAAAAGGGAAATCGAAGTGCACTGAAGGACCACAGCAAAAAGATTGAAATGAAATGAAAAACTGAATGGCATAGACAGTTTTGACATGGAGAAAGAGCAGCACAGGACCAACAAAAATACAATCTCCCCAATTCTGTGGAGGGAAGATGACTGTGTGTGTGTGAGTGTGTGCGACATGAAAAACTGAGGCTATTGTGAAAGACTTATTAATGCACAAACCTTTGTTTCATGAAAATCTCCTGATTCTTTTGAGTGTAATATTTTGTTGAACAAATCACACATTTACTTTTCCCTTTTGATGATGAATTAGTTGCATGACAACAGTACCAACTAAAACAAAATGATTTGAGATTAATCAGAATATCAAAAAGTTTGTTTTTCTTTAGATTGTGAAGTGTATTTCTTGTGTGGTTGAAAGTTTAAGCTATTAAAGTATTTTCTTTTAATCTGATAGCAACACTTTCGAACAAAGGAAATTGGAACTGGAGGTAAACAATAGTGACAAGACAAGATTCATGTTCACACAAGTTACGCTGAAAGATTAATGAACGTTTCAGCGAAAGTTACTTTTTAGTGTTTTTTTTGTTTTAACAAACCAACTTCTTGCAATGCTACTTTCCTTCCAACAACAGACAAAGCTACTGCACACGGCCACAAGAGATAGAAGGTTGCTGGATGCAGGAAGCAGCTAACGAACAAAGATCGAACCCTTCGCTCACTTACAGTACAGTGTATCTGCTGTATAGGCTTTAGCTATTTAGCGGTTAATTGTCTGAGCTTTTGGTCACTCAGTTTACAACTGTTGTTTTCTTTGTGCAAAGCTACTTTTCCTTCCAGCAACAGCAACATTTATATATTTCATATTGTAATGGTAATATGTTTCTTACCTTATACCGATGTAAAAGATTTACTGTCATATTTTATTCACATATCCATTCGTAATGACTAACCAAGTGAGACCTGGTAAAAGGGAATCAGTACCACCCAAGTGAATCATATATCACAGACTTTGCTTAAAGCCCCCCTCCAGCTAGTTTTACTTCCTGTTTGGTCGATACTCAGACGTAACTCATTACCATGACAACCAGATTACATTGTTTTTCAACCCAGTTTGCATGAAACCAGTTTAGATGAGTTTACTGTTTATCAGACCCCAAATGAGACAAGAATTAGCGCAATGCACCGATGCTCACTCGTTCTGCTACCGTCCCCTCTTGGCGAGGTGGTCATGTGGTTGCTACTGCACACGCCAGCCACAGCACACCGTAGCATTCATAGACATGTTGCTGCAGTCCGCTGTTTGAAAAGCAGTTCGGGCACTGACGCTGCACTCTGATTCATTTATTTCTCTAACGGGACTTTTGTTTTCTCTTGAGCTGAAAGTTGCGATCCTGTCATCCGGATCTGTTAGAGACCCGTAAACCTCCAAAATGACATTGTCTGCTTTCCATTAATTTATCTGCAGGAGGAGGGACGGTAAAGAAGAGAGTGAGAGAGCGAGACAGTCAGTGTGTTGTGCTAATTCTGCCGGTTGGATTTGGTGTAATCCACTCTGTTGATTGCACTTAGTCACAAAATAACTCAAATAGAAACTAAATATCATAGAAATGCCAAAATAACCTGGAGGTATCTGAAACTCACTTATAAGCCCAACAGCTGTCATTTCAAGTAACTGGATATATATGTAGCAGGAGTAGTGGCATTAAAATAACTAAGTATCCTCAGAGGATGGAATCATACTGATAAAAGCTTAGAAATGTTGACCTTTCTAGAGAAGCCATGACAATGAAAACTATCAATAGCACCACTGTGACTAATATATTATTACTGTTGCTGGCTGTGACAAAGACGGCGGCTGCAGTCAGAGACTGAAAAGTTCAGTTGAAAGACCAAACTTCATGAGTCAGAGTGAGTCAAAGGAAGCAGGTCTGAGAGGAACGTAATGATGATGGAGATGAAGAGAGTCTAACACAACAACAACAGATCGATGCCATCACCGCAGCTGCAACTAATGACAGCATTATAGTTTCACTATACCTCAGGACAACACAGCCAACTGCAGAGAAAGTTAATGAGAATAACCGATCAAACTCAATCAAATGTTTCCATCACTAGCTCTGAGACAAAACTGATAATGCTGTTACTGTCTCACCATGGTAGCTTAAGACAAAGAAGCCGGCTCCGGAGAAGTCAGAGTGGAATTTGATGAGGATGATGTTGGAAGTCGAGTAGACAGACTCCAAAGCTGTGTTCCCGCTAAACTGGCCAATCTGAGGAGAGGATTGGTCTGGACCATCCCTGCAAAGAAACAAAGAGAGAATCACACATGCATGCAGAAATCTTGTGTTACAAAGGGGGTACTTAGAGACTAAAGACCCGGAAATGAATGGATCTTTCTTTATGCAACAATGGGAAAAAAAAGTGATCCCAAAACATAATTTGAATAAGTTATTGCTGTCATCTCTGACAGTTAAAAGGCTATTTGTGATTGGGGAATGGTTTCTCAGAGGCTACAAACAAAGATAGACGAGACTTGACAATATTCATGAGGCAAAACCTGGAGCTGCTCCATTGACTGCGAATGGAGTCGTCGGACATTGTGACAAAGTGTCGGCGCACGGAGTGATTGTGCATGAGTATGGCCTCATCATCTCTCACGAAACAACCCAAACAACAATGTCACAAAGCTCATTTAGACATAAAACCTTGACAAACCAAGATTCCACTTCACTTACAAAAGAGTAGCTTCCTTTTTGTCTCTTGACAACAACACAATTCAAAGCCCTGGCTCTCTTATTCTTGCTTTGGGACATACAAGTTCATAAATATTGATTGAACTGTCGTCAGATCATAGGAATAACAAATGCAAGTCCTGTTGTAGACTTGGCTCTGGTTTTGCCACTAATGTCAGCCTGGCATTCATGAAAAGTTACACAATTATCACAGAAGGCCGACAGGAAGGTATCTGTCAACTGGCAGGTCAGCCTCTCTGTGCAATGTCGCGCGCATATTTCACCTTTAATGACGACCCACCAGCTGTCAGACTGGAACTAACCAATAGCCGGCTCATTATCAGTGATTATAAAGTATCATCATGAAGTTAAATGGGCTGATTATTTCCTGCTGTTAAGTGTTTTTGGATGAGGCTAATTATACCTGTCAGGTTATGTAAGGAATCATCCCCTGCTCTGATTCACATTGAGTGTCTCAGAGTCAGAGTGGTTTCACTCGCTGCTTTCCATATCTAATTATTGCTGATGCTAACATAACACTCATGAGCACATGATGGCAACATACAGAGCACAGAGAAGGCTTCAGTGTATGAGGTAGCACAAGGTAACATCTGTGACACACAGTATATGATAATCGGTATGATAAAATCTTGTAGTAAGCCTCCCAGTATGAGACCAATTAGTAGACTAACTGACTGTCAGGTTGGCTGGCTCTGGACTGAAAAGACCGCTGTGAAAATCACACCTTTACCATTGACACTGTGCTCTCCACAGGGAGCCAACTTTGCGGCTGTGTGACTGAGATTGTGAGTTTTTTTTTTTCGTGAGTGTGTTTGTGTGCTTTTTCTTTGTCCACTTTTCCACCTGACAGCAGGGTCAGGATCACGCTGTGCGACCAATTCCTGGAATTCGCAGAATCGGCCTGTGGGTGGACAGCACATGCCTCAGCAGCGCTGTGGTGAGGGAAAGGCAGGCTATTGTTGCAGTTATGAGCTACATCCATACATATATGGTTCCCAGCCTTTTTTCTTAAGGGACCCCTTTTCTACCATTGGGTGACATATTTTTGTGATATTTCACATCATATTCAATGGAACAACATTAACAGTACAGAACTGATAAACTGTTTACTTAAATAGTGAACGCAATAACTGCAGGAGGTTTGTGTGAAACAAGCGATTTGGAGGATTTTTTAGCAGATTATTTCATGTGACTATTGCATCAGAGATGATATTTATTATTTTTAGGAATCATTTATTTTTTCTAATATAGGGCTACACATACACATATTCTATTTCAAAATGCCAGACTCAAATTTACAGTCTTTATTAATCTTTCAGACCATATTTGACTTTGTGACTCGGGGAAGATGCTTTTACACTAATGTTACTGAAATAAAATATGAAATATCTCCTGCTGGGATCCTGAATTAATAGCAAGATATCAATGACATTATTGTTAAACTGAAAAATACTCAGTGAGCAGTGATTTGTGTCAAGAGCACAATGCTGGCTGTGGCTTATAGCCACAGCCGGTGTGTGCTTATAGCAGCTAACATTAGCAGCCAGCATAGCCCTATGCTTGCACTCCAACTCTTTTGTTCCCAATGGTTTTGAATCTCACTTGTGTAACATGACTGGATACCCTGTGCAGTCCACTTTGCAGGGAACTGCTAGGCGATCAGAATGCACCTTATGTCTTGTTATGGAGCTATGTGTTGTTATGAAGCGATGTCTTGTTATGAAGCTATGTTTTCATGTGTTGTTATGGAGCTATTGGTGTCTTCAGATGAAATTAGTGAACTTGTGTTTAATACATGGGGAGTCCATCAGTCATCCATCTTCAACCACTTATCCTGTTGGGGGTTGTGGAGGGGCTGGCGTTGGGCGAAGGCATTTTACACCCTGGACAGTCCAACGCAGAGACAGACAATCATTTACACTCACATTCACACCTACGGCAATTTAGTCATCAAATAACCTAATCTGCATGTCTTTGGACTGTGGGAGGAAGCCGGAGTACCCGGAGAAAACCCACGCTTAGACGGGGAGAACATGCAAACTCCACACAGAAGAGTCCCACGCCGGATTCGAACCAAGTGGTGAAGTTGTGAGGACACAATCTACGGTGCAGTGCTCAGCATTGTTCTATTAGCTCTTTGGTGGTTTTAACGGCATACTTTTCTAATGCAGTCTCTGTGAATATAGCTTGTGTTCAGGTCTTCACTGTGTCCTTATCCTGTTTGTATCTGAAATAATAAAATCTAAATCCAAAATAAAAATCATAATCATATCTCCATAAAAATGAATGAAATGTTGAGATAAACACAAACTGTAGATATATATATTTTAAAGTTATCTCACACCCCTTAAAATCAAGAAGGCCTCACAAACCCTCATGAAGCTTTGGGGACCCCTAGAGGAGGTCGGGACCCCCAGGTTGGGAACCAGTGCATTAAACAAGCCTCAGCCAAGTAGTTGAAGAAAACAAGCTGTTGTACTGCAGTGACTAAAAAGCTGTGCAGTTAAAGAGAAGCAGTTCTCCAATGTCAAGTGTGTTTAGATACCCAACAGTGCTATATGCCAGGGTTGGAAATTAGCAACAGCCACCAGCCAAATACTGCTAAAATATGCAAGTGGCCTCTAGATTTGCTTCACTCGCCAGCCAAAAAAACCCCAGTGGTAATCTATTCTGGAACTCACCATCCACAGTGGCAAGTGGACAAAAAATGTTGATTTCCAACACTGCTAAATGCTCTCTTGCAGCTGATAACTGATTACTCATTTAAGTAAATTTTCAAGAAAATTATAACAAATATTCTCTGGTTTGAGGATTTGCTGCTTTCTTTAATTTCCTGATTAGTGTGTCTTAGTATTCTTTGGCTTTTAATCACTGGTTAGACAAAACAATTGTAAAATTGTAAAAAAATTCTGTTACTGTAATGTCTATTTCTCTCCTTAAATGTTTTCAGAAACATCTTGTAGTTACTGTTTAGCTGTGAAATAAGAGTTTGCTCCAGCCGGTGGGCGGTGCTTGGTATTTCCTTAATGGATCTCAACATGGCTGACGTCTCTTTTTTTTCCTTTTTTCAATCAGATTTGCTCAAATTCTACCCGCTGCTGCTTTAACTCATAATTTGGAGTGTGCAGAGAGACATTTCTGGTGAAGACTAATCGTCAAGACTATCGATTAATTGAAAACAGAAGTGATAGATCATTGAAATAATCTTTAGATGCAAATGTTGTTAGCTACTGATTGACTGTGAGATTGTTTCACCTGAAATAATTCACATAATAATGCTTGTAGCCAGACATTCATACAAAAACATTCAGACTCTTGTTGGCAATAAATGGGTCTTGAGACATCATGTGGCACATTTAGCAGGGCTAGACTTAACTAAAGACTCAGGCAAATAGTGGTAGACGTCATTGTAACTGACCTCAGGTCACTTGATGGGATCATTTATTCAGGTAGAGAAAAAGGGCACTGTTGTTAGCTTACAGTGTTCAATTTCATTGTGTCTTTGTGTCTGTCTTGTGTCAGTCTTTCACCAGAGGATGAACACTATTAAAGTAAATCTTTGATATAGTTGATGGTGGACAATGTGAGTCCTTTACATACGTCAGGAAAAGGCACCTTTGTGTGTTTGACTTTCTCAACAGATACGGGTTTTTGGTTATAATAATTTGACAGCCCTTCCTGAGGGCTATGGAAACAGCCAAACCTAGAAATCTGGAAGGCAGACAGAGCTTACATCATGACAGGCTAACAACAGTACAAGACAGACATTTGGTCCGTCTGCGTTGCTCTAAAAATACACAGGAATGTATCAGTAACAAACCACGTCTCACACTGTGGTAGTTCGGTTTTTGCTGCCTAGCTCTGTCTCTCCATGTCTGTATGCCAGGTGACGTTTCTAAACTGTTGATGCTGCATCCTGCCCTCTATTTATAGGAAACAGGCTTGGGGCAGCAACATGGTAACCACAGAAATAGACTGTGCAGCCTATTTATGGTTGTGCTGCCACCTTGTACCTGCAGATAACTATGTAACATGGTATCTAAGCACTGTTTAAACATTTTGCATTGACAAGATGTCACTTGTTGCCAATGGCTGCTCTCCTTAAGAAGAATAATGAAGAGAGAAGTCAAGCCTGGGTAGGTAGGTAGAGAAAGATGTATTGTGTGTTACATACAGGGTCGACCGAGACTCGGAGATAGTGTGAGGAGCAGAGGGAGGGGGAGAGAGACTTATGGGTAAAGACAGATGGCTAAAACATGACAAGAAGGAAATTATGTTAGAGTGGCTTTATATTCAAGGAGAGGTGGCTGTAGTCATAGTAACCCTTGCAGGAATTTAGCCAATTAGTGGCCACCTCTGAAAAGACGATAAAGAGCATGACACCCTGTGTGACAGGGACTGTGTGTAGCAGAAGTTCTGGTACAAATTAAAGGCTATTTAGTCAAAAAAAGGGAGCGATACTTAGTGAAATAAATCTTGATGAAGCAGGAAAAGGTGGACAAGATTGATGAGGGTGAACAGTTACAGTTAAGATGTGGAAAACAAGTTATTTAAATAAGTAAACTACACTCACCAGACAGTAATGTAGTCATATATGGGCTCAGTGCTCAGCACAGTAAAATTGATGTAAATCCCGTGTCCAGGAGGAACTCTTACACTCCACACACAGTCCTGGAAGTTCGGATACTCCTCAGGGTGACCAGGAGAGTAAATGGTCCCATTTAATGACGTGATGTTGCCACCACAGAGAGCTGTGAGACAGAATATGAACAGAATCACCTTTAATACATTACCAGCAAATTAGTATTACCATTGTGACGCTTTAGTAATTATCTGGATGGCTGAGAGAGGACACGTCTCTACTAGTCATGTAATGACCACTGGATAACACCTTAATATCTTTAATAAATTGTCATTACAGTTTTATTTCAGTTCTGCCGAGCAGGTATTCCTCAGGAGTGTAGGCGGTGCTCATCAGCGGTGTGATGTTACCGCGGCTGAGAGCTATCAGACAGAATATTTACAGGTTTCTAAATTAAGGAGCCTTGAATGATAGTTGCTCTAAAGCAAAAGAATAAAAATTGGATTATTGTGCAGTCACTTGTCATAAAGTTAAGATAATATCATATAATGACATAATTTCACTATTGGAAATGTATAATAAGGACGTGCCAGACTCCTCTCTTATATTCTCCAGATTTACTCTATACTACGTTGTAATGAAGGTTCTCCCAATCATTCAATTTGCAGGGAATATATTTAATTTTGCATTGATTTATCAGTTTCATATATTTGTAATGTTTTATACATTTTTTTTTTACTTTGCTTATTTTAAGAACTATTTTGGCAGGTATAAATGAAAACACTGTATGCATTAAATAGTTACAGCTTGGAGTAAGATAGCTGTTTAATAATGCTTTGAGTCAGGAAAGGAAAAATATGAAACAACATAAATATTCACAACAGCGATAATATCAGCAAATGCAAATGCTATGAAAAAGCATTTACTAGTAAGGGTGTGTTTATGATGGTCATAGTCTCTCAAAAAATGTACATATCAGCATGTGCATTTGAATTTCCCTTGGGCTCCTTGTACAGTACTTAATGTTCCCATGTTGCTGATGTTTGTCTGAGAAAGTGATGGATTCAATATTGGGAGAACTAACAGGAATAAGTGACTCTGTATTCCCTTCACACAGCATGAGGCAATGTCATACCTATTCTGACATGGTAATAGGCACCCTCAGTGGCGTCGGTATTACCTTCACATCGTGGTAGTGGGTGATTCCAGTTCCTGCTGATTCCATGTAAACAAGTGAGTGAAGCTTCTCCGATCAGTGAATATCCGGGCAGACATTCAAACGACACCGTCATCCCAACACTGAAATCTGTGCCAATCACGATGCCGTTGCGAAATGGCCGAGGGTCTGGGCAACTCTGCAGCTGGTAGGCTGGAGAGACAATAACTCAGATTAGTCAAAGAAAATAGTAAAATATATAAAAATCAAGTTATTCACGGAAACAGATTATAAATAAATCCATTCTATGACAACCAGTCAGTCAGGACAAGACAGGACTAACTAATAATGTCTCTTGTTTAAGATGACCTGCAACCTGCAGCCAACATTTCAAATAAACGCCAACATTTCAAATAACACTGACACATGAAATGCAGAAGAGGTACACAGAATAACAGCTGCAGACTTTTAGATGCATATTAAGATTACTAACTTTTTGACAAGGTTATCATGCACCAAAGAAGTATGGACTTGTTCTTTTGATGTCCCCAAAATACTCGCAAATAAAATGTGACAGTCTGCCATTTAAACGTTTTAGTCACAGTGACTTTTCACAGCCAAAAGTTACAAGAGTGACTGAAAAAAGATGTGATGCGACTGAAGAAACACTAACGCTATTGGAAATAATAGCAGCCGAAATAATAAAAACTGCTTGTGTTCACATTCTTTTTTCCTGTTTTAAAACACTTTGCCGGTGCCTGTCATGAGATTAAAGGTAGCATTTATCAGCCTCTGTAATTTGCACATTAATGGAATCAGCCGTAACACATTTAGGCTAGAGTTGTCATAATAAACATAAGACTGCTCAAAACCTCTTCAGTGTCAAACACAATACATACAGTATAACACTCATCTCATCGCTGAAATTAATCAAACAATGGCTTGGACTTGTATGCACCCTGTAATGTTTTGGTGAGTGCTTTAGGAGTCATTATTATTGTCTGAAAAAGTATATAATTTTGTCATTAGTTGCTCCAGAGAAATAAAGTAATTAAAGTGGGGGGAAGCAGTATATTTTTGGCATCATTGGGCAAAAAAATCCATAATAACCTTTTAGCATATTGTAATTAAAGTGTTCTGAGAGAAAACTAGACTTCTGCACCTCCTCATGGCTCTGTGTTCAGGCTTTAAAAAATCTACCTTGTGACGGGAGACTTTGGCCAATAACAGGTCTTTTCAGAGAGAAAGCGTTTCTACTGGCTGTGCACTGGCTGGTGGGCGGTGCTTGGCATTTCCTCAACTGATCTTTGGTCAGAAACTTTCTCATTTTACAGCTAAAAGGTAACTACAAGCAGTTTCTGAAAATCTGAAAAATTGATACCTAGTTTAACCGTTCAATCGCCGTGCAAGTGACTGACAGCTGCACAACTGTCAGGATATAGTGATTTATAAAACTTACTTTTTTTAATAATATTTGCACCACTTCTGCCTACTGCAGGTTTAATTAAAGTAAATATGTCAAACAACCAAGTTTCCTCGTTGGCGACAGTCGCGGTTTTCAGCAAACCAAAAGCCTGGTTAGACCTTTACCTTGATATGTGATGTGGAAGCCCGGTTTGTTCTGTGAATAGTCACTGTGGAAGAAGAAGCTGGTCTGGTGGGTGGTGCTGAACAGAGGCTTGGGGATGACTGGGCCGCTGAACCGGTCAATGACCGAGCCCATCTCCAGCGTTCCACTGCGGATCTCTAAGTAATCGTGGATCGCTTCGGTGGAGAAGTTCAGAAACTGGAGATGGATACCTGCGGAAAAAAAACAATAAAAAAAAAGACATTTAAAGCAATTAGCAAAGCTTGGCTGACAGAGAGGCCCAGCAGCAAAAGCGTTTGTTGATGTGTCACCTGCAGCCACTCGTCAATGACGTGGATAAAGGCCACCGACACGGATTGAGTGAGGGGGTAATTGAATAAATCAATCAATATATAACACACATGCATGAAGGGGGAGACAGAGACATACACAGACAAAAGTAGAGAGAACCACACACACCGTTTCTTACTCAAGTTCAAAGATGACAGTGTTTCTTACCGAAGCCGACAGGTAAATTGACTGTCCATGTGCAGTCTAATCCACTGGGGTAGTTGCCGGGGAAACCAGGACTTAGAATCACTCCACTTACATCTGTCATAGACCCACCACACTGGGCTGGACACACACACACACACACACACACACACACACACACACACACACACACACACACACACACACACACACACACACACACACACACACACACAATGCAGAAAGCAAGAAAAAAGGTGGTTCAGTGTCGAAAGTAACACATTGCTGAGTACAGCACACACACACTACATCTCCTTTTTTGAGACGCTGCTGCTGACTGGACACTTTGAGTAGCTTCAACCTGACACTTTGCATCATTTTGAATAACACATTAATATTCGGAGTCTTTAATAAATACCCTTCTCGAATAAATTACCATTGTAGCAAGTAGATGTGTGTCCAGGGCTTGTTTCCTCCAGTTTGGCTCAGTGCATGCTGATGCTTTGGCACACACTCAGAATGCTCATGACAGACTCTGACTTAGCTTTGCATCAGTTTAAAAGCTTAATCACATTCTGCACAGAATACTAAATAATCAGCTCATCACAGAACAGCAAATTGATCAAACGGCTTATTTTCCAGAGAGTCAGGGTGAAGGCAGTGGAGGCTGCTTGCATCATTTCTGCAGCACTCAAATTTTGCACATGTCACTGTATATCCAGGCCTTGTGTGTGCGTGTGTGTGTGTGTGTGTGTGTGTGTGTGTACATGCTTGTACTGTAGAATAACACTTACCAAGACACAGTGGCACCGGGTAGTTCCATCTTCTGACAGGTCCAGGCATGCAGGTGATATGGGCATTACCCTAGAAATGTAAAAGCAACCACAGTCTATTATCATTTAACAGTTGAGGGAAAAATGCCACAAATTCTACATAATTTGGTGTAAAAACTGCTGTTTTATCCACTCAGCAATAACCTCTATGAACACCGTAGAGCTGTAGTAAAGCCAAGCTGGATATTAAGGCAAACCTCCATTAGAAATGCATACAGTACTCCATAGAAATTGGGCAGATCACACCAGGGGCATACATTATTCAAGAGTTGTGCAAAACCACATGTTTAGTAAGAGGTGGGAAACCACCCAAGAGTGAGAGTTTCCTTCTGATTCATAGTTTAAATAGTTCTTGGTTTGTGCAGCCAGGGGATAAAAAGAGTGAACGGCGACACATCAGAAAAACGGAGCAGCCTTTAATGACTTCACATGCATGTCTGGCAGTCGTTTTGCATTAAACAACTGTTGTTTGTAGTGCGTGGCTGTGTTCTATGTCTATCCTCCAATTCCAAATGAATCTGTGCAGACGCAGGTTGTGTTTTTACCTGAAGAGAGTATCCTTGTTCACATGAAAACTGTACGACGTCGCCCACCATAAATCTGTCCCCTTGTCTTATTCCATAGTTTGGCGTCTGAGGCTCTGGACATGACTCCAGGCCAATAGCTGATAAGAAATGTCACATAAACATGGTTGTAAAAGCATCACTCATCATTATGTACACACGGCAGATAAAGCTGCATATAAAACAAATATGTTACCTGTATATTCCAGGTGAAAACCAGCCGCTGAGACACTAATATCAGAGCTGAAGCTGAGATAGAGGTTGTTAGATGTGCTGTTCAGGAGAGGGGGGATGGTTGTGCCTGAAAGCGAGGAGAGAGGAGGAGAGCAACAGAGGACCACAATCACATTTTTTTCATTCTTCAACTGAGGCTTGAAAGCACAGGATCTTAGTTATCTGACAGCAAAGGCAACAACAAAGGCCTCCAAAACCTACATTTTCACTTCTTTTTTTTTTGTTTGTGAAGTGTTCTCGAAGGAGGGAGAAGGGAATTACTTTTATATGAGACATCTGTTTTATTTGAAACCACTTTTCAAATGTTGGCTTGACCTACTTAGCATGGCAAGGGAAAGTACAAAGTAAAAAAAAAAACAAAAAAAAATGGTACTGCACTACTGAAGCAAAGTTGGCACAGTGCAACAGTGTGGTTCTGTCAGGGTCCTTCACAATGATGCACTTTAATGTAAAGGAACATTAGCCTACTCTAATCTCCTTATCAGTGGAAATGTCATTGTCTTGCTTGAAGATGCAGCAGTGGTAAAAGTGTCCTCTGAGAGCAGCCACCTGTAGAGTTTGAACATTTTCTCAGAGGCCGGTGAGCTTGTTTTGACTTACATGTTGGTTTTTTATGTTCAGTGGCAAGAGTGTCAGCAAAAGGCATCAAAGTTAAAGACACATTCCTGTGAATGAACAGTGAATTAGGCCAAAGGATGTTATTGGTTGCCTGTTGTGAGGGGAATTGATTAGCAGATCATTGAACAGTCTGCGGCCCCCCTGCTGCTCATGTTCATATTCCAGATAAAATCTAATTCATTACCACAATGGAAAAAAAAACAGTTGTAATCAAACCTAGTAAAAGAAAATATATATATCATTGCCCTTGGAAATACTATCACTGTCATTTCATTGCCAACAATAATCTCTTATCCAGTTTTCCATCAAGATGTCAAACCCTTCCATACATTATTTAACACAACTAGCAGATAATCGAATGACTTTGCTTCCCTAAAAGCAGTATTAGTATCCCAGAATATGCTGACTGCACCCTTGGACGGCTACTCAAATTACACGAGTGAATAACCAGAGGAATGCTTCACTCAGGCTCAACGTATTTTTGGTTAAATATGACTTGCTGGGGCACCGGAGCAGAGGCACTTCCACTGTAGTCAGTGCCAATATTTGAACCAGACACACTTTTTTATTATTTTTTTTTTTCTACAGGAAAAGATGAGAAGAGAAATGTAGTTTTGTTCTGCATGGATGAGTGAAATATAGAGTGGAAACGCATATTTGGATCAAAACGCTTGAGACAGAATCATTCCAATACAAACGCAGCTTAGTTAATGTGTTTATAGTAATCAGGTAGTCTGCTTACAGTGCTTGTCTGGATCTTTTTTAGGGCAGTCAATGTTAACGGGATAAATAATGTGTGAATGCAAAATTCTTCAACACATTAATGCAATCAATATTTTGGAGGTTGTAGCGGAAAGATACTGGTATCATATGAAACTAGAAAACCTATGGTATCCATTGGTGCCAACCATGTCATACTACATACTGTAAATGGAGAGGAAAAACTGTCCTGGATCATTTTCAGAGGGGTCCCTTGACCTCTGACCTCAAGATATGTGAATGTAAATGGGTTCTGTGGGTACCCACAAGTCTCCCATTTACAGACATGCCCACTTTACGATAATCACATGTAGTTTGGGACAAGTCATAGTCAAGTCAGCACACTGACACACTGACAGCTGTTGTTGCCTGTTGAGCTGCACTTTGTCATGTTATTTGAGAATATATTTTTTTGCAAAATGCAGGTCCTGTGAGGGTTCCTGGACAAAATTTGTCATTGTTTTGTGTTGTGTTTTGTGTTGTTTATTTATTTCCAATAATAAATATACATACATTTGCATAAAGCAGAATATTTGCCCACTCCCATGTTGATAAGAGTATTAAATACTTGACAAATCTCCTTTTAAGATATATTTTGAGCAGATAAAAAAATCTTCAATTAATTTGCGATTAAATATCTTAATCGATTGACAGCCCTAACCTTTTCATACATGACAACATATGGAAAAAAATCAACTGTTCTACATATATATATTTTTACTTTACTCTCTTGATAATTTCTCTCACAGTAACCCGTCTGCTTCTAGCTGGCAACCTGAGGTTGGTGTTGCGTGCCTACTGAAATCATGACGGGGAAAAAGAAAATAATTTTATCTCAATGAAAAACAGTCTCCTCGAAGCTTATGTCAAACTCAACTCAAGATGCTGCAGCGAAACTTGGTGTTCCTCAGGCTACCTTGTAGTCTGCTCTAATTACAAGAAACAGTCATGGCTGCTAGTGATGGAGACAGAAAACGAATGCGTACAGGGGGAAGCACCTGTGGCTGAAGCCGTCCTCACCATGTGGACTGACAATGCCTGGTCACATACTACCTCCTTGAGCAGGCTTACAGTAAGCTGTATTTTATATGCAGTACTGTACTGTACTGTATCATAGTTATACTATAGTTATACAACTGTGCAGTATTTTGAAACAGTCAATAAAATTCAGTACATAGCAAAGTGGTCTGTTTCATAACTTAATATTCATGTAATAAATATACAAACGGCAATTAGATAGTATTGTGCTCGAGAAGAAAATGTGGTCATCGTAATCATCAGTTTATATTTATATATATATATATATATATATATATATATATATATATATATATATATATATATATATATATATATATATATAATATAAACTGATGATTATTGTTGTTAAAATAACAAAAAATTGTTATTGTTGTTAAAATAACAAAAAATGTCAAAGATACAATTAGAATTTCTACCTCTTATACACTTGTTTTATTGCTGATATTCAGTTTTAAGTATCAAAAATGCCATGGAGGCTTATATTGTGTGTCTCCATATTTGTCATGAGATGACAACATGATAGAAATAAAATTATTTGCTGTTTCCATTAAAGGAATAATTCAGATTATATATTTTATATTTTATAATTGTGTTGTTTGATGTGTTCGACACGTCATGTCATAGGTTGCCTGGGAAATATCTATTCCAGGAAGACAATTAGTGTAAGAGGATCAATTAGTTATGTGACACAAATTTCTCATATGTCTTTCCAGGAATCGCAAATAAACAAGCAGGTGTTAGTGGGTGTGTTCCTCATGTCCTGCTGGGAGACCACTTTATCACTAAGACGGGAGGGCCACATGGTCGGCATCTTGTATGCTTCAAAACACCATGACAACATGCAATGTTCTTCTTTGCATATCAATCAATGAATGAATGTCGAGCGATATTTACTGCGATCAGGTTACAGACAATGAAGCTGTTCTTCCTCTCTACATTTTGTTATGTAGAGTATGGATGATGTGTGGTCAGAGGACTAGTTAGTGCTGCTGGTTCCTAGAATTAATACTTGGGATGGATCGCAGCGTACTGCATTCTGGATTCAATGGGTCGATTCAGAAATCTAGTTAAAATCCTCACTGAATTTAGCTGTGACTCTTTTAAACTTGTCTAACTGAATATTGTTGCATTATATTATTTTACTACATTTTTATTACTTTTTTATTATAATATATTATTGTAATTATCATGATTGATATTGCATATTTTCAGATGGCTTGTTTTATGTTCTATTGATACATGTATGTGTTCAGGTCTCTCTTGAAAATTAGGTATTGATCTCAATGGGACTTAATATATCACTATATACTCAAATCTGTGACAGGCCTTTCTTGATCAAAAAACATTGAATGCTGTTCAGTAGTGTCTTTTCAGTTACTTCAAATTACAAACTGCGATCAATTCAATTCTAAACTGTATCATTGACCAAGTTTCTAGTTGGAAATAACAATATGCTATAATCTCCTACTTGCTCATCTGTTGCAATGTGTCTCACACTTAATGGACCAGTGTGAAACATTTATAGGGATCTATTGGCAGAAATGGAATATAATATTTATAATTATGTTTTCTTTAGTGTGTAATCCCCTGCAACTAACAATCGTTGTGTTTTCGTTAGCTTAGAATGAGCCTGTCTCTCTCTCTCTCTCTCTCTCTATATATATATATATATATATATATATATATATATATATACTTATTCTATATATATAGTATATATATAGTATTCCACCATGGTTCTCCTGCAGTCGTGTCGAGAGAGTAACCCACAATTTGGGATCAAGCAAGATGATTATGGTTAGGCATTAACTTTGAGTAGTAGAAATAGGTTAGGTTGTCGTAGTTTTTGTAAATTTTCACAACTTTTTACAATTTGTGGGTTACTTTCTGGACCTGACTGATTGTATGCGGTTGGTTTCAATCTGCAACATCACTGCTAGATGCCACTAAATCCTACACCCTGCCCCTTTAATCACTGTCATTTTCAATATTACTTTAGGCAAAAGTGACCGTGATATGTGTAACAAATACTGAAAACAAACATTTACCAGAGTAGCTGCCCAGTCTTGGTGCATGGTTGTCAGCACCGTCGTAAAAATCCAAAGAGTCCCAGTTATGCTCGGTGGCAAAACTCACAACTTGTATCTGGAGAGACGGATAAAGGGAAAGAGAAAGACAGAACTTGAACTTTGAATTTATTCTATGAACAAACTCAGAAAAAGAGAAAAACATGATATGTTAAATAGCCATATATATTCAATGAGACTGCCAAACAGCAAACAGAGACCGACAAAAAATAAGTCAAATGCTACAGAATACTGTGAGATGTCTGTCAAATATGTGTAACAGACTCCATTTTGTGTCAGAGGCATCTTAGCCTTCGTATTTGTCCGTGAAAGCAGTTTAGCTTACATGCAATCAGGCATTATCTCCCACGATTAGATCCTATCTAGTTATCTCTGGATGGTGCGTCTCTCACAAAACCATCCATCCATTCATCCTTCTAATAATATCTTATCTTCCTTGACATCCTGCCTGCTCAGCTTTTAAGCCAATGATACACAGGTCAGCCAGGAAGCAGCGTGTGACATGTGCTACCTGTATTCCAGCCCCCTCTGGAACGGAGACTTTCCACACGCAGTTCTGGTTGTTGTCGTAGGGCTCTGGGTATCCAGGCGACAGGATGGTCCCGCGACGAGAGGTCAACACACCTCCGCAGGGAACTGAAAGAGAGGAGAGAGGAGAGAAAAGCAGAGAAAAGCAGAGGTTAAAACAACACTTTTTCTGCCAAGAGAAAGTCGGTTGTATTATCTTTTCCCCTGCAGAGCAAGAGACCAAAGAACCTGAGGCCTGGGTGACAGCTTTTGCATAGTTAGGTTAAAAAAAAGAAAATGTCTGTCTTTCTGCCGAATTTCTGGATTTATATTTACCTATGCATGTTGGCAGGGTGTCATTCCATTGCGCCAGGTTGTCAGGTACGCTCTCGCACCGTATGGCGGTGGAGCCATGCAGGACATAACCGGGGTTGCACTCGAACTGTACCAGCGAGCCAACAGCGAAGTCATTACCGAGACGCTTCCCAAAGCGCGGCTCAGGGACTGAACTGCACTGGGTGGAGCTGGTCCTCGGTACAGCTGCAGAAATAATGAAGATGCCACAATCGTTAAAAAACAAACCAACATTAATATTTGTAGGAACGCCAAATGTACACTTATTACTGCCTGTCTTGGCCATGATATTTTTAATTTCAATGTGACTTTCCTTGATAAATAAACATTAAATACCTAAAAAACTTAATACATAAAAAATTAAAATTAAACTGTGGTATGGTATGTAAAATGGGCAGTCTACAAGTGTACAGTCAGTGTACAGTCTATAAGTGATAACCCATAATACTCCAAAACTGCAATTATCACTACACACACACACAAACACACACACACACACACACACACACACACAGAAAATGTCACTGCTATTGTGGAAAAATCTGTATAAAACTGACATGAAGAATACAAGCCTGCTCTGCAAAACCCTAAAAATATATAATTTATTTGTTTGAAAAAAATACCCTTCCTAATAACAATAATAACTTTGGCTACTTGTGATTGGTTGACCTTGGTAGACGAAGTGAAATCCTTTCGCAGTCTCTGGTCCGACCGTGGTAAACTTTATCGTGATCTGGTTTCCTGAACTCAGAGGGAGAGACTCGCCTAGGCAGAGGGAGACAGAGTCAGAGAGACAAGATCAGAAAGAAAGATGGCTCGGGCTTGGGTCATCCATCAGACCTCCCATCCATCCATCCTTACCAGAGTGGGACCCAGAGAGAGAAGACAGTAGCGTGTTTTGTTGAGTGGGTCCATCATAGATTTCCACCACGTCATTTAGAGACGTCTGGAACAACACAAACTGTCCAAAGAGGACTGGAGAAAAGGGGAAAAAAGACAGATAAAGAGACGAGTTAACCACACTTGAGTGGTGGCACATTATTATTCCACACCGTTGTCTGTGCCTGACCTTCCGATGATAAAATTAACCTGTAATACCTAATTTAAATTTTATTACGCTGCAGTGTCAGCCTCTATTTCAAGCCAACTATTGGCACAAAATTGCATATCAGGACACTTAATAATCAAAACATCACCTTATCATCATCATACACCAGCAACAACCCCCACCCTGTCAGTTGGCTAAGGTCTATCAGTTGTTGTCAGCATGTATGAAATGTTAGTGTTGCCAAAAAACATAGGTCAGTAGGGCATATAAGATAAGAATATGTTTCTGTCTGCCCATACAGTATTACAAGCAGGTAGAGTGAAAGACAGGCATATGAGTGGTAACCTGTCAAACTCAGGTCCCAGAACCCATGCTTTACTCTGGTTCAGTATGATGGAAGGTAAAAAGACTGCTGCAGTGGCCATGAACCGAGACTAAACCTTGGATTTTACAGTGCAGCTGCTGTGGCAGGTAGCATCAGAGAATCCGCTGGAGGACCGGGCTCGGTATTTGCTCAAACTAGTACAGTCTGTCTTGGTTGATCACTGTGACTCCAAAATTATTATAAGTCGCTTTAAAGGAATACTTCACCATTCTACAGAATGACAATTTCTATGTGAAATTCTCACCCCTTGAAACCTTGAATTATTAAAGAAAATGTAGTTCTAGAAGTTAAAAACAGAGCAAATCACAGATGAATTGAAGTAAATGAAGGCCGCATTTAACACCAGCAAAACAGTATAAAAGCATCCGCTTACAAGCTCTTACACAACTCGTTCAGTAAAATCCAAGTCTCATTTATCCAGTTGTATGCTCACTACTTCCCAAACACATGCATTTTCATTAAAACCTATTTAAAACCTATCCGGATCTGAGAAGTGAAGCTAATGCTTAAGTGTCTTAAACTTACATTCTTTCTAATATCCAGCAGGGGGCGACTCCTCTGGTTGCAAAAAGAAGTCTGATTATATGGAAGTCTATGAGAAAATGAGCCCACTTCTCACTTGATTTATTACCTCAGTGAACATTGTTAACATGACTTTATGGTCTCAATCACTAATTTCAAGTCTTCTTCAATACAGCATGATGTTCATTTAGTAAATTATGGTCCCACTTAGAGTCAAATAGACCATAAAGCAGGGTAGGCTTTAGGGCGTGGCTACCTTGTGACTGACAGGTTGCTACCACGGTGCTGAGTTGTCCATGGTTTTGTCTTACAACTTTAACCCTTTCACTGTGTGTTTTCAGCTCATGACATTTAATTATAACTTTTCTGGTCACCTGAAAATGTCAGTGCTCAGTTGTACTGAGCACCACCCTCACGTGTCACCTCTGCTTACAAAAAAACCAAGATGGTGACGTCCAAAAAAATGCAAATGGGTGACGTCACGGTGGCTACATCCTCTTCTTATATGCAGTCCATGTTCCACATAAACAGTACTCGCGTGGACAAGTAGCACTCAAATGTCTGTTTATGTTTAGTGAGCATACAGGACTAGATAATTGAGACTTGGATTATACTGCATGAGTTGTGTGAGTTTGTTTTGACATAGCTTTGCTGTTGTTAAACCTGGCCTTCATTTACTTCAATTCACCAAGCCTATTTTGTTTTTGGATTCATCATTCACTTTGGAGGCATGCAAGAGAAACTACTAAAAATGTTCTTCACAAATTCAAGGAAACACGGGGTGAGTAACTGATATATTGATTTTGGGGGCGAAGTATTCCTTTAAGATGTAAATCTGTAGGTGTACTTGTGAAAAATGAAAACGTATTTGTCTGCAGTACATGGAAAAAAAAAATGCCCTTTAGGATAAATTACATTTATTTCAGCCTCAATGAAGCCAGCTCGCTGACTCCACACACACACACACACACACACACACACACACACACACACACATACACACACACACACACACACAGATATCACCTCTTCATCTCTCCCTCCCTCTCTCGCTCTCTCTCATTGGCCAAAGGCTGAGGTGTAAAGGATTGAATCTGAACATTGCCAAGGATATTCGGCTGTAAGAAGGTCACTGGTCACTTTATACAAGGCCGTTTCTGTCCGTGGAGTTCTTTTAAAGCATGATCCGCATTTTGCTAACACATTGCTGTGACTCACAAAAGATGCCCAGTCTGCTTTCATGTAAAACCCCATTTCATTTTAAAATAATGGCAAACAATGCAGAACAGAAACAAAACCGCGGCTTTTCAATTGGCACTGAATTGTCCCTGCAGGTGTGAAAGGAAGAGAAAGAGCTCCATATAGGGCAGATGAATCTAACCTCATATACTTGCATCTTATAGCCATTTCATGGTCATACATGCGGATGAGAGCATGCTGTTGAGAGGCCATAAAAAAATGACAAGATTCTGCCTGTCAGCAGAAATACTTGAAAGCTCCCACCGTGTATAGATTTTAAGGAAACTAGAGTGATTAAGGTTTCCATCATGCCCCGCTGTATTATCGACAGACTGCAGAGCAGGTGGAGGAGTTCACAGCTGAAACCGTTTTCAAAACGCCACAGATTTCAGGCAGGATGACACACATGAATCGACATTCACACATGGACTCATAAAACATTAACACATACAGGGAATAGCTTGCATGCTGTTAAAATATCCCAGTGGATTTTACTCATACTGAGATAACAAGAAAGAACATATATACCTACCAACACACAAACACAACCACACACACGGAGATAAGTGATCACAGCAGCGCCACCCCACACTGTGTTAACCACAGGGCGTGTTGGTAGTGAAATCCCTCTGCTGCACTGCAGTCGCCTGGTAGATCCGTTCAGTCGCCCAGGTTGTAACAGTTTCAAGCAAAGTTTAAATCAATTCACTGGACTTGTTATCAAATGATTGAAATGTTCATTTGAAAGGCTCCGGCTTCAGCTCTTGACATCAGATGCAGAAAACCTGGGCATTGATCCCTGTGGAGCTGCCATGCCTCCTGATGAGCTGCCCGAGTGGGTGTCCTTGGCCACGTTCTCAATCAACAGGAAGTAAAGCCAAGGGTTTTCCCCACCTGGTCTCACAACTGAAGGGGCCATTTGTATGAAAGGTGACACATCATTTACCATTCCTCTGATCATCAAATTGACAAATCCGTAACCTTGAGCCCGCAACCTTCAACTACTGTTGACTTCACGTTATTTTGTTTTTGGAGAATGACAGATGGTTTAAAAAAAAAACACTGCAATGTAACAAAACAACCTCAGGGAGGCTGTCTGGGTGTCTTAAACAATATGTAGGCCAACCAAATGTTAGCTGACACTCCAAAAGCTGCTCCGCAAATATAATGAGACAGCAACCATCAACAGCCTCGGGGAACTCTGCTATTTATTCATAACACCACAGGGCATAATTGGCCATCACATCCACCAATTACTGATTGTTTGTAAAAGCTCAGGTCAGACCCAATGAGTGTGTCTTTCTAATAATCAGTCAACCAATAATTTAGATGCCAATGTGTGAATGGAGATTAGAGATGTAAATTTGCACATCATGAAAATTAAATGATATTGATATTTTGACAACATAGTCCCAACTCAATCAGCTTACTAGTTTTTTTTTCTGGAGCTTTCTATGGTATCTGCTGATGAAGACGATGTCAGACTATTTCTATGTACTATTTACAAATGCCATGAAATCATAATAGCTTGCACATCAACCAATCAACCTCTAGTTGCCCATGAAGATGTGACAGAATTGATCTCGAGTTGGCTTGTTTTGTCAAACTACTATTTACAAAAGTGAACTTTAAAGCTTAACTTGATGGTAGCTGAGTTTCCATTCAGCTGCCAAGTGAATTTCAGGTGAACTTTTAAAATGTCACCAACTGCTTTGGAGCAAATAAACTCAGCTACAGCGTAGTTTGGTTAAAAGTTGGTGCTATAGGCTACGCATGGCTGTAATCCATAGAAGCGGAAGCTGTGAGGTCGCCCTGGTCATTTAACCCACGAAAGACACTGGAGAGATGTCTTCACAAATTTGCGTCAGTTAGTATGGGACATGTTTCATGTTGTCCAGAGACGAAGACAAGCATTCACACGTTATGGGAAAATCCAGGAAGACGCTGACATTTGAGTTAAATCTTTAAGATAAGATAAGATAAGATATTCCTTTATTAGTCCCACAGTGGGGAAATTTACACTTCTTCAATTTACACTTCAAATCTTTGCTATATCAACAGATATTTTCAAACCCCATTATAGTGTATCAACTCTTTTTTAACAAAGGCAAAAACCACCTGAAGCAATCGTAATAACTGTTTTATGCAACTGAGGAAGTTTTATCAAATTTTGCCATTTTTCTAACGCAAAAATGTGTATAAATTAATGGAAACACAGCTAGTGACATGGCCTGTGACACTGTTAATTCAAAATTGAATAGACGTTAAATTTAACCCTCTATTCTATATATTTTGAAAGACACTTAATCTTAACACAACTAAAATGTGTTAATGATAGAGCTGTCAACTGATTAAAATATATATTAATGATTAATTGCATATTTGTTCATTGTTAATTGCGATTATCTGTTCAAAATGTACCTTAAAGGGAGATGTGTCATGTATTTAACAGTCTCATCAACATGGGAGTGGGTAAATATGCAACTTTATGCAAATGTATGTATATGTTTATTATTGGAAATCAATTGCAACACAAAACAATGAGAAATATTGTCCAGAAACCCTCACAGGTACTGCATTTAACAGTAAAAATATGTTCTAATCATAACATGGCAGCTGTCAGTGTGTGACTTGACTATGACTTGCCCCGAACCGCATGTGATTATCATAAAGTGGGGATGTCTGTAAAGGATGGATTGGTGGATACCCAAAGGACCCATTTTTAGGTCAGGGACCCCTTTGAAAGTGGCCATGACAGTTTTGCCTTGCCAAAATTTAGCATAAGTTTGGAGCGTTATTTCACCTCCTTCCTGACAAGACAGTATGACATGGTTGTTACCAATGAATTGATTAAACTTTCTAGTTTCATCTAATACCAGTATCTTCAATCTAGGTTTAAAACCTGAGCCCATTACTATCTAACAATGGCAAGATGTGTTAATGCATTAAATAAATTAGCGGTGTTAAAACAAATTTGCATTAACGTGTTATTTTCGCATTAACTTTGAGAGTCCAAGTTAATGACATTAAATGTGCCAACTAACTGACTACAATCTTGACTGTGACTTCTAACACATTACTTCTTGAAGGCTTCACTTCCAACCGTGGTCATGACCAAAGGACACTCTCATTTCCTCTAATGCCTCCATATTCCTAACACAGCTTCACTTAATGTGACAAATCCTCTACAATATTCATATCTTTATAATGCCTCATTTATATCTGGCTTAAGGACCTCCGATCAAACGTGGCAAGATAAAAAACCGCCTCATCTTTAAATGTCACTTCAATGATGAAACCCCGACCTGGAATCAAATAAATGGCCAGCGAGCATCCTTTGATCGTGCGTAATATCTCTACTAGCTTCTAAGATTTTTAAAAACCACAAAGGGGTCCTTCGGGAAGGTTCCCCATTAAAAATCAAACAAGTTCTAATGTGAATTTGTTTCAGTGAGTGAAAGAACAATAGGCGAATACATGTCAAAGAAAACTGTGATCACAGGTTTTGTTCTTGTCTCTTCACCTACACTTCACAGCGTTATACTCTTGCATTTGATTTATTTTAGGACTGAAGAATATATTACTTTAATACCGACTGCTTTTCTAATGCAGTTTTCACTCGAGCACACCCAATAGATTCATACAGGAACTGAATGTAACACTGTGAATTATTCCGAGATGGTATCCACTCACACAAGATCCTGTTGAATGCAATGGCATGTGTGCGCTATGCTGTGTGTGTGTGGAACTTACCAAACTCTCTTGGTACAGATATAGAGTAGACACAGGTCTGTCCAGAGGTGTAGTTTCTGGGGAAATTTGGTGATAAAACAGTCCCTTCTGTTCCTGTAGAACGACTTCCGCAGGGAGCTGGAGACACACAATCAAACACGTAGACAATGACTAACACATTGTTGATCTAAAGGTAAATTTATATCCAGAGCATTAATATAGCTGTCACTATTTGCTATGTAAAGATAAAGAGGAGTAATGTCTACCTGGCCAGAGAATGAAGTCACTGTCCCTCTGTGTGCTGTAATCTGAGCTACTCTGTGCTTTGTTGATATTTTAGTGCATGTTCATGCGAGGCTGCCGCTCTGCACTGCTCTTATGCAGCGGTTAGAGCTGATAATGCCAACAGAAGTGCAGAAGTGTAGCACCCACCCTCTGGTTCCCCCCTCAGATTAACACTTTTAACTCTGTCAGCTGTTGTTTGCACTGCTAGCACCATTAGCACTTGTTAGCTCATGCATTTAGCACCTTTAAGCTGTGTCTGTGGGGATGCTTTATTCCGGTGTATATTTTAGTGTCTGTTACCTTGACAACTAGGCAATGCTCTGTTCCATCCAGGCCTGCCGTCATCTCCCATACTGCAGGTTAGGGTAGAATAGCCCTAAAGAAAAAAAAAAGTTTTTTCATGAAAAACAGCCCCTCAATCAACCACCCACCCACCCACCCATCCATCCAACCACCCAATCACCCATTAAACCAGCAAACTGACCAGCCTATCCAACCACCCATCCAGCCACCCATCCATCCATCTATTATTTGTACCTGCAAAACGTATCCGGCCTCACAGTAGAAGGTGACAGTAGAGCCCAGCTTATAATCAGATCCCAGCCTGGTCCCATTCAGAACCACACCTGGGTCGAAACACGATTCCCTCAGCTTGGCTAGATGCAGAGAAAGATTAAGTGAGTGCGAGAGAGGATGAGGCAAAGAAAAAGCGACAGGCACACATAAATAATAAGTCAAATTAATAAGAACTGCATCCCCAGCCATAATCAAATGAGGCAGGCATGTCGTTGGCCTTTAAAACAGTCTGTTTGACTTAACTGTCTTTGCCACAGATGGAGCAAGAATGGTAACTTCATCCCCTGGCTTTTGCATGCTACATGAACCTTGTAAATTATGGCTTTGCCCCCCCCTCCTCAAAGATTAGTGGCCACCATGCATCAACTCAACAAGACTTAATTCCTGAGTCCACATGAGGCCAATGTTGATTCTTTTGTGCAAGTGAATCAAACTCATCCCCCTGACAGACTATATCAACAAACCCAAACACAACAGGGACTTCATGACGAAAACAATCATTCTTTTTCATCTTCAAACCAGCACGATGCACTCTGCCGTCAGTGTGGGGGCTTAACTGCATATACATTTATATTAAGTGGTGAGGGTTAATGCAGTGGTCTTCTTTGTTCAATGTGAAAATTAAATAATTCGAAACACATTGAGAAGACACTTTAGTTGCTTATGAAAAACAGACAAGACAGAAACAGCCCCTGATGCAATTACATCAAGCAGAGTACATTCAAATTATTTTTCAACTGACAGTTACAAAGTGGCTATAAAAACACTCATTTTTTACACAGCTATGACAATTTAACTTGCTAATGCGTACTTATATAACTCCAGTCAAACTACATAAATTTCACAATAACATTCAGGACACACGTATGAAGTGCAGACAAGAGAAAGAGATGCTCTTTCATTGCCGTTGGGAGTTTAGGTGTGAGGAGCACATACAGTAGGGAGGATGATAGGCATAAAATCACCTCTACACCCAAAGCTGTTTATATTAGGATTTTATCTAACTAATCCTATCATCCTAAAAACATAAGAAAGCTTTAATTAACATGCTTTCTCCATGTTAAGCGTCTTATAGCTTCAGCTGGCCAGTGGCTCAGGGAGATGTCTTCCTGCCTCTTAATGGAGAAAATGACTTATATTATTTTTTGTTCATTTTTTTTGTTTAAAATTTATTACTTCAGTTAATATAAATTTACATTTGCTTACATATGATGTTGTTCGTACTACAATGTTTCTATATTTTATATTGAAAAAGTGAAACTGATTGATGATGAAACGTTTGAGTGATGTACAGCTGGAGAAGTAATATTTTACTTAGTTCTTTAATTACTCATTTCTTTATTTGCTTTTTAAAAAATTAAATGTACTTTTGCTGCGTACCTTATGCCATGAGTATAACATTATTAGATTCATTTAAACTTTACCACTGTTGTCAAGTTGATGATTTTTTTTTGTCTTTTACAGTTGAATATCAATAGACAGTGTTAAAACACTCCCAGTTGGTCTGTGTGTCTATGTTCTGTTTTTTAACTCTCACATTATCATAAAAAGACACACATGTTGAGTCTATTTCCACTTCACATCTAGTCTAAGATAGAAACCATTAGATACTGACTGCAGAATAAATGACTAGGTGCTGCCTTTGCTTGGTAATTGTGATTGTAGATACTTATGATACTGAAAAGAAATGTGTCTGTGCTTTTAAGATGTCCCCCTGCTGTTATTGACTCTCAAACAAACCTGAATCTCCCAGAGGATACAAAATCGGTGGTTTGTCTCTTGGACCTTTTGAAGCTATTCCAGCGCTGAACGCAGCATGTAAGGATGGTGGAGCTATTGGGAGAATATTTTACCTTTGTATTCCAGGTGAAAGCCGGTGTAAGAAACAGACCCATCACTGCGGAATGCTAAATGCATGGTATTCGAACTGCTCTCTATCCGCTCTGGGAGTTTGCTGTCCTGGAAGCTTCCAATCAGAGGACTGTTGCTATCCGGACCATCGTAGATGTACAAGAAGTCATAGTTTGGCTCAATGTTGAAACTAGACATAGATAAACAAAAAGACATGGGGCAAGAGGTAGCGGGAAGCAAATTGGGAGGATGGGGGCACAGAAAGAGTCAACACTGAAACTATTGCATTGAGTTTCTGTTAGACGCACGCGGGGGGTCTCTTCTTCTCCCCTCGCTAGAGTAAAAAACATCTACAATCTCCTTTTGTGGCGGGGGTTTTTCTTTCTTTTTATATAAAAAAAGGGGGGGTGGGTGGAACAAGAAAAAAATTAAAAAAATTTTTTTTTTTTTTTGAGAAAAGCGGACCTTTTTTTAAAGAAAGAGCAAACTATAATATTAGACAAACTTGAAGCCTGTAAACATAATCCAGGCTAAAATTAACACAGCTGAAGTTGCCAAATGCTGGAAGGACAGCTGGCAAATGAAAAAATTGCCTATGTGTGAATGCATAATTTAACAGACTTATTAATTTAACAGAATACTCACAAGTCAGATATAGTTGTCTAGATGAGACAGTGATATATAAACAACTTTCAAAATGTAATGGACTACACTTCATTATGCCCTTTTGAAGTGCCATGGCATGCATGGCTATTTCAGCCCTCTTTCAGCTCTGTCCTCGACTCCGGCGGTGTGAAACAGACTTGAGAGCAAAAAATATATATGTATAAAACATAATTCAAAGCACCCACAGCATACAGCCAGCTGTCCTTCCTGAATTTATCAGTTTAAACTGTGTTGCTTTTAGCGTGGATTACAACTTAAACTTCTTTGTCCTTATATATAATATTATCAAACAATCTATGCACCAAGCTCTGATTGATCAGTAGGCGATGCTTTTATATGAGTTGATCTCTTATCTGGAACATAACCTGCTCCGGAGCAGGTGTTAAGCATAAGTTACTATGGCGATCTACCCGAGTAAGAGGTGAACCACACTCGTAGAAACCCAGAGTTACTCCTGAAGTTACCACGCTAACTGCAAATCCTGCTTCGTAGTACAGACCACAGGTTATTATATTATTGATACATTATTTACAGAGTTATTTTTGTTTTTGTTTTTGAGACAGCATGTGCAGAAAGTCGCTGGGAACAGATTTTAAAAGCATTTTCAGAACACTGAAACAGTGCCAGGATTCCAAATGGTTAACAAGCGCTCATAACTGTCACTAAAAAACAAATACAAAAAATGCCATTGACTATTTTTAATCAAAGCATACTGTATGTTGAACAATAAACGAAAAGAAGCCTGTTAGTTACAAGCTGTTTATCATCTGATATTGACTGATTATCCATTATACAGGCTAAATTGTACCAGATAGACATTCATTGTTGCTAGAGGATGAATCCAAATGGTTTTGGTGATCTCCTTCTCTAGCAACCAAAGATCAAAATTTCCACGTGACAGTCCATTTTCATTCAACATTTGTTTAAAACAGGATTCAAGTCACATCTGTTTGTAACAGAAGTTTGGTCAAGAATGATGCTAACTGAGAAAAAAGTATTTCTTATCAATGTCACTTAACCAAGTAAGGGTATTTCTGAAAAATAAGTGTTTTAATGGGAAGAAAAAAAAAAAGTCATTGGACTTGGACTGTTACATAATAAAGCAGGTTACCTGATGAAAGCCAGCGACAGGACGTAGTCAGAGTTGACAGCAATGAGCCAGTCACAGTCCTTGGAGTGAGGGTAGGGATGCGGGTAGTTAGGAGACAGTATGAATCCACTGGAGCCGGTTAGGTTTCCTCCACATGGAGCTGTGACGGGAACACAGGCAAAGGTATACACTCATTCTAATACCATCTTAAAATACCGTAAAATGTGTATTCTCTCAAGCTCAATCATGCAGGATGAAATATATCTTTTTATTCACTCAGTGGTTTTAGTGAATCGTAGTTTTTCATTAATAAGCAGCAGTATGGAGAGAGGATAACAGGATAATGGAATAGCATCATACTGGATGTATTAAGAAGCAAGTTCAGATCACTGAACATAAACTCCTTTATGCAGCCCTCCCATAGGTCACTCACAGATGTGTCCTTGAGACCTGAACAACTGCAGTTGTGCATGCAGCACATCTATTACATGTCCCTATAGATATATGGAAGCTGATGTTTTCACCTATGCAGACAGGCGGGCTGGGCTGCCAGTAGTATCTGTTATCCACTTGTATACAGGTGATTTTGTCGTCTCCCTGGAGCTCATATCCCGGGTCACACTGAAAGGACACTGAATCCCCCGGCTCACGTCCATCCCCACTACGACTGCCATTCATTGGTACACCTGGGTCCCTGCAGGCTGTAGCTACTGAGCCTGTACAGAGAGACACAGCGTGGGAGAGAGGGGACAGGGGGAGAGAAGAGCGAATGGAGGAGAAAGAGGGGAGGGCAATTGTAAAAATCTGTGTCACACTGCAAATCTATGGCTAATTAAGCTAATGCATTAAATCAGTAATAATTTAAGTAACTGTTTGCTGTCCTGTATTATGAAATAATGGTTAACAAGATAAGATCATTTCTGGCTGGTCAAATGGGGTTTTCAAGTATATAATATGATAGTATATAATATAATAGTATTGGTTCCTTGGCACTCTGAAAACCTAGTTTACACACATTTAAGACACATAAAGAAAAATGATACAGGGAACTTCAACAACAGTCATGAGTAAACTCCTATCACCACTTTTCTCAGTTTAATAATGTTTAGTACATTCCTTTGGACATTATTGTACTTACTAGAGAACTGAATAGCAAATCCTGACTTGCTGATGTAAAAATCCGTCTCAAACTGGACAGTGACGGTGTTCAGTGTGGAGTGGATTCCCTCGGGCAGCAGAGACCCACTGAGCTCCGACAAAGACATCTCATTCTCGGGTGGTCCGTCCCAAACCTTCAGCATGTCGTGGCTGGCTTCCGTGTCAAAGGCCAAGAACTGAAGACTGCAATTTGTGTGAACAAATATAGAAATATTATCAACAATATGAACATTTTCCCTTCGTTAAATCGGAAAAGCTTTTTTTCAAAGCCTGCTCCACATGTTTCCAATTTCACAACAGTCTACATTGTCTAACAACTAAACTCTTACAGAGAGAGACTACTATAAGAACCTTTTTGAGTTAGATTTTTTTGGTGATTTAATATAAATGACATGATAATAATAATGATAATAATCTAATAATACTAATCTAATAATAAAACTAAATATTTAAATTTTATTTATTTCAACTGCACATTTTTACATTTCTGAAGTTTAAATTAATGACTTTGCCATTTAACTTTACTATATATATATATATATATATATATATATATATATATATATATATATATATATATATATATATATATATATATATATAAATATATGAATATCATAAACTGAATATCTTTGAGTTGTGGACATTTGAGGACATCATCTTGATCTTTGGGAAACACTAATCGTTATTTTTCACTATTTTCTGACATTTTATAGCCCAAACAACTAATCGATTATTGAGGAAAATAAGCAACAGATTAATTGACAGTGAAAATAATCGTTAGCTGCGGCCTTAAACTTTACCACTGGGAAGATTTTGAGTGGTCCACATTACCTCACAATGTTTCCCGTGTCCACCTCGATGGTCCAGGTGCAACGCAGATTATTGTCGTACGGAAACGGGTACCCAGGGGACAGAATCCTCCCTGAAGACTCGCCTTTAAAACGACCACCACACTCCGCTACAGGAAGCACACACACAGTTAAGACTGTTAATAAGTGCAAGCATAGAAATGTCCCTGTGTTATATCTCTATCTGACTGATTTGCACGATTGCGACGGCACCAATATCAATTTAGCCAGACGAATAGGCAATTGATGAGTGTGAATGTGTGTACTTAAGTGTGTACGAGATGTATGACGAGTCCACCAGTTATCTGTCTGTGGCAATTGTTTACCGAGGCAATCAGATCCACTAGGTGCACCTCAGTAGCCACTGAGCAGTGATTAAACGATCACCACAGAGACAAATGGATTAAGAAAGAAGCCAACACTCTTTCTCACTCTTCCTCATGCACAGAGGAGAGGAAGAGACAAAGTGCTGATCCAGCGTTCAACCCCAAAGAAACCACCACACATTATATAACAGAAAATAATCCTCCTTTCTGTCATTGTCTCTCTCCTTTATATATTTTCACAATCTCCATCCCCTCTCTGCATCCCCTCCCTCCCCATGTTCCTCCTCCCTCAGGCACCCCTCCCTCCATCACTGGAATATATTATCTCCAGTATTAGGAGCAATATTAAGAGTTGGGATGGAGAAAAACAGAGATGAAAATGGGAAAAAGAGAGATAAAAAGGAGAGAACCAAGGGGGGTAAAGAAGGAAACACTATGAGTAATAATAAGAAGCAATATAATATTAAGACTGGAGGTTAGCTGAGGTCACAGAGTGTCACTACTAAAATATAAAGTCAGAGAATATCAGCCGGTGGTTTTATGAGTCTTTCATTATTGATAGTGAGAAGGAGAGAGGCTTATTAAGCTGAATCCAAAATCAGAAAGTTCATAGGCAGCGATGAAGAAAGAAAGGTCCTTAAAACATCAAGCTTGCTGTTATGCTTATGGCTCCCATCTGGGGCACAGCTGCAGCAGCCATTTTGTGTGCCACTCTGTACCGGCTCAGCAGTTGTTTGGGTCCAATTAGAGCATGTGACTGTCTCCACATAAGCTTCAAGTGCTAAACAAATCAAAGCCTTTTCGGTATTATATCCATTCATTCAACCTTTATTTTCTTTTTTCTTGGGAAAAATATTCCTAAAGCACCAAGAAACACGCATAAGAAAGTTTGATGAAATTGATGATAAAAAGTAGAAATAATTGGGCTGTCAAAGTTAACAAGACAATAACGTGTAGGAGGTTCAATAACGATCAAAATTTGCGCTAAATATTGATGAGGAAAAACTGACATGGGCATTTTCAAAGGGGCTCCTTGACCTCTGACCTCAAGATATACCTTTACAGAAAGGCCCACTTGATGATAATCACATGCAGTTTTTGTCAAGTCAGCACTCTGACACACTGACAGATGTTGTTGCCTGCTGGGCTTCAGTTTGCCATGTTAGAAGAAGAAGAAGAAGAAGAAGAAGATATTTCTTTATTAGTCCCGCTAGGGGAAATTCAATTTTTTCACTCTCTTAACTTATACACACACATGCACAAACAGGTCCATATACATGCAACAATTGGAGAGGTGTCAGAGTGATGGGGCTGCTCCTGACAAGCGCCCCGAGCAGTTGGGGGTTTGGTGCCTTGCTCAGGGGCACCTCGGCAGTGCCCAAGAGGTAAACTGGCACCTCTCCAGCTACCAGTTCACACTCAGTTCTTGGTCCATGTCGGGACTTGAACCGGTGACCCTCCGGTTCCCAAGCCAACTCCCTACAGACTGAGCTACTGCCGCCCCCGTTATGATTTGAGTATATTTTTTTATGCTAAATGCATCAATGCATTTATATATATATATATATATATATCTTGCATAAAGCAGCATATTTGTCAGCTCCAGTGTTGATCAGAGTATTAAATACCTGACAGATCACCCTTTAAGGTACATTTTTCACAGATAAAAAATGTGCCATTAATTTGTGATTAATCACAATAGACTATGGACAATCATGTGATTAATCGCGATTAAGTATTTTAATCAATTGATAGCCCTAATAAATAATAAAAAGCCAAATTAGTGAAGTAATTAATCGCGATTAAGTACTGGTATCTTAATCAATTGACAACCCTAATATATAATAAAAAGCCACATTAGTAAAATAATTAAACCTTAGGGAATATACTGTATAGAGCAATTAAAATTTAAAGCAAATGAATCACTAACACAAGAAGAGCTGGAAGTGAAATAGGATAACATTGAAAATTCAGATTGCCCTAAAGATGAAAAATAAGGTAAGCTTTAAATTGTGCTGATTGTTATTTCAGCCTGCAGGTGCACAATGAGACAGATTTTCCCAGCTCAGTAAAAACAGCCAGAACCTGCAGTGTAATCCAATCATTTGAGTGTGTTTGATAAGTATAATTGATGTAGGCCATATACCATCATACTGCTCTGTTCTGGAGCCCTGATAATACACAGCCAGTGAAAGACCATTACTGACTTGTTGACATCAATATTCAGAGCGGTGGTTTGTATTTTCCCATCAGTTTGAAGCTGTGAAAAATGAATTAGAAAGGCAATGATGATATAATGGGATATTTAGAAATGTGTCAATACTCAAAAGAGGAGTTGCTTCCCGGTAGGCTTTATCGTTTACGTAAAATGGCCTGCAATTTGATACAGCGGTCTGTAGCAAAAAACATATCGATTAAAATGTGTTTCTGACACAATTCAAGCAAAAAAAGATCTTTGTCACTTAGCTATTTATAGGGTAAGAATGGCATAAATAAGGATTAAAAACAAGCAGGGAAACAGATCTGATACAAAGAGGTTGGATCTGTGTGCGTTTGTACATTGAACAGACAGCGACTCACCTACTGCTGGAGAGGAAATGGGTCAATTGGGCAGAAAGAGTACAGGTGGTAAACTCTCCTGAATAAATAGGCTTTTCATTGAGACTTTAAATCTACAGCAGCGTGTGACCTCATGAGAAAACCGAGAAGGCGATTCTCAGGAAATTGGCCGCTTCCTGCTTTCTTTCCAGATTATTGAATGGACGTCCTGTGAGCAGAGACTTTGCATAAAGCAGCAAGTGACCCTGTACTGTATTATAGTTATTACAGTAATGCTTCCTGCTACTGTATGTGAATCAAATTTAAAGGAACAGTGTGTTACAAATAGGGGATCTATGGGCAGAAATGGAATATAATATTAATAAGTATGTTTTCTTTAGTGTACAATCATCTGAAAGGACTCATGTTTTTGTTACCTCAGAGTGGGCGGTTTATATCTACACAGGGAGTGTGTCCTCTCCACAGACGAACCAAACACTTTTCCTGCTTGGGCCGGAGTCAATAACGCTACTCACTGTCGCTGCTGCTCTCTCTCTCATGCTTCACCACTCAATTCCCATGTAGACACACACTTTAAGCACTCTGCTCCTACAACAACAGGCTTGAGAGTGCGTTTTTGCATTGACCACTATAGCAATCCTATGCTTGGCACACGGGAGAGGCATGAAAATAGAAGTTGTAATGTGCAACGTCACTGCTAGAAACCACCAGACCCTGAACACTTCCTTTAAAAGGTGCATGTGTGTATATATGTATAGATATTAATAACATTGATAACATTCAGCCACTAAATGTCACATCCCCCTGTAGATATTCCTTCTTTAAATATTCATCTAAATAAAAATGTTATCAATGAAATCATTTTTAGGGATGCGCCGATACCTGATCAGATTTCAGGGCAATACTGACTTAAACATTTGGATCAGGTATCAGTGACCATGAGGGCGATCTATGCAATTCACTTCTATGTTTATATACTATATACATTATAGACTGGAGTTTTAATCCCTGTTTAAGTTTTAACCAATTTGTTGCTGCATTAAAACTTGTTGATAAGGTTTTAATAAGTTCCTGTTAATTTTTTTAAACCAAGCTCTATTGTATGTACTTATCAATTTAATGATAAAAAATGAAATTTCTATATCTATATATGTATTTGTTATATTTTGTTTTACAAAGTTAAGAAAGTGATGGTTAAGTCATGATCCCATTCACTTCCATATAGTGAGGCATACAGCTTATTAATTAATTAGTGGTAACCAGTATCAACCGATACCCAAAGCCCAGGTATCGGTGCCAGGACTGAAAAAGTTGGATCAGTGCATTCGTAATTATGTTGATATTTATTCACTGAATATGTCCTGCTCTTGATTTTTACCTTGAGCAACTGTGGCATAGTCTGTGTTATAAAGTGTGCAGTACCTTTGAAAGGCCTTGGGTAACTGTACAGCTATTCAACAGATACATGGATTAATGTCCGTAGATAGCTGCGCTATGGATCACACATCATAAATCATGAAATGCACCAACACCAGTGAAGGCCAAGGCAACCTCTTCACCTTTTCCTCTCAAGCTTATTAAAGAGCACTATTCAAGGTTCAACCCATAATTGAGTGTGTTTGTACCTTTGTGTGGGTCTCCATACACCTGTTTGTGCCTTCAATGAATTTCTTTTCAAAGTGTAAAAGGCTACTAATAGCAGGAGGAGACATACCGATGCAGGAAGGCAGAGGGTTATCCCAGGCTCTCCTTTCACCCGTCATGCACTTCAGGGTGGAAGCCCCGTGCAGAGTGTATCCGGGCTCACATCTGTATGTGATGCTGCTCCCGGAGAAATGACCTTGGTCGTTGACTTTGAAGCCGAACTGAGGCACGCCTGGGTCCTCGCAATGAGACAACTCAAAACCTAGAAAGAGAAAACGGCAGTGTGTACTTTCTGAAAATACTCGCTGAGGGACCCACCAGAGAAAACAGAATTAGTGTTGCACAACAATATTCCCTTAATATCTGGCACACTCAAGTATTCTGTTTATGAGCTTGATGATATCACAAATCCTGTTAAGCTCTCATCCAGATTTAATAAAAAAAACAGGAAAGGATACATGAGACATACCAATATTAGGAGTGATACTGGAGCATATACACCTTATCCAAATTAATGTTGTTTTCCACAGCCTGTCTAAGCCCAGTTTCCATGGTAATATTCTGAATATTCTGTTTATTCATGTGCACAGGGATATGAAGAGATGTATAAATAGCTTATCCTTATAAGACCTTAACCGGGATTTGATCTACGGTATTACCTGGAAGACGAGGTGTGCCAGGATTTGAGTTATCTCCTGGAAGACTGCAGTGGGTGCATGTCTAAACCCTTAAAAATGGCCATTCGCAAAGCTGTTCTTTCCCTGTTTGGCAGTCTGAACACATCTGCCATCATCCTGACAGCTAGTGTGAACGGTTGGCCATTATCACATTGTTCTATATGCATCATGATCAGCCGTAACATTATAACTTATGAGGATATTAAGTAGGTCCAGCACATTCAACAAACGCCAGAGTGGACTGAGATCTGGAGAATTTGGAGGCCAAGTCAACACCCTGAACTTATTGTTGTGTTCCTCAAACCACTCTCTGTTTGCAGTGTGCACACTGCCTCCGCTGCCTTGCCTTCTTCCCATAGTGCATCCAACTGCCAAGTCCTCCCCAGTTAAGCGACACACCCAGCCATCCACATGATGTAAAAGAAAATGTGATTCATCAGCTCAAGTCACCTTCTTCCATTGCTCCGTGGTCCAGTTCTGATGCTAACGCGCCCATTGAAGACGCTTTTGGGGCTGGACACGGGTCAGCATGGCCACCCTGACTGGTCTGCGGCTACACAGCCCCATACACAACAAACTGTAACGTATTGTGTGTTCTGACACATTTCTATCAGAACCTGCATTAACTTTTGCAGTAATTTGAGCTGCAGTAGCTCTTCTATTGGATGGGACAACACGGGACAGCCTTCGCTCCCCATGTGCATCAGTGTGTCTTGGCCGCCCATGACCATGTTGCTGGTTCACTGGTTTTCCTTCCTTGGACCACTTCTGGTAGGTCCTGACCACTGCAGACCGGGAACATCCCACAAGAGCTGCAGCTCTGGAGATGCTCTGACTCAGTCATTTAACTGTCACAATTCGGCCCTTGTAAAAGTTGCTCACATCCTTACAGTTGCTCATTTTTTTTTCTGCTTCCAGCACATCAGCTTCAAGGACAAAATGTTCACTTGCTGCCTAATATATCCCACGTACTACCAGGTCCCATTGTAACAAGATAATCAATATTATTCACTTCACCTGTCAGCGGTCATGATGTTGTGGCTGATCAGTGTATGCTTTACATGTATAAGAAAATCAACCATCATGCATTATTCACTGACTCACATCAATGCTTTTTATTGAATCCAGCCTTCATAACTACAAACATAGTGAGGAATTCAGTAGGTTTTCTATAATGTCTCTAGTTTTCATGGCACACTAACTTCTATCTGCTCCAGTATAAGAATGTTGAGGAGTAAAGGAGTAAGTAAGCATTATGTTAATCATCCTGCATGACTCAACAATCCAACAAGTAGATTTTCTAATTCCAATGAAGCATCTAAGGCGGTGCTGACAAACGTGGGTGTGCTTTAGTGAACACCAGAACGCACCTTTAACACCTCATCCTACGGCTGAAATCACAGCTCTCTGAAGTCTTTGTTAATCAAATGTGACACGTTTCTTGTGATAATTTCACCGGTGGACTTTACAATCATTTCTGTGATGGTTTCACAAATGAGAACCATTTAGAGTTAAATTGATCCTGTAAGTGTGTTACATTTGTCAGGAATTAGTACTGCTGTCACGTGGCATTTAACTGCTGAATTAATGTGACTCCCACACTGACTGGCCTTTTTTTCCTCATTCTGCTGTCATTGTCCACTCTAGTGTTACCTAATTTAACAGCACATAACTAAAAGTGAGATAATGTAATGTAATCCGTACGGTCCAACTAACTAATCCCATCATATGTTTGTGTTTGTAATGATTCGGATTAAAGAACTGAAAGAAATTAAGTCTGTCCTGCATCATCTTCCTGAGGTGACGACATTTTTTTGACGACTAATGTGGCCTGACCGTTGCCGTTAACAGTGATATGGTGTTTCTAACGGCTCCTGCACACTGTGAATATTTCAGATAGTTCCTGTTTCCTGATGTGTTTAAGTAACATGCACTTAGTTAAAATTCATGGCTGAAGGTAGTAAATTAAATATTGGTTGTTAGTTCACCAAGGTCTGTTTTCTGTTAAAACATATCGTTAAAACCCATAACAAGGGTTTTCTAGTGAACAAATTTCAGTGGCCTGTAATTATAATGGTAGCTTAATGTCAAATTTGGCATATTTAAAGCATATAACTTCTCAATTGCACTAAATGAGAATAGCAGCATTTATAAACCAGACGCATGCTGTGGAAAAATGTACTTTAAGAAGTAAAGATGTTTATGTAATATAAAAATTAATGGAAATGTGTCTGGAGGGAAAAGAGATGCAGTGTCCTCACTGCTCCTGTTTACCTGCAGGTTACATTTCTGTTATGGTGGTACTCATCCTCGGGATCCATAACATTGGAAATTACAACAAATTTGTGTATACATGCTTGTTTGAACATTAAAGCCTGCTTGTATACACTGCATGCTAATCCTGTATACACGTAAGTGATATATATATATATATATATATATATATATATATATATATATATATATATATATATATATATATATATATATAGATTATTGTGTATAATGAAATCTATCCAGGATTAATATTTATGCACCAGTTTGAAACTGATGTTTGAAAAATTGTTTAGGTTTTGACTAGTTTAGCTTGTGTGCATTTATACAGTTTATACTGCTGTGTGCACTTACTGGAGTAGACCAGTTTGAATCCCTCCCCTGTACTTTCTGTATCACTGTAAAATTCCAGCCAGAGGTGGTTTGAAGTGGAGATCAGCGTCAGGCCCAACATAGACGATCCTGTGAATGCTCCAAGAACGTGGGCTGTGCTGTCTTTACCATCATAAATCTGTAATAACAGCAGCACAATGCATTTGAGATGCAAACACAACAGAACAGTGACAGAACAGTGATGGCCGAATATAGTTTTCAATGAAAGGAATTGAGTCGTGTTTATCATCACTGGTCAGTTTACGACACAAATGTCAGACAGGAAGAGTGACAGAGGGATCACTAAATGTGTGTTTACCTTCAGTATATCCCCTTGGGCAAGATGAAAGGTTCGAGCAGAGATGTTGATACCTTTCCCAGCTTGCACCTAGAGTAGACATGAAATTCAAATTAAATTCACTGACCAGCTAGAAAAGTGCACTCAGAGAATGCAGATCTCCTCCAGCTGCGTCTCCCTCTCCCCTCCAAAACAAAGAGTTGAATCTGACTCAAATGTCCTTCCTAGCTTTTTACTCCGGTTCAAAATGAGATCACACTTTTCTATGGATATCCGTTTTTGAGCCACAGCTAAGTCCAAAATGTGGCCTGCAACAGACTAGGTAAGGCTTGGCAGATTGTCAGAAATGCCTTTCACTTGTCGCCATACCGGCTAGTTAAAGGAACAACATGCAACATTCTGGGGGATCTAGTAGCAGAAACTGAATGAAAAACTTGTGAAATTGCGGTACTATGAGCCGCAGAATGCAAAACCGTGGTGCCACCAGCTGCCGTCTCACTTTTGCTGCTCCTAAAATAGCGTTGTTATGGTATGGATGGTCGCCGAGTGAGGTGAATACCATCACCACGGTTTTGCACTCGGCGGCTCATGGTACCTCAGTCTTGGAAAGGGGAGGAATAAGTGGACGGGTACTCAGTTGGTTGCAATCTGCAACCACACCACTAGATGCTGCCAAATCCTACACACTGTACCTTTAAGTGGAGTGAGGAGTCAGCAGTTATTGATGGTATAAAACAGTCGATTATGTACTGTAGGTTTTTCAAAAATTGTGAATCACTGCAACCAGAGAGCATAAAGTCATAAATGAGCACAAAAATATTAGACTGATGAGTCCAGTGGTATGTAAGATAGACAGACAGACACGCACGACTGAACGCATGATCTCCCAGCAGGCTTACACCTGGCAAAAGGTAATAAAGTAGACTTTTATTTTAAGATTTTTGAGTACCTGGGTTGCTTCCCTACATCCACACAAACATTTGGAGATTGTTATCAACCTCCACTAATTTTACTAATAATTGTACACCAGAGTCTCTATTACCCTTAGTTAGGATGTACAGAGTAGTTACCTGGATGCTGTAGATGCACTCGTGGTTGTTGTCATAGTTCATGGGATAGTTTGGAGAGAGAAGGATCCCTTCATTATTTATAACTGAAGAGCCACACTCCGCTGATGACAAATACAAAGAGAAGAGCGTTAAAAAATACACATATAGATGGTCTGATTGTTGAAGGGTTTATAATGATGCACTTCAAATGCCAAAGAAAATGGCCCACATTTAAAACTCTCATTTGAAAAAAAATCTCTTAAAACCTGTTCGTCGTACAGCGTAAAGGTTTTGGTCCAAAGTATGAGCAGTTATAGAGAACACAGGATGCCCTTAGAGTGAAATGATTGTTTCATCTTACAGATGATGATTCCTTTTTTCCCTATAAATGGACGAACACGTCTTATATGTGCTTGTGGGTGCGTATTTTAACAACCCTTTTAAACAGCTGTACTGTTAGCCATCTAGTTCAGTTGAGGAGGATGGGCAGGCAGTAAAATTGAGGAACTAATTTACTTTAAGATACCTGCTCCTAGCACTCCTCACATGTGCCCTCTATCTAAAATATCTATGTCCCTTTCCCCTCTTTTTCCCCTCCCTTCTCCCTCTCCTTCCCCCTCTCCCCCTCCCTGTGTCTCTACTGGTGTAATAGTCATATTACAGCTGTCATATCGTCAATAAATCACGCTGCTACAGTTTCCATTTAGAAAATTACCTCTCCACCCTCTCCCTCTTCCCTCTTCAACTCCCTCACTCTTTCTCTCTGTTCCCTCTCTATGAATAGGGCCTCCTTTACCCTCCTCTACTTCAATCAACCTTCCTCTTGTGCTTCTCACATGTTTCCTCTCCTCCTCTTTCCTCCCGCTCCATGCTAAGTAGAAGATAATGTCCAGAAATAATAGAAAAAAAACAAGGCAAAAAGCAAAGCCTCCTCTGTAATACCTCTCCAACTCCCTTCTGAACAGTACTTTATGAAAACAGTATGTTTGACTCACTAGGGGCGTAAAGAAATCCTCATGTAAAACCACTAACACAGGCCATCAAAGCAACACCTTAAACCCACAAAGTACATCCCTTAGTTAATAAAAATCACAAAACACCAATCAGAGGCAAATACAAAAGTTTGCAGTGGTAAGATATCAGAAAACAGCACATTACAGGTCTAATCGTCCTTTTCCTCTCCTCTTCACTCCCCCTTTGTGATGTGCACCACATCATGCAGCAATGCAACACAACACACAGGCACTAAATATAGCAAACCGCACTACACCATAGAACACCGGCACGCAACACCACTCCCACCTCTTCGCATTACCAGTCTTTGCACGTTGAGGACAAAGAGCCAAAGACATAAACACTGGCACAGCTAACATCATGCAAAGCTGAAAATAAGATTTAAAATATTCTCACCTGCCATCTAACATGAAGATGTTATATACTGTATCTCCTCTTTCACTAGAAATGGATGGTAATGTCTGTCTGTCTGCACCTCCATAGTCCCATGCTTTCATGGTGTTTTAATATTTACATTGCCCTATACTGATTCAACATTTTCACCAAAATCAAATAAAATCCCCAAAGACCCCGAAGTTATGAATACACATTGTTAATTTTTGTGGGTAATATCATGATCTGCACTAGGATGCATTCACACTAGATCGGGCGTTGATGTGAACCGTTGCAGGGTTGCATGGCGGAGAGTCATTTTAATGGCCCATTACTGTTCCATTACCATTAACATCTTTTGTTCCCTCACGGCTGGGTTGTACAGCTCTGGATCGGCGGTCACTTGATTGGCCATCGCAGTGTGGCGTCCAGTTGCATGTCTCCGCCTCAGGCTGCTGCATTTTTTCCCAGCACGCTCGGCTGCAGCTGCAGCTCAAATGCAGACTTGCGTTGCCGCGGTACCACTAAATCTGGTGTGAATGCAGCATTATCCTTATTCTGACTGCTGAAAGACAGTAGGTAAGCCCTTCTGTGGTGTCAGGGAACACCTGTAAAACCGGTGTCTTGGTCAAGACAGGCATCAACCTCTTGGCTTGAGATGTGAAGCCATGCTTAAGTGTCTTAAACTTGCATTCTTTCTAATATCCTGCAGGGGGGGACTCCTCTGGTTGCAAAAAAAGAAGTCTGATTGTATAGAAGTCTATGAGAAAATGAGCCTACTTCTCACTTGATTTATTACCTCAGTAAATAAGTTTATGGTCTCAATCGCTAGTTTCAAGTCTTCTTCAGTCAGTCAAATAGACCATAAAGCTCCACCCTCTTGTGTCACTTCGGGTTGCAAGAAACCAAGATGGCGACGGCAAAAATGCTGAACTCGAGGCTTCAAAACGACAGTCCACAAACCAATGGGCTGACATCACGGTGACTATGTCCACTTCTCATATACATATATACGCCCAGAGAAACTCAACACAAATGGTGCATTAGCACAAACTTGACCACTAGTGTGTTTTTCGCAGTGGCTCTTGTTTGCTGTTAGAAGACCTACTGATTCGTGTGGTGTCCATATTTACAATGACTGCCATTATATGTTTTCAAAACCTAGTGAGAACTCAATTATTTCCTTTATTTTACCTGTAGGCCCTTTTCTTTTTGCTTCTGCCTCGGAACATTATTAATTAGTGATACAACTCAGCACAAACACACACTTTAAACCCAAGGTAAAACCTTTTTAATTCTAATTGATACATCTTCACTGCAATTTGCGTCGCCTTGAGCGTATAGTTCATAGAGAGTTTCTTCATTCTCCCATTTGTATGTGTGCTCACTGCAACTAAACTTCACTTCTCCACATGCATGTTTTTGTTTGCTGCTTCTAATACTGTAGACGACAGACTGCTTGAGGTTCTTAATTATGGATTAAAGGTCAATATGGAACATAAAACCACTGTATAGCCGATTGTACACTGGATCATAACATAAGCCGTACTGTGTTCTGCTTCAGCTGTCATTTTCACTTCAGTTTATTCAGTAAGCTTGGAAAACATCCTCGAACAAGACTAAAATACTTTGGTGTCGAATAAAACAATGTACTGTATTTCTGAGTCCTTGACTGTAAAAACTGATACAGGCCCACTGATCACTCACCTCGAAGAAACATCACTGACATTTATTGTTCATCCAGTAACTGAAATGCATTTTTTACACAGACTATTATTCAGTTTAGTGTCAGTTTTGTTCACTGTTTATAATCTAATCATATGATGTAAAATAAAACCTTGTTTTAGACAGTTTTAGACAGACTGGCCTTTGAAAGGCATTCAGCAGACGTTTCAGGTCTCTTTCTATGGCTTTGTGTATCCGTTAAAAACTACTTTGTTAGGTTTAGGAAAAGTTTATGATTTGGGTTACAGTAACTCCAGAAGTGGCGTAACATAAGTACGGAAGTTAAGTGAAAAATAAACCAGTGTTGACTTCTGGTTTTACATCAGGTACAAACACCAGCCTCCTGGGTCATTTGTCACTCTTTATACTTCCTGGTTCACAATTACTTGGATTAAATACCACTTGATTTTGTGGGATATTTACATAACGTTTTGTAAGTATAGCTATGAATAGTGTATGAGGACCACCTGCACTTTACCATGCTTGGTGACAAAAAATTTGATCGTAAATTCTAAATATCATGTATCATATATAATGTTTAGAAACTTTTCTTGGTGGCTAAAATGGACAAATGTATGGTTTTACCACTAAATCAGCATATGAGGTCAGATATTAACAATAAAAATAAAATCTAATTTATTAAATAAAGCATTACCACATACCGACACATCTCGGCAGAGGGGAGCTCCACATTCTCCTCCCTCCTCCCAGACAGATCACCTCTGGTGCCCCCTCTAAGCGGTATCCCATATTGCAGGAAAAAGACAATGTGTCCCCAATGCCAAAACTGTAACCGTTTCTCCTGCCAAACCGAGGCATCCCAGGGTCCTCACAGGGCTCCAGAGTATATTCTGTAGAAAACAGATTGAATACATAACACAGACATGAATTACACACACAGTACACTCTGAAATCTGCCCTTTCTATGCTTCAGGCTCAAAACCAGGGCTAGAAAGAAAATAAAATGAATGACGCCAACCTATCTTTGTTATATTTGCTAAGACTACTGATGGACTATATCAGTGTTTCAAATATGTTTCTAAACATTTTTTTTTAAACTATACTTCTTTTTGGAAAACACTCAATTTTGCTGAGTGTTGCATAAGTGCCATAAGAGTAAGAGAAAGGTGATGAGATTAGAGTGTCCTCTACTAATGGTGCTAAATCAACAAATCAATAGCTTTCACCCTCAAAGTCCAAGAAAATCCACTTCACTATCTGAAGTAAAACCAACAATGTTACCATTAAATGCTAACTGAAATTAACAAACACCTCATGACCATGATCTCTCCTTGTGCAAAGAAACCCTTTTCAATAATTCAGCAACTCTTCAAATAAAGAAAAGTAATTCAAAAAGCTCTTGAAAATGAAGTCCAATAAAATGTATTCTTCACTTCTTAGAACGTAGGCACCATCAATTAGTCCGAAAGTTTGGAGTCTGAGCTGACTCCAGCATGTCCTGAAATGCACTTGCTGATTTTGTGTTTAGCACGGCACAGCAGGACATTTATTTTCAGCAGGCTGAAAGACTGCGGATGTGATGTGTATTTCAGAGTGTGCTGCGGGAGGAGGCAGCATGTTGAGCTTGTTGAGATTGGCAAGTCGCATCTCTGGTGACACCTCCCCATGTGTTACAGTCTGAGTATCAGCTTATGCCATCTGGGAGTCGACTCTGATCTGAGTGCTCCTTTATCCCAGAGTCAATGAGAGAGCACTGAAAGGGCAGTTGGGCAAATGATCTTGATTTGAGAAGGGCAGCTGTAGCCTTAGACTTTGTCTTAATTCTGCCTCTTAACCCTTATTTTAATTTTGGATGAGGGCGGCGAAGTAGCATGACTGTCTACAAGGAACCCATCTCCATATCTTTTTTTCTTATTGTTTAATGGTGGATCACATTCAGCTTAATGTTGTGTAACCTCTCTTCTCTGTTAAGCTTTTGTTCTTAAGCTGTTCTCAAGGTTTTATGGGTAGTCCTTGAGGCCAGAGCTAAACATTCACTTAACACAGCAACAGCTTTGTGTTGGTGGGGCTGTGCTATGTCAAACAGTTCTCATGTGACACAAGAAGTCAGCAAAAAGTATACAGGACTCCCTGAAAAGCAGTGTGACAACACAAACTATAGGCCTATTTCTGAACTGTCACTTAAAGCTAAAGTTTTAGAAAAATTTGTTGCAAAAAAGGATGTTGGAAGTGCGTTGTCTTCTAGACAACTTTCAGTCATTGCCGCTGTCGGTTCCACTCCGTTGAAAACAGCTCTTGTCAAAACCTCCAAAGACATCTTGATGCGTGGTGAGGCAGGAGCTTAGTTTTATTGGCTCTCAGTGCAGCATTTGACACTGCAGACTTATGTAGGCAGTGGGTGGGTGTCTGTGGGTCAGCCCTGCAGACCCCTGTGACACTGACTCGTGGTGTTCCCCAAGGCTCTGTTTCGGATCCAGTTTTTTTTTTTTTTCCATTTCCTACATTCTTCTGTAGCTGTTGAAGTGTTACTCCACACTACAATTTCAAAGGTGGGAAAACACAGTTCCAAGTAGGACTCTCAAGACTGGGCCCAGTTACTCTTTATAAAGTATATTGTGCCACAGTTATGCCGATCCAAATATACAGCTCATCAGCTGTGGAAAATAACTAACTACTTTTTCTCAAGTACTATAATTAAATATAATTCTCCACTGCAAGACTAATAAAGGAATATCTTATCTAATTTTGAGGTACTTATACTTCACTCCACTGCCATGACTCAGATGTCTATAAGTTCTTAATGGTACTTTTCCCCTCTAAATGTTTCAGATAGTTTTATTTAAATAATATAATATGAATCCCATAAGACATCAAATTCTTCAATATTTCAACATCAAAAATTAGTCCAAAATATTTACGAGAAATCTGGCCATTTTCCATGAGATCCCCTGACCTCTGACCTCAAGCTATGTCAATGAAAATGGGTTCTGTGGGTACCCACGAGTCTCCCCTTTACAGACATGCCCACTTTATGATAATCACATGCAGTTTGAATCAAGTCATAGTCAAGTCAGGACACTGACACACTGACAGCTGTTGTTGCCTGTTGAGCTGCACTTTGCCGTGTTATGATTTAAGCATATTTTCTATGCTGAATGCAGTACCTGTGAGGGTTTCTGAACAATACCTGTCATTGTTTTGTGTTGTTAATTGATTTCTGATTATATATACATACATTTGCATAGAGCAGCATATGTGCCCACTCCTACGTTGATATAAGTACTAACTACTTGATGAATCATGAAAAAACATTTTGAACAGATAAAAAACTGTGCAATTAATCACAATTAACTATTTTAACTGATTGACAGCCCAAAACATACCATAAATACAAAAATATATAATTTGCGAAACAAGTACTTTTTCTTTCAGTACATTTTGATTAGAAATATAACTGTTCTTTTACTTGAGTAAAATTTTAAATGAATGACTTTTCCTTGTAATGGAGTAGTTATAATTCTGAGTACCTCTTCCACCACTGCATTTGATCATTTAATCATCATTTTTTAAATCACTTTCTTTTTTCATAATTTCCCTACCTCAAGAATTGGATGGAAAAACCTTCTAAACACTTCTTTTTGTACACCACTTAGTCTTGGTCCCTGAAGGAACAATGTGTCGCTCTTTTATCATCTGTTGAATGATCTCTTTGATCACGTAAGTCTTCTGAAAGGTCAGACACCCACCTACATTAGTGAGCTGCTTCAGCTTTAAATCACAGGAAGGTCACTGAGATCCTCCGATCAGGCCTCATCAGCTGTTCCTCACTTCATGCTTTAAAGTGAGTAAAACTGTGCTTTAGTGTTTGTGGTCTGTCAGACCTTTAGACCTGTGGACACCTTCAAAAAGCCGCTTGGGACTCAACCCTTTAAACCCGCCTTTGTTTCGCTTCCCACACTTATATGGTGTCTGTATTTTATGTCTGTAAGTTTTTATCTCAGTCTTAAAGCACTCTGTGATAAGGCACTACATAAATGAACTTAACAGCATTTCCTAACTAACTTTATGACCTGAAATACACCTCAGACTGAAAATTTACCACAATATATTTTAACAGACTGTAATTGTCTTTATTCTGGTAGAGATGTTGCTCTCTTCTTTTTAAAGAGAGAGTCTTGAATCCCCCTCCATGCTTTTCTTGGCTGATTCTGTTGAAGGTCCTGCTCAAACTATTTATGACTGCTACCATATTTTTGCATTTAGCATGGTATGACTTTTGACAACCAACAATACTACAATATTAGTTGTTCATGTATGAGAAGTAAGAGAAAAAAATAACTGAATTCAGGGTAAAAAGAATGTAGACTCTGTCAGAGTATAATAGTACAATGTGACTATAATCAAGTGAATTACCAGAGAAAGTTATGTTGAAGCCCTCATATGAAATCGAAAAGTCAGAGATGAATCGTAGCTGGGCTTTGAAGTTGCCATAGAGACCAGCATTGATGTTGCTAGGCAACTCGTTGCCAGTCAGGCGAGCCAGAGGTTGTAGAAAACTTCCGTTCTCGGTAACCAAGAGGTAGTCGTGTTGGTCCTCCAGATGAAAGGAACTGAACTGAAACTGGACTCCTGTTGGAGAAACACACAGATGGACACAATCTTTACAAGTTTGTTTCAATCTCATCAACACATCCATGACTATAATCAGCATAAATAATTCATAATAAATAAACAGTGCGACACTTATTCTGCATTGATAATATCATGAGAGGTTACAAAACACCTAAAGCATTTTGAGTTTTTAACCAACATCTCTCCATATACGCACTAACTTTAGCCATCTAACTACAACGAGGAATCTCTATTTGTCTGTCTGGGTGTGTGTTATTTGCGTATCTTGACAACCGTTCACCCGATCCACTTCACACTTGGCAGGTGAAATGCTGGGGACCCAAGGGAGTGCTTTTTTGAATTCAGAGCAATTTGGACTAAATTAATTTTGAATAAACAAACGAACAGCGCTCTGTGCAGCAACAGGGACGAGGCTTCAGGGCTCTGCAGACAGAGATGAGCATGTCAGCTGCAACAGGCAGACTGCTGGATATTTCCTGGATAGAGGCTGCAAACACTACATGAATGCTGGATAACGTTAAAACCCAGCATTTTTTTTTTTTTTTTACTTACCTTCAGTCAACGAGCACTGAGCGGACAGCCTACAGGAGCAGCGTCACTCTGCCACTACAACTCAAGTTGTGTAAGTTTGACACACTAACTTATAAGTTTACCACCAGCAGTAAAAATAAAAATAAAAAACCTCTGCTAAGGAAATCTATGCTGTACTTTGTAACAGCAGTGGTTATGTCAAAGCAAGAGACTAAAACCAGCTATTTGGAAATTACCCCAACTACGTGCTCTTCACTGATGTTTTGGACTACGATTAGCTGTCTGTTGAACCAGACTGTATTTCACCAATGTTTCTGACCATGAGTAGCTGCAACTTAAGTGTGTAATGCAACTATATCATGGCAGGTGTATTGCTGAGGACCCAAGGACAGTGTCGGGTGTGAAGTTGTTTGTATGAGTGTTTCTCGAGAATTCTGCAAGCAGCAACAACACAAGCCAATAACTCAGCCCATTCTGAACAACAGGCCTGTTTTCAACCGTCACTGCACTAGTAACTAGAAATATAAATGTAAATATGCTACTCAGAGTATGCTATAAACTCTAACAAAAATACCAAGAATCCAATGTATAGCGAGCTTGTGGTTGTAGTATAACTGTAGCTGCACTGCTGTGAGTGCTACTTGCTACTGTCTCTCATTCTGTCTCTCTCTATTAGGGAGTGTGGATCTGTGTGTCTCTTGCCTTTCCCGTGGCTGACTTCAACAGTCCAGGTACAGTTGAGAGATGAAGGGTAGCTGTCTGGATAGCCGGGACTAAGGATGGTTCCCCAGGGACCTCTAACATCTCCGCCACATAGAGCTGGATAGATTGAGAGAGACAGAGTGGAAGAGAGAGAGAGAGATGTGCAGAGACAAGGGACGGAGGCAGAGAGAGGGTTAGCATCAGATTGCTGATAGCTGAAACAGATAATATTTCCCGGTGGACCTTTAATACCACTCCTATAGTACGTACACACACACACACACACACACACACACACACACACACACACACACACACACACACACACACACACACACACACACACACACACACACACACACACACAATGCCGCAATCCTCTCAAACTCATGGGAAAGAAGGTCTGCGTGCACTGACAACCGCAAAATGTGTCTTGTCACACATTTGGAGATTGGAAATGTGTATTCCCTTATAGCTTTACTTTGAATGTTTTCAGATATTTTTTTTCTAATTTATTCCTCCCACTATTGCACATAAAATCATAACATAAATAATGTAAAATCCACCACACACTGAAATGATAAATAATGAATTATTTCCTGTTTATATAGTCTAATGTCCCTGAAACTAACCAACCCCTGACGATGATTAACTGTATAGGTGATTCTGGTCATTCCTCACATATGTTGACAGCGCATAATAATCCTGAGAGATGAACTAGAAATAGGTTTATTTCTCCTGTTTAAAGAAAGAGCATCAGTTTAAATGTGGGGAACTGAATCAAACTTTTTAATTGTTTCAATTTGCTGGAGGGTGTTGCACATAGAAGACAGCTCTTCAACACATCCACATATAGGTTCACACCGTAGGTGCTAACATGACAGTAACAACACCTGTTTTTAACTGAATAAATGATAACACGTCTCTGCTTAGACATAATAATTAGCTCAAGCTTCAAGATCCATCTTGCTAATTTAATATCTTCCACATTGTCCTGATCTCATCACTGAATTACAGAGTGTGATCAAACCTGATCAACCATATTTCAGTGCCACTTTGTAAATACATATGTGAATTTCTCCACTGCGGGACCAATAAAGGAATATCTTATCTTATCTTATCTTGTTCTGTCTGGTTTTCAGCATTAATAGCAATAATAGTTTCTGCATAAAACAACCAATTCTAGTCAATCAAAAATATGTGCAGTGGATACGTTGTGAGCCAAGAAATGTGAGAAAAAAGCAAAGAAAATGAAATTACTGGAGTAATTTGAGTTACTGACTAAATTGCAAAGTTTCTTGTTATATAACAAGTGGCCATCTGGATAACAGGCGTACTTTCTTTTTCCTGAGAAGTGGGAGAATTGAAACATATTTGCAAGATTGGATGGACAGCCTCTGAGCTCCAAATTGGCTTGAGGAAGAAAACTGAGATGAAATATATATATATATATATATATATATATATATATATATATATATATATATATATATATATATATATATATATATATATATATATATCTATCTATCTATCTATATATATATATATATATATATATATATATATATATATATATATATATATATATATATATATATATATATATATATTTATTTTATATATATATATCTATATATATGTGTTATATATATATATATATATATATAGTTTTCCACAACATTAATGTTGTGCAAGAACCGTAAAATGTCTTTTGTTTCTGAATGTTCCCCACAGTTAATACAGTTTGATTCAAAGTGATTCGTAGCAGTTATATTCAAAGCAGTGAGGCAGTGCAAATGTCTCTTATAGACTACTTAAAACATTTTGAACCATGCAGTGCGGCCGCAGGATGACCCTGCAAGTTCTGCTCACGGTTTACATTGTTATGCAGTAAAAGAGACTCGTTCTCGCACAGAGGTGCTCAGAGTTGAAACCAGGTCCTCGGAAAAGCTCGGAAACTGCTCATTCTATGAATACTAATGCATGCATGTGTTGCGAGGTGTTTCATTTCTGCTCGCTCACCTTATTGTTGGCCAACTGGCCTGTCATTTCCTTTTACAATACACCTATAAAATGCCATAACATTACCTCAAAAATGCAACGGTGGCAGAGCCGCTGAGGAAAGGTCAAACCAGAAAGTTCTGCTTAATCTTCCTTGAGCAGGACAACTGACCAGTTCGACGGGAGCTGAGAACCAACAACTCTGAGAACCGCAGCCTTGATTACAGTCTGAACAAATGGTGACCACGGCCACAACAACCACATAAAACAGGTACGCCAGAAACTGAAAATGTGCTCAAACCACAACAGAGCAACTTCACTCTTCAACCACCAGCATCCCTGAAAACAAGGGAGAGGAGTGAGAATATTTCCATCTAAACCAAACACATCACTGAACAGAGGCGCACACACACACACGCTGTAAACACACAGCCTGACATACACGCTCATGCACAAAAGCTTGCATTCACACTCACGCAGTGCTATTAATTATTAACACTTTTCTGCCAGGAAGCTCCCAATGTTGAATGCTGAGTTATGTGAGAAATCTGAAACAGTGCATCACATTTCTATCGCTGCCAGTTTCTTTCTCGCTATCTTTCTTTAAGCTCTCCTTCTATTTCACCTCTATCTGTTAGTAGGTCTGTCTATCATCTTTCTTTCATGTGAATGAAGATGGGTTGAGTGTTTCCACTAAAACATCAATCTTTAGACTTCAAAAAAGGTCAACAAAGTAATTTGGATCACACTTTGATTCATTTAAATCCACATAATTGCTAATGAAACCTTGGGCTTAGGGAAAATCTGATTCACTGCGGTCATTCTTTCAATATAAATATTACATAAGCTAGTTAAGTTCAGCATCTAGAAATTACTTCAGTTCGGCTGAAGTGAAAATATGAAAATCACCGGATTTCTGCAACATTTTCCAGTGCTGACTCGGCTACCGTTAGCGCCGCCTTGCTTCAATTCATCGTTCACTTGCCGTCAATCATCGTGCACGACCATTTCTCACCCACCACAGCAGCAAATAGCTCGTATTTTTGTATGGATACATGCTGTGTAAACACAGTCTGATGGCATTCAGCCTGCAAATTCCAGGCAGCGTGTTTGATGTTTATATGCTCAAACTGCCTCCTTGGAGGAAACCACTGCCGGTCCCAGGAACTGTGCAATTCAAATGTGGTTAACAAGCGAATGAGCCAGCAAGCCGAGCCGAGCATGCCGCCACAAAACTGATGCAGCAATGCCGCGCCTCTCCTTCCTCCCTCCTCTCCAGCTCCTCCATGATTGGAATGAGAGAGAGAGATCTCCTCCTCCTCCCCTAAGCTACTCCTGCGCCCCCACCCGCCCCCCCGCGTCGCCTCACTCCTAGATTTAAGAGAGAAGAGAGAGGAGGTGACAACCAACACAGGCTCTCTTCAACCTTACCTCAAACCGTCCTGTGTTCATGGTTCACACAGGATAGGAGTCGACAGGAGGCACATGGCATGAGAAGACATACATGTGCTGACATATAGTATATACACACACACACACACACACACACACACACACACACACACACACACACACACACACACACCCCCCTCTGTACATGCCCACAGATCTCTAATCTTCTCCTCAAATCATCCTGTATCAGCCACAGCAGCCTTCACTGCAAATTGCTTGTGCGTACACCCAAGTGTGTGTGTGTGTGTGTGTGTGTGTGTGTGTGTGAGATTCAACCAGTGGTTTTGTCGCAGAACAACATGTTCTATGTGACTCAGCTCCCTGTATAGGGGTGGTATAGGGGTGGCGAGCTCCACTGCTGATCTTCTTTGTGTCTTTTTTAATGGCTCAACCAGATCTATTTTTGTCTAAAAAAATGCTTTGGGTCAAGTCAAACATCCAAACCTTTCATCTTTCTAAAAGTGCATTATTTAGTAAGAAGGAATGTCATTTTTGAGAACTGGTTGTTTGATTGTGGAACAGGATTCTTTCCTACCACAAATATCAGTGTGCTATCATTAGCAGGACTGCAGTCAAGATGTGGCCATGTCATGTCAGTATGTGCTCCCACACTGCACACTGTGCATACTGTCTCTGCACCAGCACCTAAATCAAATTGCTTATGATAATTTATGCCAAAAATAAGTAAAAGACTGTAACGTTATTTGGACAACAGGATGGGTAGTGGCTGTTTTACATCTGACAACAGATGATACAGAGCTGAGGATGATTTTGCAGAATTTTGGGTGTTAGGTTAGTGTGAAATATCATTATACATTATTTAAAGAAGGCAGCATAATTTTAAGCCAATATATAATAGTTTGGGAGGCAATGTTATGTTCATTTGTCAATGTCAATATGAATATTTCATACCCAATTAAACAGGCCACTACAAGCTTATTCAGGTTGGATAGTGGAATATTTTCCCAACAATCAGTTTTTGTTTAAACATAATATTTGATCAGTGCTTTGACAAAGTCAGAGATACCTATAAAGAACCAAACATTAGTTATATTTATTATTTACTTGTAGGAGTATGTTATTTATTTTAGGTATTTACCGTCACATGTAGGTAAAGGGTGGCTCCACCAGTGGTTCTTCTCACATACTAGTGGCTCCTCATGGCTGAGTCTGTAGCCAGAATCACAACCAAATGACACTGTGGACCCGATGGAGAAATCCTGCCCATACCGAAGACCATTAACAGGGATGCCAGGGTCCAGGCATGAGTAGCTGTCCACTGTAACGCCTGGGGGAAAAATAAGGATTAGATGTCTGAAGGGTATGTACTGTATGTGCATAAACACCAGACTTTTATCTGCAGTTTTGCTGATCTGCATAATTTAACACTCACAGATGGTTTGAATCTCCACATGAGGCACCACGCTGTGCATTCATGGTGGTTTGTTTTTCACAGGTAATGACCTGCGTGTTAGGCCAGTTTGTGAATCTGTGCCTGGCTGCTATTATACTGTTGTGTCCTGACTTCATGCACACCCACTGTTATGATTGTGCTGTTATGTACAAAGTGCGGGTGTATCATTCAGATCTGTAGAAGGCATCGGCAATATTTCAAAGTCAGCTTTGTATCTATGAAAGTATGTCCACATGTGTATATGCATAGCAATGCTGCATTTTTTTCTGACTTACTCTCATATAATATTTTGAAGCCAGCATTTGATCGGCTGTTATCGGTGGTAAACAGCAGATAGAGAAAGTTGCTGGTGCTGAACAGGAACTGGGGCACTTGGGTACCATTAAAGGAGCCGACCAGAGGAGACAGGAGGTTTGGCCCATCGTGGATCTCCAGAAAGTCATAACCCAACTCCGTCTGGAACCTGTGAGACAACAATATCAGAAAATCACAATGCTGGTAATCATTTTTGTGACATAAAAGTGACACTTTGGTCCTGTTTTTAACTTCACTAATATATTTTAGCATCAACTGTCCTTAATTGTCTTATTCTATTGCCTATCTGCCCTTGTTTGTGTTGCATTTTTATTTTCTTTTGGAAAGCACTTTGAGCTACATCTCTTGTATGAAAAGTGCTCTATAAATAGAGTTATTATTAATATTATGTTCTTCACATAGTGCTGGATCTGTTTGCAGCTTTCACCCAAACATTAACGTGACAGCTTGTCGAGGCAACATAAAGACGATGCTGATGTTGCAGTATGAGGTGTTTGAGCAGCAGGTTCACAGGACAACTTAAAGGAACAGTGTGTAACCTTTTGGCGATCTATAAGCCGAAATAGAATATAATATTCATAACTATGTTTTCATTATCGTATAATCACCTAAAACTAAGAATCATTGTGTTTTTGTTACCTTAAAACGAACCCGTCATATCTAGATAGGGCACGGAGTCCACCATGTTGCTCCGCCATGTTTCTACAGTAGCCCAAAATGGACAAAACAAAGACTGGCTCTAGAGAGAGGCTTTTCATGTATTTACATTACCTGAAGGCCACCGTTGCTCTCAGATAAGCTTGTGAAACTGTGGTAAGGTGAGCCCCCATCTGATTTTTATTGCTCCTACTAGTTGTTATTACGGTAAAGATGGCCTCTGAGCAAGGCAAACAGCATTACAATGGTTTTACATTTGGAAGCTCACATTATCATAGTTTTGGAAAGGAGGGAGTGAGCGGAGAGGTACTCGCCTGGTTAAAATCTGCATCATTATATGCCGCTAAATCCTACACTGTACCTTTAAGGGCTAAATCACTTTGATAGCCAATAAAGTCTTAAAACCTGCGATGTACTAATACTAATGATTAAGAGATAATCACATCAGAGTCATACTTTCTTCTACATGTGTGTTTAATTCTTCCTAATCGAGTTAACATGCTGTAGGGGAACAAGTTCAGAGGTCCAGTCTTTTACGGCCCTCTACAGGTTGTTGAGCCGATCTTGTTAAATGCACTTAACAATGAAATAAAGTTGAAACAGAAACCCAAACCAATGAAAAATGAATTTACAGGATTGTAGAAAGTCTTGTTTCTGTCACTGGTTCACAGCTCAGAGAGCACATGATATAAACCAAAATACTGCCCAGCCTTCCTGATCAATATGCAACTGCCAATATTAATTATACAACCCATGAAATTTTAAGAGATGATTAATATATCTTATTATCTGATGAATCTGCAGAGTCCTGCCTGTTCAGAGCTCCAAGAGTCTTCATAATTATGCACAATCTAAAAATTATGCCACCCACCTGTCAAATGTGATTTTGATGGAGCGTCCAGGTTCTGATTCAATCACCCACTCACAGCTGAGGGAGTCTTTGTAATAACCAGGCCACCCAGGAGACAAAATCACTCCACTTGGGGCTGAATAGTGGCCTCCACATGGAGCTGGAGGAGGAGTGGGGACAGAAAGAGGGACATAAGGGATAGAGGAGACAAAGGGAAGACAAGAGATGATTTGTATCAAGACCACCCAAGTCTAGTGTGATTGTAGGTGAAGTCCAAGTACAAGATGATGTGTGGTGAGTGAGACCTTAGTAAGTATCTTAAGCTGGTGAATCAGCTTCACTGGCAGTTGAGGCTTCTTGAATACTTTTTATTCAGCCAATATTCTTGCTTGAAAGGTGGTTTGCTGTGACAGTAAACTGGTTGATGAGGCATTGATATGCTCTGACTTCACAATATTATTAATACTTTATTATTTTTATTGTCAGGGACAATGCACATTGATTAATATTCACTGTGCCAGTGTAAACCAAAAGGCTAATTTTCAACTCTTGTCTCTCGGTCTGATGTTAAAATTGTGCATTAAAACAATAAAGGAGAAAGAAAAACATGAGCAGCTGAACAGGACAAAAAAAAGAGGAGTAAGGCCGCATCATGCAAAGTAAGACATTTAGAAAGCAGACAATTAATACACAACATTGTAAAGCATGAAATAAGCACAAAGTTAAAACAAGACAGCATAAAATCACATTACATTACAGAAGATGAGGAAAACCACAAGGGATGCAATCTGACAAACACAGACAAAAAGCCAAGCATACGAGAGTACAAAGGGCAAGCATGCACTGACTAGGTACAGCATGATTTGCAATAGTAGATTATACTAGTAGAAATAGTGGATAGTAGTTACTGTGGATAATAAGCTATAGTCCTGCTGAAGGCCTCATCACAATGCAATCAGCCAAAAGACAACAAGACTGATTTGAATTAGTCTATTTATTCAAACCTACATTTAAAGCAGCATTGTGTAGAAATGGAGCAAATCTGAAAAGTTATTTTTATAAAACAGTCACTATACCCTGATGGTAGTGCATGTGACAGGTAATTTGAAAAGAAAAAAAAAAATCATGTTCCTCTGTGTCCTCCGGTGCTCCTAATGGCATCTACACGATTTCACAGACCGGAGGAAAACAACCAATCAGAGCCGAACTGGAGTCTGTCGTCCAGCTTCAATCTATGAGAGCTGAATGTGAACTCTGATCAAACGGTCAAGCTAGGCAGTGCTGGTCAAATATGAATCAATATTCTGCCTATTTCTTGCTTGAAATGTTTTCAGAAACATCTTGTAGTTACTTTTTAGCTGTAAAACGAGAATGTTTGTGACCTGGAAGCCATGTTGAGATCAGTTGAGGAAATACTAAGCACCACCCCTGAGAGAAGCCTCATTTTCTCTCAGAACACTTGAATTACAATATGCTAAAAGGTTATTATGGATTTTTTCCACAATTATGCTAAAAACATGCTGCTTGCAGAAGCTTGCAACACTGACAGATGTGTTAGCAAACTGTTAATTTAGTGCCCATCGAGCAGACATGGATCAACATTAGCATTTATTTGGGGCTGTATCTCTGACCACCTGATGAATCCATAGTGATGAGTCCAATAGTCACTCTCCCATTAGCTCTGTTTTGGTCTCCACCAACTCCTGAGAGAAACATCTGTCTTGTTAGCTGCTAAAATGCTCCACTATGTTCATCAGCTAGTCGCTAACTGCTCTAATTGTACTCCAAATAATGTAAGGATGGCATTAAATAAAAAAAAACATTAGCAGTTAAAGGAATATAAAGAATGAAGCACATTCATAATCAACATTCAGAGGTTCTTTTAAGAGAACGGTAACACAAGGTTAGATTAGCCAGGAGCCATTCTGTTCCAGTGTTCTACTAAATTTGATCTTGTTTAGAGTTTAACTTAATGTCTGAAGTTAATTTGTTCTGCTTTGTAACTCCTGAATACAAGTAAGTGGATTTTCACCCAAGCAGTTATAGACACGCATTAGCTACAGAGGATCTGGGGACATTAAATGACCTGGGGAATAATTAACATGGCCTTTTGTGCCATCAAACATTTCATCAAAGAGTCAATGTATTGAGTTAATTATATCCACTGTTGGAGTTACAGCGAAAGTACTAGTTAGTTAACATTAACCTGTTAATTTAACATTTCTGTTGTCACATAAGCAGTTAATTGAACTTAAATGCCAATGTCACCTTGGCAAATTATTGGATATTTAATATAATTAGAAATGGTAATATAATTAGTATGACTGGATGATATGGATGATAAATTACAGTATTACAGTGCAAATTGGATATAATCATGTAAGAAATAGCTGCAGTCAAAGTGGAGTACATTTGACTTTTCAAGGCAGTGGTCACCGTTTCTACTGACTTTTTTTTAACATGCCACGATGATAACCCTATCTAACATATTCATGTGTTTGTCATTAACTGGGCTAAAGCTGTAGAAGGCAAGATTGGAGCAAATATAATTTAAAAAAAAGTTAATTTTAGAAAACAGTTGCTATATCCTGACAGTAGTACATGAAACAGGTAATCTCTGTGTCCTCCGGTGCGCCTAACGCCATCTGCAGGATTTCACAGACCGGAGTAAAACAACCAGTCAGAGCAGATCTGAGATCAGCTGTCCAGCTGCTGTGTGTGAGAGCGACGAGTCGATTGCTCGTGACCTCCGACCAAATGGTCAAACTAGGCAGCGTGATATAAATAAATATGAATCAATATTATGTTACGTTAATGCCTTTTTCTCACTTAAATGTTTTCAGAATCTAGTGCACGCTTTAGCTGTAAAATGAGAAAGTTTGTAACGCCGCAGACATGCCAAGCACTGAGCACATGACTGGAGCACAGCCAATAGGAGGGCTTTCTCTCTGAAATGACCTGTGATTGGTCAAAGTCTCTCATCATGGGCTAGATATTTAAAAGCCTGAAAACAGAGCCATGAGGAGGAGCAGAGGCTAGTTTACTCTCAGACCACTTGAATTTCAATATTCTGAAAGGTTATTATGGCATTTTTTCCAAATTATACCAAAATATTGTTGCCTGATGCAGCTTTTGAGATCATCTCCATTGATCTCCTCCCATATATAGCTGACAAGAAAAGGTTTGCTACCGTCTTTGTAAGGTAGCAGCTGTACCTGTGGCAGCAGTGTATTAAAAGGACTTTCCCATGATATTTAGGTTAACTGGGCACCTCCATATCTTTTTTCCCTCTGTTGAGCTGTCAGCAGATAATTTCCTCCTCCTGAGTCTTTACACTGTAGTAATGTTGATATCATGGATGACACATTGTTCCTGAGTTAATAATTTAATCAGCAAAGAAGTCAATATTTACCTTCACATTTTGGGATGGGCCCACTCCACATGACTTTTCCTTTTTCTAACTGACAGGAGATGGTCTCGGTTCCTTGTGTTTTGATGAAACCGTCTTCGCACACCACGGAGATAGAGCTGCCGAGCTGGAAGCTGTCTCCAAAGCGGCGAGCGTTGATGGGAATGCCAGGGTCTGGGCACTCGTTATGGCCAAAAGCTGGGGTAAGAAGATACAAGTACAAACGTGATGAGAGACACATGAGAAACGTCATCAAAGAATACACAGCCTTTATTTAATGGACACTCGCATGCTACTTTTTGATTATACTTCTGAGAGTTAATCATATAGATTTACATTGCTGCAAGGTGATGTTTTTGGGTGTTCAGTCCTGGTCAGGAAAATGTCCCCTGTAATCTATCTGTTCTATATCTCTGCTAATATGCACATTTCCCATGCTACAGTATATTTGCACTGGTTGGATCTAAGCTATGTAAGTGATGAAACTCATGTGAGCATGTCTGCTTCAGGATATGGTCTGGCTCAGATTAGAAGGCTGTAAAGTCCAACCTTACAGTGCTCATGTTTTGCCAGTTGAGAGCAATCTGGTGATCAGGCGATAGAGAGATTTAAAAATGACAAATGCAGTGACCCAAAAAATTACCAAAAAAAGTCAGATTACGGTGGGAGCTGAAATGACACTAAAATAAACACCGTGAGGAAAACTTGTGGACGGAACACTTTAACATTTTGTCTGTTTGCCGTCAAACCCGCAGTCAGACGAGAAGATCAATATCAATTTCCATTTCTGTTTGTCTGGTATGGAGACGTGTTTAGCCTGAATTAGCTCAAAGACTGCAAGCAGGGGCAAACAGTTCGCCAGCACCATCGAAAATTAAACAAATATGCCTTCCAACAAATCCCAAACTTATTCACTGTACATGTTGTATTTTGTTGTCGAGAAACTGGTGATCAATGCATCCAAGAGTCACCTGGGTTTTGATCAGCTCCAAAAGTCTGCACGGCTGACAACTTTACAATGAAGACAAAACATCTGGGATGTTAACTTCACCTAAATGCCTTGGTTTCTATTTTGACACAGGTGAAAGACACAATGAATGATGTTTAAAAAGAGGCAGCGGGTGGTTTTGTATGTTTCACTTCTGACAGAACCAGACGGTTTCCGCTCGTTTCTAGTCTTTGTGCTAACACATCCTGGACCTTTCATTGTACTGGACGCACAGAGATAAAAATTATGAAACGATGATCTTCTCATCTGACTCTGGGTACGACAACAAACAAGTCAAACAGTGTTCCTTTAATGTCTTATTTCCTCTTTGTTCTGCAACCTGCACCTCTATTCTTAGCTGTGGCACTGACCACATGAAACCTCTCGGATCAATGACGTTTGTCTTTTGTCTTTCCCGGAACAGGCTCTTTGTGTTGTTGAAGCCTCTAGTCTGATCCGAGTTTCAGTGAATTAATAGACCTTCTATCTAAAAAGAAACATCCAATATTTGAGGGGAAGAAAAGTCGCACCTACTTTTTCAAAGTGGTGAAAACTAAAAGAGATGATAAGGAACTATATCGTTATTTTTATTGTGATAGGTGACTTTCAGGCCACAGAATATTTCCAAGTATAGATGGATATACTGTTTCACACTGAAACCACCTCACATTTAATACAGCTTATAGAGGTCCAGACTGAAAGTCATGCACAAATGCAATTATATACAGTCATTTGAGAAGCGCCGTTTCATATATCTTCAAAAGATAACGATGTCTCAGCCTCAGACACACTGCATTATTCTGCTGCAAAAGAAATAAATACGACCCCAAATGGTCTTCTTTTCCCTGACATGTATTAAACTTCAACTTGGGGGGAAACTTATGTTGATTATAATCAATATAATGTTGCCACATTTAACCCTGTTTTACAGCACAGTAAATCAAATAGGTATTTATTGTATTTGAAGGTGCAGCGGAGGATCCACTCTTTACGTAGATATAAATGATTCATTCTAAGGTAACGAAAACACTTTTCATATTTTCAGGTGATTATACACTAAAGAAAACATAGCTATTAAAATTATATCCAGCCACTATATCCCTCTAAATGTTGCATAATTTTCCTTTAAATAAGGAAGGTAAAATAAACAGAAAAATGACATACTGCTGTATGTGATATTAAATCCTCTTCCTGACATGGAGTGATCAGCCTGAAACTCCAGCCTCAGAGTGTTGGTGTTGGACGTTAGATGAGAAGGACTCTCAGCTCCAGAGAACCTCCCGATGACGCCGGCATCATTTGTCTCGCCGTCTTTCACAGTTAGAGAATCGTAGGGTGCCTCGAGGTCAAAGTCATTAAATGCCAAGTGGATTCTGGAGCCCGGATCAGACTGGATGAGCCAGACACAGTTCATGTTGTTCCCATAGCCTTCTGGGTAATCTGGGGAGAGGACAGTTCCTGAGGGAGCTGTGAAGTTGGACATGCAGGGGACTGTGGGAGCAAGAGAGGTGCAGAAACACAGACAGATAGAGACAAACAGAGACAGAGAATGAGGAGAAATAACAATTTAGGAACAGAAAGGGAAGGGAGGGAAAGAGATGCACAGAAAGAAATTTCCTGTTAAATATTCATTGCCACAGCATCATCGGTCATCATCCGCTCCGGGCCACAATAAACTCTGTACTGTCACCATGGTGACAGGTCAGACTGAATGTTATCAACATTATAGCAGAGCACATGCCATGTTTTCTTTTCCCTCTGCAGCCGTGTCCCTGAAAATAACCTGTACATGATTTTAATACTTACATATGCATATGGGGATGTTTGCTGACCACTGATTGTTGTCTTGGCAGGAGATGGTTTTCTCTCCAATCAGCTCGAAGCCAAACTGGCACTCAAACCTTAGGATTCCTCCGTTTGAAAAGCTGTCCCCTTCTCTTACTCCATAGAGAGGCGTTCCAGGGTCACCACAGCTCTCTTTGTCTATTTCTATAAATTCAAAAGAGACATTATTATGAGCGTTATTCCACTATGCCATAGACTTCCACTAACTACCTCCCAAAAACCATAAAAACACAAATTGGTGAACCCAATCATCCGGGATGTTTGTTCATTAACATGAGGACTATTTATTTTAAGTTAGTCCCACATACACAGTATAATGTCCTTCTGCTGTAAACACTCACAAGAGCATCAAATCTATATTAATCTGCAGCAAAAAACAGTATCCAACAAATGTATGATTTACTCTTGTTTGAGTAACGTTTGCTAAAAAACAAATCTGTTTCAATCTTTTAAAGGGAGACACTTCAGGTGAATAGGGTAAAAAATTTAATATATACCAGCATGAAACGTCCCAGTTGAGCACTTACATTATGGCAATCACTTTTGTATTCGTTTTATGAAATTTTATGAATAAATATGCAAATGAGGCATTATCTTATGAAATATGTGCTTATTTGAATACATTTCCAGAACAGAAATCTGAACACTGAATAAAGTCACATTCAAAATTCTTGTTTCATTTTGTTGACGTATTAGTCAATGTTTTTTACAGAGTGAATAGAGTTTTGGATAGCTCTTTTTATCACTTCAGAAATCACAAAATACTGTCAATGTCCATTAAAAAAAATAAAATTCGCCAGGTTTTTAGGAATCAAATGTCCTATAAATCAGGCTATGAATGATATATGAAGAAACCCTTCTAGAAAGACATTCAGGACATAGATAGGAATGAAACTGGAAAGTTTGGTAAATCTAAGTGCTACTGAAGTGGAGATTTCTGGCTCAGAGTCTGACAGAAGCCTTTAAAGATATGAACTGTAACATTTACATTTCACAAGACACTACAGGTTAAAAAGGGAAAAAAAAATCACTAAGATACTTGATATCACTACGAAACTTCCCCAGTTTATTACTTACATTATGACGATTATTTTTTGTATTAGATGTTTTCTACATTTTATGTTGCAATATGCTAATGAGACAACTTTTGGTGAATTTTGGAGAAATCTACAGATGTAAACAGACAATGTTGTAAAATTAACACCTAAGTGCTAAATGTAGCAGTGAAGCAGTGATACGGAGCCTCTGTGTTATTAATATACTATCCTCATTTAGGTTTAGGTTTAGGAGCAATGTAACCCTCGGCTACACAAGTTGAAACTAAAGCTGGCAGTAGGCTCTGTAGTTTAACTCCAGTTAAACTGGTTCTGAATTTAAAAACGAGGCTGACATAAGTATAGCTAATACGCACACTTCAATATTTGTTTATTCATCACAAGTCATATCATCATTGCAGTATTACAAAATGTAATCGCTCATCACAAATTTACCTTATTTGTAATGATCATACAGTGGGCATGTCTATAAAGGGGAGACTTGAGGGTACACATATAACTCGTTTTCATTCACATATGTTGAGATCAGAAGTGAAGGGACTCCTATGAAAATAGCCATGCCATTTTTTTTCTTTGGCAATATTTAGTCTAACTTTTGGAGTGACCTAACATGACATGGTTGGTTCCAATTGTAAGGTTTCCAGTTTCATATGATACCTGCATCTTCACTGGCTCCAGCTCTGAAACAGCATGCTACAGCCTCTGAACGACAGTAAATCCGGCAGGTCTTTCATTAAAAAAAAAAAAAAAAAAAAAGAAGCTAGAAACACCTGACGGCCAAAATCAAACCTCATGGTGGACCAACTTCGGCCCACATGCCCCACGTTGGGCAGCCTTGAGCTAGAGCCACATGGGTAGCTAATGTACTACTATACTAGTTTTGACTGGCATCTTTCTTGCACTTCTTGTTTGAAATATGTAACTTAAGCACTGCCAGTGACTCTAGCGTTAACAGTATTTGGCAATATTTGCCATAAAGCCTCAAATACCCAGTGGCCATCTCTCCCTGCTGCGAAACACCATGTCATGCTGCAAGAGCCCATCATCCATTTTGAACAGAAATATACTGCCAAGTGAATAGAGTCTTGGTTGAAGATGACTGGCTCTTGCTTTGCTGCGTCAGGCGAATTTCTTGAATGCTTCTACTTCTTAGTGCACGCAGCCTCGAGCAAGTTTGCATCCATCTCTTTCTGCGTTCCTCCTTCCCCTGAGTTTGCAAGTATTCATGACACCTCTTTTTTCACATTCAGTAGGACCATGAGGTTACACAGATCCTCCTCTGATTCCATATAAACGGTGCCACTGTGTCACAATAATTCTCCTTAAAATTTTGTGTATGCTATTTCAGGAAATATACCTCTATTTCCCCAGCTTTCCTCTCCTTTATTTCCCCGCTCTCTGCTCCTGTTTTCAGTATTATTTACAGGAGTGGCCCATGGCGGGAAGCAAAGGTGTGTGCTTTGCCTGTCTGTTCTACTGTTAGTATATGTGTGCGTGTCCAAGTGCGTGCTCGTGATGTATTGCATTAATTTCCATCATGACACCGTCTTTATGAGACCCATAGACTCAACCAATCATAACCTGCCTAACACACGTGCTTATGTATGAACACACACACACACACACACACACACACACACACACACACACACACACACACACACACACACACACACACACACACAAATACCTTGCAGAAGAATAGAAAACAAATTGGTTTGGAGAGAAAACAGGCGTACTCGGAACATTCCCATACTGCTACTCTCTGTCACATACATGCATGCACCACACACACACACACATAAACAGAGCCACACAATCACACATCCACAGCCAGTCTCTCCTTTAGCATCACACAAAAGCATACACACATTTCTCTCTCACTCTCTCACACACACATAAATAATCCTATTGTGTTTGTAACAACAAGGCTGACAGATTCACAAAGGGGATTAGGTTCCTTCAAGTGTGTGTGTGTGTGTGTGTGTGTGTGTGTGTGTGTGTGTGTGTGTGTATACAACTTCAATATTATGTTTGTGATTGCACATTGAGCTCCATTCCACTCTGTCCTTTAATATTTCATCATGCTCGCACCGTATTGTCCATGGGAATACACATGTATGCACACAAACATGTAAACTCCACACAGACATACACATAAAAGGAGTGTAAATGCAGCACCTGTAAAGATCTGGGAGAGTGAGCTAATAGATTTTCAGGGGAATAATGAGATTGGCGGAAAAAAGGCTTATTGGCTATTACTCTTTTGTGACCATGTGAAATTGATTTTAGGCCTAGGTTGCTAATAGTAATCGAATGCTGAATGCATGGTTGTATGCATAGTCTAATGTTTGTCACATGCTTTAAACCCCTGGCTGTTGCTGTGCTTTCTTTTCAACATGTGTATCCCTTAGCAATGTCTCCACAACAAAAGCAAGACGCATTAAACTAGGGCTGTCAATTACACGGCTTTATTGAATATTTGATTCTGAATGCTCAATCGCGGCGTCCTATGGTCTGTTATTTCCCTATAGCAGATTGTTGCTATGTATGTCAGACTGTTGCGATGGCCGCAGTTTTGATGTTGGACTCTGGCGGACTGTTTTTGTATCAAATTGTTGATTTCTTCAGTATGTAGCAGTGTAATAAGCAGGAAAATGTACAGTCAGAGGGTCATTTTTGTGAAATAAGCCCCTTCAGGGCGAGGCAAGACCCCTCCATTTCACTCACTTCAGGGTTTATTTCACAACAATGACCGGCTAGCTGTCCATTAGCCCTTACATAATGCGCTAACACACTTATAATTTCTTACTTCATACTAGCATGTCATGAAAGAGGAATGTTAGTGAGGCACGGCCATTTTCAAAGGGGTCCTTTGACCTCTGACCTCCAGATATGTGAATGAAAATGGGTTCTATGGGTACCCACAAGTCTTCCCTTTACACACATGCCCACTTTATGGTAATCACATGCAGTTTGGGGCAAGTCATGGTCAAGTCAGCACACTGACACTCTGACAGCTGTTGTTGCCTGTCGGGCTGCAGTTTGCATGTTATGATTTGAGTTGACCTGTGAGGATTTCTGGACAATATTTGTCGTTGTTTTGTGTTGTTAATTGACTTCCAATAATAAATATATACATACATTTGCATAAAGCAGCATATTCTTCACAAATCTCCCTTAAAGGTGCATTTTGAACAGATTTAATTTGGGATTAATCACGATTAACAATAGAGAATCATTTATCATGATTACATACATTAAACAACATAAAGTCATAATCCAAGATAGCTATAATGGCCACAGAAGAAGAGGAATTGATTGTACACTCATGCAGGCTGGCTTTGTGAGGAAGAAAAGGGAAATTCAGCCGGTCTAATTAGCTTGTGGTTGTCTGAATCTGTGACTCATTTGACTAGTTCCCAGTGAGGACGGTCTGTTGAATGAAAATGATCTAATTTATTACACTCTCTGTACTGACATTTTTCTGCCCCTCTGAGGTTCCAAACCAGGCCACAGAGGAGCTTTTGAGGATTGATTGGATAGGATATCGTTCTCATTAAAACACACAATCTCTGTCATCTCTTGTTTCGCATTTTCAAACTCGACGGTGTAACTCCCAAATACCTGTAACTCTGTAAATTGGGCTTCAGAATCACACCTAATAATTGGGCTGTTTTCTTTGATTTGGACACATCATGGAGCAGAGATACATCACTCCAGTCTGCTGTAAAAACTCCTCAACTACCCGACCCAGACTGTCTCATGACCCGGTAAAAGGATTGAGCTTCAAGCATCATCAGTGAATTTCAGGCTGTGCCTGTCCACACAAAGATGTCTGCAATCTACTGTATGTGCAGAAGGTACAGGTGAGATACGCCAACACATCACAAAGGCATTTTGTCATTTTTATTCCAGTAAGATGTTACGGTCACTCCCACTCCCCATCTGAGAACATGTTAGAAAATCTGAATGAATAACTAAAATGTAAGCATCCTTTTTTTTTAAGTACACTTTGTTGCATCAAAACAAGGGAGTAAAACCTATAAAATGTTAAAGCAAGTGGTTAAAGCAGCATTTTACAAACGTCTCTCCTGCTTCTACTAAAAGCAGAGTCAAATGAGCTCTGAACCATCTGGAGCTGCTTCTTGATGAGCCTTTCAAATGACTTCATGACTAGTACGGGCCAATACTGCATCTTGTGGGTTTTACATGCAATTAAGTACAACACTGCTCAGTCAATCCCCGTCCACTTATTGTAAGAGGAGCTTGAGATGACATCAAAGTCAGAATAGGAATCAGGATGAATATTTCAGCAGCTCGGTTATCTACTGCCATACATGATTTGAAATGTATGGAATATATTATTGAGTCCTAATAAGAGAGGACTCATTTTTTATGGTGAATTTTGACTGAACGAACAACAGATATTCAGTAATAGAGACCTAGGTGTGACTCTGAACTCAAATTTGATGCTCAGGTGACTAAAGTGGTGCAGTCTTGTTTCGTCCAACTGTGACAGCTCACCGAGATCAGGTCATTCCTTTCCCCTGCAGATTTAGAAAAGGTCATCCATGCTTTTATCTCCTCCAGACTGGATTACTGCAATGCACTTTATTCTGGTATCAGCAGGCGGAACATCCAAAGACTACAGTTGACACAAACGCTGCTGCCAGGCTTTTAACTCATACTAAGAGAAGTGACCACATCACACCAATCCTTGCTGCACTTCACTGGTTACCTGTGAGTTTTAGAATTGATTTCAAGATTTTACTGCTTATTTTTAAAGCCTTGAATGGTCCGGCTCCTGTCTCTATCTGTGATCTGCTGACTCCATCTGGACCCCTGAGCTGTGGAACTCCCTACCTGAGGATCTCAGGCAGGCCAACTCAGTATCTTCTGACGACCCACTTGTATTATTATTGTATTATTATGCCTTTATCTTAACTAATGGTACGTTGTTGTAACTATTTGTGTGATTTTATTTTTTAAATGATTTTATCTTGTTTAGATTTTAGTTCAGTGTTAATTATTTTTGCTTTTATTGTAATACTATGTAACCTTATTATTATTATTATTTTATTTTTTATTATTTTATTTTTATTTTTACTGTTATTATATTTCAGTGTCAGTACCACTGGAGGCTACAAGAGAACTGAACATTACATGAGTCAATAATTCATGACTAGAAAAGGAAAGGCTGTTTTCATTTCTGTGATTAAGGAATCCCTGCCCTTCACAGGTTACCTCTGAAGCACACATGCAAATAAATATACAGTATATGCAGACACACACTCACACACACAAAAAGCGTTTTGCAGCTTTGGCTCACTACCCGAATAGCGAGGTTATTGACTGTAAAATTGAACCATGTTTCTGGTTATGTTGTGAATGAATATTTCATGAATTCATATTTCATGGTGTTTCAGCCACCGTGAATGAAATGCTGTTTAGCACTGTGTGATTAACAGGGTCCGGCTCAGTAGCTGGACCACGGTGCAGCAACAGGATCGAGATCCTGTGGGAGCCAATACAAATCACAGAGGAAATATTTACTGGTTGGAGTAGGCAGGTTAGCAGAAAATAAGAGAGGTTGTTGTTAATAAGTCAGTCAATGACACATATCTAAATACAATATCATATAAAGTTTAGGGCTTGGACGATACAGCCATCTCCTGATTCGATACTACCACGATACTTGGTTGCTGTTTCAATATGTGCGATCATAAGTATATTGGTTCTACAAGTATTGCAATTCAGTATTACAATTTATTGTGATTTTTGTTAACTTTTTCAACACTAGACCATGAGAAAAGCTTGAATCATAGATATCTAGGGACATCTACTTTGGAAAGTCTCTAAATTTATATAATAAAAATGTTTTGTGTATTCAGCAATGTCCTGAGGTCAAATATATCAGTCATTGTTATTTAAATTACTAGTATTTTCTTTTTAATTGATATGGCACACATAACGGGCTTCACCGTGGTACAGTGGTTAGCACTCTCACCTCACAGGTTCAATTCCGACTTGGGGCTCACCTGTGTGGAGTTTGCATGTTCTCCCAGTGTAAGCGTGGGTTTACTCCGGGTACTCCGGCTTCCTCCCACAGTCCAAAGACATGCAATTTAGGTCAATTGATGACTCTAAATTGCCCGTAGGTGTGGATGTGAGTGTGAATGGTTGTCTGTCTATATGTAGTCTGTCTCTATGTGCCTTGCGATGGACTGGCGACCTGTCCAGGGTGAACCCCGCCTTCGCCCTATGCCAGCTGGGATCGGCTCCAGCCCTCCCGTGACCCCTAACGGGATAAGCGGTTGACGATGGATGGATGGATGGTACACATAACTTGGTTTATAGTTCTAGTGAATATAAAACAATTAATCTTATTTCCATATATGCACTTTGTATATAGTGCCCTTTGTTAACACCTTATTTTGAAAACCGGATGTAGCCACACGTGTATATGTCCGCTAACTTTGCTAAGTCCCTTGTTTCTTCTTTCCTTCCTTTCTGTAGCTCTGTTCTCATTACACATCCATGATCAGCTCCACTGGGGCTGTTTGAATGCATTCAGCAGAAATGTCAGTATATTGGTGCTTTACAGTTGTAGCGTCGGCCGATTTGACCAGAGATGCGAGTGATGGCCGGCTTGACAGCACGTTACAACAATACAATAAAGTTTCCTGTCCATGACAGAGTTAGTATGCAGCTTTAGCCATGATGTCTAGCTCTGCTTCTCCAGCCAATGTGTGAAACCCAAAGTGTTTCCATACATTACTGTATGTGTCGTGTTAAAATGTGAGGGTGAAGGTCATATCCACGTGGACCCTTTGCCATTTTCTGCTTTGTTGTTCTAATAATACATCCATGGTTTCAACTCCTTGCAGCTCTGTTTGGGTTACTGAAATGGATATGACGTCACATTACTCGTACTACAACATTAAAAGCAGTAAAGCTACCTCTACCTCAGTATACCCTCCAATGAAGCACTTTATATCAATTCTGGCTTTAAAAGAACAAATTCAAAATCGTAAAAAAAAAAAAAAAAAATCGCAACACAAAGGTGAATCGATTTCCCTCTCACTCCAAATAAAATCTGGCTCTGTGTTTTGCTTTTGTGGATTCATTTACTAAATTGCTTTCTCTCCTCCTCACTTAATCTCTCCATTTAGACCAGTAATGTAGTTTCCATAAAAAGTTGTTAAATGTCAATAATATGAAACAACATTTCAACCTTTTCAACTCATCTACAGTTAAATCTGAAACCAGACGCACTTGCAATCACACAAAAAAACATGGATGTACAAATGCTGGAAGACATGAAGCACGCATGCACACGCTCACACACACACACACACACACACACACACACACACACACACACACACACACACACACACACACACACACACACACACACACACACACACACACACACACACACACAGCCATCCAGTCAGGGGTCATCTGTCCTATAAAAATCCACCTTGACATCTTCTCCTCCTATAAAATACATCACATATTAAAAACTATAAAAAGCAGATGAAAAATCTAAAATGAAATCTCAAAAGTAAGAGCTGACGTTATGACTCGGTGAAGAGGAGAGAGGAAAAATAGCAGCCCAAACAGTGGCGATACAGTAACATTTAAATTCAGGGATGACAAATTTCCTTTTACTTCTCCTGTCAGAAGCCGCCATATCTTGCGTTTGACTCATGAGCCTTGGCTGCAGAGTAATTGCAGGTAAGCTAATAGCACTCTAGACATAAACCCAGTAACATCGAGCATGTGGCGCAAACTACATAAAACACATTTGTCATGAGATTGACACACACCATCAGTACCATCTAGCCCTCTTTTACAACCGGCTGCGAGGCAAGCACTTGACGTTTATGCTGCACTTTGTAGTCTCTGAGCGCTGCGTTATATAACACAGGATGATGGGATAATGCTAGAATGATGCACTTAAAAAAAGCCAGAGCTCGAGGGAATGACTCATCGCTGGAAACAAATTCTCAAAATCACCTCTCATGTATTTCAATGGAAAACGGATGAGAGGTGAGGCAAATATTTACACTTACATTATTCTAGGTTTTGTGCCATGTAAGGCCACCATAATGGAGAAAATACCCAAGTATACTTAGAGATATGCAGACAAACAGTATGTCTTACAGGCAGATTTGTACACTGTATTAACCTCTTAAGACCCAAGCTCTTTTTTTGATATGCATTTTTGATGTCTCTTTGCTATTTGGGCTTATTGGAACCTGATAAGTATAAAAACTAAGCATCATCTTTTGACATAATGTAGTTTTAGAGAAAAATTATGTCCACATATGCGGACACTCGTTCTGAATTTCCATAAAACACAATAAAATCACCATTGTGTAATAGTGCAAACCTCTATATGTCCACTCTGAACACAGCAGTGTTTTTCCTGACTGCTTTTGCATTTATTAATAATACTTGCAAACATGTTTTTTTTAAACATTTTGGAACATCACAGTACAATTTAACAAAATGAAAAATTTTTCCCCTTTTGGACAGTCATAGCAACAGTATGGCTCATTTGAAGTGCTGCAAACAGTTGCAGGACTACTAGATGGCAGTGTACGTATCCTCGTACGTGTACACAAGACCCCAGTTAAATAAAATTAAGTATTATGTTCATATGACCCAAAATGTGATGTCATCGCATGTGTACGCCAGGTCCTAAGAGGTTAATATATACACTACAAATTACATTGGTGAAGTAAAGGTTACCGAGCACTAGTTCTAACTTTAAAAATTAAAGCTAGGAATGGTTATGATCTAGTTATGGCAGCCCTTATGTCTTATTATTTCTGGCATCAGAAAAGACACATCACGTCCACATGACAGTTCAATCAATCTGATGTGGTGACAGGTGTCTTTACTCGCCATATCCATGGTCACAATGTGACTTTAGTGAGCAGCAGGTGAGCCAGGGCAAACGAGCACCTGTGCCTGTTTCAATTGGCAGGAATCAGCTGCTCCTCCTAAGTGGAGCAGAAGGTTTACTCTGTGTGAAGTGTTGAATCCTACATCAATCCAATTGGCAGCTGCTGCATTTAAATTATAGAAAGCCATGGTGTGGCTCTAAAATCCCACTCAGGTGCGGCCCTTAAAATCTCAATGAGCTGGTGATGGAATACTGTTGAAGCCCCTCAGAGATCTCAGACTGAACACTTGAACAGACTTTGCAAAACAATCACTGATTACAAAGAAAAATAGGAGAAGAGGAACCAAAGCAGGTGCATTCTGGATATCGCTGCTCCTGTTAGCTGCACACTAAACCTCCTTTCTGACTGAGAATATGAGCGGTAAAGCTAACAATACATCACTTTATTCAGAAATATGATATCGACCCCAAGAAGAATATACACCACGTTTCTTCTGCCTGCTCTGTGTTTTATGATAAGACATACTCAAAATATGAATATGTATTATTTATTCAGATGCGTAAAAAAATTAGAACACTATCAATATAATATAGTGCTGAGCTGTGCCCCATGAGGTAACATATTCAAAACTGACTCATAAAATACATAAAACATATAATACTGTTATTTAGAGGAAGGGGGAAATATTGATACAGCATAGCATCATGATGTTTTGTGTGGCAATATTGTATCGATACACGGACGTTAAATATAAATCTTTTATTATAGAAACTATAAGCTCTCAACAATCCGGCTGCTCTTCTATCTTCATCATATGAAAGTAGAAAACCTAAAGAATCAATTGGTACAACTACGTCATGTTAGCTTGTCAGGAAGAGCGCTTAATAACGTTCCAAACTTGTGCTAAATTTTGGAAAGGAAAAACTGGCCATTTTTTAATCATAGTTTGATTATTATTGAGATAATATTGTGAATCCCAATTATTTTGGCCAGGATAATCTTGATATATTTTTCATGTCATCTCATAGGGGTGGGTAAAAAAATGTACAGCATAGTATCATGACATTTTCTGTGGCAATATTGATGACAAGCATTGATGTTTACTTTTAACAATCCAGCAAGGTAACCTGTTAAGTAATCCAACAAGATATTGGATTACTTAAGTACTTAAGTATTGTGATAATATCATATTGGGGGGCCTCTGGTGATTCCCTTTTATCATTTTTATCCCACTCCAAACAGGAAAAAAATATATATTTTAAATTATAGTAAGTAAATTAGATTGAATGAATAAATAAACGATTCCTTGGAAATACTTGTGATCTTTTGGAGTGACATGTCGTAACTGTGGAGTACTGAGGTGGTTTCTACTTCCAAACCAACCAAATAACAACGGTAAGTCAGATATTGTTCGGTAAATATAAACAGAGGAACCCTGACATGCATCCATGCTATAACACACCTAATATCTTTTTTTCATTTCATAGAAAAGGAAAATAAATCACTGAAATGCTGTTTTATTGTTGTTGAACTCAGTACTATGCTTTGAAAGTGCTTGTACACAGGTACAACTCCACAATCACACACAAACAAATATATACCCATACACCCGGATATATTGTGCTCTAAAACCTCTGTGACACATCTTTATGGGCTGTGCACACAGATATATTCTTATGATAAATGCATTTATTCATAGAGCAGACAGAAACACACTGAAACTTTAATGTAATTTATGTCAATAATGTTGCAATGCTCCCTTAAATCTACAGCTGTGACACGCCATGATTGCTATACAGGCAGTCTGGACTGCTGTGTGTGTGCGTTTGTGCCTGTGATTTGTATGCCTTGCAACAGGGAGTGGAGTCAAAGTGTTGCTAGGTTGGTGACCTTGGCTTTAATAATAGATGAATGGTGACAAGAAAAAGAGAGGGATGATGAAACAGAGAGAAGCAGAAACCAGAGAGACAGACGAGGAGCGACAGAGAGAGAAAGAGGAACACAGACGCAGGAGTGGTCAGCTCAAAGGCAACACAACAGACACCACTCTTGTGTCTGATAAAAGAGATAGGTGAGAGAGAGAGAGAGAGAGAGAGAGAGAGAGAGAGAGAGAGAGAGAATGGACAAAGCAGAGGAACCAAACAACAGTGCATTAGAGAGCAACTGACGGAGAAAATGTTGTGATTTTAGAAAGACGGGATGGAGAGAATGGTGATAGAGAGGTGGCTAATGAGGAAAAATGACAGCTCGAGAGACAGACGGAGAGAGGGAGAGTGTGAGGAGTGAAAGAGGTGAGTGACTTGTTGGTAGAGCTTCGTTGGCTCACTGATGGAGGACCTGTCTGACATTCACACACACAGACACACACACATACATTGTGTAGTGCATCGGTGACTTTGCAGCAAGGCTGGAGTTACTGATAATATTTATATTTCATAACCAAGGTCTATGGGATGTGGCTTAAGGAATAAACACACACACGCACGCACGCACGCAGCATGCACGCACGCACGCACGCACACACACACACAACAGCCTGCTCTCTCTTTACCCTTTCCTTTCTCAAAAACACACACCTCACACTAATACCACAGGCGCCCACCTTTATAGTAAATCTTGTGGGTGATGGAGCCAGCACTCACAGAAAAACACATTTATCTTGAGTATTGATGGGATCTTTCTGGGTATTTGGGTTTGAGTGAGAGTCAAATTTAAGGATAATATACATCAAGGTGAATGTTTTTTTACTGTTTTTATTTTTTTTGGCACTGTGGTGTATGCGTATCAAAATGTAGGAATGTCAAAAGTATTGTATGTAAGAGATAATGGCCAAGGAGCCAGTAACTGTGAAATAAACCCCAACAGAGTGCTCTGAAAGGATTTTTTTCACAATAATGACCCACTAGCTGTACATTATCCCTCGTATTACACAGCTATTTACTTAAGAAATCAATAATTTGACACAAAACCTGTCTGCCGGAGTTCAATATCAGAACCGCACCCATAACAACGGTCTGTTATACATACATTATACATCTGCTTTAAAGAAATAAGCTATGATTAACCAATCAGAAAGGAGTATTCAACAAAGATGTTTAATAAATATCTTTAAAATTTCTGTACTACAATGTAGTTATAGAGAGGGTGCAGCGTGATCAACTTTAGTCTTTTGTTTTATTTGTTTTTGAGGAGATCGGGGTAGGGTGTATGGGTCACCAATTTGAGAGTAAATATACTTTTTATAATAAAAAGCATATTTAAAAGAAACTTATCAGTTGACATGGACTACAATAGTACATAATCTGTGATGATTGGCTGAAAATACCATCCAGAAGATCCAGTGAATACACGATTTTCTGGCATTTAATTATGTTTGCAAGAAAGATATGGTATAAAAATACCTACTGTTGTGAATATAGAGAGCTTAATCCCTCCAAATAAAAGAACATCAGGCCATCATGCTTGTACAGTGGAGCGGATACAGCGGATGCATCTAAATGGTGGTTCTCCCCATTATTGATCATTGTGGGGAAATTATTCTGGAAAAATTATTGAGGATATGTGCAGCCCTTTTACAGACACCTTTTATGATTTCAAATTGGTTTGATACCACAATATTTTTAAAAATGGACTTGTGGTGCTGTATTTTTTGTATTTGATTAACTTTGTACACGTACATGTACAAATATACATAAAAAGCTGCAACATTTAAAAATAATAGTAAAAAACATGAATTCACTTGGACTTTTCTTTTAGCTACTGCATTATTTGATCTTCACATTGAAACACAAGGAGAGTTGAGGGCAAAGATATATCAAAACAATGTGCCATTTTCCCACCACTTTTGGAACTCGCTGCATTACCAGACTCGGCACTGTGACCTCATTAAGACAATAAATCCAAAGATGATGGCGCCCGAATGATGTGCACAAAGTTAATTTGTGCAGCGGAGCTCACCTCCCCGTTGTTCACGGACTGTAATCAGATTCACACAACATCTATCAAATAGAGATCTTTGTAAAGGTTAATATTTCTACTATGGCAGAGGCTGAATCAACAAAACAGAGACAAACTGTTTTTAATTGGCGTTAAGATAAAGGTCAGGTGTTGCTGGACAAACATTTATTTTGCACCTAACAAATAAACCATAACATTAATTTTAAAATTGAAATAAATGCCCTGATATAAACTCCACAGACTGAAAATTAAAAGAATTTATGTCCGAAGAAAATGATCATTTCCATTTGAATAATGCCACTCTCCACAAGTTTGGTCTTTCTTAGAGTTTTAACACAAAGCTCCACTTCCATGAGCACAGTGGTGCAAACAGACCATGAGGTCACTCGCTTTACAGGTGCTGAATGCAAGATTGAGAAAATTTCAATCCCCTCCACATGGCTCTCAACATGGCTCTCAACATGGCGATGGCCGAGCAGGCAGCTTGTAGCTAATGGTGCTAAATTAAAACAAATGGCAACAGCGCTGACAGAGCTAACACTGTTAACTTGGGGCAGGGGAAACTACGTTTCCTCAACAGCGCTGCCGGTCTGGATGCCGTTATCAGCCGTAAAGGCTGTATGAGCGCAGTGCGGAATGGTAGCCCTGAGCTAGCCAGTGGGGCACACTAACATGCACCAACTTTAGGGGTGGGAATCACCAGAGAGTGATATTTCAGTCATGATTATCACGTTGCGATTTTAAACATTTTGTGATATGCTGAGTATTGCGATCAGATTTATTACCTTTATTTAACTGCAAATGATGCAGTATGTCAACATCTGTTTTATCTAATAAGACAGAGTTTCACTTTTCACATATCTTGAGGTCAGAGGTCAAGGGACACACAGAATTCATTTACTTTTTCTGATCTCTCTTTTTCTCTCAAACACACAATCATGCTTGTTTCTTACCCTTATAGTTGATCTTGAATCCTATAGATCCGACACTCTCGTCTGACTGCAGGTGAAGCCACATCTGGTGGGTCATACTGACGATCAGGTCAGGAACAAAGCTACCTGACAGCCTGGAGCACAAATACATAAATATTAAATCACTGTAATGATAATCTGCATTATAAAAAGTATAATTTTCATCACTGCAATCACAGCCATAATCAAATTCTCAAGTGTTGCTCTGAGTGTGAACAAATTGAAGCTGGAGCAGCATACTCCGCTGGAGGTGAATGCTTTGATTTGGTTTGCTTTGGTTTTACAGAATGCCGCCTCAGGAAAGCAAATTACTCAGAGTACCTTCATACCATCCGGCATTTCTTTTCAGGCTGCCAACACCTTTTAGGTGACGTACACACACACACACATACCATTTTGCAACACTTTCAAAATTTAGGACCATCTTTTTAAGTGGAGCACACATAATGCAGACTAATGTTTTATGATGAGACTAACTGTGACAAAGAAGAAGGAGGATTTGGAGCCACAGTAGCTGGCAGCTGATGGGTAAAATCAAGAACCAGAGTGAAAATGGACAAAGCAGAAGACGACGATTTGGTAGAGGTTTTTATTCCGATCATTTAGACTTTATGTGGAACACGTTAACTGTGTTGTGAAGCGTTTGATAGTCTGACAACAGCGCTGCATGACGGCAGTCGGTCATTACAGAAACGCATTGTGTGTTGCACAATCAAAAGAAAATGCAAAAACGCAGCAAAGGCGGCGCATTCTCTGAAAGTTATTACATCCATCTCTAAGGAGTTTATCTCCTGACATTACTTTGGTGAAGCTGTTTTGTAGCCATAATCTGCCTGGCGTGACTCGCTCTGTGTGTATCACATCATTATAGCTCTAAGAAGACAATTGAACTTCATATGTATGATTTTCAAGTATGCTTTGAGTGCGTTTTTTGTTAATTACCTCTTTTAATTTGAAGGGTGTTGGGAGTTTTTTTTTCTCGATAACATAAAAAAATCTAAAAAATATAAATGACACATATCAGTTGCCTCTAAAAATGTGTTTTCACTGTGATCTTTTACACGCAGCTATTACAGTATTCATATTGGCATCGTTGGAGAAATTATACAAAGTGGGAATTCACAAAGGAATAAAAAGTGGAGTTTCTATAGTTAGTAGAAAACGTTTCACAGGGCTTAAATGGGATTATGTAAAAGGATAGTGTACTTACACCTGTAGTATAGTTGTAGGATCTCCCACCTCCCCTCCATCGCCTATGGTCAGCGTATCGTAGGCGATCTCTAGGTCGAACTCTTCAAAGTTGATCTGGATTACCTATAGTTCACACACATACACGTCAGTTTGAAGCCACTCCAACCAACCCAGACAAAATCAATCTAGCACCAACAGTAGTTATACTAGTCACATGATGAAGAAGCAGATCCTGAAAACACATCAGAGCCTTACAGCACAAGGGAATGTTTATTGAACCCAGTTTAAGAGCCATCAGATTAGAGGATGTACAAATGTGCCATGAGATCTACTACAGAGGACAAAACAGAGTGCTCCAGGGATGACATCATTTTGCAGGGCAACCAGAAAGTTACCATGACCCTGGTTACCTCGACAAAAAGCCAATGGTGAATTTTCCATTGCAGAAAATAAGCTTTGTGGCAAACACGTTTATGACACTTACACGTTTTCTGTGATTGCTACTGCCAAAAGTAAAAAGCTAATGTTAGGCTATATACCGACTACACTACGGCTGCATGAGCGCGAGTATACACCAGACTATAAAGGCGGATGAGTCGGTGTGATGCCTTTCAGTAGTCTCGTTTAGCCACTTCTTAGCAACTGTTTTTTTAAAAACACATTAAGGCTTCAAAATCAATGAGTGGGTATCTATTGATGTATTTTATGGTGTAGAACAAAATGTTAAAATCTCTTAAGCTTGTCTTAATCACAGATCTTATTTCAGGCATAGAACTAAAAATCCATTAAAAAACCCATTGACTTCCAGACTAGGGAACCGGAAGTGCTAAAATGCTAACTCATTTACAGGTTTTAGGACTCATTTTACTCATTCCTGTAGGACTCTATCAGGGAAACTGTAACATTGACTTTATCTCATATTGTAATATTATATAAACTACAGCTTTATTCTTGTAATATTACAACTTTTGCCTTTGTCTCAACTTTATTGCTTCGCTTTAACGTTTAAATGTTTTCCTTGTAATACTGTGACTTTTTTATTGAAATTACAACTTTATGTCTTCAGTTTAACTTTAGTCATGTTTTGACTTAAGGGAAGTTAGCAGTGGCAAATTTACTTATACCACAGAGTATAGACTACAATAACAAAAAAAACAACACAAATATGCCAATTAAAAATGGAAGACACTGTAGAAATTAAATTATATTGCCGTCCACTGACTGACACTGTCTGCTCCATAGCTGTTTTTTTTATTTAGACTTTCACCTATGACCATATCAAAAACACATTTCCCCTCTCAGGAAATCACACTTGACCAAAGGTGGCTCGCTGTAATTCATTAATGCATCAAACAGTGTGGTATGATTTCATTCAGTGTAACAAGAAGAACTAGGAAGAGACGAGAAACGCCTCCTACGCTGCACTGGAAGCTGAGAGAATCGGCACAGAGCTCAAAACACTCATCGGGAATTATTAAACCAACACTTTCTGTTTCATCTAAGACCAGAGAGAAACACATTTGGCAGAGAAGAAGACAGAAAAGGAGAGAGGGGAGGAAGAAGCAAAGGACAGGAAGGGGAGAGGAGGTGGAGGCAGAAGGAAGAAGGGAGGAGAGAGGAGGTGGCAACAAAGAGGAGAGGTGGGTAATAATGAGCACATCTTTGATGCCAGCAATGCGCAGTGTTGGAATATTTCAAACTCGAATCCTGACTTGACCCTCAGGGGAAACCTCACTCTGCCCATCCTTCCTCCTCTTCCTCTTTCCTTGTGAGGAACTTACAGATTTCCAGATTCAATATTCTGCTGGAGGACTTCAAAAACATCCCAAACATCATACTGGTCTGAGTTTCCTCGATGCTGGCGTGTTAACAGTGAGCATATTTACGTGCTTAGCAATATCTTCTTATTTCTGAGCATCTGTTTTTGTAGTCTGTATTCAAACATTCTCTTTGAGCCAGGCATCATAAATGTAGTTATATTTTTCCCCTCCACTATCTGCAACCTGGACACCTAGGGACATGAAGTATAATCAGCTTATCCTCACTATGACCACTGAATCCATAAAGAAAGAGGGACCCAAATGAAAAATCTGAGCACACAAAACACTGGCTGTGCCTTTCCACTTGCACCTGCTGTTTAACTGTTTACCTGCTGGCAGTGTCGCCTGATTTGCTTTTGTTCATGTGGTTGATTTTTATTTCTTCCACATCAAGCAGCTCAGTTAATTCTCAAATTTGCTTGTGGCAGCAGAAGCAGCCTTATTTTTTGTGCGCCATTACGTCTACACGATGAAGCCATGCCAAAATAAAATCAAGCAAGCCGGAAAGCATCAACACCACCATCACCTGATGGGACCAGAGAGCAGTTGAATGGAGGGGGGAGACTACAAAGATGAAGCAGTGATCTGCCCGTTGCTCACAATGCTGACTCAGTCTTATCGGCATGTGAGGCAGATTGGATTAAAGCATCACCTTACAAACCTGCTAAACTCTCTCTGGCAAACACACACACACACACACACAGAAATACATTCACTTAAACAGACAGGCACAGCTTGGTGGAGATTAATGTCTCTATTTCTGTGTATTACATACTCACCATCTTCACACTTATCACAATGCTCCTATCAGCCCAAAGCAGACTTTCAATAAGAGTCTGATGATGAATAAGGTACAACGCTATACACAGAGAATGTTTTTACATATTTTATCCAAAGGCAAGGCCAAATGCGTCATTCAAATGGTTAATCATTATGATTATCACAGTGAAAATACCATGTTCCACATGGTATCAATAACCAGCTCACTTTAGTAGTTATATGTTCATTATGTATGTCAGATTTCAGACTTCAGAAAACGCTGTATATGTCATGACATAAAACAAATCCTTCTGGACCTTTACATGCTTCATGGTTTTCCAGTAGAAGGTCAGACAGTGCTCTCAGTACTGGAAAAATATTCCTTAAGGTTCATATTAAGCCCAGTGGCCAACTGCTTCGTCTGAAGCCAATGCCTTCAACTTGCATTCTTTCTCATAGCCAGCAGGGGGCGACTCCTATATGTTGAATAAAAACATTGAAAAATAATGGGTATAACAAGCAAGAAAGTCCACTACTGGGGGGCGAGCGGGAGGAGTAGTCAGTGGGGCAGCAAACATGGACTTTCCCACCAGGAGACTGGTGTTCACACCCCGTATGAAACGTAGTCATTTCTTTTTGTTTGTCAGTAAAGTGTCGCTGTCATTTCAAGCCAAATCAAGTCGTTTTGTTGCCTGAATGTAACTAAGCAGTTTTGTTACATCTTCATTTTTTTTCTTTCCATTTACATGTTTTATTCAGCGTTTGGCGACGGCTAAAAATCGCGGCTTCAAAATGGCAGTACACAAACCAATGGGCGATGTCAGGGTGACTACGTCTACTTCTTATATACAGAGTAAAAGGTGTGCTGCTACAGCTACCATTCATCCCTGTGTCTGAAAAGAGAAACTGCCTTTTCTGGAGGCTGATTGCTCTTATTTGGATTACACTAGTAAACTAACATGTAGTTCCTCAGCACTGCTTTGTTTGCCAGAAAGGTGGAATATAAAATAATAAAAAGAGCCTTGAAAAACAGGGTGAGGGAAATAAAGGCTGAGGAGGAACAGGGGAGCAGTTACTGAGTGAGTAGCATATAATGGAAACTACTAGAAATAATGTCTGTTAGTGGCTTTGTTAGTTGGCTATGTAATGGAGACCATCCAGCCTTCTTTGTTTCTGTGGCAGGAAAACGGCCGGACCTGTTTGTCCATGCAGGGTGTAAAGACAGGAGAGGGCTAGTGTGTTGTGATGATGGAAACTGAACCATCTATCTCCTCGTACAGTATACTGTACGTCCTTTACAGAACACCCTAATGCAACATCAGCACTGTTCACACAGCATTAAACACAGCTGGGATATAACTACATTACACTGTGTGTGTGTGTGTGTGTGTGTGATACTGTACTGAACTCAGCTTAGATTGGAAACTCATTACTGACGGTGTGTGGGTGTTTGTGCGCCTTCTGCATCTCTTTCACTGTGTGAGTGTGCGATAGATGAAACTGAACATTCTACATACTTCTCCCCTCCTCTAATAGGTTGGTGTTCACCGAAACATCCATCTCTCTCTCTCCCTCTCCCTCTCTATCCTCTTATCCTTCTCTCTCTCTCTTGCTGTCATACTCATGGTCTCTCTCTTTCTAATTGGCTGCTGCGTCCCTTCTTTCCATTCATCTATGGCTTCTAGCCAATGAGGCGACAGAATTGGATTTCTGGTTGATAAAGCACTTCCTTTGGTTGTCGTGGAGACAAAGAGGGGGGGAGGCTCCACCCTAGCCATACCGTTATAAGATCTGGGAATGCTCTGAAGATACAGTTACTGTAGGAATATCTGAAACACCTGGCGAGCGACGCAGCCAGTGATGCAAAGAGGGCACTGACAGGGCCAGGGAATAATAGATTGTCTGTGACAGTATTACAGTAAACCCTGTGCTACCCGCTCCCCTTGAACATGTTTCTGCCTAGACGCTATAAATGGCACCATTGCGAGAAGACCCGGGCTTTAGCTGATGAAGACTGATGGCCAGAGCGCGGCGCAACTTAGCGTTTTCCCCTTACTTCTGTCTCATTGAGCTGAATCCACCAAGTGCCTCCTTTTAAGACACCAACTCTCAACAGTAAACTATTGGAAGGACTATGTACTGTAGGCAACGGCTTCTACTGTTGCTATGCAACTACTGTGCTGAAAAATTTGAATCGCAGTGCTCTTTTACTAAACGTTAAATATGTTTAAACCTGAGCCCAAAAAAAAAGTACTACGCTGCTCATCTTGTCAAGAAGATGAAGCACGTCATGACTAACGGCAAGAAAAAAGAAGCCGGTGCAGTGATTTTTTTTTTTTTTTTTTTTTTGTGATTTCTACCTCATGGGTCGGTGTGGTGTATGTTTGATTTGCCTTCTGTAAGCCTACAGGGCATTACTGAATCCAGTGCCTGTAAAGTAATAGGTTACAAAGAGCCAGGGCCAGCTCTAGCCCTTTTGGTGCCCTAGGCGAAATTTGGATTTGGAGGCCTTGATGCCGCCGGCGCTGCTCTGGGGTTAGGGTTAGCGTTAAATCCCCAAGAACCCTCTCGCTAGCCCCATAAACTGCAAAACACATCACATTAGTCTCAAAACACAAATTGAGAATTTTAATTTCATAAATAACTGCATTTATTATCATATAAATAAACAATTGGCCCCTGATATTGTTGGCTTAAACGTGTTGGGTCTTGAGTTACAGGGGTGATAAGTGTATTTCTTTCTTTCTTTATTTATGTGATTATTTGTTACCTCAATGCAGAAAATTAGGAAAGGTGTCATCGGCATTTTATTATTATTTTGTTTTTCATTTATTCAGAAGGTGGCACCTTAGGCAACTGCCTATATGGCCTTTGCCTTAAGCTGGCCCTATAAAAAGCCTACCCAAAAGTGTAACTTTCTCTCAAATACCCTTGCATTCATTTTCCTTGGCCACAGTGGTGTTAACTCACTATGCAGCATGGCAGCACTGCAGTAGTATTCCTCTATCCATGGGTCATGCATTACACTGTGCATGCAAATGTGTATGAAGTGACGTAAAGCGAGTTCATACTTAATGCTGTCAATTTATATAACAAAGCATGACCAAGCATTAGCATCTTGCATGCATCATAAACGGATGATATGACTGATGACATGGGAAGTACAGGAGAAGAAACTAAATGATGGGGAAAATGAGGAAAAGACAATAGTACAGTAGGATCTGCTTTGTGAGAGGATAGGAGAAGGGAACAGAGAAGTATAGCTGGCCGTCTCGTCATGCCATCCCCAAGGTTAAATGAGAACAGGAGAGAATGAATTGGCTCTAAAGGCTCATTCTGCCAAAACTAAATGAAGCAATAACATCAGAGAGCTATAGAACCCCATTAACACTTAACTTGAGAGAGAGGGAGAAAAGGGGTGGGCAGACAGAGAGGGATGGAGGGAACGGGACTGACAGAGACGGAAAGAGACAAAGAGACGAGAGGGAGGGCTATAGAAACCTAGAGTGTCTTTACCTCCAGAGTATAAGAAGTAGACAGTGAGAAATGTAGAATATGTAGTAGAATGGAGAGACTGATACGAGTGACCTCGTCCTCCTCTTCCTCCTCTCTCTATTCTCTCTTTCTCCATAGTAATATGATGGTCTCAGGCTGAGCTCTTTAATGAAGAATGTGGGTAATTCTGAGGACAGTGCCTCTGGGAGCGAGAGGGATGGGTTGTGTAAAAAAAAGACAAAAAGAGGCTGAGACGGAGGACTGAGAAAAAAGGAGTAAAGGATGAAATAGGGAGAGACGTGTACAAGCGATGAAAAAGCTAGTGGGAGAGGACGGCTCGGTTGGGATTACTCCTCTACTCTTGAGCCTCAGACTCTTTTCTGGGTCCCAGACTGTGTTTGTGTGTCTTGTTGCCTTCTCTCCTCAGGAGATCAACTGACCACTCACCTGCCCACTAAACTGGCCCTCATTCCCTCCTAATTGAGAATAGCTTTTTACTGCCAGTATGCCAGAATATTAATGCTCCCACTCTATTCTTCCCTATTACCTGTTGTTTACCTGCCAGTTCCCCACTGCTTGTTTGCCTCTGCCACCTGCCCGACATAAGCCTGTATTTGAACAACTAAATTACCTTTGACTCCACGAGATGTGTCTGTGAACCTGTAATTTCCTGTTGCAACTACTCACTTGAACCATGACAGATTGTGAGTTCCTCAACAATCATGAAACTAAAAACAAGTCAAATGTCCTCAACGCAAACTGTGAGCTGTGTTAGCAAGAAGGTGACCAGTGCATCCTCAAAAATAGGGCTGTCAGAGTTAATGTGACAATAACGCATTAATTCACCATTAATTTCTTTAATGCATTTACGCAATCAATATTCCAGATGTTGTACCGGGCTCGGTTTTAAAGTTAGAGTGAACATACTGGTATCACATGGAACTAGAAAACCTAAGGAATCCATTAGTACCAACCTTGTCAGGTAGTAGGTTAAATAACCATCCAAACTGGTGCTAAATTTTGGTGAAGAAACACTGTTTTGGCTATTTTCAAAGCGGTCCCTTGACCTCTGACCTCAAGATTTGTCAATGTAAATGGGTTCTCTAGGTACCCACCAGTCTCCCCTTTACAGACATGCCCACTTTAGGATAATCACATGCAGTTTGAGGCAAGTCATAGTCAAGTCAGCACACTGACACACTGACAGCTGTTGTTGCCTGTTGGACTTCAGTTTGCCATGTTATGACTTGAGCATATTTTTCATGCCAAATACAGTACCTGTGAGGGTTTCTGGACAATAGTTGTCATTATTTTGTGTTGTTAATTGATTTCCAATAACAAATATATACAATTGCATAAAACAAACATATTTGCCAACTCCCATGTTGATAAGAGCAAATACTTGGCAAATCTCCCTTTAAGGTACATTTTGAACAGATAGAAAATGTACAATTAAATTTCAGTTAATATGATTAATCATGGACAATTATGATATTAATTGCAATAAGATATTTTAATTGATTGACTGTCCTATTTAAAACTTAATCAATCAACATTATGACATACTGTATGGTGAAGCCATTTATGTGATTTATTTTCCAGTATAATAAAAGCCTCTATAATACTATGAAATTGGCTTTGTTAAAGTATAGCTCTTCACAGAATAATACTTGGCTTGCTGCTTTAAATCATAATGCATGCCACTGAAGTATTTCCAAACTTTAAATACAGATTTTTATTTAAAACAAATGTATATTCTCAAATTGATTGATTAATGCTATTGGCGTCACAAACTTTAAAGCATCTTTCTTTAAATTCTGACAAAAATCCACTGGAAAGAAATGACACTTATCTGACGGCAGTAGGACAAGTCTGCCAGTACCGACGATGCCAATCCACGAGCAAGATCTACATTTACATGTAGTTTAGGTTTCTTTATGATACTATTAATATGAATGCTCTCATATGAGCCTCTTCACAGGTGCCCCGCATGCATAAAACAACTGAGACAGATGAAACATGAATGAGGACGGGAGCTGTATTTGTACTAAATGATTTGTCAGTCTTTGTCATGCTCATCCCTTTCTCTTGCTTTGTAACTTCATCTGGCTCTCTAAATGGGCTTAGTGTATTAATAAGCCTCTTACATGATTTCTCTAAGTGTCCAACTGATGAATGTGACCACCATTTTCAGTTGCTTTCAGGTCAGGGGATTTTGTTTATTAGATGACTTTTAGGCATTTGGTGGGAAGCACAGAGGAAAATGACCAGACTTGAACCAGGGACGGTTTGGTTTATGTGGTGTGTGTCTTCACCTCAGAGGTTCCCAAACTTCTTCATGTCAAGGACCCCTAAACTAACACTAATTAGACCACAGACCCCCATTTGATAAGACAGGATTTCTACTTTTAGATGTTTTATTACAGAAAGTGCATGAAAACCATGACCAAAATAGTCAACAGTCATTGTGTTACTTATGAATAAGGATGAACCGATCCAAGTGATACTGATAGTAATACCTGAGCTTTGGGTATCGGCTGATGCCGAGTACCGATCCAATACCAGTGTTTAATTATTAATCTGTATGCCTTGCTTTGTGGAAGTGACTGGGATCATTCTTTTATGTGTAAGGCAACATCAGGCTTGACGAATAAATACATATACAATTACTGAATTGTTATTTTTTATTAAAATTAGAACTGAGTTGAGTAGATCGGCTCCTTTGTCACGATACTTGATCCAGCTAAGAGAGTCAATATCGGCTCGATATCTGATCCAGCATCAATGCATCCCTACTTACGAATGGAGTTATACTCCAAATAAATTGTACCTATTTTTTGCTGGGGACTCCCTGAAACCCCATCAAGGACCCCAGTTGGTCCCCAGACCCCACTCGATCCCTGCTCTAGGGCACTGCGACTGTGTTTATTCTTCAGGTGCTATACAAATTTACAGACCCGTGAAGACCTCGAGTGCACATGTTGGCTGACATACTGTATGTATGATGTAGAGCGATAAAAGACATGCATATGATTCAGTATGGTGGATGCCATGCACATAAAATGAAATGGAACATTACAGTACATGATAGGGTAAATCCTTTAAACAGTAAGGGGCTATAAAAATGACTTGGTGTAGCTACAGTTGCTCTGGTCTTCTCTCAGGTCAACGTGTTTGGCAATATCAATAATCATATATAATACATACACATTAATTTCCAAGTTCTTGCGTGCATTACACACACGCATGCACGTAAGCCATGGGGTGCAGGAAGGCATTAGTGCTGTAGCCTTCAACATTCACATACACATTGTAGCCTTCAACGGAGAATGTATTGCTCTAGGCCATAAACCGGAGGCCTTGGGCTGTGACAAGGAGAGGTGTGTGTGAGAGAGTAGGGAGAGCAGAGCAGCAAAGTGTGAGTATCTGTATTTTGTGGGTGTTAAAAGAGCTACTGTGTGTATTTGAGCACCAGCATGTATGTTAAAGTGTATCTGTGTGGTGTGTGTGTGTGTGTGTGTGTGTGTCCCTATGGTGCTGACGCAGGTGTTGCCATTGACGACAGAGCGGTCACCACAGTGACCCTGAGTGGAATAAGGAAGTGTCTCCTGAATACCAATCAGATTTCTCCTGGGACGCTCAGCGACCAATCGCAGCTATCAGCTAACCTCCAGCCTATCGCCTGCCCCCTTTGCAGGATTAACCGATCACACCGAATTAGACACTGATACGCTCTGACTAGCATGTAATTTACAGTACCTCCTCCTACATGATTATTATCAACACATTTCAATTATGTAAAAATCATGCTAAACTAACTTTGCAAATGCCTGCAAGGATTGCTGTGTTATACTGATTAAAATTACATTGAATGCATAAAATTAATACGGAGCAAAGCCTGCAAGCTAGTTCAAAGCTAGTCCAGGCAAACAACTTGAGCTACACTCACACACGACATACTGTACTCACTGCACAGTTATTACAATAAGGCAGACCTTAAGATGATAAGCACCCCCTGCTCTTGCTCTGCCAATGGTGCTGTTGCTTATTTCACATCTCATAAGACCCACTTCTACACCAACAGTCAGCTGGAGGCTTTAAGTTTGGTGGGGTTATTATATATCGGTATCGCTACTCCCTCGGTGTGTTTAGCTTGGATACACTTGTGTGGAGTAATGTGATCACAGCCTACATTCAAAACATCAACTCCGTAATGCTACAAATATGGATTCACATAATAATGAATGCATTCCACTTGTGTTGGTTGACTGAAATGGCTTCATATTGAAGAACTGTTACAATGCAATAAAAATATGTATGTTTTCACATAAAGGAACACATATTCATCATTAACTAGATGCTATTAGCATGCATATTAGTACTATCTTGGCTCTCTATGAGTCATTATAAAGCATTTATCAATACCTTGTTCCGCATTACCACATACAATAACTACTAGACCATCAGCTAAGAGTTTTCCCTCAATAATCACTGCTTATTGATAGTAGGGCTGGGTGATATGTCCAAAATCTTCTGTCACAATATAGGACATTTCATGTCTTGATCACAATATATAAAACAATAAAATAAATAGTCTACATGAAAGAAACACATGGTAAAGGTATTCATGTGGTGAACTAATTACTCTCATTTTAAGAACTTGAGTGCAAAATGTTTTTTGAAATTACAGAGAAAAAAATAAACATAGGCCCATATTACCCAGTCCTACTTGACAGTAAGTAAGGAACCTGTTATATGTGAATTATGATCTTAATATGCTTTGCTCAGTATGAGCCTTATAAGGTGGAAGTACCACAAGAAGAATAATACTCCTTGAATAGCATTCAATAATATGGTACATTCTTATGCAATAAAACACAGAACTACAGGTGTTAACAGTGTCAAAATAACTCTAAATTAAGTCGTTCTAACTTTATGTTATGTATGCATGCTCCCCATTTTAAAGTGAGGTCTTGCACATAACTACTTCACGAGTAGTTTGACATTTATTAACCCACACAGGTTCCCTATTCTTAAGTTACCTCCTGTTCACGCTTTGTCAGTCCATTACTGTACACTACTGTAATTAACCAGTGGGCAACTCCGGGGTCTGAAAAGTGAAGCTAACGCGGAAGTGCCTTAAACTCGCATTCTCCCTCACGGCCAGTAGGGGGCGACTCCTCCGGTTGTAAAAAGAAGTCCGATTGTATAGAAAACAAGATGGCGACAGTCAAAGCGCTGAACTCAGGGCTTCAAAATGGCCGTCAATGAACCAATAGGTGACATAACTGTGACTACATCCACTTCTTACATACAGTCTATGCAATTAACAGAACATAATTCAAGCACAACAACTCCTTTATTTACTATCAATTAGCAGTAAGCTTAATGAGGGGAACACTCTTAATAAAAAAAAATGGCTATGCAGAATAAGACATTAACAATAATGGGCCAGTATGTTGTAATATGCATGCTAATAAGCAACTAGTTAATGGTGAATATGTGTACCTTCATATAAAGTGTTACCAGATGTGTATACTGTATGTATTTCAGTGGGTAGGTATAAATCACAGATGATGGAGTGGATGAACTCACAATATGGTCATATTCCATTTAGATCCAAAATGTTAAATCGCAATGTGTGTTTATTTACAACAACACTTTGAATTTAAGAGTTTGTTTGACAGAGAGAAACAAAGAGGGTGAGAAAGATTTACCTTATTGGGATTTGAAGCTGTAATTATCCACACACACTGTGCGTTGCTTTCATACTGAATCGGGAAGTTAGGAGATGTAAAAGTTCCTGACGGCCCTTGAAGATTACTGCCACATGTCTTCACTGTAAACAGAACAGAAAAACATAATGTCACTGTTATTAGCAAATGCAGACTCTGTAGTGGTATTAGCAACAACAACTGTGTACTGTTGAGCCACAGCACAACAACAGAGAGGCAATTACCTTTATAATTAAGCCATTAGGTTTATGCTCTGCCATAGACTCTCGGAACTGATCCAACAGCAAAATATAGCATAGTTTGTGGATCAAAGTAGCGTGGGTTGTAAAAACAATTAAAAGTGACACTAATGCAATGCTAAGAGTGTGGTGACAGAAAGACAAGAGAAGAAACTCGAACGCAGACGAGAACAGAAAGAGGAACAGAAGATCAGAAAGATGTTATTGATACTGTCAGCGACATCTCCCTGGATAGAAGTACTTAATTGGAAGCTACTGGCTGTGAAATACCACAGGATTAGCTAGTATTGGCTTATAGAGACACTCACCAGCAATTTACTCTCAGAATCTATGAAGAGTCAACAACTAGCAGCTACTAGCTGGGTGAGAATTACAGTATATTCCCTCTTAAAGGAAAGACAGAAAGTGCAGCTTTGGACAACGGCACATCTTACATTAGATATCGCAGGATGACGTAACAGCTACAGTGGCTTTAGCCTACTTGAGCTGATTCTTAGCAGCTTCAAGCCCAGTCACAAGTTAAAGGACCAGTATGTAATACATTTACCGTAATAAATAATAAAATAACCATTACATGTCATCAGAGAATAAGGAAACATGCTAAATTGAAATACTGGCTTCTCTGACAACAATGTTCTCCTTTGAAATGTCCATTCTGGTCCAGAACGTTTTTTTTGTTTTGGATCTGTGTGATCCCGTCCACTGGCCATTTCAACACCCCGTTGCCACATATGACACTAATTGGCACACAGTCACAGCCTTCTGCAGCCTGGAAGCAAGCTAACAGACTGGATCAACAGAGATAAGGTAACATTATAGTCTACCAGACCTGAGAAGCCTCACATCTCTGTGGTCCGTGTGCAGCTGGGTTATTAAGGCAGCGAATATTTTTCTGATACTGATTGATTTTTCTTTTTTAACTGATAACTGAGCCCCGTTAACCGATTATTAACCTTTAACCGACAAGATTAGTACATCACATGCAGCGGTGCGCCAGCTGCAGTGTATGAGCAAAACAGACAACTGAGTCCCGAGTTCACCTGTCCGGGAGTGTTACCGTAGCAGCCACGGTGCTGCATGTATTGGACACATGCAGCCACTTTACCAGTAACAGTCTCCACCACGCCACTTAGTTTAGCTACAGGTTTGTCAGCGTGTGTGTGTCTGCCTGGTGTAACGATAGCGAGTGTCTGACAGACCGTATGTGTTTGCGCTACGTTAGCAAAGGCAGCGTTGCTGGAAACTTCGTGCTCGCCATTGTCACACACATACAGTCTGTCAATCCGGCGTAATAGTAGTGCAGGGTTGTCAGTGGCATTATAGCTGCGAACATAAGTGTAACAGACAGGGTGTGTACAGGTTTGTTTTTCAATGAATAAATGCTACAACTCCTCAGCTCAAGACCCGAACCAACTTCCTGTATCTGTAACTCTGGCTCAGACTCTCTTAAGGTGGGCCGTTAAGCTGCTTTTCAGCAGCTTTTCTTCTTAAAGTGAGCCCTCCTCTGAGATTAAATCAGCTTTTAAATTATTTTAAAAAATATCTTATAACCCTTTAACCATTAGCATTAAACAGTTAAAATTCTTAATGTCACTTAATGGTTTAACGGTTACTTATTAACATCCCTATGATGCTCAAATTGCAAAAATGTGTGCTAACTGTTATGAGTCACAATGAAAAACTGGATGGTTTTGAATTTGGGCTTTCCATTTTAAATGCTAGTCTTACATAGTGTAGTGTAGTGTTCCTTTATAACCTCCCAATTCAATAAAACAGCCCAAATCATAACCTTCCAGACACCAATGTAAACCAAACCATTACATCGTAAACAGAACAGCTCCTTCTCATCAAATTACCAAAAATGTAAAAACTATCGCAACCCACAAAGTGCAGCAACAAGAAAACACAAATTTTCACGAAATGATACGCAAGAAGAGGTCCTCCACTATCCCTCACACTAAAACAACAAATATTTCTCAAAGCCAGAATAGTGAGTGGACACAATGAAGATTACTGAATTCTGTATCTGTGTTCTTGACCAGAAACGATGGCAATGTCTTTGCACAATATCTTCAAAACATTGCTGAATGTTGAAAAAAGCAGCCAGAAATTCCCTCTACCAGCAAAACACTATTTATTCTGGCTCAACTTAATCAAAAGCTAAATCTGTCAACATGCTATGCAGTTTGAATTGACAGTCTTAATGTGAATCCAAAGAAGCATATTACTGTGTGTCAGCACAAAGTCATACAAACGCACACACACTAACTGTGAAGCTCCACTCAGTGGGGTGTTGAAAATGACACATGCTAGCTGTTCGATAAACCAACCAAGCCTTTATTAGGCTGTGTGTTGTGACTGGATGTGATAGAGAACCTGCTCGTCTGTCCTTGGGTCGTCCTGTTAGAGTTGGGAGGTAATTTTCTGGTTGGTTTGAAGCAGTGTTTGTTCCTTAATTAGTTTGTTCAGAGGTAGGCCGCGGGAACACGAACAGTTAACAGCCGCACACCCGCACACAAACACACAAAAGTGCATAACCAGGAATGCTTTTATGGTCAAATTTTACCAACGAACACATGTGCGCATTCAGTGGCACATACGTACTGGGCAGCCATGAAACACTTAACACCAAAATAACAGGCTTACATGCACACGCTTTAGCTAGTCACAGCTGACTCACGTGTGAAACAAGGACGTGCATCCAAACATAATTCACACATATTCGCCATGCGTACACAGTTCAGAAAAATTGTACATTTTCATACACCCACGCAAAAACACTACTGTGACTGTGGTTAGAATAAAGGTAAGGGACGAGTAAAAGAGTCATACCACAGTGTGTCTGTGTTTCTTTGTGTGTGTAATGGGGTGTGTCCGTGTGGTGTTGTAAGAGAATGTAAGAACAAGTACAAGACCCCTTAGAGACAATCCTATACCTCTCTGCTTCCCCGTCTTCGAGTTCCCCCTGACTGAGCCCAGATGACGCTTATTTCTCTAATTCTCAATGCATCTTCAGTTGACCTTCTCTTGTGTTCAGCTCACTGCAATTTATGAACTGATACAGAGAAATGAAGTGTGTGTTTGAGCTGCACGTGAAAAATGACTACATGTCTCTAAGTGTGTGTATCTTTGTAACTGGGTGCGTATGCGTGCACGTTGACAGCTCAATCAGCGTGGCCTGAACGAATGGCCATCCCACCACCGTGCCAAGAGCAGAGTGGGCACGGAGTCGCCACAGCGATAGCGCAGAGAGAGTTATCACCAGGAAAACCAGCGGAGCTAACATCCCATAATTAACATTAAAACTCCACCCATCGCTCTGCGTGTCCCTGCATCAGTCTGTCTGTCTCTCTTCGTCTTTTATTCTCGGCCCCTATCGGCCTATCTGGTATCAGCCATTGTATGTGCTTCATGATTTACAGCACACTCTATCATTTTCTCCACCCGTCTGTCTATCTCTCTATCTCAGTATTTCTCTTCCTGTCTCTTTCTGCCTGCGCCTTCTGTATGATTCATTCATCAGATATGGATTGATGATGTACAGTTCTGAGGTCTCCATGTTGAGTATTTCCATTTTATGCTACTTTTATAACCCATTGCTTTACAAGTTTTGTACTTTCTAAACTCAGGGGAAAAAAATTGGAAATTTGTGTTGGGTGGATTATTTCTCTGTTGCAATGCTTATTGTCATTGTATTTTACATCATTGGGAAGCCTGTTTATCTACCTTCACAATGATGTCCAACTTGTAAGGATCATGCATTTGTGGGATGAGCAGCATAGCTGATTATGTGGGTAGCGCCCAAGTGAGATTTTCCAAAATTCTCTGCCAATGCTGAACAGTGTATTCTCCTGCTGGTACTGACTCTTGTTTTGAGTTGCTTGGTGATCCTCTTGGGTGTTGTCGTCCTGGGACGCCCACTTTGTGGTCTGTCTTTAACATCACCAGTTTCACAGAACTTGGTCTTCAGTTTGGAGATGGTACCAGGTCTGACTCCAAATAATGCTGCAACTTGGTTTTACAGAACACCGGCTACAACTTGCCATTTTGCACGGGCCTCATCCAGGTTAGACAAACGAGGCATGCCGATGCTTGGAGCGGACACCAAATGATCACTTTAGTAGGGCGCAGCACCCAGCAGGTCCCATGCACACAGGTGCTGCCAGCCAGGCACCTGATTGGCAGAACCTGCAGCTCGTAACAGGGGTCAATACCTAGAGGAGAATACACTGTTTAGCATTGGCAGAGAATTTTGGCAAATTTCACTTGGGCGCTACCCACATAATCAGTTGTGTTGCTCATCTCAAAAATGCATGATCCTTACAAGTTGGACATCATTGTGAAGGTTAAAAAAAACTACGTAAAACACAATGCCAATTAGCATTGTAACAACAGAGAAGTAATCCATCAAAAACAAATTTCCAAACTTTTTCTTTCCGAGTTTACTTCACTGTATTTAGCTGACCACTACAGTTACTAGTTACTTTGTTGGTGAAGATTTTATATACAAACATCAGTTTACAAAATTTGATATATACACTATGTATGTATAGACAGCATATAGTATATAAAATACTCTAATCATATAATGTACTGAGAAATAAAATAATACATTATAACACTAATGTGTGATGTTTCTGCAGAATTTGTGTTGATGCTTTTATTATACTTAAAAATGCTTTTTCTTATAATAATTTACATTTTTGCTGTTTGGCGCAGCTGAACAACCACAACATTCCTCACCTATATTGTTAGCAAACCAATGGCTATTAACACATCTAGCTGATATTAGCATTAATTTATATACTTTTCTTTTTTTTTTGGCAACCTGCATATAAATAAAATATTCTCCCGCCTTTTTGCTCTGTTTTGGTTTCCACCGTGTCCAAAGAAACAGCTCTGGCTCTTCAGCTGCAAACTCTGCTATGTTTACTCACAAGCTGCTAAAATAGTCTGCCTGCAGCTTGATGGTGGCCTAGTAGTCTACAGTGAGTACAACTGAGCTGTTTCACTGAAAAAAAAAATCTGCTGTGGCCAGAAATTAGATTGATGAGAGCGAGAGAGTTTGCTAGATGAAAAAACAAAACAATCAGCTAAAAGACACTAAAAAGCTCAGCAGAGGTGTGCATTTGGGAGGTAATTCTCTCTGTTTTTGTAACTAAGAACGACACCTTTTATATTTGCAGTCGATCCATTATTAGTAATAAAAACCTACTGTGCAGCTTTAAGTAAGATACTTATTTTTGTATTGTCATAAAGTATTTTCGTCATGACTGTCTTACAGTCTGTCTGTCTGTCTTTCTAGCTTTGTCTCAATCTGTGCCTCTTCTTCTCTCCCTTTCATCATTATTTATGCTGGCACACAGTATAGAGGGCTTGAAGCCAGACGGGCCACACTATCATTGAAGCGATAATGAATTAGAGATCAAATTAAAAATTTTGATGAGGTCTATCTGGTACTAAAAGCATATTGTTGGAATCACGAGCGAGATTAACTGAATGCTGTAGGCAGGAACTGCAGTGTGTATATGTGTGTGTAACAACATTTCCTCTTTTGAATTTATATATTCAGATCAACTGGATTCCCCCTGGATTCTCACTTTCTCTCTCATTTAAACACACACACACTCATAAACCGTTGGGATGCGGACCAAAATGAAATGATGTTTCAGGCAGGGATCGCATTGCCAAAGACTTTAGTGTCGTTCCAATGGCCTTGCTCACAGTTCTCCAAAGTCTGTTTTATGGCTTCAAAGCATAGGCTAATTGACTCACCCCATAAGCATTGGGAAGGTTACAGGGAGAAATGTTTTTTTTTTTCTGAAATCTGAAGTCTGAATTTTCAACTTCACAATGTTTTGACTTTGTTCTCCATTCTAGCATAGCGGAAAGTGTTTCCTTTGGTCTGATCTCTGCCTTACACTCAAGGTCTATTACTGCTGTTTTCTCAGCAGGGTGGCCTTTGCGGTTAGTGAGTCGTCACCACAGCGGAGGGCTCAGGTTCAATCATCCATAAAGCAATAACCGCTGAAGCATACCAAGGACACTTAACCCCTACCTGTTCCAGATTATGTGTCTGACCCTGCACCCCAACCGGAGAGCATTTAAACTGAATTGGGGGTGAAGTAAATCAAATAGAAAATAAAATCGAATCATACGGATGAGTTTTCAAAAGTACACAAATCTACTCCACCAGCGGTGTCTTCTTGGTACAAATATATCTTAGGTCCCAGTGCTCGTTTTTAAAGTGCTTTTGAAGTCATTTAACCTTTATCATTATAGCACACATTTACCAATACTTTACTCTCGGTTTGGCTTGTGCTCCGTATCAAATGAACTCTGTCCAGTCAGAAGACTATCCAGCTAAAAATGGCAGCAATCAATCAATGGTGTGCCTTGGTGACATTATGCATAATCTACTAGTCCATCACTAAATGCCTGTAAGCTCTAAGTATGAGGTAATTTAAAAAAAAAATAACTTCCTTATGATGCTAATTTCTTTATCAAAGGAACCTCATGATTAAATTACATTCATTATGAAAAGGTCAGCCCCATAAAAGAAAATTTCTCATTAAAGTTATTAACCAACTAGACAGGTAAGATAAAATGAAAACCTCAAATCATGATCATCATTGCCAGAATGGGTCAGGGAGCATCTTCTATGTTCATGTCGATAACAAGGATACAAATATTACTTGTCAAGTGATCATGTTCAATTTTAATTAAAGGGAGTGTGTTTGACAGTCTTTATAGTATGAACATATAGTTCGTTTGAGTTTGGATGGATATGACATGTAAAAAGAAAAAAAAAACAATATACAAGTTAGGGCTGCACAATTAATTGAACATTAATCACAATAACAATTATGTCTTTCTATAATTAAATTAACATGATCACTTTAGATACTGACGCTTAAAATGAGTGCTCTGCTCACAAGACTCTGCTGCATATCAAATCAAGCGCTTCCTAAACTAACAGTCAGCCACCAGCTGGTGATCGAGATGTTTTGGCTTCACTTTTGGGAATAGATATTATTTATACAGCCAATGTGTTTATGATTAAATTGAGAGTATAAAATTGTTTACCTAGCTCTTAATGTTGCTAATTTTGCTCTCAAACTGCACCAGATTGAAGCATTTAACTTTAAAATGTAGCTAAGTGGTGTGCCGCGATATACTGTAAATGGCAGGAAAAAAACATCCAACATCATGCAGCCCTAATTTCTACATTAGCAGGAATGACACAGAATATGTTGTTGCTAAAATCAATGAATAATTGTGGTAAATAATCATACTTATAATTTTGGGCATAATCGTGCAGCCCTAATACAAGTCGAATACACATCCGATTTTTTTTTTTTTTTTTTTTTTAGGTGAAAACTTTTTCCCAAGTTCATGTGCTCACACTTGGAACACTGCTGAGTCAGATTAGAGATCAGGAGCTTCTGCAGGAAGGCTGAACTGGCCGTTTTAACAGGCTGCCTACAGGAGCAGACAGACTGACCAATGGACACAGAGAATGATTGATGACATCATTAAGCTGGCACACAGCGTTCCAATGGCCCTCGCTCTGCTCAGAGCTTTAATGGGCGTGCACGCACACACACACACACACACACACACACACACACACACACACACACACATACACACACACACACACTGTCATTTAGTGTAGCTGTACAATGCCTGTACTCTTAAATTTCTTTCCTGTTTAAAGCCAACATATGTGCATGTGTGTGTACCAGGCTGACATACAGCACTCTTCGTTGAGTTGGTAGATTTGGGCAGATTGACTGAACTCCCTGGAGTTCACTCACTCACACACACACACACACACACACACACACACACACACACACACACACACACACAAGAGGCAGACAGAGAGAGTTGGCTTGATGGCCTTGCCATCTGTCCATTTATCAAGGTGCCACATGGACTCTCTGTCTCTGTGTCTCTGTATCATAAAGTGTTGGAGGACTGCACAGAAGGACATTGCAATTTGATGGCTGTTTTTGTAGTTTATTTGTATTTAGTTTCGCAATTGTTTTATTGTATTTAATAAAGTGATTACCACTCTGTCTCTCTCTTCATTATGTGCATCTGTCTCTTTGTATTGGTCCACTGTTGTGATATAAAGGGTACATTTTCAAGATACACTCGCTTTGTTTTCTGACTAATGTTCCAAATGACACATTTAGCTGTATTTAAGTGTTTTGACAGAGGTGACCCTTTAATAAGTCAGCTGGCTTGATGCTACCTGACAGATTGCCTCGCTCGCAATGTTATTCATGAGTTCCCACTTTAGCTATTGGCTGGTGTGGATCTAAAGGTCAAATATGAGCTGTGTTCAGCTAGACAGAGCCTTTTCTCTCACTCCATTTTTGTTCAACAGGATGAAACAAAGTAGGCTAAATAAGGACACTGTGCAGAAGAGAACACAGTGTTTTCTCATTCAAATGAACATGTAATGAAATACAATCATGGCCGCTCTCCAATCTCACATGCTGGTTTACCTGTTGAGCTCATTCCAAAATTGTATTTATTTCCATGCGCCTGTAAAGCCAGTGGAGGTTCAAACAGAGGCAAACTGCAATTGTCATGAGGAGCAAGTACATATTTCTGCTCTTGCGTCTGTCTGGTGGCTTAAAATGGAGACTCTTGTGCCAAGGTGGATGGAGTGGTGCTGCTCAGGTTGTTTTTCTGCAGGTGCAGCATGATTTTTTTGTTGGCTTCTACACTTTAGAATGAAATTGGCATTTCCACTATTTCAGATCACCTCTTCAAACATAGCAGGTGCCTTCAATGAATATTTTCTTTAATCAAAGTAGGTACTCAACTTTCTGTATTTTTCCACATACTTGAGTGGTAAGCCACACTGGTTTCATGTTTATACAGTACAAATAATTTGGTGTATACCCTTTGGTAAACAGAAATATAGTTAGTTAGTTAATATAGCAGATATACAGGACAAATATGTCTGTCCAAAATCTTTGTTTGCATCATTATTAGGGGTGTCGCAATTCTCAAAATCCACGATTTGACTTTCGAATTAAAGGACATGAGTCAATTTGATTTAAATAACTTTTTCAGCTCTAACAGCTATGCCATCTAACATGTCTTTGCTTATGGTCTTATGTTCTGACAGCTATCATTTACATTTTCAAATTCTTTTTTAAAAAGATATACGGTATCACGCCTGTTTTTTTTTGGAATGTACCACACGAAGGCCATATGGTCAAATTCATTTAATATACAATAACAATAACGAATTTCACGAGCTGATATTATTGGTCAATTGGGAACGAACTGCAAAACAACAAAAAAGATACACTAGATGGCAGCAGTGTCCTTTTTACGTGCTACACCCGAATGCACCATGACATGTGTAGGCTGAATTCGCCAAACAGTTTTATGAGGGCTGTTTTCTTTGCTGGAGGGAGATGGGTGGGGGGGACAACATTGGTTACTGCAGTCTCCACATATTCTCCAGCCTACAACAAAGTTTGTTGCTTACATAACTCACAGGGAAGGCAAAATGTTGCCACACCGACGACTTCAGGGAAGCAGATCTGTTGTTTCTCCATCACCTGCGACTCCGGCAGTGACCAAAGTGCAGCTGCAGGGTACCAACATGATATGCTGCGTTGTCTCCAAAGTATTTTTCTTTTATCTTTTCTTTTTCTTTAGATGCACGCAAGTAGGCAGGGGTGGAGAGAAAAAAAAAAAAACACTGAAAGAATCGCCAAATCTGCTTTTGTCGAAATCCAAAGCTCATTTCAATCAATTTTCGATTGATAATCAAAATCGTGACACGCCTAATCATTATGCATGATCAGAAATTGCATTGTCTCTGTAAAACTTAAAAAGATTCAAAGAGGTTTTGTAAGAATTGTTGTATATATCATAGGCAGGTTCTCTATTAGAGGCTAGAAGCTGCTGCTTAAACAGAAGATGAGATGAGCTGATGTCTGGCTGTTACTGAAGCCCACCATCACCCCACCTGCTGATACTATAGTATTATACTAAAAATGTAGTCCTGCATTACCTCCCCTTCCAGATTGTGCTGTGTTTACCACTGTGTTTCACAAAATTGCAAAAATGAATTGGTCACTCATGTATTCGGTGTTACAGAGCCCGATGGGTCAGATGCCCAGAAAGTGATTGGACAGGTCTCCACAATGTCAGTCTTGTATCCTGGTATCCTGGTTGCTGACTGGTTAAAGGGGGCGCCTGGCAAAAAAAGTACAAATTAAGAGCCAGAGCGCACGTCTAGAAAACAACAAATTTTATTATACTCACAGTCTATTAGCTTTAGACTAGCCACTCTCTCTTGCCTCTGAGGCATCTTTTATTTTCGGAATTTCAATATTGGATTTTTGTCCCTGAGGGGAAACCGATTTCAAGTTTAAAATAGAGGAGTAGTCTCTATATTCCTTTATATGCTTTTCAGCTAAGCCACTGCCATGAAAACACCCTATTTCAGGCTTTAAATGTTATACTAGCAATGTTTACAGTTGCATAGTATTGTGGTTTTTCTTTTTTGTTTTCTCTCTTAAGTGATCTTGGCATATAGTTCAAATAAAGCCTCAGCATTGTTGTCAGAAAGATATGATTCCAGCGTTACATGTACAGTAACTTGTCCTTCAAGCAACCTCAGTGTGGTTATCCAGGGATTTATGAGATATTTGAAGATGGATGTCTTTCTATTTCACCAAAGTAGGACAGAGGTTTACGGCATAACAATAGCACTCAGCAGTACTTGCAAGAGCAGAAAAATGGGTTTTCTTGTTCAACAATGTTGTCTAAACAAGCCTGAATTGTGGATAATTTAAAGAGGACCTATTATACATTTTTCCCTTTCCCTTAGTGAGTTATATAGTTTTTATGTAAAAGGTCTGCTAAGTTGCAAAGAGCAAAGACCCCCACAGACACACTGCTCCTGAACAGCCTGAAACTCCTTGCTTAAAGTCCCGCCTTTTCTTCCGTAACGTGGTGATGTCACCAAGTAACACATCTGCATAATACCTGCCTAGCAGCCAGTTTGGCACGCCCTCAAACAAAACTAGTCAGAGCTGAAGTGGAGTCCAAAGAGTTCGGTTCAGTTGACCAATCACAACAGAGTAGGCCAGCTGACCAATCAGAGCAGTCTGGGCTTTTCGGGAAGGGAGGTTAGGAGCTCAAACAGTGCGTTTCAGACAAAGGGTGAAAAGAGATGCTGCAGCACAGCCGGTATGAGAAAAACAAAGTTTTTAGATCAGTAAAGTATGTAAATATGTTCTAGTAGAAACCCAAAATATGACCCTGATAATGTACATAGTAGGTCCTCTTTAATAGCATTCATGGTTATAGGTAGATTTGTCAAAGAGTATGTTATAATCATGTGAACATGAATAGTTGCTGCTACTGTTTGCCTCTGAGCATAGGGTTACATAAACTGAGTTATGCAGCTTATATTAGGGTATTAGGGGACCATGCTGGAGTAACAGTGCCCTCCATTGTGAGATGCTAAAAATAACAAAGATCAACTAGCACAGTCACTAGTTACTTAGCAACAACCATGGAGCAGGATTGTGCACTTTGTCATGGCTTTGTCAAAAAAAGTTGCTCACTGAACAGCTCGTGCTGGGAATACCAGCGACTGTGTTTTAAATTCAACAGAGCTTTAAACAATGCACGCCTGCTACTGAGAAGCTACAGTGGCTCGGTGAAGGTGTCTCAACCTGCTCACAAATCTTCCCTATGACGATCCCTGCTGACTGAGGACTGATCCCTCTGTTTCCTGATGATAGAGGTCACTCTTTTAACTGCTTCAGGCAACATCAGCAACTTTTGTCCCTTTTGCAGGGCTTAGCCCGTCATCACATGCAGGTAAATGTGAGACTTGATTGGCTTAATGCCAGCAGCTATATTTAATTGCTCATTATAAAGTATTTAGTGATGATGAATCCCTAACAGCCATTAACAATCTTAAAGAGCCAATCAAAGGTATCAGCACTATAATATCTCTGATAATGAGTTGGGTAATAGGGTTGATTGGCAGGGACCAATCAGAGCCCAAGCGAGCCAGTCATATCCTAACTGCATTGGCCAGGTTATGTCCTGCCGGCATACAACGATCTGAGTTGTCGTGCTAACGAAAGGCTTAATGAAGGTCAGTCCCCCTGTGTGTCTGGTTCACAAGAGAGACCCAGGGTGGCAGTCAAGGTTTGTGTTTAGACTGTGTCCTTTAATCGGAGGGCAAGAGTGCATGGCCGATGGCTGTCCTGCTCAGGTGTCTCTTAGCAGCATACTGTCTCCCTCCCAAGGTGTTACTATGTAGCTGACCTCGTACTTTGACCTCCCATTGCAGTGGGTGGAAATTTTCTCTACAACTAGGGATGCACTGATCTGATTTTTTTTCAGTCCCGATACCAATACCTGGGCTTTGGGTATCGGCCGATACTGAGTGCCAGTCTGATACCACTGTTTAATTAAAAAGCTATAAGCCTCACGTTATAGAAGTGGCTACACTTTTATGTGTAAGGCAACATCAGGCTTGATGTCAATATCCTAAGAAACTAAAAGTAACAAATAAAATAGACATAAATTTACTGAATTTTTATGTAGTATCAAAATAATAAATCACACACCAGAAACTTGATAAAAAATGTTAAAAATGAAGAGCAATTACAGTTAAGTCTTTTTTATGCAGCAACAAATTGGTCAAAATTTAAACAACATCAAAACATCAAATTCCAGTATACTGTATATACAGTAGGTATAAGTATATAAACATAGAATTGAACTGAATAGATGGGCCCCATCTGATCCAGCCATTTCAGTAAGTATTGGCCGATCCGGTATCGGTGCATCCCTTGCAATAACATTCACATCACAAAATCATCATTCGGGTCTGTGGGATTCAGTGTTTCATCCTACAGTAAGATTTAAATGGGGAAGTTGCAAATGGTTCAGTGTTACATTTCTATCTACATGTGGGAGTTTTGTTTCAAATACTTTTAAGCTGGTAATGCAAAAGTTTAGCTGGCATTCATATGCTAATGCATTGTGATGGATATAGTGAGTTTTACTTTCACAAAGGGGTATAATTTAAGCAGAAAGAGTAGGTGTGACATTTTTCAGCTGTTCCTTGCCTCCTTCCTCTCCTCCTTCTGTTTCCCCGCAATCACTTCCTCCGTCCCTACTTTTTTCTCCCTTGCAGTTCTGTATCTCAGTGATTATTAGTTAGTGTTGAAGCTCTTTCTCTCTCTCTCTCTCTCTCACACACACACACACACACACACACACACACACACACACACACACACACACACACACACACACACACACACACACACACACACACACACACACACACAGTGAATATTGGTTTTTATGTTAAAGTATGTGTCTCCAGCCAGAGTCTGAAGCCTAGTGAAGGGAGACATGACAAACGACTTTGGCATTTAACATGACAGACGCCCTCTCTCTCTCTCTCTCTCTCTCTCTCTCTCTCTCTCTCTCTCTCTCTCTCTCTCTCTCTCTCTCTCTCTCTCTCTCTCTCTCTCTCTCTCTCTCTCTCTCTCTCTGCCTGTGTGCATAAGGGAGTGGGTGTGTTGCAAGGATGAGCCTAAACCAGTGGCAGATGTGAAACCAGAATCAGTACTGAAGGCCGTTAATTATTATAAGAGCGCTTAGAGAAAAGATGACAAATACACGTGCTGTTGCTGTACTGTACAATATGTATGAGCAGATCTTGTGTCACTTTTAAAACTGTGTTGCAAATTCCAATTTGTAAGGTATATTGAGCAGTAATGACCAGACCTGGAGCTTGTTTATAGTGGTTATTATCCACAGTATATTGTGTTTATGGTAGAGGGGGTAATTCTGGGTCCTGAACAATCACTATCATAACTCCCCTGATGAAAGCATACAACTGCAGCATGTTGGTGAGGTGCTACACTGCAAACATTGGATTATAAAGTGTTTTGTTTCATAATTTCATAGCCAGAGGCTTGAAACTGATTTGGGATTCTTTCCACTATAAACTTAGCACTACAACGTCATCCTGAAGAGAGGCCAAGCCAGCATGCTAGCAATGTTTTGGGGCAGCGCACATGGGGAGTGTTTTCTTACCTTTGCACGTGTGTTTACTGCCACTTTCTTCATTTTTTCTGATACTGTGGTGTTGGTCATTTTTATGCATGTCAAAGATGCGTGTTGCTGTTTCTTACCTTTACATACGGGTCTGTGGTCACTCCAGGCGGCGAAGACTTCTGCCACTCTCTGGCAGCTGATGGTTTTACTGCCCTGAAGAACGTAGTCTTCTTCGCAACTGAACTGCACCATACTGTCAATGCTAGACACAAACACACACATAATCACACACAATCAGACAAACAGAAATATATATATCTTAAATGCATACACTCTGTAGGGCTGAGACAAAACACCTATCTACAGATTTAAAACTAGCACTATACTGGGGTTCTGATTCGATATGTATTGTGATTTTAAGTATTGTAAAGCCAAAGTATCATTTATTGCAATTTTGGTCAACATTTTAAACACTAGACCATGGGACAAAGTTGAATCATACACTTCTAGGGACTTTTAATTTGAAAAAGATCTAAAGTAATATATTAACATGTTTGATTTCCAGCATGTATGGAATCAGAGATGTCCTAAAATCAAATATATTAGTCATTATCAGGCAGCAACCCAAAATTCAAAGAACATAGATATTTCCCTCGTAAATTAATGGTATTTTCTTTTCAATTTATGTGGAGCATGTAATGTTTTATACTTCTGGTGAATATAATCCAACCAATCTTATTTCCTTATATGTATTTTGTATATATATATATATATATATATATATATATATATATATATATATATATATATATATATAGCGGCAGTAGCTCAGTCTGTAGGGAGTTGGCTTGGGAACCGGAGGGTCACCGGTTCAAGTCCCGCCATGGACCAAGAACTGAGTGTGAACTGGTAGCAGGAGAGGTGCCAGTTTACCTCTTGGGAACTGCCGAGGTGCCCCTGAGCAAGGCACCAAACCCCCAACTGCTCGGGGCGCTTGTCGGGAGCAGCCCCATCACTCTGACACCTCTCCATTGTTGCATGTTTGTGCATGTGTGTGTTCGGGTCTGCATGTACCGTGTATAAGTTAACAATAGAGTGAAAAAATTGAATTTCCCCTCGTGGGACTAATAAAGGAATATCTTCTTCTTCTTCTTCTTCTTATAGAGTTCCATTGGTAAAGACCTTATTTTGAAAACTGGACGTAGTCACACATAAGATAAGATATTCCTTTATTAGTCCCACAGTGGGGAAATTTACACTGAATGTCAGTATATGGGTGTTCTGCACTTGTCGCGTTGGCCGAAATAGACCAAGAGCCCATGACAGAGTTAGCATGCAGCTTTAGCCATGATGTCTCGCTCGGCTTTTCCCGGCTTACTGTATGTGTAGTGTTTACCACTTTGGACTTAACATGTGAGGGTTCAAGTTGTATCCTTGTGGACCCTCCACTGTTTGTACTTCCTTGTTGTGGTTCAGCTGTGGTTTGTTTAGGCTAACGGATACGTTGAGGATATGATGTCACGTTACTCAGACTACAACAATAAAAGCGGTAACTTCCCTCTACCTCCGCAGAGACTCAAATGAAGCAAATATATCGATAATGGTATTAAAACATCCATTTCAAAATCTTAAGAAAAAAACCAATCGATAAATACGTAAATTGATTTTTATCCCACCCCTAAAACTCTTCTTTATGTGAAAATGTGCATCTATGTCTGAATACAAACATGCAATTTAAAGTCTATATGTGCAATTTTGAGCGTGCAAATTGTACCTGAAATCGCTGCCATGGCGTTTTCCATTCTCTGGCTCTCCCGGGTCAGGGCAAGAGTTTGAAGCCTGTCTCACACCACCTTCATTTACTACACAGAGACACAGACAGGTGGAGAGCCAGGGACAGACAGGTCAGAATGAGGCACAGACAAGGCTTACAGTAAAGCGACTCGTCTGACGTTGGTATCAATCAGCACAAGACGGCCCCTGGAAATTTCCATTTTCAGTTTCAGTTTTGGAAGCATGCCTGCCTTGACTCTTATTCACGTCAGAGGCAACAGGAAACAGGTGGAAGGAGAAAGACGTCACACAGACCAGCAGACAGAGAGACAGACGGTTAGGTAGGAAGACAGACAGGGACCACACAGCGCTCCAGATATGATCTTAATTCTCACAGAAACACAAGAGCTAATCTTGACAGTGACACTCTCAAATTCACACAGACAAGAGACAGAACTGTATAAATACTTTGAGACCGCGACATCACAACACACATGTATCTGACAAAATTCATCTCTACTCTGTCTCTTCCTCTAATTACAATACTGCTGTTGACAGTATGTATGTAGCTGTTATTTCTTTTTATTTATTTATTTCCCTGTCATTGATTTACTATCTTTTTTTTTCTCGTCTTTCTCGCTTGCTTGTTTAGGTTCTTAATCTTTTCCTGTCAACTCAGTTTCCCCTGCCTCCTTTTCCATACAAATAACCCCACATCTGCATTTCACTGGCTTTCCTTTAGAGACACTGCAGTATAGAATTTGTAATTTCCATAAAACTCAGCCATTCAGAGTCTATTATTTCTCTTCAGCATTCGAAAGTTTTAAAACTTTCAAGAAACATAGCTGCTGGGTTAACTTTGAGCAACGGACAGTGTGTGTGTGGATGAGCAGAGAGAGAAAAGGTTGTGTGTTCTAGCACAGCTGTCAGGTACGTGAAAGAATGCCAACAACCAATTCAAAAGCTTTCCATTTTATAACTTTTCCAATTCAAAACACATTTTACATTAAAACTAGTTTTCAGGGAACCATCATGTGCCACGGAACTGTTTCTAGTAGCTCACAACAAGATTATTAGTAGTAATACAGCATCTTAATGAGCTGGAGTTCATTGATGACCTATTTTTACTCCGTTTTAAGCCCCGCGTGACGGTATCTCGCATTTCTTAATGAGATCACGGCAAAGAGTAAAATTATTTGAATAATCCTTGAGTTCTCTTCATCGTTTATTCTCACAAATGAATGTAAAATTAGGCCGCTGAGGATTTTTAAGCGTTTTTTCGTTCATCCTTTCCTAATGCCTGGTGTCAGTGGAATATTACTGAACGGAAAAACTGTCTTGTGTGGTTATTTACTCCAACTATACAGCAAGAAAAACACCCCAATGGTGCATTTTGATGCACGGACTGATATTAAAATGACAGCAAAACACAACTAATCATGTACTTTGGTGTAGTATAATACTCAGCTCATTTCTAAAGCAGCAATGAGATGAAACTGTGTCAGTATTCTGTTGATCACGTATTTGAGTACATGCCTCCCCCGGGGGCCATTTTTAGAGAGTATCCTTCCTCTTCTATGCAGATGACACACAGCTGTACTATCTGCCCTTGAAAATGAAAAACTGTCTGTCTGAAAAACTGCCTGTCTCAAAAACATCAAAGATTGGATGGCTATAATTTTCTCAAGCTCAATCAGAGCAAAACTGAAGTCAGTCTTTTTGGACTCAGTGGAGGCAACGACCCAAACATGGACCTTTCCCCTCTGGAAACTTTTCTTAAACCTTCTGTAACGAATCTCAGGATTATGATGGATGAGGATTTTAAAATGGACAAATAAACTCAGTTGTGAAATTAAGTTTTTTTTTCCAACAGTGACTTTCATCCAGGGTTAAGTCCTTTTTATCTTTTGATCATTTTGAAAACATAATGCATGTTTTCATCACCACACGTCCTGCAGCTTGTGAAGAACGCAGCAGCTCGTCTTTTAATTGGTTCTCATAAACGGGAGCATATCTCTTTGTTCTGGCTTCTCTTCACTGGCTCCTTGTGCCTTTTAGGATTGATTTTAAGATTTTCTTATTAACACTACAAATACACTGTAAATTGTTAAATGGGCAAGCTCCAACTTATTTCTCAGACCTTTTAAAACCACATCTTTTGTCAAGGACACTCAGATCCACTGACCAGTTGCTTTCGACTGTCCCTGAAGCTCAGGGGTGACCGAGCCTTTTCAGTTACCTCCACATGTTCGGCTGTCTCCGACACTGCCTGTTTTTAAATCAAACCTCAAAACGCACCTTCATTCCTTGGCTTTTGGCTCAGCACGAGAGTTGCCTATTTTAATACTTTTTCCTTTCCTACTGCTCTTAACGCTTTTTTTGGTTTTAAGTTGGTCTTGTTTTATTGTATTGCTTTTATGGTTTTTATATGTTTAACTGTACAGCACCTTGGCCAAACTTTTGTTCTTTTAAAATGTGCTTTATAAATAATTTTGGATTGGATAAGATTATTTCATTAGTATGATCCAATTACGTTTGACTGTGGAAGAACATAATTGCTTTTATGTAATTTAGATGGACAGGGACAATATCCTCATGTTCATGTCTCATTATTTTTATTTTGTGCAAATCTTAACTCAATAAGTTTAAACTCATATTCACCAAGCTTTTATGTCTGAATGTTATTTGTGCTGCTATAATATGTCATTGTTTCCATCATCTAAACCTTTTGCGGAGAACACAGCTCAAAAAATGTCACAAAAATACAAAGCAAAAAGGCTAATGGGAAGAAAATAATACATATTATTATTATAATGTAATAATGATTAAACTACTGAGCATCAGGCTGCAAGTGGTATGATTTCTGAATCACAATTTCCACTTTTTTTTGATAATTGAAAATAATGCTGATTAAAGGCCTTTGTACACCGGAGCCGTGATGAATAAACAACACAAAAATGTGAAATACTTGCCTGCAAATATCGCATGTCTAGGGCTTTTATTGTGAAAGGTAATAACAGAGGGAGTGGATCTGGTCTGTGATGCCTTTGTCAAGGTTGAAAGGAGCAATATATGTTTCGCATGGATGTATAAGAACAGGATACCATCCCTATTCATTCCAATGAAAATTGCTCGTCTTCGGCATACAACAAAAAAGTTTTCTTGCTTCTGTGTTTTACTTCCAAGATATGCGGCACACTGAACACGCACTTTAGAGTTTCTGCTCCTGCTCAGCCTATGAACTTAAATTGTGATGTTAGATCGCTTTTCTCATATCAAGGAGAGTTTTGCAAATATAAAATATCCATGATCCAAAATTCAGAATTAAAGGAGTCATCCTCAACTGTGTTTGCAGTTGGAGGTATCCTATCTATGGGGAAAATACTTTTGAAGAGGGATTTTTCGCTGCAATATTGCTGCAGTAGCCAGTGCACCGTATCCAGGTTTTATTATATATCCCTGAGTTTACCGTCAGGTTTAGACTACTCAGCCTCCATGTTGTTGTTTCATAAGTACCGGTGCAACACAACCAGTTCTGCACATTGATGCTTTTTTTGCAGTGCGAAAGCTCAGAAAAAAATGAAAAAAATGTGTTGCTTTTTCGCCTTGTAATATTCACATTATGTGTGAAAGTATTTATAACACAGTTTGAAAAAAAAATACTGACCTGTAAATTAATCACATGAAAAAAGTGCCTCTGGTGTGTTTTAAGTTATTTACTATTTTGAGATAAAAGCTAAGAAGTATGCCAAAAGTATGCTGTTTTATTATTTACTTTTTTGATGTGTTATTCTGGCTGTAGGTGCAAAACAAGTAAAAATGTATCTTATGTTAAACAAAATTGCAGATGCCGGAGATTTTCAATTAAAAACAAACACAGGCCGAGTTATAATACTGCCCATTTGTACTTCCCTCCAGCCTGTCTGGGCTGTTCCACTAACATGCATGTACATGTTTAGTCCGTATCAACAAACCCAGCAGGTGGTTGGTGTGTGTATGTGTGTGTGAGTGTAGGGTAGATAGTTTGTTGCTTTGTTGGAGCGGCTAATTTGACCATCTGGACTATTAACACCATAACAGAGGGACTGGTTACAGTATCAGTACTGTGCGTACACACAACCCCCCCCCCCACAAAAGTCACATACTTACACATGCATGCATCATGCACATACACAAAAACACATGTACAGAAACATAAATATGTACACAGGCACACACAGGTTTTGTGCTTCACTGGAGAGTTAAACCAGTCAGAGCAGAGCAAATTAACATCTGAACCAATCAGAGCCAGACTAATTAACATACAAATTCACAGCTGTAGAATCAAACCTCAACCATGACTCCCCAACCTGTCAGCAAACCTGATGAATCTGGGATGTGCCGTGTCTCTGTGCTGTACTTAGCTCAGCTCATACAGTATTAATTCACACATAAACAAAAAGTGGACGGGCAAATGAGGAAAACAAGCAAATAAATCAGAAATGTTACAAACAAAAACATCATTAGCAAGCATGCAAACCAAGTCACATGGACAAGCAAGGTCTCTTTATCTTTTGTGCATGAACCTTTTTGTAATTTTAGCATGTACGAGCTTGTGTCCTTGCATCGATGCATATGTGTGCAAATATGTGCATGTTCAATATGGCTGTGCAAATGTCTGTGTAATTAACGTGTGCTGTATGGCAAAATTATGTGAGCGTATGTGCATGTATGTGTGTCATATAGACATGGAGAGAGTAAAAGAGGTATAACAAAGCCATAAAGAAGTAAGAAAGAAATAAAGAGAGAACCGGATCTAAGATAACTCTAAAATATGTGAGGTTTATGTCCCTCTTGACAGCTTAATAAGTCGAACTTCGGTTGAAAAAAAAAAAAGTACTGATCTCTTTCTTTGAGATTTTCATGCTTTTCGTACATATTCTCTCATGTCAGAGTGTTGAAAAGACTTTGAACAGAATTAAATAATACTTGTGAGACCACTTTTGCATTACGGTGCATCAAATGACTTATGAACCATTAGCACCCTTACGCTTGATAATTTTTACTTCCGGCTGTCTTATTAAAGAGTTAGTTTCCAAAGTCTTACAACTTAGATTTTCACAAAGTTGGAGGAAATTGTGGTAGCTCCAAAATAAGAGCAGTAAACTTGGATTTTGGTATTGTGTATAAACACTGGAATAATACATCTATAATTGTACTTTAATTTGCCACTATCTGTGAGAGGTTATACTCCAAATTCAAAAGTTCAAATTTTAAATGTAGATATGAATAATTGGAGATAATAGCTCTTCTTTTATAATTCTACAATTGGCCTCTATGCCAGAGGGATGTTATGAATTCAGTTATTTCTTTCATGCTCTGATATTACCTGTGTATAAAAGGTTGACACAAATATAGTTTAGGTGTGTGTTCAGAAGAAGAGAGAAGAGAGAGATGAGGAAATAAAGGAGAAGAGGCAGGAGGGGGCGTTAAACAATATTACAACAGCTGATTCACATCCCCTGAACAAGCCCAAAGCAAGCCAAAAGAAACCAGCTTATCAGAACAAGCTGTGATAAATAAATATATCAAAGCAAGCCATGAAGAAGCATGCATAAACCAAGACACCATGACAAAAATACGTACACAAAACATCAAACAACAAAAACACACAGCAGTCAAGCAGAACGCAAAAGCATGCTCTCTAATAAAGGCTGTGGCGTTTTCAACACATTTCTGTACAAAAATAAAGTCTAATTTTAACAGATTTTATCACTGTTTGTGTTTGATGTCTACAAAGCAACAGCGTCAATAATCAGAGGCACAAAGTGTTGAAACTAACAGCCCTTTTAAGAGACAACAAAGCAAAACAAAACCAGTCCAGGCCATCACATGTTAGTTCATTAGCCATAGTGACATTAAGATGTGAACTCACATATTGAAAACTTGTTGCTGGAGTCTTTGCCAGGGAACAATTTAACGCCCCGCGATTTAAAATCTACTGATCGCTTCACTGCGGAGGAGAACAGAATACAGAAAAGAGAAGAAAAAATCAGACAACAGATCGGATAAAGTGGAAAAAAAAAAAGAGATCTAGCGAAGGAATTTAAAAAAGAAATAAAGGGCAGATTCTTCTCCCTCACAATGCTGAGAGAGAGAAGAGTACAGTGGAAAAGAAAGTTTTAAAGGCAAAGTAAATCGTAAAATGGTGGAAACGGATAGCGAGACGGCCAGAGAGAAAGACAGAAGCAGACAGAGTGGAAAGTAGGATCTCAACAGTCATTATTCTGGGTTTTTGTTCATAAAAAGCTTCACATGTCTCTCACGGTCATTCAAACACATATATATAGATGTTGAGGTGTTTTGCTGGAAGCTCCATCATATTCTAAACAAAAGCTGGTAAAGGAAATTGCAGCTTTAATCAAAATGACAATGATGCAGCTCTGTAATCAAACCATTCAGATAATGGTACGTTAGGAAATAAATGGTTGCTTTAATCAGCGTGAATCAAAGACAAGAGGAGACAAACTGACGGAGGGCTTCTTGTCAGCAGGAGCTCTGTTTTCTCACACGGGTGACAGCGTTTCATTACAGGGTTAGCGGTGTTGTGCCCGTATGTACTAAAGCTCAGCATGTATGGTTGGAGAGGCGCTATGGAGGACAAAGTGAGTGGGCGCAAGCTGTATTTGAAACCGTGCAATAACAACAAAAACAAAAAGCCCTGGGGTAATCTCAATTTGACTCCCTCCAGATTAGATTTTTTTTTCCTGCTCTGCCCTGTCAAAAGAAATGAATACATTACTGACATAAATAATGAAATCATAAACACAAATATATCTTGTCCTCCATGACAAAGTACAGTGACAAATCAGTCTAATGAATGTCTGATAGAGTGGCTGACAGACGCTGTTTTCATAATGACCTGACTAATCCACAAATGGTGACAAATGGCAGATAAGTTAATGCGCTACAATTATCCTAATGCTATACAGAGGCTCTATATACAGTATGCACATACATCAGTTTCATTATATTTGACATGCTTAAATTACATCATGTGTATTTTATGCCAACAATTAATGTTGTGGCATACATGCACATATTAGTTGTACTGTACTTATCATTATACCAAATCTATTAATGTGCTAACGATTAATCTAAAGTAAAGTGGCTGAACATTAGCTTCATTCATGGATTATTGTGTTAACTTACCAGCATGATAATTTATGAGGTCCCAACTGTGTGTGTGAGTATGGTGTGTGTGTGTATATGTGTGACAAGGGGCAAGAGACTCCCACCCTATAATACTCAATTTGAATGAAAAATGTGTTAGGTACTTAATTAATCTCGTAAAGCAGATGTTAGTCTAAGGACTGGTCTATAGACACATTTGCTAAGCTGGGTAATTTCTTTTGTTCAAATATACTCTGTAGCTACGGCATTAGAGACGTACAGAACAGTGTACCATTGTGTGGAGCTATTTGTTAACACAATAACACATTATCACTGCATGTTTAAGCACTACATGTTTGACATATAATGTAGTTTATGCATACATATACTAGGGCTGTCAATCAATGAAAACATTTAATTGCGATTAATCAGGATTGTCCATAGTTAATCAGGATTAATTGCAAATTAATCACATTTTTTTATCACATCAAAATGTTCCTCAAAGGGAGATTTGTCAAATATTTAATACTCTTATCAGTGTGGGAGTGGGCAAATATGCTGCTTTATGTAAATGTATGTATGGACAAATATTCAGAAACCCAGGTACTGCATTTAGCATAAAAATATGATCAAATCATAACATGGCAAACTGAAGCCCAACAGCTGTCAGTGTGCTGACTTGACTATGACTTGCCCCAAACTACATGTGATTATCATAAAGTGGGCATGTCTGTAAAGGGGAGACTCGTGGGTACCCAGAGAACCCGTTTCATTCAGGTCAGGTCATCACAAATAATCCTCTTGACAAAACACTTCAAATTAGTTGAAAATTCTGAGGCAATTCAATTTGAATAACACAATGCCTCAGCGATTAAACCGCATCACCACCCACGAGTTGTGTCTCCCACAATGACAGCTTCAGCTTTAACACAGATATGCTGTCACAATACTGCGTGATAACTTTGCTGCGCCCTTGTAGCATTTTGTTCAAGTTATTCAAGTGCTCTGCTCAAAGCAGAAGACGTAATGGGCAGAACAACAAGGCAGCTCCGGGCCGGCTGTCAGGTATACGGGTATACCAGCTTGCTTGCATAACAGTATTGTTATTGCCACATCCAGTGGACACATTTAGAACAGCATTTTCTTTCATTGAAAAATTGCAGCTCATTTTTATACTTTGCAAAATCATCTAGCGGGCCGGATTAAATCCGTTCACGGGCCTGATCTGGCCTGTGGGCTGTATGTTTGACACCCCTGAGATAAAGGAATATTTAATACTACATCCCCAAAATGATCATTTACACCTTACATATTACTCACCTCATGCTACCTTGAATTCTTGAAGAAAATGTTGAATCCAAAAACGGAGAAAAGTCTTGATGAACTGAAATAAATGGGGACCACGTTTCAACAACAGCAAAACTTTATCAAACCACCTGTCTATCAAACTCTCACACAACTCGTGCAGTATAATCCAAGTCTCACTTATCCAGGCGTATGCTCACTACTTCCCAATGACGTTTTTTGCCAAATCAGTCTAAAACAAGCAGGTGTAAGCGTGAGACTGTTTACGCGTAAGTGTCTTAAATATTGAGGAGTTTGTAAGATGTTTTAATGTAGTTTTGCTGTTGTTAAATGCTGCCCCCATCCACTTTTCCCTGTTTTTGGATTCTTTGTTCACCATGGAGGCATGTGAGAAAAACAAGGTAACATGAGGTGAGTAATTGATATACAAACTGTCATTTCAGGGGTGAAGTATTCCTTTAAGGTGTGCCTGTTGAACATAAACATGTATCACAAATGACAAACGTGTACTAAATTGGACAGTGAATGCACATTATATTTACATTTGCTTTCATTAGACAGTCTTTTAAAAGTGCTAACACACCATCTTTTGTAAATAAACTGCAAGTAATCCCTCCTTAATTGAACCACATCTCAATATTATCACTCATTCTCATATGACAGACCTCATGTAACATGACAGCAAATAACATATCGTAATATCCAGGTATTCATCTAACCATAGGCAGTGTAAGTCAAAATAAAAGCTAAACTTTGTAGTGCGATTTATCTCGCTTTTTATTGAGGTTGAGCTTAGAATGTCCCTTTGTGTGAGCCGAGGGGGTGGGAAATCATGTCCTTTTATTACTGTAAATAAAAAACTCACAAGATTTTGTGCTTTAAAAGGTCCACTGTGATATCTGCAGCTCACAAGAACATGGTGTTTATTTCAAAACTTAACAGAGTTTGGTTTCAAAGCACATTAGCTTTCGGCCTTGATGTATTTTGAGGCAGTATGATGTTTGTTCACAATTTTAATAACGTCTTTGCTAGATGTTTCAAGTAGGGAACGACAAATCAGTGCAAGTCTTCATAAATAAGTTAAACTAATCATCAACACATAAGAATTTCCTTAACGCCTTAAAATCATTTCTGTCATAAATTCTCTATTAATGAGTTTGCTCCATGCAACTCATGTATCGCAGCAGTTTGTGTCTGCCTCCAAGCGCAGCACACAAATAAAGCAAATGCAAAAACACTTTAACTAACTTCACAGCAATCCACCTACACAAAGAACAAAATTTATTATTCCTGACACTGGTGTCACAGCTATTCAAAATGAGGGGGAGCAAGCTTGATATCTGATACTACCTCTTACATAAAAAGTGCCTTTCACTGCATTTCATTTCTAATGTTTAAGAGCAGTGATTCATACATCCCCGGCTTTTTCTAATGTTTTCAGGTCATTTCACAAACAATTCGGAACTACAGCTGTATTTAAAAAAATATAGTTCACAAGAAACTGTGATAAAAGTGGAGTGAATACATTTCCCGTTCCACTGCATTAGTTACATGGCAGCAATTTTGGATGCATAAAGCCTTCGTCCCTCTAACTTTGGGTGGTATCGTTTTTATTTGTGCACATGAGAAAACATGAAGTGGTGAGAAACAATTAATTATGTAATTGTATGGCTGCCTTCAGATTAAACTCGTATTTGAAAATGTCCCAAGTGTCAGAAATTAAGAACATTCATCAACAGACTTGTTATTTTTGACAACGAGGGGAAGCTCTGATCTAGATCAAAGTCTTATAATCAGGTTTGAAATGTATTTCTCCCCTCTTAGGCAGCCAATTCGGGGAATCTGGGCCAAAAAATTGTTAAAAGTCAGATTTGTTTTTGCCTGTGCAAATTCATGCACTGTATCAAGCCCCCGTTAATATGCATCATAAAACCTGTCCTGTGTGAATATGCATCAGAGTTAAATATGCACATGTTAATATTGCAGCCTACAAGCAGCAGCTCTACTGCAAACAACAGATGGAAGGGCAGATGCATTTAAGTAAACCGTATTTATGAAGTAAAACACTGCATATTTAACAAAACTATATTTAACTAACAATGGAAAAAATAACAACTGAAGTAGGGTTTAACAGAAGGAGAACAAACACAAAACAGTTCAATAAAATACTGATCTATATGTAATAACAAAAGCAGCTCCTTGAGACTAATGTAGGCTTGATACTGTACTTTCAAACCAAAACTAAATATATTCTTTTTAAAAATGTATTACCAAAAGCTACACCTACTCTGCTACCCAAGGAGGGATTCAGCTCAGTGACTCACTTATTTTAGTCATACTTGCCTGTTAACCACAATGCCATCTGGATTTCACATTTCTTAAGAGCGCTAGCGTGGAGCAGTGATACACTCTCTCTCAGGAGGTGATTCGAGCAGAGAGGCATCATGCACTTTGATTGAACTCATCAGCGTTTGGGCTAGATGCCCCTCGCTGGTGTTTTAGTGTACCCACATGGGAAAGCAAATATTTACTGCTGTCTTTGGTAAGGTGATCTAGAGGACTAACATATCGTGGAAGGATTTAGAAACTCAGCTCCAAACACAGGCGTATCTGTGTTATTTCCAAGACTGAATAGTCACATTCCCATGGTAAACAGATATGGCAGCTCACCCTCTTTAGCATCTAAACAGCACTTAAAACAGCCCCTAAAATGTCCTCAAATTTTGGGAGCAACTACATTATAGTGCATTATAAACCATTTATTAACTTTTTATATACTGCTTGTACTGTAAATGCTAAATAGGCGGGTTCAAGTAAACCTGTGGACCTATGGATAGGAAGGAATAATCCCACATAATTCATTATTCATATTCAACATTATTATTATTCGTAATTTTTAGACAGATATCACTGTTCGTTTTATGTAGAAGTGTGTGTATAGTAGTGTAGCAGTGGCACTGTCTCGGGCAGTGAAATGTGGGAAATGGAAACAGACAGAAGAACATGTCGGCCTCTCATCGAAGCTTCGAAGCCCAGAAAATGGTATTTGGGACAGCCCTAGAATTACCAGCGAACTGCTTTTAAAGCAAAAGTTTGACATTTGGGAGAGAGCGTTAGATGAGAAGCCAGTCCAGTGAATATAAGTGGACATAGCCAGGCTTGCTGTTTCCAGTCTTTATGCTACACTAAGCTAACCAGCTGCTGGCTGTGGCTTCACATTTACCAGACAGATGTCTGGCAAACTATTGATTTAGGTGACATGAAATGTACAGCTATGCTATGCTAATACTACTAAAAGTCCATCCATACATTATCTGTAACCACTTATCCTATTCAAGGTTGCGGATGGGCTGGAGCCGATCCCAGCTGACATTGGGCAGGTCACCAGAGAGAGAGACAATCATTCATAATCACATTCACATCTACGTTCAACTTAGAGTCAACAATTAACCTAACCTGTATGTATTTGGACTGCGGGACAAAGCTGGAGAACTCTGAGAAAACCCAGGCTAACACAAATAACAAAAAAAATGCAACAAATAAAAGACCAGAAGATTTGAAGGAGCTATATTCGCAATTGGGAGCATTTCTATTGCCTCTCAACATGGCGACGGAGAGCCAGTGCGTTGCAGCTAATTGTGTGTACAACGCAAACAATGGCAAAAGTGCAGACAGATAACAGTGTTAACCAGGGGATAACTGGAGGGTGGGTGCAATGCTTCTGCGATAACGCCGTCGGTCGGGACGGCATATGAGAGCAGTGCAGAGCGGCATCCATGAGATAGCCAGTGGAGCATGCTCACATGCACAAACATGCACTAAAAGCATGCGTGACCAGGCCGACCATGTCAACAAAACACGAATTTAGCTTGGATTCCAACATATACAGATGGGGAATGACTTTGCTCAGGACGCCATTACTCCACTATATCTTTTAATAGCAAATAGTTGATTGCTGCTGTATTTATGCTCTGAATATTGAATTTAGCACCTTTAATGGTGCATTTTCTGACACAGTTTAAGATCTATATGGTAGTTTAATATACAGTATATCTACATAGATGGCTCAAATGTTATTTGAACTAATCAGAAGGTGGTGATAGTAATATGAATGATTGTGTGTAGGCTACAATGCTAAATACATACATCTGCCTACATTGAGTTAATCACAGTTTTAATATACAGTATGCAATTAGAGAGTGCAATCAGTGGGTGGGAACACTTGTCAGTGCTGCAGAAATTCTCTACATCTGATGAGCTATTTTGTAACTACAGACCAGTAATCATATCTATAATAATATCTCCAGATTGTGTCGATGCAAACTGGTTGCATTAATTCAACCAAGTACATTCGCTGCCCTTTTGATATAGTGACAGCAGAAAAAAAGGGGAAATGTAAGCTCTAAAATAACATAAAAGATGATAAAGGGGGAGTTCATAGATTTATGAGCTCATATGAACCCCCTGAGGCCTACAGTGTGTCTGTGCTTAGTTTGACTAATGGTTCTTAAGCTAAAGCTGACAAGGAAAAGGACTTGGGGATTTATTTACACAAAAAACTAAGTTGTATATTCCACATGTACTAAATGTTCTGTTGTTTTCTTGGCTGTAATTATTCAGAGCATTTCAGGATGTATGCACTTGATCACGAACAGGTTTGAGGCATTATGAGAGTCATATCAAAGGTACCATGCAGTCCACAATATCCAATATGTCAGCCTCCCTGAGGGGTATACTGTCTCACTGCTCCAGTTGAATAATGTCCCCGTACCAGTGGTTGACTGGTGTTTCTTTTGTTCTGACTGACTTATTTTGTTGCCATAGCACTGGCTGACTGATAATGCCGTCAGTTGTTCATTAAGAGCCAATCACCGCCCTGCAGACACAGAAACTCATGAATACGTAACGAGGAGAGATGATGGAGGGATGTGATTGGTAGGTTGTGCCGCAGGGAAGGAAACAGATTGTTCACACCTGACACACGCACAGACACAAGACAAACTGGCACACACGCATACACTTAGGTGCAAGCAAACGCACAGAGCTGCACACACCCGTTGCATATACAGAGAAGCACGCATATTGATGGATTCATCAACTTAAAGTAGACACAAACACATACAGAAACACCCACTTGTAAATGCATGGAAGCATATACAGAGCAGGAGACCTGCTAGCAGAGGCGAGACTGAATTCACATAAAGATACGCAGGCACACAATTATGTATGTGAACAGGAGCCCAGATAGATACACATATGTCCAAGGATACATATACTGTATATACTCTAAGCACAGTGACACACACACAGGGACACGCTGCAACACAGTCTACACATTCGCAGGCAGGTGTTGAGGGTGTTGGGTTGGGCATTAGAGCAGAGTGCCATGCAGGGAAGAGTGTGGTGTGGACAGAATATCTAATCAGTGTAACCCTCAGTATTTGCTAAACCCCATCCATACTGAGGATTTTATTTTCCTGTTATATTCAGACAGAATAAGGAGAAAAGAACTGAGTACAGAGCCACATAGAATAAGTAAAGAAGTGTAAATTACAGGGGAAAGGAAGCCAGTGCATGCCTGATCTAGAAGGACCTCTATGTCTTTATCTTATCTTCCAATGATAAAATGAAAGGTTTCCAGTACGTAAACAGACTTAAAGCATGTGTCTGCCTGCAGTGCATAGCAATTATTGCAGCACACTGTCTGAGCAAGGACACAGTATCACAGATGACCTAATGAATGATCACAGTAGAGGAAGTCTTTACGTCGAATTAGAAGTGATTTAGAGGTAAACTTACATTTGCATAAAAAGTATTGCACTGTTCCTGTTTTCTGTGCAGGTGCCATTATGAAAACAGTCACAGGTTAGGGTCAGGGTCAAGATGCCAGTGAAATACAGGAACGAGATGATTGGTGTGACATTTTCATAATGCTGATGTTGGAGAAAAAATGCTTTCTTCACATAGCTGAAAGAGCCTATTGATTTCGAAGTGACGACTGAAGGTCAGCGGGAGCAGTCGGTTCAACCGTTCCCTCCACTCTGCCATGGGGACATCGTGTTTCATCTTCAAAGTTATGTTACAGTTGGGGAAGTCAGTTGATTTAAATATTTAATCATGATTAACTGTCCATATTTAATCGCAATTTATTACAAATTAATCACACATTTTTTATCTGTTCAAAATGTGTATTAAATTAAAGGGTATAAAATATGTGCTCAAATCATAACACGCCAAACTGCAGCCCAACAGGCAACGACAGCTCTCACTGTGCTGACTTGACTATGACTTGCCCCAAAACTGCATGTAATTATAATAAAATGGGCATGTCTGTAAAAGGAAGACTTGTAGAACCCATTTTCACTCACATATCTTGAGGTCAGAGGTCAAGGGACCCCTTTGAAAATGGTCATTCCAGTTTTTCTTTGACAAAATTTAGCAGACGTTTAGAGCATTATTGAAGCATTATTATTTCGTATGACCTGCTTGGTACCAGTAGATTCCTTAGGTTTTCTAGTTTCATATGATACCAGTAGATTAATTAGCTTTAAAACTGGGCCGGCTACAACCTAAAACCCACCATTTCCAAACACAAGACAGTCTCCTGTGTCTTACCATATGAATAGAGTCTTAGACCTGTAATAAAAAGCAATACAACAGCAACATAAAAATTCCCCCTGAAATGTTCAATAATTTGTCTAAACCCAGCTATATAGTTTTAAAAACATCATTAAAATTATGCATTACAAAAACATCCTCAGATGTTTGAGAGAGAAGAATGTAGCAATGATGCATTAACAAGGATCCTCTGATGACCCGGTATGTTCCTCTGAATCATATCCTTTCAGCCATGTTTAATTCTCCACCTCCTCCCCGTTTGCTTCAAATACTGATCACACCTTTTTCTTAAGTCTATTTAACAGATTTAGACATGGAGATTCAACTGAGGTTCATTTTGTGCTTTTAATCATCATGTTTTTTCCTAACTTTGAGACATTGCCAGGACCTCTTCATCCTTACTTTTTATCTGTTCCCTCAACCTCCACTTTCTGTAATGTTAATGCTCATTAAGAAGAGCCAGACATTATTTCTCAGTGTTCAGATTAAAATTCGTACAGTAAATGGAAACACTGGCAACCATTCAAGTGACTCGATGGCTGGCTGACTGGCCCGCTAACTGGCTGACCGCCAAACAAAGTGGCTGACTGACTGACTGGCTGACTGACTGACTAGACACTCTAGGCTTTTACCTGACGCTGTTAACCGAGCTACTTACAGTGCGTGTAACAGTAGTAAACATCTGGCTGACCAGTGGACTGACCTTGTGATTGACAATTATACTGTAGGAATGTAGCTGGTTTCTAGTGTGTGATGGTATGCATTGCAGTGTGTTTCAGTAGGCTGCAGCTGAAATCCTGCGTAGCTGCACGGCTCACTGAAAGGCTGCGTTTTCATCAGTCTCTGGAGTGAAAACTGAGTGAAATTAAATGATACTGTGATGAAAATGTTATATGAGAGATTGACGAGAACACATGGGGATTTACTATTAGAGTCTGAAAAAGGTGATCTGTCAAAATCGAACACAATGATTCAAATGCAGTTGTTTATGCCTCATAATTTATCATATTTCCTCATGTCATGTTTGTGTGTATTTTGTCATTTTCACCATGTCTGCAATGTTGAAATGACAACCATCACTGGCAGATTTTATCCCCTTTGGTTAACTAGCTTATGCTAGCTCTGTAAGTCCTTTGTTTATTGCAATGCTGTGTGGAGGTAGTTCACCTTGTTTTCTTAGATAAACTATTAACAACATTTTTTTCTCCATCTCTGAAACTGTTTTTTTGAGAAAAGTCATGTTTCGGAGCGCAGTGACTTTGAGTCACGGATCGGATCAGCAGAAAAACAAGGGAGCAAATATAACTTTTCTTGATACCCCTATCCCACCGAGCCTAGCCCCCTATCACACTATTTTTGCCGCAGATACAGACCATTTGTGTTGAATTCAAATGCTTTTAAAATGAAATGATCCTTTCCCTTTTTTTTAGTCATCTTTAGTCACTATTTGCATAAAACACACAAATGATTAGGAAATAATTATGTTTTTATTGATAAATAAAATCTTGGAATTAGTATATCTAATGATAAATTATTAGCTACTTAGAGCTAGTGTTAGGAAGTTAAACAGGTCATAATCACATCTCTAATATCTATTTTATATTGCTGTGAAAATATCTTCAAACAACTGGATTTCTGTATGTATTGTATGTATGTATCTAACATGGATTTATTGTTCACAGCATTATCAGGGATCAGCGACTAGAAATAATTAATGCCAATATTCCGATTGCAAATTCTTACAGAATTTCATCCAATAATGATCAGCAGTAAAACTTAATTTCACATTATGATGGTTCAGCTTTGTAATAAATCCACGGTTGAACCGTAGCGGGGGAGATCCGCATGGATCACGGATCAACTACACTCCGTTAAATCACTATTTTGAGAAGTCTGTCGTTGTCGCGAATAACTGTACATATTGAGAAAAACAAGTATTTTCTTCAGCCATTAAAAAATTAAAAAATCAAGCCAACCAAGTTAACGTGTTGAGAGAAATATTGAGCCTCCACCTAAGCCCCGCTCACAGAATTACGTAATCCTTTTTACTAATAGAAAAGGGGTCGACAGCATGAGAGGCCTGTCGTACCAAGTTACGGTTGCTAATCTATGATTGGATACACTGCGGGAGAAGGTTTAGTCAATTTATCGCAGTCACATGGATTTTCAACAACTTTCTTGACAGTTTCCTGAATGAACTGTAGCTTACAGGTGGTTGAACAGCTGAGTCAATGTATGACTGAAAGCACATGTGACAATGACTGGCTATGGCTCCTCCCACCAGGAAGTAATTTACAGTGATATAGTGAGAATGTTTTTCTTGAAAAAATGATGACCCTGAAACTGATAGAAGTTGACCTTTTTAAAAAGTAAATTCACTGTAAAATTGTCTTCTCATATATATTTCCTGTGGCCTTTGTGGTCGTTTGGCAACATAAATCGTTGGTTTCTAGCTTCAGGGGAGAGCTGTTCATGTTCTTTTTTATTTAACCGGCAAGATGACTGAGAGCACGTTCCCATCTCCAGCTGCAGCCTAAGGGGTATTTTTTTGGGGGGTGGGGGGGGTTGAAACCACACTGTAACACATCCAGTCACATCTGGAAGCTGGCTTGATCTACCACAGTCAGTACACATGGCAATGCAACAGCTGGGTTTCAGCGCTTTGCTAAAGGGAACTTTGAGCATCACCCAGCCTTTTACCACAACATGGTTTTCCCAACCCGTCAAGGGATTCAAACCTGCACTCTTTAGTTACCACACAAGCTGATGTAACTCAAGCTACCACTTGTCTATTATCAATATTTGATCTGTAGAAATGGTGTATGGAGTCAAATCAGTATCATAATGAATGAATGCACACAGGATTTGAAATGCATATATATAAATAACTCTCTCCAAAAAATATTTTTCAATAAACACAAAATAGTTATTATTGTATATAAATGTATTAAATATATGTAATATGAATCCTCAAATATATGTATTTGTATAGTTTGTATATTAATGTAACAATATATAAATGTGTTTTTGATTAAAATTGAAAATACTTTGAATACATTTATTGGTGAATTTCCATTACATATATTTAAAACTAAAAAATACTTGTTTTTGCATCAGCAACAAATTTGTGGACCTGTTTTTGTTTGTGCATTACATATATAGGTATATAGATATAGATATATAGATATAGATTGAATTCTTTATGATACAAGTTTGATCTTTTGATCTCTATCAGTCATATCAGTCATTTATATATAAATCTTAAAATGTATTCATTATGACACAGATCTGACCCCATGATGGCATGGATTTAAAAAAGATCAAATTTGTATCATAAAGAATTGAGTCTGATTTGTTGTGTCAGTGTAAATGGCTTTCGGGCTCAAACAATAATTACTGTAATGAAGCTTTTAGCTTTAAAAGGTTCAAGCAGGAAGACAATTATCCGTTTAATTTGAACATCACATCACGTTATTATCCGATGACTTAACTGGGAACTGTTGATGGCTGGGTGATATTTAAACTATTTTATCTGTTATGTCTCTCCACTGTCACTGCTGTCCATGTCGCTCTGACATCAACCACCCACCACTAATGCCCCCTCTATGACTTCCAAGGGAGATGTCACAATTGCTACCATTTGTTAACCTGACCCGCCAGATGGTTTGTTATACAGAGCAATTTGAGAAGGCGTCATGGGAGACTGTTTGGAAAGGGGCAGGCACTTTCAACAAAATACTTGGCAGGTGATTAGATGAACTACAGCTGGCCCGAAGGCTTCAAAGCTTCGACCGTTGCCATGGTATTCAACCAAATTACTATTTGAATGCTTCTTTTATTTTTTCCATTTTCTTATGTATGTAATGATAATCTATAAATCCCAGAATAGCCCATGAAATAAGGAATAATCCCAAAACATTATTCATATTCACCATTAATCATTATTAGCTATTCTCAGACGGTTATTGCTGTTTGTTGTGTGTAGATGTGTGTGTGTGTGTGTGTGTGTGTGTGCGTGTGTGTGTGTGTGTATAGTAGTGTGGCAGCAGCACTGTCCTGTGTAGACTGTGGAGATGGAGATAGACAGAAGAATGTGCCATCCGCGAAGCTTCAAGTACCTTTGAATATTTCTTACTGAAGCTGAGAGGACCAAAAAATGGTATTCAGGCCAGCCCTATGATGAACTACCTGTCAATCAAACACTTGCTGGGTCCAGTCAGGAGAAGAGTGAAAACATCTGTTCCATCATGAAAAGACTTCAGTGCCAGACTTTGCTCTTCTTTCAATGAAGAAATATTCCCCAGATTCTGATATAACTGATGTTATCATAGCATCTACACACATAAGCCATGCCTATAGCTGCCAGTAGCTCAGTAGTGATCCCGCCATGTCACAGGATCACGTGAGAATCCAGCTGCCATGCAAGGTAAAGCTATTTGTAGGGTTTTACTCCACTTAAATGGATCTAATTGACAGGGTACACACAAAAGTCTGATGAATAAATAAAAGTAGAGCATCTTCAGTTTCTTTATGTGTTGTAACATGTCCAATGACTTTATGGTAAAGACACTGTCTGAGGACTGAACAGGACATCAGAACTGACAAGTAGATGATGGCTTTCATACCATATGTATTTAACACGGAGCGGCGAGATTACAAAAAGTCTAAAAAAAGACAACAATATTTTGACATTATTATATACTTATTACTTATGGTTACACAGAAGTAATGTTCTTCACTTGACAAAGTTTTTGCAAGTTGTATAAAGACATTAATGAAAAGGCCATTTTCAGTTTACATCAAGCGCGATTGGATAAGATGTGGCCGATTTCTTGGAAACCCCCATGTGGTATTTTAGCCTACAGTCCACAGTACAGACGAACAGAATACAAGCCAAATGTTTCAATAAATCAGCGTCCCATGATGACACCCCGCATGTACATAGCTTGGGTACAGTCCCCACACGACATGTTGTGAATATAACGATGATTAAATGAACTTACAGCAGTTCCCAGTGAGACACTACATCAAGTCTGATTTCATCTTGGCCTGCAAAAGTATTCTACTACAGAAACACCCTAATGTATAGCATGTTTCAAAACACACCCAGGAATTACATATAAGCTTTCTATACTTGGAGGAACTGAATCTTTAACTGCATTTTGGTCCTGAAGTGGAAATCGTTTACTCTTGCTCAGAGATGTAGCTGAATAATTACTGAGCTTTAATTAAACATGCTAATGGACACTTAATGGTTGTGCTTGTATTTGGCTGCAAAGTGGGTCATTAAGGAGAAGACAGATAATGTATGACATATGGACAAAACAGTATAAAATTACAGAAATATATACATATTACAACACAAATAAAAATATGTTCTCAGATTGACTCGTCTTTTCTTTTTTACTATTTAACATTTATAAATAAAACATGCTAGCATTTATAGATATTTGATCATTCTGTAAATATCAACAGGTTCATCAACATCTAGCCCAGGGCATGTTTTCAAACCTTGCCATTATGAATTTGAAGCATCAATTAAGCATTCAAATGGACAATTAGTTCTGTAAATGTTGTTTAGCCATGCAGAAGAGCTCCAGGCTTTACAATACTAAGTACACTAATACACCAACAGGCTTTTCCATCCACACACACGTTCACTATCTGTTACTCTAAAGTGGTCTACAACAGCCATTTATGGCAGCGGGACATATAAACACTCTTAATGTTAATACTTAAATATTTAGCCATAGCTAACTGCCAAATTACTTGCCCCCTTAACCCCCCATCTCTCTCTGTCTATCTATCTCACTCTTTGTTGCCTTGTCCTCTATTTTGCTCTGTTGGTTTCCATCTCCCGCTCTTTTAATCTCTTTTCTGGATCTCCTCGCTGTTTTACCACCTCCCCTCTCTCTTTTTCTCTGATGTCCCTTTGTGACGCTCTTTGCTCATTTCAGCCTCCCTGCTCCTGCTTCTCTGCAAACGTGGATATAAATCATTAGCAGATTATTATCAATTCAGAACTTCATCATTTGGGCAGCAGCAGAAGGAGGAGGTTTTTATGAGATGAGTGGCTGACCTGCGACACACACACACACACACACACACACACACACACCGGCAGTCTGTCCAGCTCGCTGGCAGCACCTAGAGCCAAACGTCTCCCTCTGAGGTCTCATAGCGGTGGCTTATGAACTCAACCAGCCCTGCCAAAGCAGATTTGTTCGTTTAGTCTCTCAGAGACAAATTTGGAATTGTTTTCATACAGTGTTTGCCACTAAACTTCACTAACCCTACCCGAGGGCTTTGCCATTATAATTTATTCTCCTGGAGACAAGCAGAATTTAGCAGACCAGAACAGCATATGGCTTGCGGGGTGGAATTATAGTCAAAGTAAAATCTAAAAAAAGTGGATGATCATTAAGTGGAACTGTTTATAATAAAGTGGAGTTGATGCACATCTAAGAATGCTAATTAAAGAGTAAATCTGAAGGGGTTACAGCATAATAAATGCAGTGGAACAGAGCACAATAAAAGTACACTGGAAACAAACAATATAAAACTTTAAAAGAGTAAAAATGAAATACAAAGTCACATAATCTGTTAAAGTTAACGAGCTCAGAAATGAACACTTTAAAAGAACTGCACATGTAAATTAATGTTTGTAAGTTTCTTTTCTTTTCCACTGATTTACAAGATATGAAATCAAGGAGATAAATCAATCAGCTTGCAATGTCAGTCGTTGCAGTCAGAATAGTCACTGCAAAACGCCGTTGACACATATCTCCCAAAAAGTGCAGTAATACTAATAAATACAGTAGATAATAACTAAATTCAGGTAATGCATTCACTTTGTCACTGGCTGGTTTATTGAAATCCACAGGAGGCACTGAAATTACACTATACTTCAAAGAAAATATTCATGTAGTGTGAGAAGTCTTGAGATGATATTAATCTGCGAGATTCTTAGGAACAATGTGTGAAGGTTTCACATCAACAGCTAGGTCTATCATTAGGCTCTTTCAGGCCCTTCTGCTAATGTGCAAGAACCAACGAGGCCATGGGGATGACTGACAGCTGACAGGAAGTAGCCAATCAATCACAAGCTTGTTAGGAACTCCACTAATTAATCAACTAACCTATCACACCACCAATTAACATGTCGATTAACCTTTTAAACTAATTAAGATCAATTAAGATCAATTAAACCAATTAAAAGCTAATCTCAAGGGAAGTGGTCAGGTTGTCAGTCAATCAGTCAAGAAGAACATCTGAGAGCCAGAAGGAGAAATGTAGCTGGATAAGGACAAGAAGAGAGGATCGGGGAGGAAGGAAAGATGGATGAGAGGAAGAAGAGGAAGGAAAAAAGTAAAGGGGAGGAAGTTGAAAGAGGAAGGAGAAAAGAAGGATGAGCTATAATAATGATTTCACTTCTTAAAAAAGTCCATTACGTATACAGTATATGCTGCATGTGTACATTGAGAATACTAGTTTGTAGGGATGTCACAACATCTGGTACTTCAGTACCAAGTCGATGCCAAAATTGTGAAAATGTGATGGTAATCGCCGTCGGGGCTCAAGATTAATGGCATCTCTTTGTGTCCGGGGACACGCCCTATTTTTCACACCCTGCACTGTGAGGTACTAATCCGCTGTTAGCTCCACACAAGACTGTGCTGCTTACCAGCTGCTAACAGCTAAAGTGAACTAGCTCTCATCCTCAACAGGTGACACTGATTTACCTTATGATGTGTTCAAGCTGTATTAAGAAAAATGAGGATTGAGTGACGGTAAATTCTAATCATGATGCCTTTAAATGTAATCGCAAAATGCAGCTTTTGGTGAGAAAGCCGAATGAGGCCAGTTTGGAGATGTTTTCACAACAATATAAGATAGAGAATAGAGAAGGAGTTATGATCTGTCTGAATTCAAAACAAAAACCAGTATGAATATGCAATAGTAATTAAAGGGTGTATGTTGAAGTACATGGGATTTATTGTTTTACTTTTGCTTTTAACTGTGGTATTGCATTGGTATTGTGAGCTGTGGATTTTCACTGGAAGTGATATCACCTACTAAATTTCAGGTATCATGACATTCCTACTAGTTCGACTTTTGACACCGTGCCTTGGCTAAATTCAAATCTGTAAGTGTGGGTGTTTTTTTTTTTTTTTTTTTTTGGTGTTGTGACTTTACTAGATACAGTATTTTCCAGTGGAGACTCAGAAGAGAACCACACAGGCATCTTTCCATAGTCTCTTTAAAATTCAAACACAAGCAGCATTTGCAGCGAGGTGTCATCTGGGGTCACATTCAACCTAATAAGCTCGTCATACCCAGATTGGGAAATTATGCAGAGTTAATCTAAAATCATGAACTGAATTAATTGCAGTTTCAATTGCTTAATTGTCTTAATTGACCACATTCCTGCAAGAGGTGCATGTGACCAATACAGTACAATTTTACTGGGTAATAAAAAACCTTTTTCTCAAATCTAAATATTTAATGACAGTAATCTCAATGAGCATTAAAGAGGAAAACAGCTGGAATCAATTTGCTGGTTAAAGGGTTGGAACATTTCAATAATACCAGCCATAAAACAATATTTCTGCACTGATTTGGCTCTTAGCAATCTCTTGCTCAATACCATGATACTAATTTCTACCTCAACAGCCTGTTTTTCAGGCGCTAAATGTTCATGAAGGGAAACCACTATTTGTCATCTGAGGAAAGATGAATATCAATTCAAAGATGCTCAAAAAGGTTTCTCAGTGGCGACAGTGACAGCTGGCAACAGCCCAACAAAAATAAGCAAATTGCCATAATTACTGTCTAAAAGAGCCACAGTGTTGGACGGTGTTATGAAAAATACACAGACAAAAAAGAGAGTGGAAGATTTGAGTTAAGGAGAGAAGATGTAGAAGGAATGTAATAAGAGGAGAAAGAGGAATGAAGAAAATAGGAGTAGGAACATATTTGAACGTAATTTGTGTTTTGTGTCTGTTCAAAACATGACATGTAAACATTAACATGACATGTCCACATTATCTTTAGTGCTTATCCTTGACAAACTACTCAAACAGAGCCTGGTTTTGAGGACAGCACATGGCATACACAATCCCGAGGGGTGGCAGTTTGGATGGATGCACGCCTTATTTTTCTTGCCTGAGTCTGCTTGGTATTTTAGTGACTTGCTGTGAACTTGAATGTGCTGTGAAGTGAGAGGCGAGGCACAGTAGGGAGTGTGTCAGTAATAATCAAGGGGCACGGTGCAATTTCGGTGTCAAGCATGACCGTGATTTACACTTGTGCTGCCCGCCGCCTACTCAGACCAGGTCAATGATGCATGGAGGAAGGTACTGTACTGTTTCCATGACTTCAGTTTACACTGAGTTTAACTTTACAACTATAAGCACACAAATAAAAACATGTTCCAAATATTTTGATTAAAGTAGAGTTGATCTGTAGACCATGATTGATGCCGGCCTACAAAACGGTAACGGTATTATAATCACACCCCGTTTCCATCTGTGCTGCAGGTGCGCAACAAGCCTCTGGCCATGAAAATATCAAACGCAGCTCGACGCCGTGTGCACCTTGTGATGTTGAATGGACTTTATGTACCACGCACCAGTGACTCACAAAAAAGAGGCCAATAGTGTTTAAAAGTAGTGAACAAGGGGTGATCTGAGACTAAAACAAAACATGGGAGAGTATGAAAAGCAAGGAAAGTGTGAAATATAAACCCTATCTGTTCCAGCCTGTCTGTGAGGCTGCTCCACACATTCAGCTCTCATTATCACTGTTGGGAGATGTGAACGTTGCCAAATGAACTTCCTAATGTTTCCCACCAGTTAGGGTTTGCGTCAAAGGAATCAGACTGTTCGCCTGTGAGCAGTTATCCGAGAGAGAGAGAGTCCAAGAGAGAGAACGAGACAGAGGGGAAATGCAGAAAGATGGAGACAGTGAGAGAAACTGTAGTAGAGAAGAGACAGGGAGATTGGAGTCAACAAGCGTAATTAAAGGGAGTTAGAGGCAAGTTGATGGGGAGAAAACTGTCAGTTGAAAAGGGAAAAAAAAAGCAGCAGAGAGAAACTGAAAAATAAAAAGGCAAAAGAGAAAAGAAAATGCCAAAGGAGCTAAAGCAGAACCTTTAAGAAAAAAGGTCATTAACAAATAAAGAGATACTGTATATACAGAGTTCTGTTCAGCATACATGAACACTCTTAATGCATACTGTATGTGCAAGTGTGTACATTAAGACGCCTGCCTCTCTCAATGCAATCCCACTGAACCCATCTTACCTTGATAATGTGCGCTGAAGCCACGGTAACGGTGGTTGCCATCAGTCACAAAATGCAGTCGGAGCCAGTTCTTGTTGCTAACGACGGGAGAGGGGACGTTACTGCCTGACAACCTGAAATACAGATAGAAAGGACATTGTAAGAAATGGAAACACACACACACACACACACACACACACACACACACACACATACAAAACCTTAGCTCTCAACCTGTTTTTTCAACGAATCCTACAATAGGCCCTTGAGGATCGGGCAGAGGAGCGTTGCAAACACGCCTTGCTCTAAAGGTTTTAAACTTCAATTGGCTATTTTAATGATAGAAGTACAGACCACGCATGCCCACACATATATACAATAACATATTTCCCTCCGGGGATTAATAAAGGTTCATCTTATCTTATCTTATCTTATATACAACACATAAAAAAAAAAATACTCAGAGGGAGCAGGAAAAACACGTAAAAACTGTGTAGCCGTTCAGTAAAAGAACAAAGCCCACGTCTGTAAAACAAGGTAGTCAAGCTGTAAAAATGTCTCTGTAACAACAGACACTAAAAAAAATCAGCCTTAGGTTTAGTTTGCTTCACTTAGATTTCTTTTAGCTTTCTCCATCTTGCCTGTGTAGTTCGGTGTGTGTCTTTGTGAGTTTAGCTGCTGTCTACAATGAGGCGAGAACAAAGCCTATTGTGTCTGTAATGACACAGAGTGAATTACATACAGTGTCAGGACTTCCCCGCCCAAGACAGCCAGTCTGCTTCTGCAGCTCCACTGGGAGTAACTGGGGATTATGCTGCATGCTAAAGGGTGCCTCAACCGCTCTTAATGAAGTAGGAAATTGGTATTTTGTATTCATTGTTTCAAGCTGATTGCCAACTTTGATCATAAATTCCATTCTTGTAGTAGTTTCTGAAGCTTTTGTAGGTATTCGGTGTTGTATTGGACCACAGTATATAATAAGTATTATTTCTAAATATTTTGTCCACAAGTATTAACCGACTGCTAACAGCTTAACCTCAACTAGCTCTTATCCTGCCGATCTCAGCAGGGCGGTACCACTGATTTAGATTATGGTGTGTATGAGGTAGGCTCTATTCAGTAAAAATGAGTAAAAGGTGACTGTAAATTATAACTATATAATGATGCGTTCAAATGATTAAAGCTGTCAAAGTTAGCATGATAATAACCTGTTAACACAAATCTGTTTCAACACCGTGAATTTCTTTGATGCATCTTGCCATTTTAGGTTGTAGCGGGCTCAGTTATAAAACTAGAGTGAAGATAATGGCATCATATGAAACTAGAGAAACTAGAAAAGGGTAAAATTGGTAAGAAACCGCTCCAAACTGAATGAAAATGGGTTCTATGCCCATTTTATGATAACCATATGCAGTTTGGGGCAAGTCATAGTCAAGTCAACACACTGACAGCTGTTGTTGCCTGTTGGGCTGCAGTTTGCCATGTTATGATTTCAGCATATTTTTTATAAGAAATGCAGTACCTGTGAGGGTTTCTGGACAATATGTGTTGATGTTTTGTGTTGTCAACTGATTTCCAATAATAAATATACAAACATTTGCATAAAGCAAGCTCATGACAGTTTATGAAGCTTTCATAGAAAGTTGGTGTTGTATTGGACCACAGTATACTAATTATTCATATTTCTAAATATTCTGTCCAAAACTATTAACCTATATTCTACCTAATAGACAGTTAAATGCAAATACGACAAGGTTTCAAACAACTACCGGAGCACTTTTAACAATATTAGCCCTGCACTGAAGTGAGCTTATGAACTGAGGCTTTGATGGTGAACATAGCACCAGTAGATACTAGGACCCAATTTGCAATTCTTTCATCAAGTGGGGAGGATGAGATCCCTTAATTGGCTGAGGAGATGAACAAGGCTCTTATGGTTGGCAAAGTGAGAGTGTCATTGTTGGCAGCCTCAGAGGGGGTGACTGCTATCCAGTTGACACTTTGAGAAAAAAAAAAAACACCCTTTCTCCTGTACAATTTCAAATATCTGTAGCTGAAATACGGTTTCTGCTGGCAATAATCCTCTTCTATACATCAGTCCTTTGATAAATGGTGCTTTCATCCTGTAGCGTCAGCCAACAGGTGCTGTTTCTACTCCCATTATGTGTTTTTTTTTTCCCAGTAATATCACCTTGGCTGTTACATTTGAGACACAGGTATGAGTATGAAGTGGACTGCCCTATCATGTTTGCTTGTCTCCTTCTATAAACCCCTGCTGTTAACCTTCGCAGTCCATTAACATCAACACACTCACAGGCACACGAACGGATGCTCACAAACACACAGATAGTGGCGTTATAGTGTACTGTATATACACTACTGTCCAACACGCGTACCCTCTAATAACAGCGGTACAAAGTGGAGCACAAGAATGCTGAGCAGGTGTTTTAGAAGGTGTGTGTGTGTGTGTGTGTGGAGAGGGAGGGTCACCTTGTGCCCTAGATCAGTAGGATCCTCTGATGTATGCTATTAGTCAGACACACAAGTAAACACACACACACAAAGTAGTTTCACAGGCCCAGATAGACACAAACTGCCTGATTTACATATAACTGTGCCAACACAACAACACAATAACACAACTGTGAGTACTGGTGACCAACATAAATAAATCAGTCCCCGATATTATGAGATTTACTGCAGGCACTACGGGGAAAAGTAATAATTAATAGCAATGCATATACTATATGCGTAAAGTCCCCATGACATGAAAATACATTTTCCCAGTTTTAATCCTGTGTTCATGTGTTAGCTGTTCATTTACCTCTTAATAGTACAATTAAAAACGCAGTATCAAAATGTGATCAAAATCCCTGTCTTTTCCTCTCAAATGTTTGATGACTCATCCTGCACTTGGGGGCATTTACAAAAATTCATCTGATTAAATGAGACTTTTGGCAACTAACTAGTCAATCGTTTGTGGATTGAATGAATGTATGTTCTTTGATGGAAGTAGCTAACAGAGCAGTATGGAGAGAGACAGGAGGATATGTGTTTTTGGATATCAGTAGGCAAAAAATGCTGTTTTCATTTCCAAAGTAATGTAGCTGATTCATTCTAAATCATTCCGACTCTGTGTCACTGAAAGACTCATATGATGACACCAGGAAACGACCGGCGGGTGAGCGGGGAGCTCTGGGCATCGTTCATCTGCATGTACGGCTCGCGCTGCAGTTACGTTCCAACACAGCCGGTTGAAAATCGGCAAAGATTTCATCTCTCCTTCGCCCTCTGCCTGATCTAACATCAGGTGAAGGAGGTGTGTGGTGAGTGGCGTGGAGCCAACAGTCCTCTGCCCCGTACATCCTAAACTCTAAACCCGCCCACTTTTTAGCAGGCCAATCAAATGTGAATGCCTCTTGTAACGCTGCTCAAATATTCTGTTTCACTGTGAGATGCTTCACAGTACAGCAGTTAGAGACGCTCTGACTGCTGTTTCATGGGGACTTAACTTGCTGGGATTAGGTCATTACAAGTAATCTAAAATGTAATTAATTAAGAGAAACAGTAGAAACTTTCCATATCTATTAATATTGTTTGATTCTCCATGTGTTGGTCTTTTCTGGGCAGTTTTATGAATGGAAATAAAAAAGAACCGCAGATGGACTCAACCCGGGAACATTGTAGTTCATAGTTGATGGCTTAACCCCTAAGCAATGGTAATAGTCTTCGTCTGCCACCAAATAATTCATTATACATAATAAAGCTCCAGCCGCCACCTAGTAGATCATATTCAGAGAAACTATTGAAATGGTATTCAAACTGAATACACAATGACAAAACAATGCTGAATTAGTCTATTAGCTGGGAGAGAGACTAAATGAGATGGCAGAGGTTCAGATAATAAAGCTGCTGGACAATAATCACTGACATCTGAGTCCCTGTGTTGACAAAAGACATCTGAAATTTCAAATGGCAATACATTTCACTTTGATCTGGATGGAAATTATTACTTCCAACTAAAATATATACATAAAAAATAGAAATACAGGCAAAAAAAATAAAAAAATGAAAATGGAAAATTCATGGAAAAGACTGGACAAATTAAAAACTGTACCAAGAGATATTTCAGATATCAACACTGAATTAAATGACTAATACAATTTAAGGCCCACCGGGGCGCTGGCCAAATATCAGATTCTAATGGCACATACATATTTTTCCCATTTGTAGTTATGCATGCGGTGTTGCACATGAGAAGAAATACATTCATATAGTACTTCAGTGTGGTAAATTATCAGATACTTGTGCTCAGACTATAAAGGATTATGAAGCATACTAAACGTTACAACATCGGGCATTGAAAGAAGAGGAGCACCAGCTCTCGAGGGACCTACGAGTACCCAAAATAGATTAACCTTCTCCAGATAAAGACCTCTGAGCACTAGCCTGGGCTTCGACCAAATACTGTAGCGCTGAAAGGTTGTGTCAAACAACTGGATAACAACGGGCACGATGCACCAGTGTTTCAGAGAAGGTACATGGAGCCACTTCACACAGACCTTGCTCCTTCTCTACTTTATCTTTTCTATGTGTATCTAACAAGACTATAATGTGGTCCTATATTATAATCTGATGCAGGCTGAAAAGTAAAACACTCCCAGAGCATTTCATCTTGATACTATTATTTTGCTGGAGTTGTTTGTAGGTCAACCTTTCTGTTCCCCTGTTTCTTCTCTTCAAACCGCTTTGCTTTCTCTCTTTACCTCCCTCCCTCAGCTCTCCTCTATGTCTCTCTTCACATGTGCACTCTCCCTTACGCATATTATTCATGTTTACAGCTCTCAATTCACTTCCTGCTATGACATCATTACCCAGAGTGCATCATTAAGGGCAGCGTGTGTGCATATTCAATCTGTTCCAATATTAAAAGAGGAATTAAATCATACATCTATACTGAGAGCCAGTGTGTGTGACGTTAAAATATTAAACTGCATGCTCAGGAAGCACTTAACAACTCCAAGCAGCAGAATGTAGGTAGAAATCTCTCTTACAGCAATAACTGGGAGGTTAGAGAAACAAGCTGGCGACTAAAAAGGTCGCCCATCTGGTTCCCCAGAGCAGCTGGGAACTCCTCCCGTATAGGCGCCAGGCATGAAACTAGATGAAAGAGGAGGATACTGAAAAAGAAACGAGAAGATGTGCGCTTGGCAACTACTTTTATGGATAATTAAAGCTTAAAATGATGCTTTCAGCAGGAAACCTACTACTTCCAAAAAACATCAGCGCCTGAGCTGCTGAGAAGCTAGTTGATTCTCCCCGTGTGGACAATTTGTAATGCATTATTAAATCATTCATCTCCGCTGATGGCTCCTGTCTGTGACTGGTAAGTGTTCTCCCAAGATATCTGCTATAAAGGCATTTCAGAGCTGCCCTGAGTTATTATAGATCATCTTTGGATGGGCACTAATAATTTTTTTTAATACCTTGGTCTTAGAGGGTGTCCTACTTCGTGAATTGGCAGTGACATAGGTGTAAAATGGGTGAAGCCAGGCTTGTTACTAAGGGCTACTAATGCTTTAAAATTTTTGAAAGTGGAAAGGCAGTAAAACAATTTACTGAAGATGTCATGGACCAACAAAGCGCGTGGAATAGTTTGTTTGCATGAAATAAGACAATATTAATAAGACATATTCTCAAGAAACATAAATGCACTAAAAAAGACTGTGAATGTTCTCATTCATCCAGGTCATATTGTAAATTTCTCCACTGTGGGACTAATAAAGGAATATCTTATCTTATCTCTTATCTTATTCATTCTGGCAACAATTGAATTGAAGGCAACTGGACTTAGGTTTGTCTCTGATGAAGCCACTTGGATAAGGGGCGAAACGTCTTCAGAGACAAATCTAAGTCCAGTTGCCTTCGATTCAATTGTTGCCAGAACTACAAAAAGACCTGAGACGGTGTCTTGTTCCTATTTAAACTAAGCGTCTCTTTTATGAAATAAAGAGAACTGGTGTCCTTCCCTGGGGATCCAAAAGAAAGTACTTGCTCTGGTGATATTTCCTTCTCACACTTGGAAAAAGTACAGTAGATGCCAATGCGGTAGTTCCTTCAGGGAGGAAATGTTTCATAATGAATATCTATCTCAGAACCTCACATGAGCCTGTCAGCAATCAACCACCAACAATGGTCCTTCCCAGAGATATGCTGGTAGGTCCAGTGTTTGAAGTGCAAAAAATTGCCGGTACGTCCCTTATTCACACGACGGTTTGTGTCAGTCGGTATCAGCAATTACATGGCTATGTTGAATACTTATTACTTATTTCTTTATTGCAGACTGTTGCTATGTAGAACAGACCTTTGTTATGAGCACAGTTCTGATGTCAGACTTGACTCATATTATTGATTTCTTAAGTAAGTAGCCTTGTAATAAGCAGGATAATGCACAAATAGCTGGTCATTGTCATGAAATAAACACCTTCAGGACGATGCAGGATGACTGTCTGGGTTTATTTCATAAAAATGACCAGCAAAAAGCTTAAAGACAAAACTTGCTGACTTATTTACACATATCGCAATCTCAGTCTGAACATGCAACTCTTCTGGAAATGTTTGCCCTGTAAAATCAAACTCTGTAATTCAAAAGAGCACATTCAGAAAACCTTTAAATAACGTTTAGTCAACTATATTTGTTCACACATTAAAAAAAAAGTTATAATGACCAGTTCACTAATTATATTAAACGAAGTATGAGAACATTGTATGGATGAATTACAGCACCCTCATTCTCACCCCCACTCCTAAGCCGTGCCACGCGTCAGCTCGTCCGGACATGTCCATATTGTTTTTTATGTTCACATGAGGCAGAAACGCTGATGCAGCGCTGTATTAGAAAACCCTGCTATTATGAATCGTCCAGAGAACCTGATATGAAGAGTGCAGAAAAGAGTGCCGGCAGCTTGTGAGAGTTATGGTCATGGTGTGCCAAAGAATGTAATAATGCGCTGAACTATTTGTTCAGGTAAATATACTGAAAACTTACAAAGGCCTCCTGTGTTCCATCTTCAACTACATAAAATAGATACTGTGATGGAGAGTGTGTGACCATTTATGTGTGTGTCTGCAGGAGAGAGAGGGAGAATATCAAGTGGAGAGTTGCAGAGGGAGCAAGAGAACATAATTGATTAAATACACTAGACCAAAAGAGCATCTCTCCCTCTCTCCGTCTCTGTCTACCATCCTCCCATCCATCCTCTGTGCCTCTCCTCCTCCATGGAAATACAAACCAGCTATTCTATCAGCTGTATTGGAATGAGGGCGAGGGAGAGGGAGGAAATAAAGAAGCATGAGGTGGCAAAGATCGATGGGGGTGTGGTGCGACATGGAGGGAGAGAGAAAGGGAAGCATCGACGGGGGGGGAGGAAGACACGCAGAGGCTGACAGAAGTACATTAGTTCTTTTGTTAGCTTGTTAATTATTCATTTTAGCATTTAAGCAGACCGTAATCACACAACACAAAAGCAGTGTTACTAGAAAGCAGATTTTAGTGTTAATAAAACAGGAGGTCGTTTCTGCCACATTGAACACATGACAGGAAACATTTCATAGTCAAATGAAGGGCTGAACACTTTTTATTTTTAATATTTCAAAGCTTTGTTTTAGAAATCGTAGCAGTTCATTAATTTACCGTGATTGTGCATGTTTACAGAATACAAAAACATAGCATTCATATAGCATTAAATGATATAGATTAGACAAGTTTTGACAGTACGTTGTATCTCAGCTCAGTCACAACTGTGACGCACGGTGCAATCTGCAGATTGCGACGGCACGTCTCACACATTAAACAACTGCAAACTGTTTGGAAGCCACAGTTGTTCACTCAGCCCTAGAATGAATGAAAATTGTAAACAATCTGTTTACTCTATCTGACAACAGAGCGTATCAGCTGAGACAAGTTACCTGATGTTTTCTATGACATTAAGGAGTCACAACTTGGGTTTTTCAGCATTATGCTCTTACTGAGAGTCCAAACTGCTGCATAAAAATGCATTTCAAATTAATACTTCCTGTCATCTAGGGCGGTCAGTCGATTAAAATGTTTAATCACGATCATTCGCCTGATTGTCCGTAGTTGATCGTGATTAATTGCAAAGTAATCACACATTTTGTATCTGTTCAAAATGTACATTAAGGAGGGATCTGTCAAGTATCTAATACTCTTATCAACATGGGAGTAAGGGTTTTATGCAAATGTATGTATATATTTATTATTGGAAATCAATTAACAACACGAAACAATGACAAATATTGTCCAGAAACCCTCTCAGGTCCTGCTTTTAACATAAAAAATACGCTCAAATTATAACATGGCAAACTGCAGCCCAACAGGCAACAACAGCTGGCAGTGTGCTGACTTGACTATGACTTGCCCCAAACTGCATGTGATTATCATAAAGTGGGCATGTCTGTAAAGGGGAGACTGGTGGGTACCTATAGAGCACATTTTTATTCACATATCTAGAGGTCAGAGGTCAAGGGACCCCTTTGAAAATGGCCATGCTATTTTTTTCTCGCCAAAATTTAGCACAAGTCTGGAGTGCTATTTAACCTCCTACAAAACAAGCTAGTATGACATGTTTGTTACCAATGGATTCCTTAGGTTTCCTAGTTTCACATGATGCCAGGATCTTCACTCTTTACTTTAAAACTGAGCCCGCTACAACCTAAAAATTGCAAGTTGCATTCATGCATTAAAGAAATTAGCAGCATTAAAACAAATTTGCAGTAACATGCTATTATCATGTTACAACTTTGATTGCCTGACTTTCATCATAAGATTCATTCCACCTAATGTTCGACGCAAAACACAGTCGTAGTCATCAGGGTCTAACGTTTCGGTGCAGCACGATTGTTCACTGTCGATGTTCTTCTACAGGACTTTAATCTCATGAGTGACATTTTGCACAGACAAGACAGATGGATTTGTGACACTGACAACTTGATACCTGACCCGAGAGACACAAGGTTAAGAGTCTCCACCTGCTGTGTAATGAATGGCTGTCTACAAGCATGCAGAATCCTGTCAACGGCGGCCGTGGGGTTTAGAGAGCTACACTAGCCAACGCTAACTTTTGTGTGTACATGTGTGTGGCTATTCATAAGACAGTAGGGGAATGCTACTTAATCAGGCAATCTGTCTTAATAGCCTCCTCTAATTAAGACAGGTGGGAACTGCCACACATATACGTGCAAACACGTGTACACACAGAAAGAGAGAGAAAATGCTCATTCACAAAGAGAAATGAGCACGCACACACACACACACACACACACACACCCACCCCCCCCCCACACACACACTGCAGGAGAGTTGGGCTGGATGTAGTCGAGGTGGAGCCATCATCAATCAGCATACAGAGGCAGAGAAGTCCTCTCTGCGTGTGTGTCTGTTTGATACATTGTGTGTGCGTATGTATTTGTGCGTGCTGTTTATATGTGTGTGTATGCTTGCGTGAACACGCCTGCTGTGTCACTCTCCATCAATCTCAAGTGGGCAGAGAGTAATCAGTGTTCACAACAGGACCCTGCTCTGTCTCTCCCTCCCCTCCCTTTATCTCATCTAAATTTCTCTCCTCCTCCTCCTCGTCCTCGCTCGCCTCCTCACAGAGCAGCGAGGTGTTTTTAAACCAGCTTGCTTAAACGGACAGCTGAGGGCTGAAATAAAACATGAGTAGGTGGGCTGTGGACTATATTGGGTAAACAAATCACATAAAATGAGCAAGTGTTGGAGGCATTAACCTTTGAAACCATTCAATTGACAAAATCATTTGTGACGTAGATTTCTGCGGCTGGCTTTCATAGTTTGGGCAGGTCTCAGTGGGCAACTCTGGGGTTTAAAAGGTGAAGTCAATGCTGACGTGCCCTAAACTTACATTCTTTCTAATATCCAGCAGGGGGCGACTCCTCTGCTTGCAAAAAAAAGCGTGATTGTGTAGAAGACTATGAGAAAATTATGTGAGTTTATGGTCTCAATCGCTAGTTTCAAGTCTCCTTCAATACAGCATGATGTTCATTTAGTAAATTATGGTCCCATTTAGAGTCAAACAGACCATAAAGCAGGGGATGCTTCAGGGAGTGGCTACCTTGAGGTATCTGTGTTTTCCTTTTACAGTTTGAACCCTTTCACACTGTGATTTCACTTCATGAAAGTTAATCATAGCATTTTTAAAAATGTCTACAAATGTCTCAAAAAAAAGTGTCCGTTTGTATTTAGCTCCACCCAAAAAACCAAGCAAGCTACCAAACACGAGGCTTCAAAAAGTCAGTCCCCAAACCAATAGGTGACACCATGATGTGGCTCGGAGGGTAGAGCAGGTCCTCCACCAATCGGAAGGTCTGTGATTCGATTCCACAGCTGCTCCGGTCACATGTCGATGTGTCCTTGGGCAAGACACTTAACCCCAAATTGCTCCCGGAGGCATAGCCATTGGTGTGTGAATACGAATAGATTAGATCCTGATGGGCAAAGTTGGCAACTTAGCAGCCTCTGCCATCAGTATGTGGATGGGTGAATGTGACATGTAGTATAAAATGCTTTGAGTGGTCAGAAGACTGGAAAAGTGCTATATAAATGCAAGTCCATTTACCATTTACGTCCACTTCTTACATACAGCCTCTAGAAGTCTCTCAGCTCCATATTTAAAAAGCATCAGCATGCAGTGATGGGCATACAGTTTGCTTCAAATTTTGTGACAACAATGCTAAGCTGGGTTTTCAGAGTTTGTTGTGGAAGACTGGCGAGCACAGAGCGCTGACCTCAACCCCGTCAGACGAGTTTTGGAACGCCCTCGGTCAGGCCAGGCCTCATCACACAGTATCAGTGTCTAACCTCAATAAACTCTCAATGGGAGCAAATCTCTGCAGCCGGGTTCCAACATCTTGTGGAGTGGGGTGGTGTTATGGCGGCATATGAGTGCACATGGTTTTGGAATGAGAAGATTAACATTCACATATGGGTGTAATGGAAATGCAAAGTAACCCTGAAGTGCCTGAATACACTAACACGTCTTGTGACATATGGATGCCTAAAGCATTGACTGCGATGCAATGAAAATATGGTGAGCTTAAATAAAACCTAAATTAAATTATACACTGTAGTTTTCAGGCACAAATAGCTGAGTTTTTTTATTATAGCGGTAAGTACCCTGTGTAAAACATTATATACCATCTGTGGGGTTATTTACGCTTGTGATGGCAGAACAAGAAGGTTACAAATCTAGCCAGCTACTTCTACTTCTTGATGTGGCGGAAAACACCGAGATACTGTATTACATCAAAGAAAAAAAAATGGTTTTGGCTTGTTAATACCACATTGACACACCTGAAACAATTTCATATTTTGAAGTGTTACCATATTGATGTGTTTACTTGTCTATCTGTTGGACTAAATCTAATGCAAGGCCTGGACCTAAATTGGCCCACCACCACTGAATAAAATGTGATTTTGTGATGTTAGGTGAAATTGAATATGTTTTTCAATCAGAGCTGTGTTTTAAATACATGTTTTATTGGTAATAATTACCATTCAGGAATAGTGTTTTCGTTCTGCGTCTAACCATGTTAGATATTCAGCCCTTTTAAGAATGATTATGGTCCTTTGACAAAAAAAGGAAGAACTGGGTCATAACACCAGCGAATAATAGAGTTAAAAAACAATTACTTCTCTCTATTATTTTACCCTTCTCGTGTCTCCCTCCTTTCTTCCCTTCCCCATACACTCTCTCTCCAGGGTTTACTCTCCATCACTGTCTGTTCACTCCTTTGTTTTAGCTCAGACTCTTCCCAGCAGCCACGGCAATTCTGGGCGGCTCCCTGCCTCTTCACAAACCCCACTTTCCTCTGTGTGTGTGTGTGTGTGTGTGTGTGTGTGTGTGTGTGTGTGTGTAGCCTGTGGGACAGCACAGTAATCAGAGCAGAGACAGAGAATGGGAGAGAAAGTGGGAGAGAAGGGGGATGGAGATAAGGGGAGGGAGCCGGTGTTATTATTATTACATTACGTTGTATTATAATTTCAGCACCCTAGCCACCACTACTCGTGGCTGACACTTCAATACACCACACTTTCCAAGCACACACGCACGAGTACATACGCAGAAACACTCGCAAACCACACAAAGATTTACATACGTGCATATACGCATACACACAGACTGGGTTTAGTACAGGGAATGACAATGACAACCTATTTATGATTGTAGAGTTAATTTGCCGTGGCCTGGCCCAACTACATATCATGCTCCAGTGGTGCTCAAACTCTGGCCTGGTCCCTCGGGTTAGGCTTAGCACCACCTGGAAAGGTTATTTGCTGTGGGAAATGGCAAATATCTAATTTCACTGCCCAGCAACAGTGACCTGCAAAAACGTTGCTTCTGTAGTGGTGATGTGCAATTAATGTCTGGCAATACTGTCTATATGAAAACAATATCTTATAGCTAGCAATGCTAAAAAAAAAAAAAAAAAATTGTGATTTAAAAAAAAAAGAGGTCTTACTGCTATGATACTGGAGACTCTGCAGAGTCTATTCAGTGCATATCATATACAACGCACATCCCAAGTCGTCACATACTGCTGCTTCGTCACGCTCCTTGGCGTCACTTTACGATTAGGCAACAAAACCACTTAGTTTGCTTATGAAAAAACAACTTAACTTAAACTCTGTTAACTTTTCCAGCCTGGGCCAGAGTTGATACGTTACTCTCTCCTGACGCCGCTGCTCTCTCTCTCTTGCTTAACCACTCGCATACGCACACAACGCCATTTGCATTTTTATGTCAGCCACCGTAACTCTGCAGCACGCTTGGCACACGGGAGAGGCTTCAGTTGGTTGCAATCTCCTCACCTTACCACGAGGTACCGCCAGATCCCAAACATTGGACTTTTAAAATTAATATCTTAATATTTAAAGTGAAAATAAAACTGAACGTTGTGAACATGGGACACGAATGAACAGCTGATTGTAACGTGAAAGTGAAACTTTATGCACAGGACATGATCAGCGGCCTCATGGATGAAAGCCTTGCGTTTGTCTGACCCATCCACACCCCCTCCCGTACGCACAGCATGTGTGTCTTTTCTGTCTTTAATCTACGCCACCACACTGCCGGCGCACTTTTTCGGAGCATTTATTGTTGCTGCGGATGGGTTGATATTGTAGTTAACTGAATGCCCAGCGCATTTCGTATCGCCGCTATGGCGTGCCTTGTATGGTGTGCCTTGTATGGCGGTATCACACATGACAAAGCCTCTGTAATTTGACACCCTTGAAATGAGAACAGGCTGACAAATACCGGTCTATGAGACCTTCACCAAAACATTAAAAGTAAGGAAGTAGTCAGAAGAACAATGGACATTTTTTTTTACCCTGAGAAATGTGTTTTGGAGTCAGTAAGCCAGGGGAAACAGTTTGGATGACAGTTAAAAACCACAAAGATCAAATGCATAAAAGACAATTGAGACTTTGCTCTGTCATGGTGCTCAGTATAAAAAAAGTGCAAAAGTTGAAGATGCCTCAAAGCCCTAGAGTGGAAGTGACCTATTTTGGGTTTCTTATCCTGAGTGAATGTGTATAATGTTGACTTTGTTGACTTTGTTTGCATAAACACAATAATCTAATTATCATACACTAATCTAATTATAAATCTTACTTTGATTCGAAGAGTAATTTGATTAAGCTGTTTACATGCATAGCAGAGGAGGATGCGCCTTTTCCCCTATAGGCAACTAGTAAATTCAGAAACCGCCCTCATAAAATGCAAATGCCTGTCTCCTTGGCTGCCTTTTCAGCTGCTCCGATGTTACCGCACTCTGCAGTTTGTCCAGATTTGAGACGTTAATGCCAGCTGTGAGACAGACAGCAGCTCTAAACATTGACTCTCGTATATCGGGCGGGCTGCACAGCTCGGGACAACTCATATGGACAGATTTAGTCGGGGTATGGTGTTTACATCTCTGAACAATCTTTACATAATACTATTAATTTCCCATTTCTCCACACATGTTAATCCTACAGTGATCACTCTCTGTATGACCCAAGTTAAAGAAACGGTGGATTAAGTTGTTTACATGGCTTTAATCTAACCGCAGTGGTCACATTTAGCTTTAAGTACGGGTAGCAAGCTGTCACATAAAGTTTATTTGTGCTTGTCTGTCTCAGTCTGTCCTTCTCTGCCTTTCTCAAGTCCTCTCAGTGTCTCTGTCTCTTTCTTTCTACAACCTCTTTCCTCACCCATGAGTCCCCCTGATGGCTTTCTCTTCCTGTGTCTCCCCCCTCCATTCCTTTTATGCTTCTTTCCACCTCTCTTATCCTGTCAACTCTCATCTCCACCCTCCTTGTCCCTAATTCTGCACCTCTGCTTTTGTCTCCTCCCTACCTCACCTTCTTACCTCTCATCTCCACTTCTTCTCTCCTGGCTCCTCTTGTCACCCCAATTGCCCTTTCTGCTCTTCGGTTCTACCCAGTCCTCTCTTGTCTTCTTCTGCGTGACCTGACACTGCCTCCCTAAAACACCATGACACCTCTCTCGCTGTCCTCTCATTTTGCCTCTCCTCTCCTCTCCGCTCAAATACGAAGGTGGGCTCCCAAAACTTTTTAGTAATTTGTTTCGAAGGCTATCAAAGGTGTGGGTTAACATCGGAGTAAATCTGCTTAGACAACAGACTTGTAGACCTAAATTATATCTTGGGCCACCAGAAATTGGATTTAAAAATTGATGCCCCCAGAGAAACAGTGTGAAGGTCACTGGTGTAACCTATAAGCCCTAATGTTGCAAATAGAGCCGCAGGCAAATAGCCCGCATCATGAACTTGTTTACTAGCTCTCTATGAGAGTCATCAGGCCTATGACTGCGTCTAGTAATGGATTCTCTGGAGTCCTCTCTGACTCCGAAATAAGTGGCTGATGTGATTTGCAGCAGTTCATTTTGGGGAAAAGAACAAAACAACACTTGGTGTTATCTTACTCGACTGTGATGAAAATAGCCACTAATTCTGATGCAATGCTGGCTACAAAATTGCCAGAGCAGTGAAAAATAAAAGGTTTATCTAAGTGATAAATAATAAAATAAGAATAAAGAAACGTCATCAAACCAAATTTTTATATTTTACTACTGTGAAGTCTTTGTAACCTATAAACTTAAAATACTAGAATGTGGCTCAGGATCTCTTTAAGAGCAACTTAACACCAGGCTGAAAAGCAGTACTTCACTGTACTGTGGTCGGAAGTTTCAAGTCTCTTTCTCTTCTTTAACGGTGAAACTTGTTTATGATTTTACATCACTGGAGCAGTTATACCACTGATGGTCAGCTGCATGTTCCAGCTGTTGCACCGGTACTGCTGACAGATACCCGTCAGCAGGAGTAAACTTGTATGTCACTGTCAGTAAATGAGGCATTTGGCAGCTGTCATTAGGGCTGGGTACCGTTCACATTTGAACCGGGAACAGCACCTGGAATTTAGTACCAGTACTCAATGGCACCATTTTACTCCTGCACCTTTACTCTTTCTGCAAATACAAAAATGTATTAATTTCAATATAGTTATTTGTTTCATAGATTTTGTAAGTTGTTTATAACATTTTATACACCACAAAAAAATAAAACCTTTTCCCCTCCTAAACCAGCTCCTTCAACTTCCAGTGAGTCTGTCACCAGAGCATAGCCAGACACACTTCAGATAAACAAGCTGTCGGGTGCGTCTGAGAGGAAGCACATGTGAGATGTGTTGTTCTGGCCAGCTTTGCATTTTGCATTACAAATATTGCAGCCAGCATTGTCAAGTTATGAAGTGTAACGTTGACTACACTCGTGACCGTTTTCGGCTTGCCAGTTACTGTGACTCGTAAGTCGCTCTGTCTCTCTTTCTATGCTGCGGCTCCACTGCAGCACCGAAATCTGGCACGGCTTTATTTAACATGAATCAGTACTCGGTAGTACCAGTGTAATTCGGTCAGTACCCTTAAAAATACTGACTTTGGTGCCCAGCCCTAGCTGTCATATAGTATACTATTCCCCAGGTACTAGCACAGTCATTTCTGTGACATGCTAACGTTCCTCATGTCATGGTAACCATGACGTGATAATCAATCAGCATGTGATTATGATAATCACATGCTGTTTGTGGGAAGTCACAGTCAAGTCAGCATACTGACATACAGACAGCTGTTTTGCCTGTTGGGCTGCAGTTTGCTGTGTTATGAATTGAGCATATTTTTTATGCTAAATGCAGTACCTGTGAGAGTTTCTGCACAATATTTGTCATTGTTTTATGTTGTTAACTAGCCATATAAACCACTTATATTTATTGTATAGTTACATGCAGTGAAATGCATCATGGGCAGTGATGAAACTCTGATCTGTCCACCGCTGCATCAACTTGATAGTTTCACAAGCTTATAGATTTGGAATTTGTGGAATTTCCCTCTAACTATAGTTTTTCTAAATAAAAAAAAGCTTTGCGTGCATTAGGGCTGTCAACGTTAACATGTTATTATCGCATTTACGGGGTAGAAGGAAGAAAATCTCGGGCACTCACAGATAAGGTGCCTTCTTTATTATATCGTGCAAACAAACATACGTGTTTTGGCAAAGAGCCTTCGTCAGCGTGCATGCTGCTGCCTGGCACCCGATACTTTTCAATATTCGGAGATGTGCTCACTGTTATTTTCTCTTTCATTTTCAAAGGGTCCCTTGACCTCTGACCTCTAGATATGGGGACCCACGAGTCTCCCCTTTACAGACATCCACTTTATGATAATCACATGCAGTTTGCGGCAAGTTATAGTCAAGTCAGCACACTGACAGCTGCTGTTACCTGTTGGGCTTGTTTACCATGTTATGATTTGAGCATATTATTTATGCTAAATGAAGTACCTGTGAGGGTACTGTCATTGTTTTGTGTTGTTAATTGATTTCCGATAATAGATAATAAATAATAAATATCAGTCCCCACTAGTCTGACTAGTGGGGACTAGTCAGACTGTAGCGTTCGAACTGATGAAGTCACTTGGATAAGGGGCGAAACGTCTTCAGAGACAAATTCCCGCTGCCTTCGATTCAATTTTTGCCAGAATGAATATGACCTGGATGAATGAGAACCTTCACAGACAAATAATAAATGTGTATATACATTTGCACAAAGCAAGCATATTTGCCCACTCCCATGTTGATAAGAGTATTAAATACTAAAATCTCCCTTTAAGGAACATTTTGAACAGATAATGCGATTAATTTGCGATTAATCTTAATCTAATCATAGACAATCGCGATTAATTGGGATTATATATTTTAATCGACTGACAGCCCTAGTGTGTATCCTTGAATTGAATTATACCTTGAATGCATTACCTTCTTTATAAAACATTTGCAACAAGTTTTTTGAAAGATTGAAAACCAGCATTGCTCGCATCCATGCTTTGCTAGCTGGCCATCTTCTGAGTCTCTGCATTTTGCTGACACATGGCTACTGTCCTCAGCACATTGCCCACACCTGTCAGTCAGAGGAGTAGAGGGAAACCATTGGCAGCAATGTGTATCACCACGTCACCCACTCGTGCCTGTACATGTGCATCCTCATATGTGCTTGCATGAGATACAAACAGAACAGAGACCCACTCATCAAAACCCAGGTGTGCAGTACTACTAGCAGCCCAAAACTCCACAGAGTGCCTTCAAATCTTGCACACAAAGGCTCTGACTGCTAAAGTGTTTCTCCAAACAGGGTCACAGTTATTACTGACAGCAACACAAAACCTATTTGAACCGCTAGATTGGGGGATCCCAATTGGGATATGGTCATTGATTCAGAGGAAACAAAGCAAGCCCTTCCTCGCTGTCTCTGTGTATTTATAAGCTTGTGTGTCTGTATCTTTAGATACATATTTGAAATAATCTGATATGTGTGTTTGTTTGCTATGTGTGTGTGAGGAACAAAAAAGGGGTGTATGTTTGTGTTCAAGGTCACCGCTCCATTTCCTATTCGGGATGGTGCCGCTATCCCAGCATCCTCTCTGCCAGCAGCATTGATTAGCACTCGGCAAGCATAACATCACGCACTCGCACACACATACCCACACACTTAAACTGCCTCATACACGCACTCCTTTTGTGACTCTCAAACAAATACTATACTGCTTTGAGCACAGCAAGAAAATGCTTCACAGCTCACGTTTCTCATACAGTCACACACAAACGTGACTGGTTATGAACAGACACAGTATGACGCTGAACCAAGCGAAAAACCAGACCTAATTCAACACCGCGCAGAATGAGAAAATTTTGATTGATGATGTTGGAGAAATTGGGTTTGTATCTCTGGGACTAACCTGGACTCGTTCCAGTTGTACAGTACTTAGCTGTTTCTCTCTATTACATCAAACAATGTCAGCAGGATGGCCACACCTGTAATCATGTAGCCTGTAGACCAGGTAGAACAGCAACTTTTTTGTCTGGTAAAAAATATTTAAAAAAAACAAAACTGTGTGGTGCACAAAAGCTAACCAAACAGAAGCGTGCCATGCAATGCTGGGAACATGTTTAAACAAACTTCATGAACCAGTCACAATCATAAAAGGGAGGGGTAGGGAAAAAAATCAATACAACATAGTATTGCAATATTTTGCGTGGCAATATTGTACTGACATGCATTAAAATAAACTCTTAACAATGTCATGGCGGGCCTGGACACTATTCTGTCTTTCACAAGTTGTAGCAGACTCATTCTTAAAGCTAGAGTGAAGAAACTGGTATCACATTAAAATTAGAAAAGCTCAGGAAATGATTGGTACAGGCCTGAACAGTATATAAAAATCTCATCTGCATGCTTTCACACAGACTACGGTGCTGTTTGGAAATGATGTTATGAGTCTTGGGACTTGTCAGGGGCACTCTCATTAGCCAAGTTATCCTCCAGTGCATCCCTAACTTGGCAGGTAATCTTCTGAATCTTTATCTGTCCTCCATTTGTGACAGTGATTACAGATATCGTGAAAAACACATGACTACACTACACCAGGTGAAATCCAATCGTTGTTAGCTGCTGAAACGCCAAGCAGACTGAAATGAATCAGGGCACTTGTTAAAGCTGTCAGTAATAACTATGTACATGGATTTGTACGTTGCTGACATGCATTTGGCTCAGCTGTTCTTGTGTACACATACTGTATCTGAATTGCTGAATGAATCCTATATTGTACAATGTATGTATGTGAGTATCTGTGTCAAACTATGGCGTCTGGGTAGAATTAGCTGTCTGCTGCAACTCGCCTACAGTGATATGACTCCAGGCACTTGGCGACATGGCATCCGGCTCAAATCTGACAAAATTAATTTCCAGTGCCTCTTAAAAACAAATCCTCGACAAGCAGGAGATTGGTAAATGACAGACTTTGAATGGCCCGGTCCACCATTACCATGGATTTGGTGATGGGCTGTCAAGTAGGTGTACAGTACCTAAGAGCACAAAACAGCATGCTATGTTCTGGGTTCATAAGGAGAGAGACTTGCAGGACAGGGAGAGAAAGACAGACAGAGACAGACAGACAAACAGAAAGGTAGAGAGGCAACGGAGAGAGAGATAGACAGATGAACAGAAAGGTAGAGGGGCAGCGGAGAGAGAGTCAGAAAAGGAAAGACGGAAAGGGAGAGCGTTCATTCTGTTTAAGATGCTCTACTTGGTTTCAAGGGCAACTGATTCTGAAACAACAAAATATAAAACTTGTGTGTGTTTGTGTGTGTGCATTTGTATTAGTGTGTGTTAAGCTAGGATTACAGTCACTTAGCTCACAGCGATATACTACTCTCATAGGCGCGAGCTCACCTCTCAGCATACTGATTAGACAAAAGTGTCGGCGTGAAAAGGAGAGTCTGTGAGTGTGCACGTTAGTGAATGTGTCTGAGGAGTGACAGTCTGCGTATGAACGTGGACGAAGGCTACATCCGTGTGAGTTGGGAGGTGTGAGACTGCTGTTGTCAGCCCTGCAGCAGCTAATAAAACACATAACAAATTCCTCCACACACTCGCATACGTATTAGCAAATCAGCCATTAGCATTCACTGCTAAATTGACATTGGAAATTAGCATTTTAGCTATTAGCTTCTTTCACAAATTGCCAATGGAAATTAGTATATTAGCCATGAGTGCTGGGAGGCAATTGCTGAGGGATCAGGAAGCATGGCCTAGTTTTCAGAAAGACAACAACAAAAGGGTCAGTTGTTTAAATCCTGCTGCAGCAAGTGCAGCCAGTAAAGTTGAAGGAGACCAGATGTTTTTAAGGACTTTGTCTGATGAAGGAGTGACACGTATAAGGCTATCTGTCTTTCATTCTCTTTCAGCCACTTTAGATTTGGGTAAATACTTGATATTAACAAGGTTAATACTTAGATACTGGAATATTTGAGTGTTTGAACTCCTCTTGAAAGCAAGCATCCTTTGATTTCAGATTGTCTGGGTATTTATTGTGCCCACAATAATTAACAATCTCATTTGCACCCTTTCGCATAGACTATAGTGTTGTTTGGCAATTATGTTACAACTGTTAGGACTTCTCAGGGGCTCTCTCATTAGCAAACACATCCTCTAATGCATCCTAAGTTGGCAGATAATCTGACTATTTATCTGTCCTCCATTTCTGTCATTATGGGATTGTGCTTCGGCTGTCTTTGTTACATATACCAATGACGCTGTATGTATCATGAAAAACACACCAGATGAAATCCAATCAAAGACAAAGACCACTAGAGACCATCTTGCATTGGGATCACACCAGCTGTAACATCAAATCGGGCCAGGGATGTAAAGTGCGCAAAAAAAGATGGTACCTACTGAAAAAAAAAAATTATAAAAGACATCATGAAATGCAAGTCTTTTAAAACAAGTAGATGCACAGCAGTAAAAATGCTGTTACGAGCCCCATCAAATAGTCTCTACTAGCTGATACTGTTACATATGCTACCTCAAATAGGCCTTGGGAACACAGTTTATAAAGGAAAAGAAGACTGACAACATATTACAGCCAGTTCAAACAAAAACGGCTGGCACTGATTTCCCATCTGCTAAGTGCTAACAGTGCACGGCATTCAAAGTTTGTGTAAGTCCGTCCCTGTCGTTGATCCCTACACCTCACATTAAAGGTTACACTGTGCTTCACGTTCCTAATTCTTTTTTTTTATTATTTATAATTTATATAATAAAAAATTTATCTACCCACTCAACTTTTTAATTCATTTCAGTGTCTCTTTCCTCCATGATCATCATCGTTGTGATAAGACAGATAAATAAAGGTTGTTTACAGAGAAGGGGGATAGAAACAGTACTGTTTACGGAGTGGCATTTTGTCAATATCAAGCTTCAAGAGTTTCTATGGGGACAAAGAGTACAAATACCAACCGATACTGTGTACACAGAGACAGTAAATGGATGCCATTCATTACTAGAGATGGGCAGTACATAGATATTATGTCAAAATTATAAGACTAAATATCATAGATTTTAGATATCACAATACAATAATGCTGGTTTTAAAGGCTACATTACAGTAAAGTAATAGCTGTTTCATTATCTGCCTTTACCCACTTAGTCGTTATATCTACATTACTGATGATTATTTATCTAAAGTCTCATGCTTTTGTGAAAGCACCACTGGTCAACCCCACAATATGGTCACAATATTGAGGTATTTGATGCTGGACTTTCTCCATAACGCCCAGTCCTACTCATTACATAGCATGCACTTAAATGCAAACCTGTATAGATACTTAAACACTGACAAAGGCACATGTGAAAGGAAGTATCAGCTGCTGATCTCCAACCTTTGCACTGAACTTAAAAGCGCTTCACTGATGAGGACCAATGGATGGGTTTGGAAAATGTAGGGTTAAATTTTCCACCTCCAATAAGGTTCATGACAAGTTACTGAGCCCAAAGTGATGTCAAAATCAAACTACTATTTTGTCTAGCCATCAGTCAAGATGCCACATATTTAATGTACAAGGATATGAAACAGAGATAAGATGGAAAATCCTCATTTTTACGGGTCAAAGTCAAACACCGATTACACCATCAGCATCCACTTCCACCCAGCCAGTAAACTCCTTTATGCCTGACTGACTTCACAGACTGACAGACTGACAGACTGACTTCTTAAAGAAAACTTGGTCCACGTTAACTCTACATGTCACAAAGTCCCTGCTGATTTTCCAGCACACATCCATGTACAGCAATGACACCTTCTGCAGCACACGTGTTCTGCAGCTATTCCATTCAACCTAATTCCAGAGGTGCCATACTGTGTTGAAATAGGAGGACTTTGTAGGTCACTGTAGGAAACCAACATCGCTGTCATTTCCCTGGAGCCATCTGGAGATGAAGCACGTTTTTTTAAACTCCAACTGAAATAAAAGGCATACTGCAGACATGAGGGGATGCACCTGGATAGGAACAATGCCTAGGTACACTCTGGCATTCAAACAATGCTAAATTGGTACTACAGAGTCTAGTGCAGTGTAGTTCATGTCAAGAAAGCATTCTCCAGACAGTTACAACATCGCCAGCAGCCTGCACCGTTTACAGGATGAAAGAATCTGTGGGATCAGGCTGTTTATACCCAGTTCTGACCCTGTCATCAGGATGCCTCAAAAGAAACTTAATATTTCAAACTAGGGAACATTTATCCACTCCTTAGGGGCTCAGCTTGGCTGATATCATGCCAAGTGTTGTTTCATCTTCATGTCTGACAGGAGTGGAACTATGGACTGACTTAGTAGCACATCCACCACAAGGCTTGACAAGTTTCTGCAATGTCCCTTTTTCTGACATCTCTGATGAACAAGACACTCTTACGCACAGGAGTACTTTGTGTTCCTTCCAGGTGAGGAGCCATTAAAGTCGCTTTCCTAAATTAGGCGCCTTGTGCCTTCTAAAATATACTTTCACAGTAAGCGCCTCACTGTCTGTGTACACAGCGCTCTTTCTAACACAGACAATAAAGTTGACATAAAATATTTGTTAATGTATATACAAAATAAAAATACCATGCATACATTATTCATTTAAGAGAAGATAAGCCTGTATTGATCCCAGAGGGGAAACTGAAACACTGTTCCGTGCCCAGAAGTTTACTATACTGTTCAAGGTTTTGACTCCCTAAGTTGTTAGAAAACCATGAGCTATAGAAGAAAACTCTGACTTTAAAATGTCAGTTTAGCATCCTCAGTTATTTGTAACATCAGGGCAAGTTGGTATAAGTTTTGCTCCAGGCTATACGTCTGAATGTTGCTGCTCTCCTTTCAGTACAACCATATTGTAAGCCTGGCTGCTGAAAAAGATCCACGATATGAGAAGAATCAACACACTGACCTCAGTATGCTGTATGGGAGTTAATTCAGCAAGTAAATATCTACAAAGTAGTATATCACATGAGCCAAGACACCCGTGTCTGGTAAAACTAAATCACACACTACCAGCCATCACCACATCATCCCCAAAAGGCCAACAACATAACTCTGAGAAATAGATTTTGATCATAAATACGTCAAAGAAAGTGATTTCTCACAGCAGTTTTGTAGGGTTTTGTATTCGCTCCCAGTTCATTATGAAAGCTTGACACACATTTTCTGAATGGCCTTATGCTTCCTAAAAATGTGTAACAAATTAAAATGTGTTTAAATTGAACTTGTGTCTCCTATAGATGAAATCTGGATTAACTGAGTGCATAAAGGCAGATTTATATGCTTAAATGCACCTTAAAGGGAGGTTTGGCAAGTATTAAATACTCTTATCAACATGGGGGTGGGCAAATATGCTCCTTTATATATGTATATATTTATCATTGCAAATAAATAACACAAAAATTACAAATATTGTCCAGAAGCATAAAAAAGATGCTCAAATCAGAGCATGCCAAAGCCCAACAGGCAACAACAGCTGTCAGTGTTTTAGCACAAGTTTGGATCGTTATTTAACCTTTACCTCTTGATGAACTAGTATGACTTGGTATCAGTGGACTCTTTAAGTTTTCTAGCTTCATATGATACCACTACCTTCACTCTAAACTTTACGACTGAGTATGCTACAACCTCTGAAAGACTGCATTAATGCGTTAATGAAATTAGTGGCATTAAAATGAATTAGCGTTCTTATGGCGTTAACTTTGACATATTACTGTTAATTATTTATGATCCACTTACTTTACTTGGCCCACTTTTGCATATATATTGGCTTGTACTATATTTACAAATGCACTGCCATTTTGGCTAGGAGATTTCAAACCCTAGACTGTACTGAAGGTCAAATAAAAACAAAGTGAAATAAATGAAATCAAACATAAAAGTTTGCTTTTGACCTTTGTTTTATTCTCCTTATCAGCCTGTCTTTGATGATTAATGGTGTTTTGCCTTTATTTAAAGTCTAGATCATGTAAAGTGAATAATAACACCATCCGGCCATTTTTCAAAAAATGATCAAATATGGCATTTCGGACAAACAAGAAAATGACTTTTCAATTGAATGAGTGCAATGAAATGTGACGAGGAGAGATGATCAGTAACCAACAAGAGATATTAGTGACATGTTGTCAGCTGTTGAGCAGCAGTATTCAACTGCTGTGCTTCTTTTAACACGTTTATAAGTGTACACACACACACACTTATACATGCACACATATACACACGGATACACATAAGCAAGCATGATGGTATGCGCCTGCAGAGACACACTAAGACTTTTCTAAAAGCAGTTGCCTTGCCGTTATTACTTCCAAATCAATTACACGTGCACACACACTAATATCCCTGACCATATAAGATCCAAATTGGTTACAGCAACAGAAATGGTTTATCAATACCCTAATTTACCAACAGTCAATAAGCAGCCAACACAATAAAATACTGTTATGAGTGAACAATCTGAAAACACATGATAAAATGATAGAAAACCACGGAGAGCTGTAAAAAATAGCACAGATCAATTAATTCATCTCTAACAAACGAGGCCCAGGCAGAAGGATGAGCATATGCCTGCCCACACACATCATGCGTTAGGGTTTTTTTTTTTTTTCCCATGGAAAATACTTCAAGAACAAGAGATAAAAAACTGTACTTTATATCTGTAATAACATTTTTATTTTATTACCTGATCTTACTCGAGCTCAAACTTACTTTTATTACTTGTTCTAACTTTTTATTACTGTACTCCAAGTGTGGTTAAATTGTTCAATAAACTCAGCCGCTACGTGATTACACTACCACCGCAGAATGCCAGGTCAGAAGTCAACTGAATCCTTCCCTTTTTTTTTTAAACACCATAATCGCATACAGTATGTCACCACCAGCCCGAGTACACTGGAGCTACTTCGATCATCTGTTTACTACGAGTTCTTGCTGCAGACTGTGGGCTCTGTTACGTTCTGCCGCTCTACTCTCGTTTGGATGTTTCAACTTTAACCTGCCTGCATTTGTGCCATGAAATAATGGGTATTCACATAAGGTCTTTTTCATTTTTCATTTTTCAAGCCAGGTCGAAACCTCAATATCCACCCCTGAATTTTGTAGTACGACATGTACATATTTTTCATTTTCATCATCCGCATGAATGTATTTCTCTTACAAGTGGCAATATGTCCTGTACCGTCACTCATCTCTCCACTGCGACCCAGAAATTGTCTACAACATGAAAGTGGATACTAATAAGTGGACACTTCAGCCACATCCACATCATCACGTTTCTCAGCAACACAATTACTGCGACACACACACACATATGAATGAATGAATTAAAAAAAGTGACTCACCAAATGGTCGGTGGTTCAGATCCCTCTACTTCCAGGTAGTCGTACTTCTCCTCTGTCTGGAAGTCTGTAAAGATGACAGAGATGGTGTCTCCAGGTTCGGCCAATAGGATCCAAGTACAGTCGGCCTGGTTACCATAGTTGCCGGGGTAACCGGGACTGGTCACCACCCCACTGCCGCCCCTCACAGTGCCCCCACATGTGTCCTCAGCTGTCAATCAAATCAGAGTGACAAATAGAAAACCTGGGTTAGGGAGAGGAGGAGGGACCGAGGGGCGGACTTTTTTCTTTTAATTAAATTTCTTTATTTTAGGGTGAATTATTTGGATTTAAACAGCTATATAAGATGGGGTGGATCAGTTACCAAATGTATCAATTCAGTTTATTACCAAATTAGCAATTATGATCAAATTGTCAATATGCCTCAAGTCGATTACAGGTCAGCCAGCCCAACTCCCCGCCTCTCTCCTTCTATGAGGTACCTTCATTTTAGTATATTACGGGTACACTCTTTGCTCATTATGTCATATTGTGGCTTGAATGTTAGAAATGGATGACTTTCTCATGACACATAAACTGCCGAGTCATATTAGCAAACCATATTGTGGAAATATGGAGCTCTTACGTCACACTTCAGATATGAAGTAGATATGAGAAAAGCATATACATGGTATTAAACATCAGTTCTCTGCCGTTAAGCCGGTAGATTTTGGAGAATGATGCTGTTTTATTTAGCCAGTTAGAGTCGGGGGTGGGGGGGTGGGGGGTTTAGGGGTTAGGCTGCAGTTCCTGTCACACTCAGAGCTGCTGTCCTCTCCTCCAATAACAAGATAAGTTGTCCAATCACAGATTTCCGCTCTCGTCTCCTCCAATCACCACCAAGGAACTTTTAGATTCAACTGTTTCCCAATTGGCTGGTGTCAGTGTATCAATTAAGTTTCAAAACATGTCGACTAGATGTGATAGTTAATTTGCCAAATGTTGTCTAATTGTTGATCATATCTGATTGATAGTATTACTCATAATTGATAGTAGTACTGATTACTGTATAACAGATAAAGACACATGGATTGCGCTGTGCACACGGCATAAATTATACACATATAATTTATACAGACTCACTCACTGAGAAAAAACATACTACATTGGACCTTGTTGTGTCACTGGGACATTGGTTGCATGGCAAGATGTTGAAGAGGGCTGGGCTCAGTTCACTGTTTCCAAACAGTGTGAAAACGTGAATCTTTTCGCACACTATCGGTTGAAATGCACTTTTAAAACAAGGTATTTATCAAGAGCAAATTGAGCCCAGCCAAGTCTCCACTGCCCCAGTGATGAAAGATACAATGTTGAACCTTTTTTCTGAGAGCGTACATGTCCGACTGTAAAGATGGTATAAATTATACCTGTATAATTTATAGTTATACATAAAAGAGGCAATACTGTATGTAACTCACTCTTACAGCGGACGTGTATTGTCCTACACACCAGTGAGTGCAATTTGGGATGATTTATATCACTCTGCAACACATCACATGTTGATATCATCAGCATTTAAGAGAAGACGGAGAAACACCATGTGTGTGTTGTCCTTAAACTGCACTCACTGATAAGATGAAAAAGACACATCCTTTATAAGAGTGTAGACAGGCGCTGTCAGGTATACATGCACCATCCTTTAGGCTCACCCAGGCAGTGCTGCCTCAGGGGATGCGTGTACAGATGACAGCGATAAGGCAGGGGACCAAGCCAGACTCCACCCACAGGAGGGGTACAGAGAATGACTGTGGTCCGAGACTCACATCGAGCAACAGACGATAACCAATAGGAATGAATAGAAACATATTAGAAAAGATATTAGAAATCGGACAGAACAGAGTGCACTGAGTAGAGACAGGAAATACATGGAGGATAACGGGGGAACATAAATAGATAGGAACAAACAGAGACAAAACAGAACTAGAGTGAAACAAATAATATAGAACCAGATTGAAATAGGCTAAGGGTTGGCACAAACTGTATCAGATAGGAAACAAGAAAACAGGATGGAACAAAATAAGTGGTTTGAAATGACTTTTAAAGCGATAGTTTGGGTGTTTTGAAGCAGGGCTGTATGAGTTTCTTATCCATAATCAATGTATTACCCACATCAGATGATGGTCGGCACGCCCCCAGCTTGGTGAAACAGACAGGAGTACCGACGCTGGAGCAAAGCAATGTACTGCAGTAGATGGGGCAGCAGCAAAACCTTTTTTAGCCAACCTAAAAAAAATCAATATTCGTTGAAGTATACACTATATTTAAGATATTTTCACTGCTTTACCTTGCCGTCAGACAGCCCTTTCCAACAACTAAAGGTGCAACTTATCAGTCTTCAAAGCCACCAGACTCCGTTGACAAAAACAGCATAGACATTTCCCTATCAGAAAGTATTCTAAGTATAATGTACACTTAAACTGATATAGATTTCTTTGGCATGGGCCTTCCTTTTAGGTGGCTTAAAGACATTTTGCTTCCATCCCCATCCACAGCAGTACATTACTTCTACTGTAGGTAATACACTGACTATGGATAAGTACCTCATACATCCCTACTTCAAAACATCCAAACTATCCCTTTAAGATAGACTGAGCCTGTTTTCAATAGATCAGAGCGTGAAGTTGGGAACAATACAAACTTTTCAATTGTTTTCGCCTTAGTGGGAATGATGCTTGTGTCAAAATGTGTTGACACAAGCTGCCGACAAGACGTGCTTTATCCCAAACTACAGGTGCTGATGTATTGAAAATGAAGTAGAGAAATGCATTATTTATTCAACAACAGTGCACTGATTTAAACAGATTCATATAGGCAGCTGAGTCAGTCGGACAGACAGACAGGCAGGCAGGCAGGCAGGCAGGCACGAACAGACAGACCATTCAGCTATCCAGATAGACATTCATTCCACAGCTCAACAGTTAAGGAGATTCGTATAAATGACCCAACACCCTGAACCAAGCCCTGCTGAGACCCCATCACATTTATAGAACAGCAATGATGCAGTGTGTGTGTGTGTGTGTGTGTGTGTGTGTGTGTGTGTGTGTGTGTGTGTGTGTGTGTGTGTGTGTGTGTGTGTGTGTTGTCTGTCTGTGTGTGTGTCCACAGCTTGGGACAGGGTGCTGCTTGCAGGATGACAGCTGTCACAGGTTTATCCACAGGATGTGGATACGCAAGCACAGGTGGACACGCACTAGCATGCACACACATATGTATATTCACATTTAAACACACACACACACACACACACACACACACACACACACACACACACACACACACACACACTTGTACAGCTATCTTTGTGAGGACAATCACTGACATAATGCATTCCCCCGCCTCTAACCCTAACCATCACAACTAATCAACCCTTACCCTAACCTAAACCTAATTCTAACCTGGACCTTAAAATCAAGTTTGAACCTTCAAAAAGGCCTTTGAAGGTCGGTCTGAAGGTGAGGACTGGCCAAAATATCCTCACTTTCCAAAAATGTCCTCACTCTGAAGATCTAAAACTCAAACTGGTCCTCACAATGATTGCTGTACAAATACACACACACACACACACACACACACACACACACACACACACACACACACACACACACACACACACACACACACACACACACACACACACACTCCTCTTCCAGCCCTGCAGCTTACTGATGTGCCAGTGACACTTGACTGACAGGTGGAACGGCCTCAAGGTGCACTGATGTGCGGCTCTTATTAAAGAGGAAATGAACTTGTGAAATAAAAAAAGATTACTAAACTAGTGAGCAGCACTCTTATGTGCTGTGGACCTTTGGTGAACTTGACATTATGATGTCGTGGCATCAAGGGCTTTCAGCCATGATGTGCTAGATTTGTGTCACTCGAAATTCATTACTGTGACCTATACCGTAAAACTATTTTTCAATCATTACTTTTAAAATAAGCTGACTTGAATACTGATGTAGATTGTGGAGGAAACCTGGGAGCCACGTGAGGACTCCATGTGGTAATTTTAGATGACACATGATGCAATTAGGATCCTCACTTATTCTGTTGTGTGTCATCTAGTAACGGCGGTGCTGTGCAGAGACCGCTTCAGGAGCAGCTGCACTAATAAAAACTGACATTTGTTGGGTGTTCATGGGGGGAGGGGAGGGGGAGAGAGTCCACGTACCTATAGCCAACACTGATTACCTTCTGTTAAATGTGCGTGCATCAGATATGACACGGAACCAGTCAACTTTCCATGTCGCACCTGCTAATTCTGGAAACCGCTCGCCCCTGCTCCATCAATCATGATGGGACATCTGTGTGACAGTGTTAAATATTACTGTGTCTACCTCACATCATTTTCTGTTCCCATCACTTACATTTTTTTCTTTTCTTTTTCTTTTTTTTTTTAGAGCAGCTGTTAAAATGAATATGTCACCATTAAAACAATCTCACCATTAAAAGCAGGTGACAGTGAATGGTATTTCATATTGTTATTTTTCAGTAATGACTCAAACATATAGTAGCGTAGTGTACTGAATAATGAGCCGAGTGGAAGAATAGAATTTCATTGCATACATGTCTGATCAGCTTACAGCAGAAATCTTTAAATCCAATAAGCGTTTCAATTAATCTGTGGCTGACAACTATGGGGCACTGAGGTCACTGTAGCCACATCCAATGCATGAGTGGAGATTGCTTTAAAATGAGACACAAAATGAAGGTTATTGACTACAAAATCATTACAAGATGACTGATAGCAACGTGACTGACATTTGGTGAATAACCCTGTTCAGTCAAGGTTGAACTTAAATCTGTGTGCATTATCCAGATTCAAGATACTGTATTATGGATTAGGGTTATCCCAAAATCTCCCTGTGCGAACAGCAAATTAACACTTTAAAGCACTGTTCTTTTGTTATTTTAGGCTACAAACTTTTGTTTGATCATATCTACATCTGTCCATGCATCCTTCCATTGTACACAAGTTTACATGTAGTTAAGAATCTCTAACATTAGCATTCATTTGATGGACTTCACTGTGGGTACGTTTTCAAAGTTAGAAATTGTTGGGTTATGTGCATGTACTTACACGGAACAAAAATATAAACTCAACACTTGTTTTTGCTCCAATTTTTTATGTGCTGAGGTCAAACATCTAAGACTTTTTCTGTGTACACAAAAGGCCTATTTCTCTCAAATATTGTTCACAAATTTGTCTTAATCTGTGTTAGTGAACACTTCTCCTTTGCGGAGATAATCCATCCAACTCACAGGTGTGACATATCAAGATGCTGATTAGACAGCATGATTATTGCACAGGTATAGTCGGTTACGACGACGAACTGAAGTCAGGTCAAGACTCCGGTGAGGACGACGAGCATACAGCTGAGCTTCCCTGAGACGGTTTCTGACAGTTTGTGCAGAAATTCTTTGGTTATGCAAACCGATTGTTGCATCAGCTGTCCGGGTGGCTGGTCTCAGACAATCTTACAGGTGAAGATGCCGGATGTGGAGGTCCTGGGCTGGTGTGGTTACATGTGGTCTGCGGTTGTGAGGCTGGTTGGCTGCCAAATTCTTGGAAATGCCTTTGGAGATGGCTTATGGTAGAGAAATGACCATTCAGGTCACGGGCAACTGCTCTGGTGGATATTCCTGCAGTAGGCATGCCAATCGCACGTTCCCTCAAAATTTGCGATATATTTTGCAGTGTGCTGTGTGATAAAACTGCACATTTTAGAGTGGACTTTTATTGTGACCAGTCTAAGGCACACCTGTGCAATCATCATGCTGTCTAATCTGCATCTTGATATGTCACACCTGTGAGGAGGATGGATTATTTTGGCAAAGGAGAAGTGCTCAGTAACACAGATTTAGACAAATTTGTGAACAATATTTGAGAGAAACAGGCCTTTTTGTGTACACAGAAAAAGTCTTAGATCTTTGACTTCAGCTCATAAAAAATGGGAGCAAAAACAAAAGTGCTGCGTATACATTTTTGTTCATTGTAGATACATTACAGCTACTGTTCAAAGGTAACATTACTATGTAAGTCACATTACATTGGTGTCAATCTTTTTGGACACATTACATTGTATATAGTCACAGTTTCTTCAAGGAATTCTCATTTTGTGTTGATTTTGGCGGTCCCTGTGGACAAAAGCAGTAGTGTTTCCGAGCACCAGAGTCCCTTTAGAAAACCTCTCATGTTACTGCAGCAGCAGCGTCTGACAGTCTGCCCCGCACTGTACTGGTTCTAGTTCTCCCGTGCATCCCTTCCCATCAACACTTCCTGGGTCTACAGTAGCGTGGTGCTGGTGTTGGCTCCCAGCGGGGACTGCCGGAGCAGCTAGGCGAAGCTGTGCTCCTGGCCAGAGGAGCAGCCGCTGCTGCTGCCAAGTGCAGAGCTCCCTACCTCCCGCTGGAACTCAGAGGCACCGCGGGAGCTCTGAGCTGAGGGAGTTTCTGGTCAACCTGCATGATTTCATCTAATTTTGTTATATTATCTCTACTTTGTGCCGAAGTATGTTGAAGTATGTTTCTTTGCTTGTCCGACCTAGCAACAGGAACTAAGAGGGGCAGGACTTACAATCGGTCGATTAAGTTTTCCTGTGATGTGACACTACTATTTAAGATCCAACTGAAAATCAACATCCAAGCACCACAGTGACAAATATCATTTTGTCTTGACTTGCATTAGGGGCTCTGCTGAAAAAGACAAAATAAAGTTTAACTATACTTTTTGGTAATTTATGTTATGTGTGTTATGTCATAATACCATAAATTTAGCACTGGATACCAATACCAGTAAAATTCCACAGTTCAATAAATCCCATGTACTTCAACATATACTCCTTTATTATTTTTATTGCTGTCTCCTTCAAACAACACTTTTTGCAGTTTCTCACCAAAAACTATATTTTACAAGATTACATTCGAACACACCGTGATAGTGCTACACTTTACCTTCACCCAGTACTCCTATACTACTGAATAGAGCCTGAATGCATCATAATGTAAATAAATGTCACCTCCTGTGCTGAAATTAGCAAGACAAGAGCAAGTTAACTTTAGCCTGGAGCCCTCATAGTACCTATGGTACTACAGAAAAACAAGTACCGTAACATTTTTTTGAACCATCAACTTGATACCAAAGTATCTGTTCTCGTGACATCCCTTGTAATTTCTGAGGCATTACACACGGACAAATATATTACATGTGGAAGATTTAGAAAACCAGAAAATAAATGAGGGGTAAATCTATAAGTAAGTGAGGAGTCTGCTATCTGTTCTGCTCTGTTTTGTTTTCTGCTTTTCAGACAGCAACCTGGGGAGGCTGAACTCATGTCCATGCCCCAGCGCACTGACCCACAGGAGGGGGGAAAGTGTGTGTGGAGGGGGGGAGCTTTATGTTAGTTTTGAGGGTGACTCTGTATGTCTGTGAGAGGAAGAGAGAGGTAGTGTTGTCCATGTTGCCTTCATTTCTTATCACATCAGTGAGTTAGTGTTGCCCTTTTTTGTTGCCTTTCCATCCCTCGCTCTGTCTAGTTGTTGTTGTAGCACCACTGCTTTTTGCTTCCCGACTGGTCTCTGCTCGTTACACCCCTCCTCCACCCATTTCTGTATTGAGATTATTTTTATAGTAAAACAGCACACACTCTCCTCTCATCCTCCCTCTCTCACTCCCTCTGTTCTCCCCTCCATGCTTCCTTTTCCCTTCCTCATTCATCCATGCCTCTCTCACCCTCCCACTCTCCTTCTTCATCATCACCCCCCCCCCCCCCGTCCTAACTCTCCCCATCTCACCCTCCCTTGCTCATTCTCTCTCATGGCCTGGGGTGCTTTGATCACTCGTTCTTAGCCTCCTTATCCTGCCTCCCCTCTCTCGCATCCGTTCATCCCCTCTTCCCCACTGGGCTGTCATCAATATCGCAGTCATCTGAGGATTCCTTCTTTATCCTTCTCTGTCTTGCTGTGTCTTTCTTTAAGATCTTACTCTCTCTGCATTTCACTCTCCATCTCTCTCTCTCTCTCTCTTTCTGCTGATTGATTTTATGTTTAATGGCTTTACTGGCGTCATCCCTTTCTCTCTTCTCTTTTCCGCTCCCCGTTTCTTCCCCCCTTCCTTTCCCTCTATCCCGTAACTCCATTCCTTCCCTGCATCACTTTGATAGGCAGATCACTATCACTATCAGATCCGTACACACACACACACACACACACACACACACACACACACACACACACACACACACACACACACACACACACACACACACACACACCACACACACAGACTTCAATCACAGAAGACCCAGTGTGCTGTCAGCCTCTAAGGATTATGGGCCATCTACATCATCCTCTCCTCTCCTCTCTCTTCAGGCTGTATCCATCCATCCCTCCTGCTCTCTTATCTACATCCACCCACCCATCCATCAACCTCTTGCCCCCATATGCTGTGAAGCTGAATATATATAGCTAGCACTCTTTCTCCCTCATCACTCCCTCCATACCTTTAATACCTCAGTTTACCTGCCATGAATGAATGAATAAGACAGAAGGGAGACTTTTAAAACATGTGCACACAAATGATCCTGCATTTATTATATTACTCATCATAATAAATTTCCTTCCTGGTCCGAGGAGTTACTGGGCAACTCATCAAGCTTCCTCTGCAACTGCTGCCTGAATGTACAGAGGTTGCAATTTCACTTGTGGTCTCAATGTCACTTTCACCATCCAGTCATGCCAGGATGCATTAAGTAACAGTTCTGTTGCATAACAATAGGGTCTTATGGACAGATCCATCTGAGCCGCAAAACTAGTACTGGCATCAGTGGCAATGTAAAAACAGAATTCAACCTTTAGATACAGTCCAGCAGTCTCATGGATGAGACTGCGGAGAAATTACTATATTTTATGCTGCTATATTTTTATACATACAACCTATACGATATGTAAGCCTGTAACGTGCGCCCTCCCTTTGGAGCATGAAGTCCTCCAAATTAAACACACACACACACAAAATTGTTAACAACACATAGAAGTGTTTTCTGATATGACGGCCCTATTGACGGGAAATCATCATCTGTCAGTGCCTTCCAAACCTTTTACGACAAGTAACATTTTTTAAAGCACAGTGTGGAGGTGTGGACTCGAGTCACACGACTTTAGATTTGACTTGACAAAATCACAAACTTGCAACTCTAATTGGACTTTAACATCAGTGACCCGCGATTTCACTTGGACTTGAGCAATTTGACTAGGCCCCTAGGCCCCAAAGATCAAAAAGTATGTCATTTAAAAAGTGTGCCATGAATCAATCCATCATTTCAGCAATCAAGTAACGTTAACTCTATTCATACCCAGAGAGTTGATCTTTTATTTTACGATTAAGCTCAGTCAACAGTTCAGTTGACTTGGGACTTGCCTGTCTCAACTTTTGACTTGAGCAAAAAGACTTGAGACTTCCTCGTGACTGGCAAAACAAGGACTTGGCCCCTACTCTGGAATGGGGCAAAAATGACTTGGCTGGGGTTAAGGAAAGATTGGTGGTTTGGGATGAAAAAACTACATGATTAAGGTTTGGAAACAACTGTGGCCATGTTTAAAAGAAACAATGACTGCCTGTAGGAAATAGGAAATCAGTAGTGTCAAGGTTCAAGGTTTTGTTGACCCCAATCAACCACCCAAACCTCCTCTCTCTGCAGAGAGTCTCTATAACAGCATAACACTACTTCCACCTTGGCTCTGAATGTCATACTTTCTACTACCACTAGAGGGCTTTGTCACTTGGATGTGAATGTACAGTATATTTTGGTGATATGTGCTGAAGAAACTGATGCTATGGGTTTTCTAGGGAGGACAGTCTCCATTGGAGGCGCATGGTGCTATGTTCAAACCTTTATCTCCTTTCAAACATCTCCTCTGTACGGGAAAATTGCCATTTAGTGTATATTGATTACTGAATGTCAGCTGAGTTAATCTGCCCTTTTGCTCTGTGTTTGTATTTCTTTTTCTTATACAAAAAGTAGCATCAATATTTGCCATTCATGGTGCTTCAGCCTTGCATTGTGTGTAACAGGATATTGGACTGTTCTTCCAGGGCAGCCTACAGTTCACTGAAGCGCAAATGAAACCGAAATCCACCATAAGAACTTCCAGGGAAGACATCTGACTTAATCTAGTTGTTTAGGAAATCACTTTTGAGTTGATTCGGTAATGCGTATGGAAAATGATGCATCAAGTGAATAGTGTTTGCACCATCTGCTCTTGTAAAATGGTCTCTTATTCCTTGGCTGCTATTCTACCATGCAACAGACATGGGCTAAAGGCATCCTTCTTCTTGCCAAATGCAAACCCATCTGGATGAGGAATAAATCATAATGTATGACTTAACTTTTTCGGCAAGTACATGTTTAAATCTCTTCACATCCAGAATTTACCATTGTATCACTGCAGCCCAGGTTTTTAGATGGTCACTCAGATGTTGATTTAATTCAGTGGTTGCTTCCAAAGCTGTTTTGTGGGGTTAAATCTATCCTGTTTAAATAGTCGATGTCCCTGTCTGTGAACTTAACCCTGTGACCATCTCAGGTATTCAGGTATCAAATGTTTTGTGATTTTGCTGACACATTTTTCTTAAAAAAAAAAAATCACAAAAGTGACGAACATCAGAACACATTTAAACCAGACAAATACCCACATTCAATTTAGTATGACTCATCTCCATAGCTGCCCTTGTAACTGTAATTTAGTACCTTCAAATGCAGTCCTTTCCTAGTGCCGTTCCCATCATTCTTTTTATCCCTTGCATATTGCCATCATATGTTCCTATCACTCTTTTAAACCTTGTTATAAACATATTGGTTGCCCTCCTCTGCCTGCCAGCATTACATTTTAGACAAATAGTCATAGCGTTTGCACACACCCCCACAGACACACATATAACTAGTAACCATGCTGACCTTCAGCTCATCCCACCATCTGTCCACAAATCAAAGAACAGATGCTGTCTGCCAGTCAACTAACAGCCCAACATTTAGACCAATTAGGGCAGAAGAGTGATTTAATGGTAGATCACCAGAAGGAGACGTGGAGAGAGTACACATTGATGGATAGATAGATTGCTATCATGATTATTTTTCTTACACTAGCCTCATGACCCTGACAGATATAGTGAGACACAATTTAATTCTCATTACAGTGTGATTCTTCGCTTGTCATTATTGATGCCATTTGGCCTCCACTACTGACCACCTTAACTTATGTCAGATGGTGACAATATCAGATTTAAATATCTTGGGTATTACTTGGCACGCACTGGAAAAACACTTTAATAATGTTAAAGTGAAACCTCTATTTAGTTTATCCTACTGCTTGCTTGCATTGTCAGATGATAAAATGTTACAAGACATTACACGGGATGTTGCGACAAGATTTTACACAAAGTTTGCATCCAGCTTTCTTTTCCAATTTGGTATTGCTGACCAACCAGGTTTTGTATGTGTTTTTATGAAACTATGTGTATTTACGAAGCTGTGTTGTGCAACGCAAATATGCTTTTTAGCAATAGGAGGGTCATCCATTTAGGCCTGAAAAAGGAGTCTAATAATAGGGTGTTAAATACATCTTAACACCCCTGAAGGAAAACCAGAGATGTGTGCGGCTTTAATGTGCTGTATACACACCTTCAAATATGCAGAGATTACTTAAACTCTTTGCTTATATTCTGGACATATTAAATACTTTAATGTGTTTTAGGAGCTCATTGGAACCTACAATTGCCTGGTATAATTGTTGAGGTGTTTTGTTTGATCCACATGTTTTGAGCACTATAAAGTGTCCCTCGAGCCGGTAGGGATGCAGTTTTTTACTTTAGCACTACAGATCCTGTTGCATTAGAGTAGTAGTTCTTCTTGCCCCCACAGAAAGAAGTAAAAATAACTTTAATAAAATGCATTTACAAGAAGGGTGCAAAAGGAGGTAAGACATGTTAAACTGAATGACTAATCAAATGGAGAGGCAACAGAAATGAACAAAAGTATGGCAAGTTGAGAGTAAACCAAAAAAGAAGGTGGAATTTTTTTTTTTTTGGGGTTTTGGGATATAGAGCTCCCCCTTTTTTTTTTTTTTTTTATATTATTATACTTTTTTTTTTTTTATTTTTTTCCCCTCCCTCCCCCCCCCCCCCCCCCCCCTCTTTTTTTTTTTTTGGTGGGGGCGTTTTTTTTTCTTTTTTTTTTTGTTGATGTTTTTTTTTTCTTTCTCCCTTTTTTTTTTTTGTATTTGTATTTGTTTTTCTTTTTTTGTGTGTCTCTCTCTCTCTCTCTCTCTCTCTTTGTGTGTGTGTGTGTGTGTGTGTGTGTGTGTGTGTGTGTGTGTGTGTTGTGTGTGTGTGTGTGTGTGTGTGTGTGGAGACAAAGTGTGAGAGAGACCCTGGGTGTCGGTGGGTGTTAAATGTCAACCCTGACATCTTAAACAAATAGCTGCATAGCGAGAGTTTAACGCATCGCAGCCCTGACGAAATACATTCCACTCTTGTCTCTCCTGCTTTTCTCAATCTTACCCTCTCCTTTGTGGACACACACACACACACACACACACACACACACACCCCCCAACAAATTTTAAGGACTATGCTGTGTTGGAAGTTTATGAGAGGTGTTTCTGTTATTCAGCCTACCCTCACTGATATGAATGAGTCAGACAAAATATTAGAAACACTTGTGTACTTCAGTCAGAGACACTTGTGTTTTGGGGCGGTGGGTGCAGTTGTATAAGCAAGCAGTGCTGGCATCATAATAGTGATAGTGATAGCAGCATAGTGAGAGCTGACACTTACAAAGGCTGCCTTGTACACTTGTATGAACGTGACGGGATGTTATTAGTCAGCAACAAGCCAGTGATACCGAGAATGAATGAGACAGGTGATGCTCAACAGCTGACATGAGTGCCACTTTAGTGCTCTGCCTGAACTGATGTAAAGCTTCATTTCATGCAAGCTGCCAAGGACTGCAGCAATGCACCAGTAAAAAGAAGAGTAGAAGATGTCTAAACGATGTACACAACAGGTTTCAAAGTACATGTATGTTAGGTCTAAAGGACATACACAATGGTGTACGCCTATGGTGAGAAACACAGGAATGCAGACAAAACTGTTTATAAGAAAAATCCACCTTGTACCTTCAGCTTTCATTGCGTGCGAATAATAAAGGCATGTGAAATAATTGTTCTGTTAGAGAGGTCAGGTACAAGAAGAGAGACACAAAATGATAAAAAATGAAAAAAAAGATGACACTTTGAAAAGTGATGTGTCTTTCTAAAAAGGGAGTTATTAGATTACTGTCACTGAGTATCGTCACAATAATAAGGTACTGTCACATAGAATTTGATAGCAAAATGCCACATGTCGCCAGTGATGACAGTCTCTCAAAAATGCTTATGAGACAAAACTCACGATGGCCTCTTCCAAACAGTTTGTGACGGGCCATCTATGAGCTGTACAGGCTAATGCAACATGTCCAGATCAACCACAACCATAAAATCAGACAGTAATCTTTATCTAGTGGATATTTAGCACTACATAATCAATTTATCAACAGACACATGCTAATAAATATCAGTAAGAAAAAGTCAGCAAGCTGCTCACATGTACAAACTGCCAGCGAACCACATCACTCCTTCTCAACGTATATAGATGACCTTTTTTTTTCTTTTTAGCTTTCCATAATCAATACTTGGACATGTAAATGCTAATCAATACAGGAAGTAACAGGTTATGCTGTCTTCTCTTGCCTTTAATAATTCAAGCTATGCTAAATCTCACTTTGCTTTGATTGATGTCTTTTTTTTTAAAGTTCATCAACTTAATACAGCAACAACCAAGTCATCAGATTTGTAGACTGCGGACTATTTATATCCAGGGATATGTGAGAGACTTGATCTGTACGATAGCTGACAAAATGTCTCTCGGACCTTCAGCATAACGAGGAAATGGATAGTTAAGTGTTTAGTACCAGGAAATGTTATGCCATAGTTTGGCTGGGTGAAAAAAAAAAAATCAAAAATCATATCTTGCTGTTTTTTCGACTGAATGGCAACACGTGATGTACAGTATATCTCGTTATTTTCTCCTAAGTGGGCTTAATGTTCAGTTGTAAGTCAAAGCTGTATGTGATATGTAACTTTATTAAAAACACATCATACGACATGATTAACCTGTGTTTGAGATAAATAATTCAGGACTGCTTTACTTCAATAAATTCAACAATATAATCATGCTATTCGAAACCATTTGTTGTTCTGAATTACTCATCTAAAGTGTTATTGCGTAATTAATGTTATTTAATTAAACAGACCAGACCAGGTTACACCTCATGTCATTATGAACATGCCTCCAATCTCAAATTCTGGTCTTGAGGAGCTGCAGTGTTTATTCATATATCAAATAAAACCTACACTGCGCATCTACTACCACTAGACAACTTTACTGATGGTTTCTCCTCTGCTCTGATCACCATCCACCTCTCCCTGTCACTCCATCCCACAGCTACGCCCACACTATGCTTGTAACATCTACATCATACTGTCAGCACCCTACAACTACAAGATTTGACCCTGTTTGTAATACATAAACAGGAATAAAAACACTTTTATAGACCTAGAGGAAAAAACTAGGGCTGTCAAAGTTAACGTGACAATAACGCACAAATTCCTTTTAACGGCACTAACTTCTTTCACGCATTCATGCAACAGAGCTTCCAGAGGTTGTAGCGGGCTAGAGTGAAGATACGAGCATCATATGAAACTAGAGGGACTCCATCGGTACCAACCGTGTCACACTAGCTCGTCACAAAGGAGGTTAAATAACGCTCCAAACCTACTAAACTTTGGTGAAGAAAAAACTGTCATAGACATCTTGAAAGGGGTCCTTTGACCTCTGACCTCAAGATATGTGATTGAAAATGGCTTCTATGGTACCTACCAGTCTCCCCTTTAGAGATATGCCAACTTTATGATAATCACATGCTGTTTGGGCCAAGTCATAGTCAAGTCAGCACACTGACACACTGACAGCTGCTGTCGCCTGTTGGACTGCAGTTTGTCATGTCTTTTTTTTATGCCAAATGCAGTACCTGTGAGGGTTTCTGGATAATAGTTGTCATTGTTTTGTGTTGTTAACTGATTTGCAATAATAAATATATACATACATTTGCATAAAGCAGCATATGTGATATATAAAGCAACACCTATGTTGATAAGAGTATTAAATACTTCACAAATGCCCATTAAGGTACATATTGAACAGATAAAAAAAATGTGCAATTAATTAGTGATTAACCAAGATTACTATGGACAATGATGCGATTAATTAAGATTAAATGTTTTGATCAATTGAGAGCCCTCGAAAAAACACATTGCCTATGTATTGAGGGAGCAGATCGGCTGGTTGATCGTGAGGTGACGTTACGAGCCAGAAACACTGTCGGGCCTTTTGATTTTGAAGGAGCAAAGGCCAAACATTATCACTCACTTCAACCAATGGTGTAGCTCCATCATTCAGCATCTTTATCAATCAGTCAGTCTCAGTGACATGTGTTTGTACAGCTGACTGGGGCTAGGTGGTCGCACAGAGAGAGGACAGATTCATATAGTGGCACAGCTTTACAGAAGAAATGTCATGTAACACAACATTAAACTATATTACTATGAATGATATTGCTTCATCCTATACCTTGTTTGATAATATATCAATATACCTTTAAAAAGTCGATATACCGCCTGGCCCTATGTCACAGATGTTTACTTGTGATGTTCAAAATCTTACCATGCTAGAAAGTCTCACTCACATAAAACTGATCAGAAAGAGAGGAGACAAAAACTGATCAAAAGAGCTAAAGAGACGGAGATAGAAAGGAAAGACAAGGAGCAGAGAGAGGGGTGGGAAAGAGCAGCGTCTATGATGACTCATTCAATTAGTGGTTCATTGGTGAAAATAGAAAGCAACAGAAAAAGATCACTCTGACTCTGTTTTAATCTGTATAAATGTTGCTTTTTTAAAGCAATGTTATAAACCTCTTTGAAGAGCGCCATGCAAAAAAATTGTATGCAACCTGACCTGTGAGAGAGGATGCAATTTTTTTTTTTTTAATAAACTGCTTTCGCAATGACGTCAATCAAGTCATTTTGAAAATGAGAGTTACTCATGGAGCAAGACATTCAAGAACTGCCACTAATGAATGGCTACGTAGACGAAGTTGGATAGTAACAATGTTCCCATCTATGCCCATCATTCAACACCGTTAACGGCAACGACGGAGCTTTTTCAGGATGGGCCCATCTATGCCAATGCATTAAGTTGCCGTTTGAGAAGTTGTATCTATCATCCAGCTGTCAAAATTTTTTGATGACTACAGATAAAGATGTGAGAGAGAGAGAGAGAGAGAGAGAGAGAGAGAGAGAGAGAGAGAGAGAGAGAGAGAGAGACATCTTAGAGAGAGAGGGAGGGTGAGAGAGAGAGAGACAAATGACAGACCAAACCGAGATGATGACAGATGATTTAATGAAGAACTGACTGGCTGGAAGGAAAGAAAACCAATTAGAAAACACAACAGAGGCAAGGGGAGAGGGGGAAAAAGATGGAAAAGAAAGAAATGGAGAGGAAGATGGATGAATATTGGATAGACATGGATCAAAACAGCGATTGAGAGGATTAGCAATGGTGAGATAAAGAGAGAGATAGAGAAATATGAATACAGAGAGCAACACCAAAGACAGAGGTAGATCGACAAAAGTGTGAAGCTGACAGAGACAGACAGGGAAGGAGAAAGAAAGATCGGCAGATAGAGCGATTTAGAGATAAGAATTTCAGATAGCATCACGGAGAAATCGAGAGATTTGAGTGTTATGATGTGTGTTAGGGAGGTGAGGTAAGAAAATTGAAAGATGAAGAAAATTTATTTCAAGGACAGAAGAGGTAAAAGAAACACCCCAAACTGGACATTTCACCAGCGATTACTTTGCTAAGAAGCTAGTGCTCGGTTTGTTCTTGGGTTAGGAGTAATAGTAAAATTCAGCAAATTTATTCCTCATCTATCTGGCTGACACCCAAACAGTGTCTGAGTATTGTGAACTGCTCATCGCTTGTGGTTTTGTCTCACTGTGTCTCTACTGAATGTTTAATAAAAGGCGAGAGAACAAAGTGCTGGAAACTTTCTTAGTACTGCCGCCTCAAGCACCTTGTTTTCCCATTTTCTATTGTTTCTTTACGCTTTTGTTTTCCCTCCCATTCCTCACCTCAGTGTTTGACCATGAATTCAGTTCTTGTTCAATGTGGTTGCTCACATGAATGTTGCATGTACAATACTGCAAAGCCTCTGTCTTTGTCTTTCTACTTAACATCCTCTTCTGCTCGCTCCTGATCTCTTTTTTTTTTTCCACCCGCAGATCTTCACTTCACCAATCACTCCACCCTCGTCTAGGAAAGGTCCATTTCAGGCAGTTTTAAATACTCGGAGATCAATACAGCAACTGCCTGGTATCAAGATGTGCGTTCTGCGTGCACATGTGTATCTGTGCATGTCTGTTGGCGGGAAGTGTGCATTTGTGAGTGTCTGTAAGTAAGTGTGTGTTTGAATTATTCATGAGGCTTAAGTGCTCCTCTGGGAGAAATGCAATAGAACGCGCCTCTAATATCTTATTCTCAACGTGTCTTTCTGTGTTTAAAACATGCCTCGCCTGAAGAGATCTAAGTCCTCAAATCCAAAAACTGGACATTGTGCAACCCATTTCAATATCATATAGATAATTCTCACAGCATCCTTAAACAATCTTCGCAGAGCATCTTCCCACACTGTCATACGGCTTCTTGAACTGTGTACAGCTATCGTGCCGTATGTTTTACCCTGACCCGTATACTGTATATTACAGTATCTAATGTGGTTAACGTCTGCTTAGCATTCCACTGCCACGTGTCTTAATCCATGGTAATATTGATTAACATTGTGTAGACTTTCAGTAAGGTTTGCGCAAGATCCCAGGTGGTGACGGCACTTTAAAGGAGGTATGGATTATAGTTAGTCAGTATAACCTGTGTTAACACGGATTTAGCTATACCGTTTATCCCTGTACAGAATTAATTTTCATATGTCACATGACTTACAGTGCACAGCACACATTATCACTGCATGTTATCGAGTACAGCTGGTAAAACAGGAGCCGATTATACTTTGCACATCCCATGGATAAGAGTGCATGAGATGTGAATTGTGTTGACTGCCCACGTCTGTGACAGTGAATTACATGCAGATGTATGCAGCGCCTATAGACACACCCTATGTTGAACAGACAGAACTGACTCAGTGTTTATGTCTGCATCTGTGTCCTGAGTATATAAGACCAGTTAGGCCACTGGCTGTCAGAGTTGAGGTAGGATAGAGATAGTAATTTCTGATGTTAATAAAATGATGTTTTCTCAAATATTTGTTGATTTAATTTCTTTCAAAAATGACAGACGGTTTTACCTCTATAATAGGGATGCCACGATTAGTCAGCGTAATCAATGTTTTTTAATCCTTTGTCCTCGGAGCTGCTGATAATAAAGCTGTCTGCCTGCTACTTAAGAAATTCCTTTGAATAAGTGTTTCAAGGGAATCTTTTTAGATTTTCAGCCTTCTCTGTGTCAAGTGCAAGGACTTCCCCTCGCCTAGCTTGTTTTGTGTTGCAATATACAATGACATAGCTTACAGATGGTTAAAATAAAATACATTTAATTAGATTTCTTTGGAGGAAAATGAATCATTTAGATTAAGCGACTCAGGTAAAATAGTTAATGAATTAAACAATACAGAATTAGTTGTTACTGTAGGCCTCGTATATTACTCAAATCTAATAATCTGTGAAGCAAAAATGAGCAAAGGTCACAAGGAGTCACAAGCCAAAAGGGTTTGGTATCAGTGACTCGGACATCGTACACTTTACACCAAAACAAATCCACGCTTGCATGTTAAGAAGAGGTGAGTGAATGAATAGAGACTAAATAGGCCTACTGGTCTGACACAAGCTGTCTTGGAGCCTGAGCACTCAACCATTTTTTTTTCACACTCAAGGAAATGTTTCCTTATTGTTTGATTTAGCCCGATCGTATGCATTTACATGACAAGATTGTATTTGTGTGCGTGCGAGTTCTGCTCCGACACAATGTGCTTTTCATTAACATGAACTATCATGTGTATCTGGGCGTATTTGAGTGCACTAAATGGTGGCATTTCTGTGACCCGTGAGTGTAATTGCGATTATGAGTGATAGTGTCTTTGTTTTATAAACACAGATAGTGGTATTTGTATGTCAAATAATGTGCGTGTGATAACTGGTGTGTATCTCTGAGTCATGCATAGGTGAACAGCCTGATTGCTTGCTACACTGTGAATGAGCCAACCATGCATGTTGACTACTGATACACACACCAGCACCCAATGAAGAATGCGTGTGTGCTGTGTTTTTGTGTGCAGCTGTGTGGATATATCTGAGTGTCACACAGCTGTGTGTTTATGTGCAGAAGCAGAAATGTGCATGTTTTTGAGAAGGAGATCATGTGCGGTATGTCCACACATACACTTTATATGTCTATGTTGGGAACTATACTATGTGTGTGCATGTCTGTGCATGTTTGATTTTAAACAGCATGTAAAATGCAGACATGCCTAGTTTAACTAAACGGTTGTCCTGAGGCCATGCTAAACAAGCAAATCATGCATGTGTAGTGGTGTCTCCTGAGGGAGTGTGTCTGGGTATATGTGTTGTTGCTGCAAGAAAAATTTCTAAGTGACTAAATTCCTGTCAGCATGGTGTGGCATTTCATCTATTTTTATTCAGCGGTGGAAGGTAACTAAGGATGCTCTGATACCAATACGGGATCAGCTATCGGGCCGATACTGACTCAGATAGCTGGATCAGCTATTGATGGCAGATCTATATAATTCATTTCTATCTCTATTATACACTGGTATTTTAATTTCTGTTAAAGTTCTGATCAATTTGTTCAGAACTGTAATTCCTGGTTAGCAGTGCTGGGTGCTTATCCTACAGTGGGCAGCTGGTCTTCCACCAATCAGAAAGCCGGCGGTTCAAACCCCGGCTCCTCGGGTCACATGTCGATGTGTCCTTGAGCAAGACACTTAACTCCAAATTGTTCCCCGAGGCTGCGCCATCAGTATGTGAATGAGTATTTGGATTAGATCCTGATGAGCAGGTCGTCACCTTGCATGGCAGCCTCTGCCGTCAGTGTATGAACGTGTGTGTGAATGGGTGAATGCTGACATGTAATGCAAAGCTCACTGAGTGGTCGGAAGTCTAGAAAGTCACTATGCAAATGTCCATTTACCATTTATGTCCCTTTGTGGTGAAACCTAATTAAACAACACATTTCAAGGATAAATGTTCACTATTTGTAGATACTCTGTGTGATACTGTACAAGCCGGCATTACAGCCGTCACAGTAATCAAAATTGTGGCAAACATGGAACCAAAACTAAAATCACTCTCAACCGCACCTTAAATAATTTGGAAATAAAAAAGGTTGTGTTTGTTAGTGAGTCATAAGAAGTGTAGCCCTGAGAAGTGCTTGTAGCTTTTTCTTGGTAACCACATTCCAACACATCTTGTGTCTCTGATCCCACTGGGGGTCGGATCTTTTCCTGTGCTTTCATTGTAAAAAAAAAAAGTAGAACTTCTGGATAACTCTGCAGATAAAGGTATTAAAAATTCAGCACAACAGGTGGAGGATAGTTAAAATTCTATAATTCCACAGTAGCGGCTCTTTCATCTTTATCAGAGGACGTGCACTGTTTTGAACACTTGCCTACCTGTCTCTCTGACTGCCTGCCCGTCTGTCATATCTCTATCTGCATGCAGGCTTCATCTGGGCCAACCACTGCTGTAATGTATCCCGTTTAATGTGCGATCTTCAGCGAGTGCATAATGTTTAAAACCTGTATGGAACGCCAACTACATGCAGCAAAGTCGGTGAGTGAAGTTGTTTCGAGCCCCTTCAGTGTCTCCTTTTCTCTATCTCTCTGTCAGCTACAGAATCTCTTTATGCTAAAACTGCATTATGCATGCAGATAGAACGCCTAAACAGCGGTCTCCGTGGTAACCCAAAACACATCCATCATCATCACCATGACAACCAGGGATAGAGCTGTCAATCAGCAGTGTCCCAAGGGAACTTGGGATAAGCCTATACACCCACATATGCACAGACAAATACAGACGAACGCGCCTGCATGCGCACATGCACGCAAATGCACCCATGATGCGCACGTACACACACACACACACGCACGCACGCGCACACACACACACACACACACACACACACACACACACACACACACACACACACACACACACACACACACACACAGAAAGTATGTTGTCGAGGGTATTTACCATCACACTCCACGGGCTGTGTGATGACACACAACTTTGTGCACACACACACACACACACACACACACACACACACACACACACACACACACACACACACACACACACACACACACTGTCACACACAGGCATTTAACTCAGGCATGGCCAGATCAATCATCAGCTGTCACACAGCAGGTTGGTGCAGAAGGGCCCTTTACCACCAGGGGGCCCCTGAACAGACAACATTAATCGCCACCTGAACAGCAGATATTTAATTTTAAACCTGATGTTGTTATCTCTCGTTTAAATTTGCTTCGTCTCAAAAACACAGCTTAGAGCAGAGTGCTTAGTGTCCATATTCTTTATTAATTCAGATTTAGTTATCACCTCATGGGCACCTATTCTGGGGCCCTAAAGAATAAAATGACAGCACTACAACTGGTAGTAGAATGAATCAACTCTGCTCTGAGCCCTGCTGTACTGTTGTTTTGTGACTCTAAATAAATTGTCCACAAAAACTTTTGCCCTGGATCACCACAACTTACATTCTCTCTGGAGTGGAAGAGTAATAAAGTTTTCCCCTTTCTCTGCTTCCTTTCTGTTTCTCACTGACATTACCTGGCCATAACCTTTCCCCCCGCCTGTATCTCTCCCCCTCTCTCTATGTCTCTGTATCGCCTCCTCCCTCTTGCTTTCTCACCATCCCTCCCTCTCTCCCAGATTAAACTGTCTATCCTGCTGTCCCCCTTGAAATCCCCTGTTACACACCACCTCGGGCTGTGTGTGTGCATGTGTGTGTAAGCCAGACACGCTAGCTGAGCATTAACCTGTCAAAGTATCGAGAGACAGGGGGAGAGAGAGAGAGAGAGAGAGAGAGAGAGAGAGAGAGAGAGAGAGAGAGAGAGAGAGAGGAAGAGAAAGAGGGAGTCAGGTCAACAGATCCAGAACTCAACATGTTGCTAGGTAGTGGAGGTGGTTCTGTTCCCATGGTAACATTTCTCTACTGGATCTATAACACGTATACGGTCTGCCTGTTACACACATACACGCTCACATATAAAGTAGTGTGTATTGAAGTGTGACATACAAGATGTAAAGTATATCCATCTTTCATAAGAATTAACAAGAGTGTGTTTGTCTGTATGCTTGTAAGCAAAATGAGTCCTCGGTCATAAAAGTGATAAAAGTGTATGATTTGCTGTCATCTATACATAGTGTTTATGATATCAAACAACACTTACTTTCCAGGGGTCATGAAACTCAACGTGACAGCAGCATAACTACTGTAACATCTAAAAGTGACATATCATGAAGAAACTCACTTTTTCAAGGCTTGTGCACATACATTTGGGTGTCCAGAGTGCCTTCCAACCCACAAACTGTGAAATACGACAGCTCTGTGTATTGTTACGTTTTACTGTAGTGAAGTCGTTTCCTCTGTCAACAGGCCGGTCAACACATCGCTCGCTCCTCTGGCGGGATTCCCCCTGGTCAACGCCTCCGGACCTCGCACCCGTGTTTACTCCCCAGTCTTCGACGGGTCCTTCCCCACTTTGTCACCTGTTCCCAGCCACCAATCACAAACCTGTCTGATCCATCACCCACGCTGATAAAAGCCGCTGCGTGAAAATGCCAAAGGCGGCTGTAATTTAAACTGTGCAGTTTGCCTCTGTACCGCTCTATTGCAACATTAACTGGTGTAGTTAACTACTCACGTCTTTTGTGTGCGTGGCTTCAGGATCTGGGCAGTAGGGTTACTTTGTTTTTTCTTTTTCTTTTTGTTTTCATACATTCATTATTTCGGCACCACACAGTTACTTGAACTCCAGGTCTTATGGGTGGCTACTAGCGGTTTGATAGGTAAGGTAGGCTTTTATTTTGTTTCTTGGTGGGAATATGATGGATAAGGATGTGTGTTTTGTTTGTTTAATGACTTAGCGCCACCTGCAGCCCTTCCCTTTGCTCCTCCATTCACTTGACTTCCCCTGTTGCTTTCCTGTTATTTAGCAGAAAAATGTAACTCTATAACTTTGACTTCCTTTGGTACACAAAACAATAAATGGCAGTGCTTGACTGACTACATCATTAGGATGCTGCTTCCCTTATCTCTAGACGTTTGCAGGGTTTGTAACATTATTGATGATTACATTTGCAAAATATGTTAAAGGTTCTTTATACAGGATTCAAAGCAAATCTATTGCCTCCACACGGCTCTCAACATGGAGATGGCTGAGCCGGTGGCTCGCAGCTAACGATGCTAATAGAGATGACAGTAAAAACAATGACAACAGTGCTGACAGAGCTAACAATGTTTACCTGGTAAACAAAGCCCACACGAGCTTTAACAAATCTATCCCTGTGACAACGTAATTACTGAATTTCTCTGTCTACGTATACAGCAGCCTCTTTGTTTTATCATGGCAGCCATGATTATTGTCCTATTGTCCTTGAAAAAGACTGTTTTGGTTGTCACAGCAGCCATGTGCATATCATAGATGTGACTAATCAACCATTACTAATCATTGGTTCCCTCCAAACCACAAATTACGTGTATATATATATATATATATATATATATATATATATATATATATATATATATATAATACACACACACACAGGTTACACATGAATACACATGCTCATATAAACACTCAAAACAGAGACACACCAATTTCTTATTAAAACCAATGTCTTCATCACAGAAAACATACTATTTTCTTCCTTAAAACAGCTGCACAAACCGCTGGATTAAAATACAATTCCACACTGAAGAGCCTCATATAACAGTGGGGACGAGTATCTCAACAAGGCATGCAGACTATGCATGTATGCAACTTTCAAATGACAATAGCCATGATGTAACAAACTGCTGCAGCCAAAGAGCAGATTAAGGACGTGACCAACACTTCACACTGGTGAAGAGCAACATGAGGGTCTTACTGAATCAAATGAGATCTACTATATTGAATTAACCATTGGAGGATGCAGACTCTGTGACTGTGCACTTGCATTGTAACAAGGCAAATACTGGTGCCAACACAGAGCCAACTTAATGGCTTCTCTAATAGATAATGCAGGGGGTTCATACAATGCTGAGGCTTGTGTGGCGATTACTGCCTATATAGACCACTATAAAGAGGGCGGGTCCTATAACTGAAGGATGTCAGAGTGGGCCTTCTATTTTTTTTTTTTCATACATCCTGCTGAGTAGAGGCAGGTGACAGCTAATGTCCCTGTCGAATCAGACGCCTTTTTCACAAAATCACTAAGAAAGCTGTGTCCCAGGAGACACTGTAGGTGGAGGATTGCCGATGTTGCTGGTCAGTTGTCAGCATCGATATGGAGTGCAAAACTTGCACAGGCCTGTTCCAAAGTTTAGGACAGAATAAGTCATTTACAATTAAGGGTGTTCCTTAAAGAGAGCTAGAGAAACAGTAAGGAGAAGGGAGTAGATACTGCAAGAGAGGCAGACAGGACTGCAAAGAGGACGAGAAACCTGCTGTCCTTAAAATCCATGACACTGCTGCCCACGAGCCTTCACACACACACACACACACACACACACACACACACACACACACACACACACACACACACACACACACACACACACACACACACACAATTGTGAACATCCTGAATCGTTTAGTGGTTAAATGAGCCCCTGCTGACTACAGCACTGCCACTATGCTGAGTGTGTGTCTGCGTGTCTCTGTGTGTGTGTGTGTCTGTGTTAGAGCGTGAAAGAAAAGTTTGTGTGTGTGTCTTGTACTCTGGCTGCGCATGCATGCATATGAGTGTGTCTGGATGATTGTGGTGTGTACGGCATTGTGTGCGTGTGTGTGTTGCAGTGTCAGCAGACTAATAAGGGAAGGTAGAAGCCATCATGGTAAACACATTTTTTAAACCAATCACACTGCAGTTAACTAAAGTACACCTGACACAAACCTTCTGCTGGCTGACAAAAAACCTCGCTCTGCTCTGCCAGAATCTGTGTACGGTGAATAAATCAGAGACTGGAAATGAAACGACCATGGCAATTCAACTAAGTAAAAATAAAATCTTAAATTTGAAAACATATATTTAATTGCATGGTGCCGAAGTCACTGACGACTGAATTATAATATTTTCAGACACTGAAGAGATAAATACATACTTTTTATATTGACATATTCTTATAAAGGAGACAAATAAAAAAAGAGCTAAAAATCTGTTAAAATGTAAAACTGAGATGTGTGTTATTCAAATGACAACAATCGAGGTGCCGTCAAGCAGCCTGCGGAGGTGTGATGTCTTGATTACTACTATGGGCTGATAACTACTAACTTGCTTGGTAAAACTTTTGGTGTCTAAATCCAGATTAACACGTTTTTGTCATTGGCTCAAAATGGTATAGCAGTATGACCAACAGCACCAGCAGATGCATGGAGAATGAGCAGGGATACATTTGACCCTAAAATGCTGATAAGTATTGAGTGCATCACTTGCAGAGTCAATACCATCCAGGGAAATGCAGCATTTTCATTAGTACTACATGGGTGCATGTGCCTGCAAATGAAATAGACTAATAATTACTGCTATGAACTACTCAGGGTTACGGTGTGCTTTGTTGACAGGTTTAGCTGCTAACGCTACAGTGGCATTGTGACCTGCCTCAGGTTGACTGCTCCTGCAGGTAACACTAACATTCATATCAAACAGCTGAGTGATGGTGAAGCCGGTACAGTATATTGTAATTGTATTGTCTTGTCACATGTCGTCGTGTAATCGCTTGTGTGTACAACACAGCCTGAAATCTTGGCAAGTGTGGCATTTCCCTCTGTGTAGGAGCAGGAGGCTGTCACCGAAAGACACACAGACACAAGAGGTACAGGAACGCTGATACTACAGGAATTTGACCAAAATCCTTTTTTGACTGCTATCTCTATTTTTGACAAATTTCACACTTTACACTCTGTAGTTTTGAAGGAATGTAGCCATATTGCTTTACCAATTTTCCAACACATATCAACTGTAACTTTGAGATCTTAATCTCAGGAGGAATGGTGGATACAATACTGTGTGGTATTATTGTAAGGTGTTTCTTTTATTTTGTCCATTGAGTTAGACCAATAACTTTTTTTGAGGTTTTTAAATCATTCTGTAACTTCCCAGTTGCATTCCTCATTTACTCAAAATCCAAACATTCAAATTATTTCTTTTTCCCTCATGACCTAACATAGATTTCTGCAGGATGCTGCTGCTACAGTTCAGTTTACTATATAAACATCCACACTGATGGTGGGCGGCATGCTCCCAGTTTGGACAAGCAGACAGGATTACCAGCATGTAAGTTAAGTAACGTACTGCTCTGGACACCACGTTAGTTTGGATCCGAAAGTCATACAATAACACAAACTAACCAATCGATGCAGCGGTAGACCAGCAACTCCCTTGTTCGGCAAGGTAAAATTAGTGTTTTTGTGAATGGAGTCTGGTGGCTTTGAAGACAACAGTGCAATGGCTACAGTTCCCCATCGGAAAGGGCTGTCTGATGGTGAGGTTAAGCTGTTAAAATATTCTAAATGTAGTGTACACTTAAACTGATGCCTTTAATCACACAACTAAATTGTAAATGGAAGAGATACTACACTTAGGTGAATTATCATTTTTGTGGCTAGTGTTAGAAAACGCATGTTGGTTATGCACAGTATTGTTTTATTCATGAGGAGGATGTGCAAAGGCATACTTTATTATGCACACGGAAGATGATGTTTCTATAAGGTGATAGGGTGATGGCACAGAAATCATTGCATGCAATATCATATCACCCACTTTTACTAATGTATTCAGACAGATCAGCTATTCTGTACCTTTTGATGAATGACAGGAGTTTCCTCCAGGTGAATATGAATAAATTACACCACAGGTGTGCTACTGCTGTACCGGCATCAATCAATCAATCCAGCAATCATTTATTAATGACCGCAGGACCGAGCTCGGTAGAATTTGCTTTTGGTACAGCATGGTGGGTGAGCTCAATATATCTGTTAGGGTTAGTGAGTTCAGAGTTATTGCTTTGGAGAAAAAATGTTTTTAAAACAGGATGTTCTGGTGGACAGGGACCTATAGCGTGGATGACAGATTTTTTGACCTTTTGGTTGAGCTTGTGATATAGTAATTCAACTAATGGGAGAGGGGAGCCAATAATTTTGGATGATTCACTGACTATGCGCTGCTGTTTTGGCATGTGTGACTGTCAGTATGATCTCAATGACGGCTTTGTAAAACTGTAGGACGAGGCTTTGTTTCATTTTGACCTATGTTCATAAAAATCTGAAGCACACGTGATGCCGTACATTTAAACAAACAGCTATGCTTACCTAGGAAGGTTGATTATCTAAAAAATAGCCTTGCGATTCATATTAATATGTTTGACAAAAATATTGTGCCTGTCATATGTAGCTCACGAAAAAAAAAAAGCAATTGGTTTTCTCTCTCCTCTCCCTTCACCACTTTTCGCTTGGACACTTGTCTGTAATAATGTACCCTTTGACTGAATATACACAAAGGAGAGGCAGCTGTGCGCAGACTTTAAATTGGCATTTAAATGGAAACGACACCATAAGCTGCAATGCACTGCTATTCTGCTTCCCTATTGAAGCAGTTTAGACCATTACAACCGCAGCCTTGAGGTCATGGATGCTCCTCTGCATATAACACACTATGTAGTTTTGCCACAAATATAACATGGGAAACTCTAAAGGTTATAGAGAGAATGGTTTCACACAAAACCGCACATCAGTGTGTGCTTGAGAGCACTGAGAAGAGAAAGAGATGAAACAGAGAGTGAGAAAGCGGGCTGAAAGCAAGGAGGAAGAGCGCAGTTGTATCAGTCTTTCTGTGGAAACGTTTGCAGCGCAGAATGCTTGTAGATGAGCTGCAACAGCAACCTCATATGTCATTGTGAACCAAAGTTTAGACAGCACCCATCATCAGCATCAATGTAATGAGGGGAGAGGAGAGGTGAGATACAGTATGTGCAGAGCAACGAAGAGGAGGGGACAAGACAGGAAGCGAAGAGAAAGGGGGAGAGAAGTGGAGGGGAGGAGAGAGGTAGAATTGAGCAGGTCTGCAGAGAGGAGATAAGAGTACTTCAAGTGTCACTACAAGACTGGTACATTGATCTGAGAGAGGGGGAGAGACAGAGGTGTGCAAAGAGAGAGTTTCATTACTGTAAACAGTTTCAAATGATGAACTGTTATTATGTTATCAATAACAGAAACATGGAAACTACCTGCCACGTTCAATAAATATTACACAATAACAAACAATAACATTTGCTAACCTGACAAAGGTCTTCATACTTAAGTCAACAATAATGGAAATAAGTGGGGCTTCATAAAGTTCAGTCACTTTGGTTCCCAACAGTTCAACAAGAAGTTGTCATCAGTGCTAAACATGTCATGACTGATCGTTCTGTTGTTCAATATATTAAAGTGTGTAATACTTGGTGGCATTTAGTGGTGAGCTGAAGCCTCCCATGTGCCAAGCGTGTAGAAGGACTATGGCGGTGAAAAGGCCTTTTCCAGGGCAAGTTGCTGTAGGAGACTCTACATATGCATAGAGTGTATGTATATGTGGGAAGTGAGTGGTGAAGCAAGAGAGGGAGATGAGCTAGTGGAGCAGAAGAGGGTTTGTTTAGCTTTGAGAATATCCAGAGAATGTTTGTGCAAAAATAAACGCTGCAGCTTATCAAGACTAATAGAGGTTTCCTGTGTCTTGTTTCCTGGAGGCTGAGTGGATTGATGGGGATTAACTCTGGAGCAAGTAATGTTATCGACTCCGGCCCAAGCAGGAAAAGTTCTGGGCCACTGTTAAAATATGGCAGCCAGCTCCGTAAAGAGGACCCCTATGTAGATTTAAAGGACTCACAATTCGTACTGTATTATCAGGTGATTATACACTAAAGAAAACATACTTACTAATGTTATATTCCCTTTCTGCCAACAGAGCTCCCTAAATGCTATACACTGCACCTTTAATGGTATTCCTGTTAATAAAATGCTAATGCAAAAAAAAAAAAAAAAAAAAACCTAGTTCACCTATTAAAACTAAATGAATTAATGACAACGCCGCAGTTTGAGAGCAACTTAAAAAGCTTCACCTCAATAATGGCATTCATTTTTTTTAATTTTTAATAAAATGAACAATGTTCTCTATGCCCAGTCCATGATGGGGATAATGATAACTTTATTTTCTTTTAATAGAAATTAAGAGTAAAATATGCCAACAGAGTTTGGAGAGTTTATTAGTAATCTATAATTTGGTGTTTCAGTAATTGCACTCTTGGATATTAACAAGGGTGAGTTACAGGATTAAGTCCCCATACTGGCTTCCACAGAGTGGGATTAGCATGGATAGAATGGATATGCATGTGTGTGTATGTGTGAGAGAGGGAGTGTGGCGAGAGGTAGGGCAGCGTATTAAATTATTAAATGTGTCATTTTTTTGCACTAGTGGGAACATATGGTCCTGGATTATCTTACTCTCTACAGGTATGTGTGTGTGTGTGTGTGTGTGTTATGTCTCCAGCTGCTTGGATCAGCAGAGCTTTACATCCACAGGGAACCATTAGCAAGATAATAATGAGACCATAGAGCTGGACGAGGTGTGTATGAAAGTGACAGAGAGGGAGAGAGGGAAGAAGGGAAACAAACTTGCTCCAGTCAAAGGCGTAAACTTCATGAGGAATGCTTTTGTTTTCCTACTTATGAGCCATCTGAGAGGTTGTTGTCATGAGAAAAAAAAGTGCTAAAATCTTTTAAAAAATCTGTATTTTGAGGTTAAAATACTGTACTTTTCTGTGACATATGATACATAAAAATGACTTATGACTGAGATTTTAACTACATTCTGTGAAGTTATTCATTTGTTAAAGAACCAAAGTTATATCATGTGTTTGGGTTTTTGTTTGGTCCTTAGTTGCATTTTACAAGTTCAGCACTATATATGAAATTTGCCTTAGAGACCATTCTGGAATCCATCACAGTGAACATGCTCATGTTTTAATTTTGCCACTTTAAGTGCAAACAGATGGTCAGATGGTTTCGACTGTCAAACAGCATTGCATTCACAAGAAAACTAAATATGGAAGACTTGAAAATGATGGTAAATGTCATAATAGGTTGGCTAACTTCTAGTAGAAAAGGTGACGTTTTAGATTTTAAATGTATAGCAAATGAATGCACCACACTTAAATTTTTTCTAAGTGATTTGTATGATGTCGTCTTGCTATGTTAATTTCATTTTTTCTGCTTGTTGACCCACGTTGTTAATCACTACAGAAAAGGTGTTACTTATAGGTGTGACATGACCTTAATAGGAGCATTGAAACCCATTGACTCTAATGGAGTATGGCTCTTCAAGGAAATGTTTTCACCTGCTGTATGACTAATAATAGTTTAGTGCAACTTAATTATTTAGTTAATATGGATTGTATATAGATAAGAACCCCTTGCATGTGTTTATTGTTTGTTCTAGGGCATTTTCTACCTAAAACTAATATAGTTTGATTTAAAAAAAAATGTCTGTATTGCAGGAACAACAAGGAACACCACCTCCAAGTATTTGGTATCTATGAACTCATAAAATTAAAGATATGGACACATATGCAGCATCAAAAAATATTTCATATGGAAGACATTTAATAGACACAATGTTGGCATTTGTCCTCATTTTATCTAAAATCTTGACTTTGTCCATTGATAAAAGTGCCTTTTCATGTAATCTAAAACTTTTAAGTTGTGCTGTTTGATACTTGTTTAAAGCATGTCCGTATGTTGAGGCATTTTTCCTTCGTCTTTGGGTGCAGATTGGTTAAGCTAACAAGCATATAATAAGTTCAAAGCTATGTTGGGCTTCTTATGTTTAGTAAAGTCAAATGCTCTCTTTTTCCAAGTACTTACATATGGTTTGAAATAACTGGCTGAATTGAAAGGAATGAGGAGCAGATGCTTCACATACAAACCTATTTAATTCATGCTGGTGTCAACAGTTGGGAGAAATTCACCACGCTGATGAAAATCACCTAGCTACCACTTTGACAAGCTGATGAACAACAGATCTACTTAGCAGCCACTTTGTCTCTCGCTTTTCCGACTGCAACCATTGATTGCTGATGGCAATTAGATAAGGTCATCCTTACTGACCCGTTGAAAATGCCTTGGTTTCATCACTCCTGGTTGCTAATACAGCTAATATATTTCTGTTAACTTTTTGGTGAGAGGAGATTCCTCTGCTGATATAAAGAAGATAATTTGATAATTTCAGGAGTCTCAGAATGTACACACACACACATAAATATAAACACTAGGGCTGTCAATGGATTAAAATATTTAATTATGATTAATTGCATGGTTGTCCACAATTAAACGCAAATTATCTGTTCAAATGCAACTTAAAGGGAGTTTTCAAGTATTTAGTACTCTCATCAACATGGGAGTTTACAAATATGCTGCTTTATGCAAATGTATGTAATATTTATTATTGGAAATCACTTAAAACACAAAACAATGACAAAAACAATAAGTTGCATAAAATCACTATAAAGATATCCATAGGAAAATGTAAGGGCAAAGTGTTCCCTTATGCATTGCTAGATGATCCTTAGTAACAATTTTCCACAGAAAGGGACCCATACCAGTCTCTTACATAGATTGTATATAAGAAGTGAATGTAGTCACTCTAGTTTTGCATTCTGGCTGTCTCCATCTTGTTTTTTTGCAACCACAAGTGACACGGGAGGGTCAAGCTATAGTACAACCAAACACAGAATAAGATCATTTTAATGTTACAGTTAACGTTCATGAAGAGAAAACATACTATGAAACGGTTAAAGGGTTCATTTTGTAAGTCTGGATTACTGTTTATCCTCCTTCAAAACAAGCTAGTATAGCATGGTTTGTACCAATGGATTCCTTAGGTTAATCTTCACTCTCCATTTAAATCTAAGCCCGCTACAGCCTTTGAAATATCGGTTGCATTAATGCGTCAAAGAAATTTGTGGCATTAAAACAAATTTCAGTTAAAGTGTTATCATCATGTTAATTTTGACAGCCCTAATAAATATATAGACATACAGCCAGTCTGTCTGTGCAACATATTTGAACCAATATGAGAGCTTAGATTGAATCTCCAGCACTGCAAGGGGGAGTGTGTATGTGCACGTGTGTGTGTGTGTGTGTGTGTGTGTGTGTGTGTGTGTGTGTGTGTGTGTGTGTGTATGTCTCAGGTTGGAACAAACTGTGTTCAAACCTGTGTAAAAGCTAGGCTTGTTGCAGTGTGTTGCATGTAACACAGTTACATTATGTACCCACCGCCCCACCGTCGGCTTACTTTTTTTACAGAAATAAAACCCATTTAGTTAATTTGGAGTATTAGTGCTGTGTTATCAAGGCAAAGTCAGACGACGGACACTACAAGCTGACAGTGAATGCATCCTTACGGAGTCTCAGCTCAGAGTAGTAGGTGTCATATTTCACACGAGACGAGAGAGAGTTGACAAGATGATGTGAAGTGGAAAAACCAAAGTGCCTATTTGGCAATATTTGAGCTTTCAACCCAGTGCTATAAGAGTACCATAATGTTATTGAGGCAATGTGTGCGGAGGACGGAGCAGTCACAGCTGGCGGAAACCTGCAGCTCTGGACGCTCAACTGGACAGGTCAGACACACAGCCATCCGACAGTAAAGAGAAACTAAGCGCGCTACACACATGTTATCTTTTCTTGTAAAACGTCAGATGTAATCTGTAACACTGGTAATCTGTCAAAGCTCAGAGAAACTAGTTAATACTACTAAGCACACACACACTGTCGCTTTACTCTCTTTGTGCAGGTCTCTGATGCGGGAAATAACATTACACAAACTAAACTATAGCAGATCCATCCATCCATCCATCCATCCATCCATCCATCCATCGTCAACCACTTATCCCGTTAGGGGTCGCAGGGGGGCTGGAGCCGATCCCAGCTGGCATTGGGCGAAGGCGGGGTTCACCCTGGACAGGTCGCCAGTCCATCACAGGGCACATAGAGACAGACAACATAGAGACAGACAACCATTCATGCTCATATTCACATCTACGGGCAATTTAGAGTGATCAATTAACCTAAACTGCATGTCTTTGTACTGTGGGAGGAAACCGGAGTACCCGGAGAAAACCCACGCTTACACGGGGAGAACATGCAAACTCCACACAGAAGAGTCCCAAGCCGGAATCGAACCTGCGACCCATTTGCTGTGAGACAAGAGTGCTAACCACTGCACCACCGTGCAGCCCAAAATACAGCAGATAAAAAATGCAAAAAATAAAATAAAATAAAATAAAATAAAATACAAAATAATAAGTCTCAACTTAAGGTCTAAACTCGTTGTTGTTTCCAAAGCTTTCAAACACACTCATGGCCAGATGGAGTTGCTCAGTATATAGATTATCTCTGCACTTTTTACCAGTTTTTGATCACAACATTGAAGCTTTATGTGACAGTGACTTCATATTGGTAACTACACCCATCCTAAAATTAAAAGGAAATGCCTTAGTTGTACATGGTTCACTTTTTAACTGGGATCAATTCATCCTTTGCATCACTCATTTCCTTTAGAATGGCTTTAAGAGGTGAAATAAGTAGAGAGAGAGGAAGAAAGCATAAAAGGATGGTACCTGGAAACTAACACTGTCATGCAGATAACGATACTCCCGTGACCATCTCACCATTTCACCAAGCAACAATTATAACTGGCCTCAGGCAAAATGCACATATACACACAGTCGCAGACTCAAACAGACATGTGCACTGTCAGAAGCAGTCACTCACACTCTCTGACACACACACACACACACACACACACACACACACACACACACCCCCCCCCAACAGAAGTAAAGTGAATTGTGAAAGTCGTAGAAAGTTTATGAGGAAGTCAAACAACCAACTTCAGCAGAGTTTAAAGTCCTGACTCTGGCAGAATGTTGTTGAAAAAAGAGCAAACAGCCCCAATAAGCATATGCTGAGGAAATAGTGTGAATAATATAATCTAATATCGACTGCTTAACACCTGGTTTAGGATTTTTTTGTGTGTTTTAAAATGAAAGGGGCATGTGATGCAGCTTTTTTAAGACCTATGACAGATAGAAACAGCTTGTGCTGGAGTTTTCCAAAATGTTGTGGATTTCCAGGACTGTGAAAGACATTTTGCTGCAAACTTCATTTCAAAGCAAACACCTGTTCAAGGCCATAGTGTCAAAAGCATCCTTACAGTATATAAGCAGAGCCAACTTCATACTGTAAACCACATTAAAAATGTCCTACTATAGCCAACAATGATTAAATAATATAAAAGTTGGAACTCTTGAAAGTCTGATGGCCAAACTGTATTCATGTGTGATGATATCAGTCATTTCATGTAGCGAGACATTTTTGTGAAACTTTTCCTCTTTGTATCCTTGAGGTGGTGATCTCTACGATAATCACAGCCTCATGAAACTGTACAACCACAAACAAGAGACCTCGAGTATTCAGAGGATGGTTTTCAAGGTAGATTGACAATAAGGAGGTTTGTGACTAGATTCTACATAGAACAGAAGTGCTCACCATCTAATCGCTGAAAAATACAATTCTTGCAGAAATGTCCAAATGTCAAAGCCAAATCACAGCATGCCTTTTTCTGTGGTGTTCCTCAAGGTCTTGGTGTATTAATGTGGTGTTTTGGAGGGATTACTGATCGTTTTTATCAACTCTCAAGTGGTAAAAAAAAATGGTTACATTTAGCACCAAATCTGTGTAACAAATGGTATCAACCCAAAAAATTGCTCCAACAACTTATGAGACATAAGTAAGCATGGGAATGGCCATCATAATGTTATGAGCCCTTGCGCCATTTCACAGTTTATTCTAATTAATTCATTCATTTTTATTTCTGATTTATGACTAAAACAACTTGACACACAGTGCCAAGCTCCATCTCTAACTAATCTTCAGGTTCTCAGCTTTCAGATCATGTGCACCACCTCTCTGAGACATCTACTGTTGACCTGCTATCTCCCCCTAAACACCCCCTGTACCCACCTCCTAGTCAGCAGATGGACCTCAAGCAAGTATGCATTTGATGCTCTTACATTTTTCTTTCTCTTTATTTCTTTCTTATATATTTCCTTTGTTAAAGTAGAATGAACAGATCCGATTAAATTACCGTCAGACTTCCTTCCAGTTACATTTTAAATGCCTGTGTATGTCAGACTATACTTGGTTTAAACTCCTGGTTAACATACTGATGCTAAAAAAATATGTAGTATAATCCTGGTGCAAACAAGCACTGACATTCTTGTTAGTGATGCACAGCTCAAAAGGAGCTTTTACAATAAATTAAATATACTACATGCATACACATACATTGTATAGCAGTGACTTCCGAGATGATGCCGGTTAAGTACAAAGTAAATATTAGCAAAGGCAGGTGAAGTTTAAAACAAGCTTTCAGGGTTCCCAAGTTGCTGAGCCCCATCAGCTACAACTAAATGGGCTTTGATGCTGAATGTGAAGTCAATTTCAGCCTTGCTTCATTTGCGAAAATATGAAGTGATTTGGAGTCTGTTTTCTTCAGCACAAACAGCCAATGCAGCAAAAGTAGAGATATTAGCCTGTAGCTAGCTGACAATGCTTACCCAGCTGTATGTGCCTGTGTGTGTGTGTGACAGTATAGACTCAAAATTTACTACAAAATACAGTAGTTAGTCTTATTTTTCTCCAGTTTCTCTCATATTTCATCTTGGCTCTGTATGTTCATGTAGTAGAGGTAAACATCTTCAAGGTATGACTGTTTCGGCAGGCAGATCATTATTGCCCTAATCCAAGGCGGTTTGTGTCTACATATACTTTTATGTTACCCTGTACTCTACATTTCACCTCTAGAAGTAGCTACACATTTTATCTGAACCAATTTTGGAGCCCATTGGCTATCAGTCTGATGACAGATAAGCCTGTGGGGGCAAAGATCTATATTTCTGGAGGAGCCAGCGGCTATCTGAACCAAGACTTTCTGTTCGGTAAGCTTCTCAGTATTTACTTGGGATGCGAGACTCCCATGCTCATTTTAAACCAATAAAAAGCTAAATAATCATCAGACAGACCATAGCCGGTTGGTTCTGAAATTGCATTTTGGCCAATATGTTCGGCCTCTTTTTCCCTCCATATGTACTGTCCACCTGCATTCAAACAAAGCCTGCTCAAATGTGATTGATCAATACTATTCTTGACTACAAACAGAAAGCTTTTGATACCAAAATCTTGTCCTGTTGCCTACAGATTCTTCATATGTATGCAGATTCAGTTTATAGAGATTAAGGAGTAGAGCCATAACCCTTGAGGATTATGTGAGGACACGGGCTGGATCTAAATTCTGACACAGCATTGCCTTTGTTTGGGACATAGTACGACTGCAGTGTTATTGCTCACAACAGGAAAAGCGTCTAAGTGTTGCCTGATCAGACTGCATGAGAATTAGTACGATGAGCTGAACCAATAGTGCCCACGCCCCCGTGAACACACAACAACATGCACCCAAGCAGCAGCCTCAATCTCGTTATGCTGACTACACACAAGCACGCACTCACAAACAAACAACCACACACACACTCTTTTCATTTCCGTTTCTCAGCCAGTCTAATTTCGAGTTTTGTCATAGCACATTATTACTTTTTCAATTTCAACAATAACCCCCTACTTCCTCTGCTTCTAGCACTTCTCCCTTTCTCTACCCCCCACTGTCGTTCCTTTTGTGTCACCCAACACTCTCTCTCTCTCTCTCTCACCATCTCTCTCTCACCCTCAAATGATCTTACTGTGACTTGAAGATACCGCACAGAAATCCATTTGTGTTTACGGTGGGGATGCACCGATTTATCGGCCAATAATCCCCTTGTTGACTGCCATCGGCCTGTTGGCAAATAAAATGACAGTCGCCGATGTTTATCTGTTAGCGTTGCAGCAATTTTGCACCAGCGAAATGTTGTGTTGGTTATTTGGGGTCTGTCTCGGACAACAGTAACCAGCTGCTGATTCAGAGAAGAGGCCACTCGACCGGCATGGCGACGGATGCCATGTGCACGTGTTGTTTGTTTGCAAATAAAGGTGAAAGAAAATGTCAGCCAAGTGGGAGTATTACACTGTCTCAAACAATGATGGGTCTGGATGGGAACGAAACCTTGTGTGTGCGTAATGTGTCACTGGAAGCCTGTCAGTCCAACAAGTTACAGTTACAGTGGGAACATCCTCCATGCCATGCAGCTTGTGCAGCAGTTCGTCCCCCATACTGAGATCCAGTCCCAGGAGAGCAGAGTGCGTCACCACGCCTGGGCCTCCACATCGTAGCCCTGCAGCTCCGTCGTGGGTCAGTCCAGCCTAGACAGTGAGGCCCAGCAGGCAGCACCAGCAGAGCTGGGCTCTCCAATCTGCTCTCCAGCTGCGTTCTGCTGCTACTAGTCCACTAGCCAATCAATCGCAGAAGGCAATAGCCCAACAAAATCTTTGTTGTGCTATGTAAGTACTGAAGCATTATTCTTATTGAGTGGGTAACTGTAAATGACCTTGGTATGATTTTGTACATTTATATATGGTATTTTCAAGTTTGTTTATTTTCTAAGTGTTTATTAATTCCAAATTGATCCTGTTACGCTATAAATGCAATTTTATTTTGAAAGGGCACAACCGAAAATAGAATGTTAGTTAAGGCGGGTACTTTGAAAGGATGATCCCGGGAAGTAGTAAACTCGATCAGTAAACATGCCTGTCATCACGTCTTCCCAAAGAAGGAACGTGTCACGCAGTTTTATTGTTTAGCAGCTGGCTGATAAGGGCACAAGCTCTTACGGTGTGTCGCAGTGTGGTCGCAGCATCATGTTTTGGAGCAAATAAAGTTTGTGAACCATCAGTTGGAGAGTTTGACCATCATTCAGTCAGGGATGCTACAGTAATTGTAGGCTATAGCAGCTGAAAAGAGTTTTGAAAGAGAAAAAAAAAAACTTTTTCATTTGAATGATCAGCCTATATTAATTGTTGTTTCATATATTTGTATGATTGAATTTGTGCTTTATCACAGGAGAGCACAAATTCAATCAGTGTAATGAAATGTGGATGACTTTTAAACAGCTTAGTTATTCTTTAATAATGCACCTGTACAGTACATATACAATCTGGGTCAAACACATTTTCACTCTTCCCTGCACACTGTTCATTGATGCTGTGTCTCAGTTTATCTCTGCCTTGCTCTCTTTCACTCAGGTCACCCCCACCCCACACACTTATGCACAAATACACATTCACCCAAAACATGAATATTCATAAGCATATTCTCTATCTGTGAGATCATGATGAAATTTTCTCAGGGCAAACTATGCTGATATGTATGTGTGTGTATTTGTGTGAATATGGATGCCTTGAATGCTGAAGGGTATTTCTGTCCTGTAAATAATTCTGCATCAACTTAGTAGAAGATACTGACACTCGCACATAAACGCACAAACAGAAAGATGCAAAGATGCACTCAGAGGTCCACGTAGAATCTCTCCGTAACACATTCGTATATACCCTTTATGCTTTTGCTACTGCATTAGTGTGGCATACTGTAGATGTACAAGTATGTTTTCCCATTATATTTAGCTCATGGTACTATATAACACAGTCTGGATACAATAAAAGTGTGCTGAAACAGCACCCTTCCAATACCAGCCCAACATCAAATGGTGTAAGACTGGATATACTTACATCACCTGAGAACAGGAGGACCTCACATTGATATGTGTATGTATAACGCTACAAACTGTTGGTCTGTTGAAGTGACCCCAGAAGTTATCTACATAGTTTATAAAAACATGGTATATCATGTGATGAGTTCTGGCAGACTTTGGTTTTTAGCATCAAGACAACATAGGAGAGTTGCACTCATACTAACTGCATCCCAAAATGATGTCTCTCTAAACTACTAGAATCATCATCAGGGACTTGCATGGATATCGCATGTTCCCAGTCATTTTTTTATGCCCAATCTAATTTGCAAAGTGATTTCTCAGTGGTGGAAAAGATACTCCAACATGGAAAACATTTCCAACACACTAAATAAATAAAGTGAACAGTAAAAGTACCACCTGTTGAATGTTATGTGATCCAGCACCATGCAACAAATACTTATTATTTTGGACCATGTCAAAGGGGTGTTAACACATCTCGTGTTATAACATCTTATGCTATTCAGGGTTGTGGGGAGGCTGGAGCCGATCCCAGCTGACACTGGGCGAAGGCTGGGTACCTCGTGGAGAGGTCGCCAGCCTATTACAGGGCTGACACATAAAGACAGACAGCTGTTCACACACACATTCACATTTAGAGTCAAAACTGTAATCTTAAGATAAGATAAGATATTCCTTTATTGGTCCCACAGTGGGGAAATTCACAAATCTTATTGTTATATTAGGTTGCATTATATTGTAAGTTGCACTTTGGTTTGTGGTTTGTTCCCAAATTCAGAGACACAGTGGCTCCAACTGAAAGGCAGGGATTACAAAACCATAATATTCATATTCATACACCTACGAGTTTTCTAAATTCCCAAATCCCACTGGACTGAGTGTCTGTAGGAGAGAAAAACCCAAACAGAGACAACATTTGTTTTCGACAAAGAAGGGGCATCGGGCTGAACCTGGATATTCTTGGTGTGAATATCCAATAAACACATTGTGTTTTTTTTATTGCTCACTGTTGGAGCAAAAGATGGTCAACTGATCTCACCTGAAGCAAGCTTTGGTCATAAAGGTGATGAATGTGAATAAAGTGTTGAAAGTAGGCCCAGTTTATCATTCTAAGTGAGACAGTGCTCTATTCTTATGTAGTCTATTTATGATGAATGCATGATAACTTAACCATAATGTACATAAGAGTACTTATGTGTGTGGAGCGGTGCTCATGTTTACATTTATATAATTGTAAGAATAAATGGACCACATTGCATGCAGAGAGAGAGAGAGAGAGAGAGAGAGAGAGAGAGAGAGAGAGAGAGAGAGAGAGAGAGAGAGAGAGAGAGAGAGCGCACATTTCCTGTGATATTGCTAAAAGCACTGCATTTCAAGTCACTTGATTGCATGGCTGAATAATTGATAGAAAGCTATTACGGCTGGTATGAATGCCTCTAGGTGTCACCACACACACGCACGCACGCACGCACGCACGCACACACACACACACACACACACACAAGAAACATGGTGTATGTATGTGTGTTTTTGGGTGGATATATGCTTTTTTGCATTATGTGTTTGGTGGTGGTGGGGTGGGGGGTAATGAATAGTTGTGTGTTGCTGAGTTGGTGTGAATGTATTAGTAGCTTAGCTCCTCTTAGCCGTACTGACAGAGTGACAGAGACATTGCTAATCCAGCGCTGACAAGTAGCCATTTTCTTCCTCTTCCCTCTCTCTTCCCTCCTCCCCTTCCTCCTCCCCTACACCTAAATTACAGTTCACTGCACAGTGAGGTATGCTGTGCAACGATTCAGCACATCGTTGCATGTATTAGTTTTCAGTTGGCATTGTTGTGCACGGAAAGGCAGGGCAGACCAGGGAAAATACACAAGCATTATATACATTTGCCATCAATTGAGTGCATAAGCAAATTCACATGTCCATTCTAGTATTTTTGTCCCCTTTTGTGAAAAAAAAAACTGGTATCAACACAACCTTGTTTGATTGCAGCAGGGCTTTTTTTTTTGCAGATTTAGTCAGATTTCACTAGTATAATCTGTAAAAACTTGTAATTCAAGACAATTTGGTAGTCATCAAAGCTGTGTTATCACTTCTACAGAGTGGGGAAACCCTTCATATTCAACGTTTGAGAATGACCCTACCACACGAGTTATCTGTGGTCATACAGCAGCCTTATGAAAGTAATTTAAGTCAAATAATGTGTGAATAAGGGAATCAGTAGTCATCTACTTTGTTTAGTGAGAATTGCTCCTTAAGACCTCTTTAATGGCCTCTTTCATTCTTAAACCAACTCTATGAAAAGAACATGTAAATAAATAAAGATTTAGATTTGACTAAAGGGCTTTTCTATGCCGTACCATCTGTGCCTACAGGGCTGTCTGATCTTACTGTACATTTTCCCTACCTTTCCTACAGTCTGTACATTGCTTGCACTTAGTAACAGGCATGTCACCTATAATGAACCAGATGTTGCCTCATCGTATTGCCAGTTATGAGAAACATTTAGATATTGTGCTTGGCAAAAAATATCTGCAAGTTTCTGAAGTCTGGCTACATACCAGATGCTAATAAGGCTCTGACTTTGTCTTTGCTGGCCTTGTGGCATTTGTGGAACTTTTTGCTATTTTCATGATATCTCAGTTAGATGAACCACAGGATCTGATTTTGCTCCAAACTCTCTCTCATTTGTGTTTAGGTGGGTGGTATAAATAAAAATATAGAAGGCCTATGTGGGTAAGCGTTACTGTTGAAATGCCAGCCAATTTTTCTGCATCTCCTTCTTAATGAAACTGCCAGTTGTTTCGTGACGTCAGTGTATCTGAACCAGAGACCACCAGTCAGCATCCAATGTCTTTCCCACTATGTCCTCCATTTCCAGACTGACAGCAGGATTGATCTGAGTGCTGTCTCTAAAAAATATTCACAAACTTCTACTACTATGTAGTGTACAAGAAAAAATCTGATAAGGAGAAGCTGGGTTGGATTGTGTAACTGTTTTTGTGATCAGGTGTCGCTCCTGCTGTTGTCACTACAGTCCCGTACCGCCATCACACATGAATATTGGCGTGAATGCTTCCAGTGTGTGTCCTTGAACCTTGCTGACAGAGTCCCTGAAATCACTGCTGCTGACAGGTAGTCGGAGTGCAGCTCCTACAGCAGCTTCACTGAGGTTTATGCTGTGCTGATCTACACCTTGCCTTTGTATTTCTCTGTAGTGGTTGGTGGTATCTCTCTTGTTTATCACTTGTGCTTGCATCACTAAGGGGTTCACATACCATGAAATGACAGCACTCCCAGTTCAAATAGTGGATCCGACACCTCTCTCCTAGGAGGGGTCCCTTCTGAGAAGCGTAAATGCCTTCTCCTGTGTGTTAAGGGATGTTGCTCTTCTGGATGACTGACTGTGTTTTGCTTATCAGATCTAAGACCAAAATGCATTCAGGTGGAGCAGCAAAGGTCAATATCTAAATCTCAGTCTTTGCCAGTTCATGTCATTGATGACAGCAAGATTGACAGTTATATGAGAGTTACTGGAATAGTGTGTTATTAGGCGTGCATCGATCTGACTTTCTCAGTCCCGAAACAATACCTGGGCTTTGAGTATCTGCCGATACCGAGTATGGATCCAATGCCAGTGTTTAATTAATAAGCTGTGTGGAAGTGACTTGGATCATTCTGATATGTGTCAGGCAACATCAGGCTGGACTTAAATATTGTTTTGTGAACTTTGTAAAACACAATGTAACAAATCTGGTATCAGTGCATCCCTATATGCTATGGTTACTGTAATTTAGTAACATATTCAATACAGAGTCTTACAGCATCCAAGCAGCTCAGGGCAGAGAAATTATTACAGGTGTAACATAAATTTATTTGTTTACCTCAAGGGTGTGGTCGCCTGTGAGCATATTGTGACCAGGACCAGGTATGGTTCCAGTGTTAACTCTGTAATAGTCCTGACACCTTAAACCACCAATCATTTCCATTTTACAGCAGCACAATCCCTCTCAGACACCGGGGTGCTCATGCAGCTGCAATCTGGCCACTCACAAACATGTTGGTGACAGATGTTTCAGAAAGCCCCTATATCTAAAGCAAATTCATATGGCTATAATTATGAGTAGCCACCCTCCTTTACAGCTGGCATTAAAATGTCATCTCATATCCAGATTACATCTAGATATGATTTAACATGATTACATTTACACCTGAGATCCCATAGCTCTGTCTAGAAAACACAATCGCATTTACACTTGTGTTCAATGCGGTCACGGTGGTTTGGCCAATAGGATCACTATCCAACCTGCATTTTGGGTAGATTTACCTGTACTTTCATGTGGTCAACCACTATCCAACTGCAATCCAATCACCCGAAACAAGTTGTGGATTAAAATATGTAATCACGATTAATCACAAATTAATCACACATTCATCACACATATTTTTATCTGTTCAAAATGTAGGGAGATTTATCAAGTATTTAATACTCTTATCAGCATGGGAGTGGACAAATATGCTGCTTCATGCAAATGTATGTGTAGATTTATTTTTGGAAATGAATTAACAACATAAAACAACAACAAATATAGTCCAGAAACCCTCACAGGTGCTGCATTTAGCATAAAAAATATGCTCAAATTATAACATGGCAAACTGAAGCCCAACAGGCAACAGCAGCTATCAATGTGTCAGTGTGCTGACTTGACTATGACTTGCCCTATGACTTGTCACTACATGTGATTAGCATAAAGTGGGCATGTCTGTAAAGGGGAGACTGGTGGGTACCCAGAGAACATATTTTCATTGAGATGGCTTGAGGTCAGAGGTCAAGCGACCCCTTTGAACATGGCCGTGACAGTTTTTCCTCACCAAAATTTATCGGAAGTTTGGAGCTTTACTGAGCCTCCTTTTTGAGAAGCTAATGGATTTCTTAGGTTTTCTAGTTTCATACGATACCAGCATCTTCACTCTAGCTTTAAAACCTGAGCCTGCTACACTAAAAAAAATTGCGTCAATGCATTAAAGAAATTAGTGCCGCTAAAACAAATTTGCACTGTCAAGTCAATTTGATTTGTATAGTCCAAAATTACAAATCAAAAATTTGCCTCTGGGGGCTTTACAACCTGTACAGGATACACCACCTTCTGGGATCCCTTCTAGGATCGACAGACGTGCAATAGATGAGTAACAACATAATGAAAATACAATGTAGACACTCCATATTACAAAATTAATGTGAAAATATGTGAGAAGGTGGATCCATGAAGATGTCAAGCAGCTTGGTGGCAGCGCATTATTATCGCGTTAACTTTGACAGCCCGACTCAAAACACATTTTAATGCCAGTTGTAAAGGGGGTCTTACTTGCCTACTTACTCATCCAGAAAAAAAACAGACGTAGGTATGGGTATATATGGAGTCGACTTCGGTTCCTACTGTACTCAGAAAACTATCTGCGTCCGTGTGGCTTGTTACATGATTAGCTTACTTTAACAGTCACTCATACTTATTCTGTTTTTTGGGTGAGCATACTGGAGCATACTGGAGCACTTCTTTGTCTTTTTCTAAATGGGGGCCAATGAGAGCCATTGGGAGTCAATCATATGGTCTGTTAAAGTAAAACAATGAGCTGTCAGCGGCTGAAAGCGACATAACGTCTCAGTAGGATTGGTTGTAAAAGCAACCCTCTCATGCATGCAGTTATTTAGTTATTTGATGAGTATATTATAAAAAGTGGATAATGGAGCTTTAATGTCATCTTTATCTACGATGTTAATATAAACTCTGTGACGTGAATCCGTTCAACAAGATGTTATTCATATATGATTTATTTTAGATGCTGCTCCTGCTGTTGTCATTTTAATATAGATTACTTCAAACATGTTTTTTAATGAGAACTGTGCATGACTGTACACGCACACATATAAGTTGCTAGATTTACATCCACCTACGTAATATGGGTTATTGGGCCACACAATAAGTTCTCCTTCAGCATATGTAATGTGATGAGTCATAGTATACAACACTATGTACACAGACCATACACATCTACTCCGAAATCCAGAAATAGACAACAGCATAGAGTACATCCTGCATATTTGCCTCTCTCCCACACAAATCTTTTGATTATAAAGTCAGGCATAAAAACACACACACTCTGTCAACACACACGCATACAGACGAGCTTTCCTGGATTGCCTGCCTGGCTCGCTTTCACGTACATCCACGAATGCATGCACAGTCTGTCTGTCATTCTGTCTCTCTCACAGAAACACACACACACACACACACACACACACACACACACACACACACACACACACACACACACACACACAATATATATATAGACGTAAGTGATATGAAGAGTTATCTTCCAAAGCATTACATGGAAGTCTCTATGTATAGAAATTTGGCAAGCATTCTTTCAGAAAGTAACTAATTGCTAGTAGCATAATCTGTCTTTGTGATTTGTTTTCATGCATTACTTTAGAATAAAACTCTTCATACACAGCCATGTACACATGCACACATACAGGATTAGTCGTCCATACCTCGACAAATCGGAGCAGGAAAGTCCCAGACGGCGGTGTTTCCGGCATTGGTGATGCAGGTGAGCGTGGCGTGGCCGTCCAAGACGTAACCAGGAACGCAGCTGTACCGCACGCGGTCCCCCACAGCAAAACGGCCGCCGCCACTTAGCACTGCTTTGGGTGGCACGCCAGGGTTTCCACAAGACGTACTGTGGAGTTCTGCACAGGGAGAGAAAAAACGAGAAAGGGAGAAGGATTATGGCTTTTTCAATTTCTTTTTTTTTTTTTTTTTAATTAATTGAAATAAAATGTTAAACTATGCATTTCCCCCCAATTCAACCTTGACTTAACCCAATAATATAGCCAGCTCTGGCTCACTGATGCATCCAATCCAGAGACAGCTCTGGAGCACTTACAGCCTCAGTCCACACACACCGGATTTACTGTTAAAACACAGTTTCACAGACACTTGCTCTGTGATGATGCAGTTTAAATACCTACAGCCTGTTCTAAAATCTTACCCCAAGCTCACATATGGGAAGGCCCTTCAGCCGATAGCTCTTTTTAATACATAGTGTCAAGCATGATCATAGCTGTAAAAGGATATTTTGACTGCACCCTCAGTCAAAACAAATTAAACTCGGCCCCAGAGAAAGGGAGGGAGACAATGGCTGGGTGTTTTATAGTTAATCACATTATTCCCTCGAGACACATTTACAGTTCTGTGCCTCAGACATATGCATAAGTGTGCATATAAACATCTACACATACAAACACACCCACACAGGAGAGAGAGGGAGAGAGACAGAGGGAGAGAAGGGGTAATACAAGCCATAAACCAGGAAGTAGATGGGAGCACAGGGACCAACTCTGGTCTTATTGTTTGAACTTGATTGATACAACTATGAAACTGTTGAGACAGATAGGGGTTTAGGGAGGGGGGAGAGGGAGACAGACAAATTGGGTGAGGGGGAGGCAAGAGCAAAGAGAGACAGAAAGAGGGGGAGTTGGAAAAAATAAAACAAAAGGGAGACAGGGAGACGCAGAGGATGCCCAACATGATAGATAGAAGTATGAAACTACTCAGATGGAGGGAGGGAGAGAGGGAGAAAAGGAGAAAGTTCAAAGGGGAGGGCCAAGGAGAGAAAAGGAGAATTCATAGTGGTAGTGAGAGCGATTATGCTCAGCATGCTCCCAAATGAGAGGTGGAGATAGAGCTGCTCCTTTTCTTAAAATGTCACCGGAAAATCTGCGAACCTTCCCTTCCTCAAACTTCAAACATAGGCGCAATAATCTTAAAATGAAAAAGCTAGTGTTCAGCTGCAGGGAATCTTTTCCATGCTAACGGCAAAAATGTGCAATTATCATTCACAAAGCAGACAGTGGGTAGAGAAGATTTGATGTCAGCAAATGAAACGATTGAGTGATTCTTGGTTGGCTATTTTGATTCATTTATACAATGACTTTATTGCCATGCCTTTTCAATTACACCCTCCTCCCTCACTCTGCACCCCCCTCGCTCTGTACCTCCACTGCAACCACAGTGCTGCTGATTACTTTGAGGATTATGGGGACATTTTTGCATTTTGTCAGTGGTCACACATATACACAGTCTTTCAGTTTCCTTTAAATAATTCTTGCAACCTTTTTATTATTAGCATCCATTTTGAATGTGATGGGGTCCACTAGACCAAAGTGGATCATTTAAAAATAGATATAACCAGAGCAAAAATAACTTAATAACAGAAATAACTTTGCCTCTAAATGAGTTTCCATTGCAAAAAAACAAAAACACTCAAGAATGCCCTCATGGGCTGTAATTAGTTGATAGAAAGTTTCTGTGTAAGGTTTTCTGTAGAGGGTACAGTATATCTAATCCTGGTCCTCACAGAGCACAGACAACATACACGAGAGAGGAAAATCGTTTTGCTAAAGACCCCGATAGACCCCCTCCGACCGCCATCCTCCTTATCTTCCCACAAACACACAGTTACAGAGAAAAGCACACTGTCAAGACACATTTAGACACTGCACATGCACATACACACACACCCAGGGTCATCCATCACTGTGGCGACCCCCCCCCCCCAATGCTGTATTGTGATTGGATGTCAGCTTGGCCTAGTGTTGCGACCCGTTGGCCTATCGATTTTGCCTGTTAGTGTGGCCCCACTCAGTGTCAGGATGTTTGGTGTTCAGTGTCCTATCAGACACACATTTACTCTCCCCACACACACACACACACACACACACACACACACACAGTGTCTGTCTGTCCAGCGCACTGTGGCAAACACACAAACTAACACTCTCCCATCTTTAAGCCTTTGTGCACCAAGTCTGTATTTTTCGTATACAGTTTTAATTCGTCATCCAGTAAAAAGCACATAAGCCCTGCACACTGAGTCCAATGTGTTTTATTATTCTATTAGTTGTTAAAAATTAGCAATACAAGACAAATGTGAATTAATTGTTTGGGTGCAATGGATAGCACTAGTTTAAAACAGGGCTAATGAATTGATTGACATTAGCTTTCGTTTCGCTGCCTAGATCACTACTGTTTAATCCTTCGTACATCCTTTATTTTGTGACCATCCCCAAATGCAAGCTGTTCTACAATCACCTGCCACCATCTATCTTTTAAGTCCACATCTCTGTATTCTTTGATTTCTTTATCATAAAGGGCTTTGTGCCGGGAGACGAAGTGAATGTTTATCAGATGCCATTTTGGATGAAGACGTTTGCACGGACGGTAGCTCTGAGTGGTGAAACAACCGTCTTTGCCTTTTGACGGATGCCAAAAAAAAAAAAAAAAAAAAAAAAAATTAACCTGTTCCAAAAAAGGGAAACGTCGTATTTTGTTTTTACTAAAAATACAGATTTGGTGTGCAAAGGCTTTTAGCAACTTGGTTTTTAAACATCGCCTCCATCACATGTCCATTCTCTGTATCTTTGCTCCATCATAGTGCTTCATTTTCACTCACTCCTTTTCTCCATCCATCTGCTTTTTTACCACCTTCTTTTTTATCTCTCTCCCGCATATCCCGTTTTTAATCTGTCCCCCTCTTCCCTCAATGTCTTCCTGTCACATTCCTCCCCTCCCTCCCCTCCTGTTCCCTCGCTCCCTCCTCCTCAACTAAAAACCTTGATGAAATGCCAGCTCCTTGCCTCTCCTTCTCTATCTCTCCCCTGCTCCATCCATACCACTATATCACCCCTTCTGTCCATCCCTTCATTCCTCCTTACTGTTTCTCCCTAGTTTATTGTGAACATCACATAGTTTCATTACCCTAGTTTATTCAGTAGCCAGCGGCTACACCACACTCCTTTTCATGGTTTATTGCCGCCTGCCCTCTCTTATTTATTCTCTCTTACCCGCACTTCTTCCTCCTCTCTACTCTCTCTATGTATCTATCTGTGTCTCTCTATCTCTGTCTCTCCCCAGTTTACCATAACCATGATTTCAGTCTCAGTTGCTTCATTACAAGCTGCTGCTTTTATGGGCCATCTGTAGGACTATCTGCATTTGTCTCACACACACCCACATATATAGTATAGAGACACACAAAGGCCTGCATGCAGATCAGACACCAGCATACAGCTCTTTCTACCACACACACACACTCACACACACATAACCGTTTACCTGGCTTTTATTTCTCCCCAGATAAGCAATTACAGGTACAGGGAGCATGAGACCGAGAGGGAAGGAGTGAGATGGGAGAAAAATATAACTGAGTGGTGGGTAACAAAGTGCTAGAATGCTGCCATACTTTCAAAGATTTTAGTGAGACAGATGACACCGCAGACTAGAGGATTGGAGAGGGGGAGTGAAGGACAGCGAAGACATACGCAGAGAGACAAATAGGGAGACAGAAAAAGGAAAGAGGGGCAGAGACAGAGACGGATGATTCAATGAGTTTGGAGGCTTTACGCCTCCGTCAGCAGTAACTTTTATAAAAGATGAACCAAGTTTGAACATAATAGATGCTGAAACGCTTGAAAATAATGCATAGAATCTGTTATAAGAAACCATGCACATGGATTTCCATTTACTGCATCTGAAAAATGATTTTCAGAAATTCTTTTCAAGGCTTTTCCCTGTAAAAGATGCAAGGGCTGTAGCAGCACAGGTGGATGAACCCTGAAGGTCTTTAAACAACTGATACGTGTTCTGGGGGCACTTCAACCTGTAAAAGGTTTCACTGGCTGTCAACTTCCGAGACAGTTTGATTTATTCAACACTTTGACCAACCTTTTTATAGACTTGTGTCATAAAACATTTTCAGTCCGCTAAGTTAATTAGATTTTATAGGATGAATTGTACATCATTTTTGTGGTCAGGTGGCCTCCCACCAACACTTCCAAAAGCAAAAATACAATTGTAGTTTCACAATGACGTTGGTCGGTTTATAATACTGTTACTGTTTAGATTCCACGGTGTTGATTCAGGTTATATGACAATACTTTTTGTCATTAAGACTTGTTACTGTGTATGGTAATCATGTTGTGTTTATGCCTCATTTCCAAAAGCTCATTCATTCCTATAGGGACCTCTATGATCTCTGATAGGTTTGCAAAAGTCTTTGTTGTGGCTGTATGTGTTTTTGGTGCTGTTGTGCTGTTCCCTCTCCAGTAGCTCTGCCCCAGTGTGCTGAATTTCCTCAATGAGGTTGGAGAAGAAATGCCTCAAAGTTTCTGAGCCAGCCGCAGACGGGAGAGGCTTCTGGTGTGGGGACGGCTGGTTTTGCTGCCTCTCAGCTTATGACTTTATATTGTGTTTTTCACATTTCTTTGTTAATAAATCCTATGGATTTGAGAGTTTTAAAGGTGTCTTCTGTGTTTGATTTGGGTCAGTGTTGGATCCTAACAAATGGGGGCTTGTCCGGGATAGAACGTCCATGAGGTGAGATAAAATGTAAGTTTTTGTGTGTATTTTGTAGCCTTTGAATGTAAAGTTTGTCTTTTTTCTTTGTTAGATCATTTGTGGTTAATGTTGTTTGTTTAGTTGTGCTTTTGACTGGGAAACCGAGGTGAGAATTTTGATTTTGAGCACCCTGACTACATTGTCAGCTATTTTGCCTTTCTTATTTTTGGTGGTAATCCTGAGTGGGGTACACTTTAGTGTATTACATTTGGCTACATCTGAGTTCAGCATTTAATATCACCTCGAGCTCAGCGAGCCATCCTTCCATTTTTTTTTTTTTTTTTGTCCCAAATTGGCTTCAAATTCATTAAAAATTTCCCCTTTTAGGGTAGATTTCGTTCTGACCAAAAGCACTGTGTGCCACAGGAAGTCAGCATGTGGAATTAGCATATAAATATCTGATTTATGAATGTAATACAGCTCTATTTATAAGCTGTGTAACATATAGAGGTTTTTAACAAAATGTAAGACAAAACTGACAGCACACCTGACAGGCCAACCCCTTGACGTATTTGTCGGCGTACATTATTCCATAAGACTAGATAGCAAAAACAGACAAAATTAACCAAAGAAATGCATTTCCTTGTGTTGAACACTAAAAGGTGTAAACAGTATAACAGAGCTATAAAATTACGAATTAAAGTGAGAGATTTTAAAACCAGGGATGTAAATGGGCTGGACATTTTCAGCACTCTGCCAGAAAACAGGCCCACTGTATAATATACAGAATTACAGATTTTATGCTTCATCGCTATTGTGAGGGTATTATATAAAAAATCACTAGTGAAATGCTTTAAAGAAGTAAACAGCTCTAGAATACTGCTGCTGTTTATTCTCTCTTGTCTTAGTGTTATACATCACCATCGATTATTTTGTGTTTAAGGATTTATTTTGGGGAGAGGATGATGCAGAAGTCAGGAAAGCAGATATGAGAAGTTAGGTACGTCCTCCTGTTTCGTTTCAGCTATTAAACTGTTGCCATATGTGTATATGAATATATGTTAAGGTTTGTCAGCCTGACATATATGATACAGCTTGGCAAAATATGGCTGCCAGTTCTTTGTTCACAGTGATGGATTAAAATTAGAAGCTTCTGGAGTTAAATGTCATTTGAAATTGAATGTGAGCTGGCGAGGAAAACTGATTTGAAAATATCTTCACTTGGGTACTGTAACAATTAATATGGAAACGAGTACTTTCACATCTCAGAAATGGGAACAAGAGGGTTTTTTAATGGATCATCACACCCTTTACGCTGTTTGCAGGTCTGTCCTATCAAGTTTGATATTTCTCATAATACAAATACTGATTTAATTAGTCATACAATTATACAGTGCAGTACACACAGTAAGCTTTCATGCATCTCATACAGTATATGTATACATTATTGGTTGAATCAATGATTGATTAACTTTTTCAGCAAAGCAAGCAGGAACATGTGACTAGAATACCCATTTTCTTTTCATTTGTACATTATAGACTTATTAAAGAACTTTAAATTTACCGAGCAAAACTTCAGCAGAAAAGTTGAGTTGATGTTTAAGGTTACATTGCAGTTTTGGAGTGTTATGGTTGAGAAAACAGACATTTATGAGCCCATGTTGCTCAAATATAATACATCCATATATTTGTAATATTGACAGTGGAAACTTTTTTTCCTTAAACAATCCCTCCATTGTTAGAAAGTTGCTGCAGAGCTGTCAAGCAACTGTCATTCATACTAGGATTCAGGCGATTTCCTCATATTCTAACTATGACAACTTAAATATCACGAAGAGGATAATATGGAATTATTCTACATGACTGTGTGCTTTTTAATATGAAAAGATTAATGCCAAGATGAAACATCCGCCATTTGAAAAGTGTGACACCTTTCTGTAAAAAGCATTAACGGCATAAAATATAAAACGCCACTAAAAAGCCCATTATTAAGGATCATGCTGCGCAAACACTGAGCTAAAAGTAAATACAGGAAATAAGGAAGGAAAGAATGCAGTGTTCCCATTTTACAATCCATTTCAAACCAACAATAAATAAGTGTGTTAAACAACAGCATGCCTCTTCCTAATAAAGGCTGAAAGAGAGTGATAAAGATTCATAAGTAGTCACTGCTTGATATGAGTAGTTAGGGCAGAGCACACTTCCCTTCATTGTTGATAATAACACACCACTACGCAAGAAGATGCCAGGCAAGATATGCAATAATGCAAGTGGTACAGCGAGCTCCCACAGTTCTGGCCTCCTCCAACCATCATCATCCACAGTCCAATAAGAAAAACAGCAGGGGAGAAGACTACGGACTCTACTTCAGACAAATTCCCTTTGAGTCTTGAGTCGACTCCCTGTGGCGAAGCAAGGCAGAAGCACCAGCTACATAACTAATCATTTAACACCATTTTTTCATTCATGTCCTGGTCTAAAGAAAAAGCTTTAAAGTAATACCAACTGCATACACAGGCGCAAAAAGATCTGAACTTTGAGGGTAAATTCAGCTCAATGAGAATGGTCCTCTGTTAGAAGCACATTTCCTGCTTCTCCTGTTGAGAAAAGATCGCTAACTTGATCTAAAGAAGATACTTCTGACCATGTGCTGCCAAACAAATTACTGATTTTATTTTCCTCCTCAAAGACATTGTACGAGGAATGTGTAAGCTAACTCTGGTGCAAGCTCGAAACTTGGAAGTGGAATGGAAATGCCTAATTTAGACAAGTACCCCTCTGCAGTACGTACATAAAGATAACGGCCAAATTTAATTTCACCTCTGCATATTACAGCAGGAGAAAGATTTAGGGTGGTTGGCTTTATACCAAGTTCTATTTCTACTAGAATCTGAACCGTTCGGATCAGGGCGTGTACTGTATGTAACGTTCGGTTCATTTGAAATAGGTTATGAGGCAGATTGTGTATTTTTTTTATCACATTTATTGTCACACTAGAAATCCAGGCCTGTGGAAAGAGGCGGGGACACGGGCAGACAGGGATATGGGGTTAACACATGTAGTGTAACTGAAGCTGTGGACATACGTTACGATTGGCTCAATTTCGGCGAGAGCAGACCAGATTTTACTGTGCATGTGTTGATGACACGCTGATGAAGTGTGACACGAAGTCGTTCCTTCTCAAACTTCTCAGCTGACACTCACGATATGAAGATGTGCAACAAACACATTGCAAAAGGCTGTTTGAAACGTGATGAATAAGATTATTATATTTAAGGCTGATTGACAAAACGCGTTATTAAACGGACCGTGGGGCTAAAGCGGCATCGTCTCCCTGCTGCTCTGTGCAGGAGCTCTCCACTCACATAAAAACACACAGCAAAGTATGTGATCAGCTGGTCAGAGAGGCCATGGTGGAGACAAGATGACAACTACTACGCTCATTACTGTAAGTAAGTGCAATAAAACTTTGCATGTGTAAAGATACGTTATCATTACAGCTGTTCAATGAACATAAACATTGTGAAACGGTTAATTCTAAGAAACCTGCAAGGCCGGGGGCAATCCTGACTGACTGTACTGTCTTTCAGATGGTCTAGCAGGTTCATTTTTTTTTGACAAGTGTGAACCTACAGATATCATATGAAACTAGAAAACCTAGGGAATCCACCGGTACCAACCCATGCTAGCATGTCGACAAGTAGGTTTAATGATGCTCCAAAGATGGGCTGAATTTTAGCAAGGAAAAACTGGCATGGACATTTTCAAAGGTGCCCTTGACCTTTAACCTTAAGATTTATGGATAAAAATGTGCTCTATGGGTATCCACAAGTCTCTTCTGTACAGACATGCTCACTTTGTGTTAATCCCATGCAGTTTTGGGCAAAAACTATGCCATTCACAGTGTGTTTAAATATTTCTGCATACCTCTGTCCCTGAACAGTCTTGGAATTACATAAATAGGGCATCGCCGTAAAGCTGAGACTCTTGTGGATCCAATGAACCCAACTGTATTCATGTATGATGATGTTAGTCCCCATAGTAGGCATTTTATTGTAGTGAAACCTTTTTTTGAAACTTGACCTCACTGTATAAAATGACCTGTGGTGAGGATAATTACAGCCTAGTGAAACTTTACAGCCATAAACTAGAGACCTAGAGCATTCAGAGGATGGATGGCTTTCCTTGGTAGATTTAAAATAAGGGGGTTTCTGAGCAGTTTACACAACACAAGTGCTGGTCATCCAAATGCCAATAAAAGCAACTCCTGCAGAAATCTCCAAATGTCACAAGTTTTTGACACCAAATCATGTTTTTTTTCCTGTGGTGTTCCTCAAGGTCTTTGTGTTTTAATGTGGTATATTGGAGAGATTATTGATTTTTTTTTTAATCAATTCTTGATTTAAAAATAAAGAATTAAATTTAGCACCAAAGCTGTTTAACAAATGGTATCAAAAATTGCTGTAACAACGTATACACTTTTACAATTCATTTTAAATAATGAATGAGTTAATTAATTGTGTTTATTTCTGATTTATAACTAGAACTGCTGAGCTGCATCTAAAATTAATCTTCAGGTTCTCAGTTTTCTGATGATGTACACCACTTCTATGTGACATTTACTGTTGACCTGCTATCTCCCCCTAAAGACCCCCTGTTCCCCCTAAAAAAGACTAAAACGGGTCTATTGTGGGTCTCAGAGACATGTAGGGAAGCAGCATTTCTATCTGCTCTGTCTGCAGTCTTAGAAAAAAAGACTGTGGGCTGTTCTGGCTGTTGACAGTTGTCAATAAAAATTCATCTGAAAGCTCTGAGGCAGGTAATTTGTTTGCTACCAAAGGTCTGTACGGGTCACAGTGCTAACAAGGCAGAAACATGCAGCCTTGATCATCTCTGTCATCCTGTCTGCTAAAACATCTACAAAAAGAGGCACCGGTGTATCTGGACTCACAGGTTACTAGGAAGATGTGGACAGTAGGCTTGTCCATTTTGCAGAGAGATTTGTAGAAAGTAGTGTGTCTAATACGTAGTCGGGCTAAAGGTAAAGAGTGCAGGGGTCAGGGTGGTGGAAACGCAAGTAGTGCATGAATCTTTTATGCTAGAAACCTGAATTTGTGGATGGTCTCATTCCAATGGATGTTGGCTTTTTCTAAACATGACAGCTTTCTCTGCACAACTGTTGCCAACCATTCAGCTGCTGAGCCTTTACCTTCACCTCTCATTCATACTGTAGTTGTCAGTCACTGATAATGAAAGAATATTAATAGAAAACATTCAAAGATGTCATCCAACATCACCATTTTGTCCAGGGTTGGGTTTGCTTTCGACAGGAATGAACTTCACTGATAAACCACACACACATTACACTTGCACCTCCCCCCAGAAACAACATTTGATTGGTAGCTGCTTGGTGATGGTGTAATTATAAGTAATTATGATTCATTATGAAAACATTAATGAAGGGAAAATGGACTAAGTGGCAGCACAAGGTGATTCTGAGGGAGAGTTAAAGCGGGGGGAAAAAGAAAGCTCCCAGATAGAGTAATGGCCGTTCAAAGCATCAGATCATCTGGCAGCTGCGAAGACCAGTTAATACACACACAACTGTGTTGCTAATGATCGTAGCTTCTAGTAGAGATCAAACATTGTGGACTCAGAGCAACAGACCACTAATGTCTCTCTGGATTTATTACACACCGCAACACAGAATCAAACACGCACACACACCACTCTCCCTGAAGGTAAAAGCAGTCCTGAGGATTGCCTTAGTGGTGCCTTGATGTTCTGTGAACAATAATTATCTGTGTTCAATACGGCCATGAAGCAGCGCTGAGGCGCCATGGTGTCAATACTGGTCCAATACTTTGTGATCCTCTTTTGAACCTAAAAAGCATATGATCAGGATAATACTGTATACGCTGCCTATAGAGACAGTGCCTGACAACAGAATTTACAGAGCCAGAACTGGCGTATTTGGTAAATTTAATCCTGGCAATGAAATACCCAGAAAATACCAGCGTTAAAAGTACAGTATGAAAAGAAATGTATCTGATAATGTTTGCTAAACCTTGTGTCTCTCAAGCACCAATGGTCTGCCTAAACTCATCCCTTATTCTCTACTTTTTATGATAGTGGTCAGCTCAGTGTCGATATACAGCATAATCTGGGCCACCGTGCATGCAAAATGAGTTAATCAAAAGAACTAATATGGACACACTTTCACATAAATGCAGTGAAGCAAATAGCATGGTCCTCCTTTGAAAGGCATTTGAGTCAAGTATACAGTAAATTTTCATATGAGAGAAATACACAATTAGAGTCAGCCGGGTGGAGATGCAATTTAAGACCGGGTGGAACAAGTTAATCATTTGGAGAAAGACAATAACCCTGTCCAACACAATTACCTCATTTTTGTGGATAGAGTATCCATCTAGGAACGTTAGTTGAAAAGATGCACTTTGTTTTTTTTTCAGTCTTGCAATTTCCCTGTATGTAATTGAATGAGCAGATAATGATGGCAGTCTGACTGCTCACAAAGAAACATGAGGATGTCAATTATAAGCCCTTTACCTCCACTTCACCAGTGTGTGTGCACGCTCTAGTGACTGTGTGTATGTGTGCGTCGTTATGTGCACTATGTGCCATTACACGTGTATATAGCAGACAGGTGTGTGCATGTGTATTTGTGTCTGTGTGTCCATGTGGGTATAGCTCCTTGATGCGGTGATCAATGTTTCTCTGAGGCTCGGTTCAATAAACCATTAGATTTCCCCCTAAAGACATCCTGCCAACAGAACTTCATTAGACACAAACACACACACACACACACACACACACGCACACACACACAAAGAAAACCCAAAATACCGCAAAATAACGCCAAACCTTCTTCTCTCACTAATAGCTCAGTGTTTACAGGCTGCAGTCATCAGTATTGAATACGATCATAGGTTAGTTTGTTAGTTTATTTGGGTCTTTTTCTGTAGAATCTACAGCAGTACACTATCTGCTTTTGTTTGATCTGACCTGAAAGGGCTGACTGTCTTTCTGAAGACTAGAAAAAAATCAGCTCCATTGGACTTGATCAAACAAAATGGTACAAGATCCAGTGTTAACAAGCACTGCAAAAACAGACAGCTTTTTTAACATTGACTTATTCTAGATGGTCATATTAAATAAATATATTGGGACTTCTGGCAATTATAATGCTTAGAAATATAGTTGTTTTAATAAACCTTGTATCCAGCACTGTATTTATTTACTTGTGTGTTAAACAGCTTGGCAAACTATGTATGTTAGAGAGACAGACAGATTTTCATCAAGTCTACAGTATCACACTGAAGATTACATCAGTACAGTAAGGCTGTAATAATACGTGTAATTGTATTGAAGCATTAGATACAGGACATTTGATTTGGTCTGCAACATCGTTCGGTGCACCCTATGGCTAGGACTGTTACAACACTGCACTATTGACAAGCCAACTGCAGGGGATGGCAAGCAACCGCCACAGCTGCTATGTTCGCATTTTTTTCCTTTTTTGAATTCTTTGCAAACAGAGCGCCACGTATTTACAATATAATACAAATGCCAGAAGTGTGATGAGGCGAAAAAATGAAAAATGTTCACTTTTGCATAAAACACTGTGCTCATCAATCATAGTGGATGAGGGACGGGATAAATTCCACAAAGACCAAAAACAATGGAGGAGGAATTGATATACATAAACCGACGAGTTCATCCTCTCTCCCTCCGTGCTTCAGTCTTCCCCTCATCCAGATCAAGTACTCTAACTTCTAATGACATTTTTCACTCTGTTGATATTCTGTATCACGGCAACCACATGCAACCAAAGCCTCTCAGCTGAAAAAATAATAGACAATAACACCACATGTCTTGCTGTTGAGCCAGTCATTGTCTCTGCAGGAGAAACTCCTTCACCTCGACAGCCCTACCTGTGAAATAGCTGTTTATGTGTGCTATACGCACATGGAACAAAATTTATGTCCAAGTTTATCAAACTTTATGCACAACGTTGTGTGTCAAACTGTTAAACTTAAGTCAGGTATATCTGTGGATGCACTTCAAACATTTAACGTCCGAAGGCATCACCTGAATGTATCGATAAGTGGAGCGAAATAAAAACAGACCTGATGACGAGTCCCTGTCCCCGCAGCGTTCAGGCAGCCTCCCACCGCAGATTCAGACCATGCCAAACTAACTAATGATAGCATTTATCGCTGCATGTGTGACCACACTAGATCGTAAACAATATTGAATTAAAGCCTAGGCTAAAAGCGTTTTTTTTGAGCCCTGCTACAATGTGCCTTTGCATGTGTATTTCAGTCAGCCCGTTGCCCGGTAACCATAAGCTGCAGTTCAGTTCAGGATTGATCAACAGGTCAGAGGCTTATGATGGAGCGTTACAGAATTAGAAATATTTTATTGATCCTGGAAGAAGCTGGGTTACATTTACATTACAGACATTTTTTCTATTTGTTTTTTGTTATACTAGTCTTTTATCGACAATATGTCAATACTTGGGTAGCTGTAAAAGTAAGAATTATAGCCAATGAGCCACTGTAAAAAGTTATAAAAATAAATTTAAAAAGTCTGTCTTTTCTTTGTTTTCCCACTATACCAAACATATACTGAAACGTGACCACAAAAACCGAGGCACAGGTTCAGGTGACTTTATTTGTACCCACAGGCAGATTTGTTGTACATACCGAGCCATGAATTTTGTGTACCGTTACACCCCTACCACAGAGGTAGAGCTAATAGCAATTTTCTCAATGCACAAAGATAAGCTTGTTTTTATTCTCAAAGGTCAGTATACCATTGAGCTCTGATGTACCATTAGCCCTTAAATCAAGGGGCTACACTGAGTTAAGTCAGGGTCCTGATTTGCTGTCCTCTCCTCTCTAACTGACCCTTCTCTTTCTCTGTCTCATGCATCCATCTCCCCCTCCCGCCTCTTCTCTTATCTCTTCTCACAGCCACCCCTCTCCTCACTATTAATTAAAACTGTGTGTGTGTGTGCGTGTATGTTGTGTGTGTGTGTGTGTGCTTGTGAGTGCACATCAGGCTTCAGTATTAATTAAAGGTGTGAATGCTAATTGGTCAGATCAATAACAGGTCGTTAGGCCTCAGGGGCCTGCAGCCAATAGGAAATCGTTATGTGTCTGACATCACTGTCACTCTGCTAAAGCTCCACTGCGCTGTGACACAAGCACACGCACGCGCACGTGCACACAGATTTGTACTTACACTCACGCTACTGTCATCTTGAAGGATAAGTTCACCTCAAAGGTTGTGAGAGAGACAGGCAGAGAGTTCAGAAACAGAAGAGGTTAGTAAGACACAACCAGCACAACTTATTGTATGTTCCCAAAACTAAATCGATATCCATTAAGGAAAGCGAGAGAGGAAGGGGGGGGGGTGTTTAAAAAAGAATCTGATGCCGTAGTTGTCACTGAACAGAACAGTAAATGAGTGTGCCCACTCAAAAGGCCTTTATGTGCTGATCAATACCAGAGCACTCTTTCTCTTCCCTATCACAAATTTTCTTTTCAAAATCACTCTTTTGTCTTTCAATCTATCCTCTCTCTTTTGTCTCAGACTTCTAACTATCAGCCACTGTCAGTATGATATTCAGTCAGATAGATAACTATGAACAAAACACTGAACTTAACCTCAGTTTGACTATTATTAGACAATAGAAGAGAAGCGGAGTGGAGGGTACCACAAAAGGAATTTTACAGAGCTGGTGGTTTTCTTGATGGGAAAACGACATGTTGCTCCAAAGCTGGCGGATGGTCGGCTCAATTTGCCATTTCAAAGCCACACAAACACAAACCATCATGCCCCAACTAACCTCCTGTGCCACTCTTTCACCAGTATAAATTGCTTTTGTGTGAAGCGGGGCTCTTCAAATAAACTCAAACTTGAACATCCACCCAACTACTTCTTCGCCATAACTCCCCATTCTCTCTGTTTGACAAGGGCACAAAGGCATTGGAAAAAACAAACACACCAACACATCTGAAGATGGAAATCAGATTTCCTTTAACTTCGGACTCAAGATGTTTCACAGAGAAACTTGCTCGACACATTTGCCCTCTCTTTTTTATCTTAATGATCCCAAGGCCTGATAGTGTTATAGGTAATGATTATTACTGTCTCTAGGGGTCACTAGCAGGGCTCTTACTATTGCCGCTTTCCTGTACTGCTTCAGACAGACTTTTCGCTTGTCCTCAAACAAACCGAGACCAACAAAGCTGACAGCAGTGGAGGGCTATGCAAGGTTAATGCTGTTAAGTGATGTATGAAACATTAACTGGTAACCCATGTACAGATTATTGCCTGTAGAGACAGTCATTGTCAATGTGTGTTTGTGTACAGTGATGGACAACTTCAGCCATACTCTGGTGAATACCGTGCATATTTAATAAAACTGAACCTAGTTTGTCTTTGAGTGTGTGTGCGTGAGAGTCATCACCGATAACATCTATGTCTGTGTGTGTGTGTGTGTGTGTCTGTGTGTTGCTTGGTTGCACATTTGAGGTGAGCTAGCTAGCGATGTGCATGCTCCATAATGTGTGTGATATCTAATAGCTGTGGTTACCCTAGCGTGACTTATTAAATTTAACATCAAGCGACCCCCTGGAAAGCTGACTGACAGATGCCGGCACACATACTAAAACACACACACTAAAATATACTTTAACTGTGAAACTAACCAACCAAAACAGACTCAGCTGAGTAATCATCCTACATATAAAGGCAATGATTATATGGTGTCTGCAAACTAACCAGACTGTAAATTGAGGTGCAAAAATATTGCAATGCATCACTTTCCCAATGACAAAATAATGGATAAAAACAAACATTATGGGTGCCAAAGAAAATCAAAACCGAAATTATATGTAATTGTGTCACAGGAATATAAAATAGGTACTGGAGAGGGAATTATGACCTGTTTAACTTCCTAAAACTAATGTTCGCCCTAAGCAGCTTATTGTACATGACTATAACTACTTATGGCAATATTTTTTTTAACAAATAATAATATTTATAATTAAAAAAAAATACAATAATTTATTTCCTAATAATCTCAATTGTGTGTTTTAAGATAAGATAAGATATGATGAACCTTTATTAATCCCCGGAGGGAAATTTGGGTAAATATCACCACTGCAGATAATAACAACAAAGTAAAAGGATAACATTTAGAATGTTTTGACGGTTTAGACTGACTTCAGGATGGGTCAGATTTTTCAGGATGGTGGTGAGAAAAGTTAGTCTGGAGCCTTGAAACCCAGAAAGTAATAAGGCACTTAAATGCCACCTGATCTGGCTGTTATCAGGCCATTAAATAGGAGTTTTTAGTCGTTATATTCATCATAGATGTGGGCCATTAGGGGCCTCCTCTGCCTACTACATTGTAAAAGTGAAAGCGAAACTTAAAAGTAACACATTTTGACAAAACTGAACATGAAATGATACATTTTGAATACAAACAAAAAAGCTTCTTTAGGTTTAGGCAACAAAACTCCAACTTCTTTTGTTTTTTGTTTTTGTCCCGAATTTCCCTCCGGGGATTAATAAAGGTTCATCTTATCTTAAGCAAAAAAAAGTTTAGTCAATAAAACACCAATTTCTTTGGGTTTAGGCAAATAAGCTACAACTTATTTAGATTTAGGCACCAAAACTATAACTCCTTTAGGTATAGGCAAAAAAAAAAAAGTTAATAAACTGCAATTCCTTTATTTTTAGGCAAGTAAACTACAACTTCTTTAGGTTTAGGCAAAAAAAATCAATAAAACTGCAATTTCTTTATGTTTAGGCAAATAAATTTCAGCTTCTTTGGGTTTAGGCAACAAAACTATAACTTCTTTAGGTTTAACGCCTATTTAATAGCCTGACCACAGTCTAATAGGCTGTAAATGTTTAATTTAAGAATGTTAAAAATGTCGTTTGACTAGGAAATCAATAGTTGTCTTATTTTCTTTTATTTGTTATATTTGCTATTGCTCCTTAAAGGGACTGTACATAGTTTTTTACACATAGAAATGTTTTCTTGCGACTTTCTGGATTTCCTCTATCAGCCTGTAGGCTGCCGTGAAGAACACAGGCCTGTTTTTGTCCCAGGATCATCCAGCGGATGTGACAACATGCATATTCACAGTTGCCTGTAATTTCAGCTCCACTTCAAGGTTAACAGTGTGCAACCATAGCTAACGTTCGGTTAGAAATGGTGTACACTAGATGCTAAACAACCACCCCCACCAACAACTTAGACTCCAAAATAAACTCTGCACTGAATGTCATTGACTTATTAGGCCCAGGCGTCACTGTAGAGCAATTTCTTTTTATCTGATTACTTGCCCTACCTTGCGAAAAACTGTTGCGATGAGGTTCAACAAGGATAAGGACAAGAAGGATTCAAGAACCTTATTCCTTGACTTTATGAAACAAGCTGCTATAGCTGTTTTAGTTGATTGGTTTAAATATGTGACATGGGCCCCAACCCAAAAGCTGATCAATGGATGAATCAAGGTTGGCTTTCAAAATCATTCGTGTTGAAGTGATACCAAAATGCACAGTATAGTGGCAGCATTTACACTGAAGTACACTTCAAGAGACAAGCAGCCGGCCTCAGTCCTGTCTCAGTTCTTTCAACTCATTTCATTCCTGTCCCTTTTAATCTCCTCTTCTTCTTTCATCTCCTCCTCTGTCACCCGTCTTTGTACCATTAGTGTAGTACAACCTACCATCAACCACAACCCAACAAGTGTTCCCTCTGCACAAGACTAACATATTTCACTCATATCACATGATGACATTGTGTTTGTGTTGTTCGGTGTTTGTGTGTGCGCAGTCACTGGGGATTCAATTTGAAACAAAGTTGTTCTTTTCATCACAGGACAAAACTTCAATAATAGCAACTATCTGTTGTGACACATACAGACATCACAAAGCAAAACTCTGTTGCATATCTGCTGCAAAAGTAAAGGAGCGACTTTAATGAGATCCACTTGCTTTTGTTCCACGGCTAACTGCATTTGATCAAAATCTGGTGTTAGTTTAATATTTTCCCCATAGATTTAAATATTGGCTTTACAGCTGTTGTGTTACATTGTGTTTTACTGCAAACAAAAATGATCTGTGCACCAAGGTCCATTACCCTAAAAGCATCACAACTTATGGTAAATGTTAAAAAAATTAAAATGCTGTAACAAAAATACATCTGCATTTAAGGGACCATTCAAGAAGTGCCATACAGATGTGTTAATTTAATCGACAAAGTGTCAATAATATCGAGTGAATGGTTGCAACATGTTAAGCTGGTGACACGCTAAGCCAAAGAAATAGCAGCGATGAAGGCCACCACCTGCATCGCCTCACGTCGCCTTTGTTTTCGCCAAAAGGTTGCAAAGATTACAGCCGACGGCCAGCTACCACATATGTTCTGCGCCTGCATGAAATGAAATGGCTCTCCACACCAGCAGGTCTTGGTAGTCTGTATTTGTTATTGAAAAAGGGAAACTGAGGGACTGTGGACATATACGCATACAAGAAACAAAGGCAGACCAGAGCCCACGGTGCGACAGACGCTCACAGCGGCCTTGTGTGTCAGGGCCTTTAGGGTCTAACGCTCAACACTTGTATTGTGATATAATCTTATGTGAATATACTCATTGTGAAATAACTTTTCCCATCCTCAAATTCCCGACTGTATCAAAAGAGGGAAAACTAAATCCAATGAACCATTTGAGCAGTTGAACAAAGTTAGTACTGCTGTGTTACTGTACTTTCCCCTGCTATACTGCAGTTCTCCTTCCTAGGAGACAGTAGTTAAGATATTAAAAGCAGTGGGGTAGTGAAATAACAAAATGTGCTGATAGAAAGCAGAGCACAGAGGCTGGAGAATACAGAGCTGATAGTCATTTTAACAATTAATTAGAAAATTAAATATTGAGAGAAAACCTCCATGGAATGCCCTTAAATAATGAAATGTGCTGATGAGAAGCAGAGATCACCCTGTTGATGTTCCTTATCACATATTATAGGATGGCGTTACATTTGGTGAAAATCCTCTTTGATTGGCTGACAGTGTTGCGGGATACGGTTTGTCTAAATCCTGCCTCGGAGCGCTGTCTGACTGGCGGCATCAGAAACTGCAACGTCAGCATGACCCTGCTCGTTTTCTGGTTATGCTAATCAGGTGACATTCCTTCCTGCTTGGCAGGAGGAGCTGATTGGATGGGCCGAGGTGGTGACCCTGAAGGGAGGCCGTTTGATTGGTTGGCTGATATAAAGCTGAATAATGGACTGACATTGGCCAAGAGGCTGTATTATTATCAACACACACTCGCATACTCACAATCACACACTGCTGCAGCGCATAAGCAGACCTCCACACACATACACGCAATGATATTAACTATGTACCAGCGTAGCCTATATTTTAGCCAGGTGGCCACTGGTTGTCTGACAGACCTGAATATCAAATCAATATATCATCTGATGTAAATTCTATCTTGTCCTGGCTCAGAGGGGTTTGATCGCCGTTCGCTATAATTCCATCATAGTATTAAATATCATTCAGATATGAGGCCAATATATAATTCGCTGGACTTCTTGTCGTGTCAAATTCCTATCTAGCCAATCTGGGCACTTTATTCTACCCTTTACTCTGATTACATTATTCAGGTATCAGACTGATGACTTTGTTTTTGGACAAGTTAGACACCTATCCCTTCGAGACATTAAAACATTTGGCAGCTTCTTAATATAAATCCATCATCTAATCGGTTAGTTTCATCCAGGTATCGCAGTCATTTATCATTTGCTGGACTTTTGTGACATGAGGCACCTACAGGATCCTGCCCAGCCAGATACTAAGACATTTGGCAGGCATTTACTGTAATTACATTATCTAGAAATCAAATTGATAGATTGTGTGGACAGTCATTGAAGGTCTGACACTGATAGATTTGGCAGCTATTTTGTACCATTATAGAATTATGTACAGTGATCCAGATAACAAGCTAATGTCTAACCTTGTGGAATCCCACTTCTTTCTGTATAACACTAAAAACCTCACTCGTTACTTTCCTCTACGTGTTAGAAGGTTGCCCTAATAACTACTTTGACTTTATGGCTGGACCACAGAGGGCCAGCCCTACAAACGCAAACATTGAGTGATCAAGTTACACGGTTGGTCGGCTGAAGTTACCTCACTGGCCGTTGCTCTTTCAAATTGAAAAGGCAGGAAAAGCCCTCTATGCAAATAAGCCCGACGTGTCCGGCTCACGAAACTTGGACCAAGCTGTCAAACTAGGTGATTTAGTACTAAAATGAAACAAGATTCAGCAGTGGCATTGTCTATTTCTTGCTTTAAATGTTTTCAGAAGTAGATTTTGATGTGTTGTTTAAAAGGAATAACAGAAAGTTTGCGAGCAGGCCACCATGTTGTTCCCTGTTTGAAACTGCAAGCAGAAAACCAGGGATCAACCACATGCTTTCCAAAATAGTGTACGTGACCACTTGGATGGCCAGTTGAGAAAGCCAGGCTTCCCCTAGTGTCCTCGCTGGACATGGTGGACATATACTGCTGGATTTAACATTATAGACATGACCACTGACTTCACCACACATTCACAGACTGACTGTACACAGCCCAGCCATATACATATACTGTACTCAGTTTTGACCAAATCTTGTTTTTTGTGTCACTTACTGTACCAATCCTGCCTATCCAGAAAATGAAAGACCAGGCAGCCCTTGTCCATCTAATCTGTCAAAGTAGCAAAAACTTTATGGAAATGCATAAAACTTGATTTTGTGGTTGCACACACTTGTGGAACATTCTTATGTGGAAAAAAATATTCAGACAGGAAATATATGTTTGACTAATGAAATCCTTTGTTGCGTCATTATTCCTAATAATTAGCCATATGCATCTGTTTGTTGCACAGAGTGCATTTTCGTGGTAACGGACTGTCGGACAGATGGCCTTTTTTCAGTCCGATGGAAGTTTTTCAGACTATTGCCGTTTGAGAATAACAATGGGGCGTCCCCTTCTCAACACCCAACCACAAACCCTAATACCTCAACAACCAAATTAAGGACAATATATGGCTTGAGATCACCCTGCAGCTGGGATATGATGAAGATGGTAATGTAGCTGATATGCACTTGCTAAAGTTTTATGTTGGTCATTGAACAGGGCTGTCAAAAGACTTGTGGTTTGTTAGATCATTTGCAGCACAGCACTGTGGCCATGAACATTGTCCAAAATCCAAAGTCACTGATGTATAGATATATGAGGTATTGGTGGTTATTGACTTGTATAATTTTCATGATTTTTCATTGTATTTCATTGTGTGACACTGTAGGGACACTCTCCGTGACCCATGCATGACAACAAAGCAAACAAAATTGGACGATGGTAGATGGAGACATTGATTCAAACCCCAGATTTTCTTTCAAAATTCTGTATCATACTCGCTGCTCACCACACCTGCTGTCACTGTGTGTGCATGCGTGTGTGTGTGTGTGTGTGTGTGTGTGCGTGTGTGTGTGTGTGTGAGATTGTTTTGATTGATTCCCCTGCGTTGAATCTGACCTTGCAGCGAATGGAACAGTGAGGAGCTATATTCACACTGTAGATAATGAACACACACACACACACACACACACACACACACACACACACACACACACACACGCACGCACACACACACACAGAGCTTTAAAACTGCATTGATTTCTCCTGTTCAACTAGAAAGCATAGAGCACATTACATTATTACAGGGAGTTCCTCTTCTCTTCTCTTTACTCTCTTCTGCTCTCAGTGCAGGTTTACTTTTCTCATTTTTTCCTTCTCCTCTATATTCTTTTACAGTTCTTCCCTCCTTCTTCTGCCTTACTAGTTTTCTCCCTTCTCAAATCTCATATGCTTCACACTTGCCTGCTATACAGTATAAGCACGGGAATACATGGCACATACATATAAATTAAACATAGACACGGGCGTGTGCATGCCCACTCTCAAGGACTGTAAAACCATTTTCTCCAGGGATGGAACTGACTTATTTCCTCCTTGTTTTTAATATATGAATGGAGCCACAGATGTATATGTGTGTAGGAACATAAACATGTTTACTTCTGTAATGGGTCTATTGTGGGTGCTAAATATGTATACTGAGTACGAACAATACGTGGGGGGGAAAGGGAGCCGAAATAAATAAAGACAGATACAGAGTCAGGAGAAAGAAAAACAGATAGTTGGGTTAAAACTTACACTCACTGGCCACATAATTAGGTACACCTGTCCAATTGCTTGTTAACACAAATAGGTTCTCAGACAATCACATGGCCGCAACTCAATGCATTTAGGCATGTAAACGTTGGTCAGGACAACCTGCTGAAGTTCAAACTGAGCATCAGAATGGGGGAGAAAGGGGATTTAAGTGACTTTGAACGTGGCTGGTCTGAGTATTTCAGAAACTGCTGATCTACTGGGATTTTCACACACAACCATCTCTAGAGTTTACAGAGAACGGTCCGAAAAAAGAGAAAATATCTAGTGAGCGGCAGTTGTGTGGATGAAAATGCCTTGTTGGCGTGAGAGGTCAGAGGAGAATGGGCAGACTGGTTGGAGATGACAGAAAGGCAACAGTAACTCAAATAACCACTCGTTACAACCAAGGAATGCAGAACACCATCTCTGAACGCACAACACGTTTAACTTTGAAGAAGATGGGCTACAGCAGCAGAAGACCACACCAGGTTAACACTCCTGTCAGCTAAGAACAGGAAACTGAGACTACAGTTCTCACAGGCTCACCAAAACTGGACAACAGAAGATTGGAAAAAACGTTGCCTGGTCTGACGAGTCTCGATTCCAGCTGCGACTTTCAGATGACACTGGGACCAGGACCTTGAGGAGGGCAGGGAAGATTGTGGATGATCTCTCCCATCCCACAAACCAGCTTTTTCAGACTCTACCATCTGGCAAGAGGTTAAGGTCCAGCAGTTTTTTCCCCATAGCAGTGGGGCTCTCCAACAGCCCCTCTGTGACTCTCCCACACACACCCCCACTCACTTCACACTACCGCTCCACCCCCACTATCTCTCTCTTTCTCCCCCTCTCTGGTACCTAATTATTTGCATACCAGTAATATTTGCATCTGTTTATATGATTTTTAATACTTTAAAGAGACATTTTATTGCATATTGTTCTTCTTGTTATTTTTACTGCTTTCTGGCACCAACCCACCACAGCAAATTCCTAGTGTACACCTGATACAAATATACTATACTATACTATAAATAAAGATTATGATTCTGAATCTGTATGTCCTCCCCTGACCAATCAGTGTAATTCTTAAATGTCAAAACACAACTTTCAATACTTTGTATGTTTTCTTTAGCTATCACGAATTAAAACATGCACAATTATTAAAATTCAGACAATCGCATGCACACCTGACACAAAAACAGGTGTTCAAATTCTTGCTCTTTGTTGATGGTGATGCCGTCTTGTAGGGCTGAGCTTTTCACTCTCCCGACGAAAGTTAAAGTAAAGCTTTACCAGCTTACTGGTGATGTTACAATAAAGTGCTTTACATGAACTTAAAGACTATTAACAGACATGTAAAAATACAATTAGTGTATTAGTGCTATGTACGTATACTGTAACACATGTAATGAAAAAATGTAACAACAAAAACTGGAATACTTGTAGTTGTAAATCATCTCTAAAAGTAGAACTGTAACTTTTATATATTATTTTAACTATTGGGGCTGTCAAAGTTAACGCAATAACATGATAATATCATGTTAAACAAATTCTTTTTAATGCCACTAATTTCACACATTTATGTGACTTGTAATTTTTAGGTAGTAGGAGGCTCAATTTTAAAGCTAGTGTGAAGATACTGTAGTGGCATTATATGAAATTAGTAAATATAAGGAACCCATTATGTCATATTAGCATGTTGTGATGGAGGCTAAATAACGCTCCAGATGTTAAACTGGGGCAAGGAATACATTTTCAAAGGGGTCCCCTGACCTCTGACCTCAAGATATGTCAATGAAAATGGGTTCTCTTGGTAGCCACGAGTCTCCCCTTTAGAGACATGCCCACTTTATGATCACATGCAGTTCGGGGGCAAGTCATAGTCAAGTCAGCTCACTGACACACTGACAGCTGTTGTTGCCTGTTGGGATGCAGTTTGCCAAGTTATGATTTGAGCATATTTTTATGCTAAATACAGTATTTACTGTTTATTACCATGAGGGTGTCTGGACAATATATTTTACTGTTTTGTGTTAAGCGATTTCCAGTGATAAATAAATACATACACTTGCATTAAGCAGCATATTTGTCCACTTCCATGTTAACATTAGAGTACATAAGAGTATTAAATACTTGACAAATATCTCTTTAAGGTACATTTTGAACAGAAAAAAATGTGCGATTAATTTGTGATCAATCACAATTAAGTATGGACAATCATACAATAAATTGTGATTAAATGTTTTATTTGATTGACAGCCCTGATTACTATATACTGTTTTATGACCTTCCAAATCCTATTAAGGTGTCGCCTTCAACCAACCTCCACAATTAGGGTCACCTCCTCTTTCCTGTGACGCCATTAACTGACCTGGATTCAACTGTTGAATTGAGGGAGGGAGAGAAAGACACAATGATCAATGAAAGTGAGAAACAGGACAAACAGGGAGACAGATGGAGGGATGATAGAGGAGTGGATATTATCAGTCCCCTCAGGTCTCTTTGATAAAGATCAGAGAAGCCACAGCCAGAACCTCAATCACGTACCCGTGCACACGTGGATGCACAAACACACACAAACACTGTTTGTGCAATATACATCACTGATGCATGTGCTCACATGCAAGCGCACACACACACATACACACACACACACGAACTTGACTTTTACACTCAGATCATGTTCAAGTCAAAGAGACTACAGTCAAAATCAATCAATCAAGTGCTGATAAGGGTTCAGAGACCCAGAGAAACAAACGGTGGAATGCTCCTTTAATGGCTGCCTCTAAATACGGATGCAAACACTTATCTAAGTGGGATTTAGCCCCATGAGACACTACCGCTCAGTATTCACCGGAACATTGCCCATCAGCTGCACAATCATTCAAATTTCACATTTCATGAAGTGTTTCCTCTGAGGAGCTGGTTTCAGTGGCCATGCATGCAGCAGTCTGATCAGACTCATCAATATGAGGATTGAATGTTGTTGGCTTGTGTTTACTGCCGTGACTGGCAAATAGTGATTGAGCCTGAAACACATTTGATGCAGGAGATGAAAAATTTAGGAAAGCTTTCTCAATGACAGATGATTGTTTACAGAAGTCTTTGGGGAATCTAACTAAAACAGCACATTTCCTTGAGGCTTCTGCATCAAACCTGGTTTAATTTTGTTAACAGATGACCAAGGTGGCTATTGACCACATGTTGCATGGACCCAGAGGGAGCAATGGCTTACAGGCAAATGGCCTTAATCCTGGCACTCTTCTTTCGGTTTACTTAACTTTCTTTTATTCCACATTTTCAGGGGTGCTTGTCAAGTCAGTTTAATTGCAGCTCATTTGCTCCACTGCAGTTAAAATCTCAATAACTACAAAGTAGTGGCAAAACTTTAGATACAATGGGAAGTGAACTCGTTGTTGGTGGATTGGTAGGTTGATTTATACCTAAAGTGCAGGGGTCAGGGGATCATTAGGGGTAGATAGCAGGTCAACAGTATATGCCACATTCATCTGAGATGCACTGTGTCAGCTTTTTCAAGTCATAAATCTGTAAACATTGTATTTAGCTTAGGCGCCTATTCAAATTTTGAAAATTTACAGTGGCCATTCCCATGCTCACTTATGTCTCATAAATTGTTAAGCAGTTGATATCATTCATTACACAGGCATACCTGTGAAGAGGAGAGGTCAGGTGAGGTCAGAGGTCAAGGGACCCCTGTTGATGTGGCCTTGCCAGTCCAGCCTAACTTTGGAGCATTATTTAGCCTCATTTCCTGACACGCTAGAATGACATGGTACAAATGGATTCATTTTGTTTTCTAGTTACATATGCATTGACTCTAGCCCGAACAGAGCCTGCTACAGCATCTGAAAGACAGCAAATTCAGCTGAGGAGGCCAGCGTATGCAAGGAGTAGAAGAGGTTAAAGAAAAAGTTTGCAAGAAACACAAAGGTCCCATTAAAAGCTTAAAAAAATACAAAATAGATGGTCAGCTGTGTTTATGTGGCTTAGAAATACCATCAATTAGATCCATGGCTGTTATTTCCTATGTAAATTAGCAACACTATAGTATTTTACTTCTTAAAAGAGATGAACAGTCAGCTTTTCTGTAGCGTGACTTTAAGGAAAAACTTTATCTTAAATTGTAGGGCTGGAGCTGAATCTTTCAACCTTAGCCTATGAATGTGACTTTGAGCCAATACTCACACACAGAGGGAAGAGGTGAGGACAAAACATCATTTATCATCATTGATACAGTGAGCCCTGATCTGTGAGTGAAGTTAGACTTCTCCCAGCTCCCTCTTACAAAATCTAAATCATTTATATCAAGCTGGTAGCTGAGCAGGTTCAGGAGATGAGCGTTTGACCAGAAGGTGACTGGAATGGCTGTAAACATCTGTAAGAAAGTAACGCTCACCATATTATGTGGAACTGATGGATAAATGCCCAGATGGAGAAGGGTCTACTGATGCAAATTACATCTGGCCAGTGAGAGCTCCCACAGTGTTTAACCTGCTGCCGGCAGCGAATTGTTTGTTTGCAAAAATGCAATTTAAAGCCCCCGAAAGAGATGAAGGTTAAGGAGTGGACATATCAAAAGAAGGTCATTCCTCCCTTTATCTTATTTAATTTGGACCAGTGCCACTATCTCCAGCCCTGCTTCAATCAGAATGATTATCTCTTGTTCATTCAGCTACTAAAGTGAAACCACAATCAAAAGAAATTCAGGCCATTACTTGAAATAAAATTACTTTTATAAGATTTAACATAATGTGTTTGACTTGGGTTTGACAGACTATGGGAACCTGCTGTTCCTGTTTTTGTTTCCTATAATGAAAAAAACATTTCTGTCTTGCACCTTTAACCATTTTCCATTGAAAGTGTTTTCTTTTTTTTTTTATCTCCCTCCTCTATATTTTATTAGTCTTTGTGCCTTCTCTTGAGGAACTACGTAAACTGTCCGTGGTAAATGTAAAAAGGTAAAACGCGTATTATTGTTATATCATAAAGAGGAGAAAAACAACCAGTGGAGATAATGTATGTGCAGAGGAGAGGAGGAAAAACAGCAGAAGTGACGAGAGGCTGGGGATGAGGGGAGCGAAGTGAAATCTCTGCTGATTTGTTAGTCACATGGCAGCATGTTCTAGGATGAACAACATGTTTTTCAGTCCATGTTCTGAGGAAAATGATTACATCTGGGAAATGTGTGCCTGCGTGTGTGTGGTATGTACAGTATGCCCAAGCCTGTATGTGCTTTCTGTGCTGCCCATGCCTCTGCACACATGGATGTGTATATTGTATGAATGGGGTGATGTACATTTATGTTTGAGGTTAACATGGTCTGATGTTATATATTATGCATCTCTGTGCATCGCACAAACAAGTGTTCTGATTCCCTTCAAAGTGGGTGCCTCTCCTAGATTGCATTAAGATCAGAAACATGCCTATTAGATGTCTACAACATATCCCATCCACAACACACTACACATACTTCAAAAAAGCAACAATTTTCTTCAATTACCTACAAATAACCAACTACTGGCTTACAAATGAAAGAGAAAATTCACCCACTTTATGGGGCTGGGATGGTACAACTATCCCCAAATGGTTACTATCACTATACTTGGGTGCCGAGTCGATATCTACTGCAATTTTAATGTTTTGCAATTCTACAAGTATTGCGATCCGATATTGCAGTTTATTACAATTTTTGTTTTTAACACTAGACCATGGGAAAAGGTTGAATCTTAAACTTCTAGGGAGAAATTTCATTAATAAATTAATACAGTAAAATGTTTGATGATTTTTAGCGCAGTCAGAGATGTCCTGAAGTCAAATATATCAGTCATTGTCAGGAATTATTTATTATTTGTTTTCCAGCAACCGACAAATTAGTGGTATTTTCTTTAGAATGTATAACATTTAATGTGATACTTCTAGTGAATATAATCAATCATATATGTATTTTGTATATACAGTTCCCTTTGTTAACACCTTATTTTGAAAACCGTACATAGTCACACATGTATATTTCGCTGACTTTGCCAAGTCCATTTCTGGCTCTCCTGTCAGCTCTTTATACATCCATATTCAGCTCCATCAGGGACATTTGAATGCATTTAACATAAATGTCAGTATATGGGTGCGTTACAGTTGTAGCGTCGGCCGATTTGACCGCAGAGATGAGAGTAACCACTGGTTTGAACGCACGCTACTGCAGTAAAATAACATTTCCTGTCCATGAGTTTGCATGCAGCTTTAGCCATCATGCCTTGCTCTGCTTTTCCTGGAAATGTGTGAAACACAAAGTATTTCCACAATTTCCTGTATGTGTAATGTTAACCAAGTTGGATTTGAATGAATGGAACGGATATGACGTCACGTTACTCAGACTACCACAATAAAAATGATTATTTTCCCAACCCCAGCACTTAATATAACTGCAATCCTGTATGTAATGAACATGTGTCATACAATTATTGTTCTTATATGTTAGAAAATGTCCTTTTATGTGGAGGCTTCAGGGTAATTCAGCATAGAATAAAATCGTGCTATAAAACCCATTATCTCCAATTTGATACTTATTTTTCTATTTACATTTTTGTCACTATTTAGTACACTACTTACTTCATTTTTCCTAATTCAGTTAAGTAATAAACAAGATAATAAAGGTCAAATGTAATTTAAACATAGCAATGACAAGCTGAATGAAGATGAGCAAGGAAAAGGTGGTGCAGAAGAGGATGGAGGGGGACGGGCAGGAGTAAGAGGAAACAAAAGGAATAATTCCTCAACAATGACCATGCTGAGAAAGAACAGCGTGTGAGTATGCGAGTGCACGGGTGTGTCTAAGTGCTGCGATAATCTGTGATTCCGTCTCATCAGCACAATATCAAACTGCCTCCGACATCCTGCTAAATAATACATCATGCTCTCTCTGTTTCACATACACATGCACGTATACACACTGTATGGTATGTGCTGGTGTATGAATTAGTTATAACCTGACACTCTTCAGAGGAAGGAGAAAAAATGTTCAAGGATTACTTCAAAGTGCATCCCACCAAGCAGACAGACTGAAAAGGATAAAGCCACACTACTGTACCTTTGCCCCGCCAATTGCAAAATTCCCTCCTATGGAGCGATCTATGAATTAAACTTTTTCATGTATTTCTGTTTTACAATGTAATAATACAGCGTGGTAATCCATCCATCTATCCAGTCATCCGTTCTTTAAAGCATATCCAACTCTAAGGTGCAGCAGGTTAAGCAGAGCAGCCCAGATGTCATCCTCCATCCACATCCTCCAGTTCCTCCTGGGCTCCTGAGGCGAGATTCCCGAGGCGTTCACAGGCCAGGTGGGATATGAAAGCCCTCCAGCATCTGCTGGGTGTGCCCCAGGGTTGCCTCCTGGTTTGACGTGCCTGGAATAACTCAACAGCAACGTGTCCAGGAGGCTTCCCCATCAGATGCACCGAATGACGTCAGCTCATTTCGACGTGTCTGAGCTCCATCCGCATTTCTTAGCCGCTCACGCCATCCCTAAGGGTGATCCCAGTCACGTTGTGAAGAAATCTCATTATTTCAGTCATGACCAGGGGTGCACATGACAAAAGGTGAAAATTGGAGCATACATCTTTTGGTAAATCCAGAGTTTCACCTTGGCTCCCTCCACACAGCACTAAAAATCCACTTATCTCTATATTATAAAGCATATATCTTTGTATTAAAATAAGTAGAAATTAAATTGATTTTGATAGTCTCACTTTGTTATGTTATGTTCACACTGCAAGCGACAAAAGCAACAAAACAGCCAAGTGTGGCCAGCTATACAGCTGGCGGTTCACCATTGAAGTGGTGCTCAAATACTTGTTGACGTATTTAGGACATTAAATAGGACTGACATTTACAGCATTTCTTTAAAAGGGAACAGAACATGGTTGGAGCACTGAGAGGAGACCAGCTCAGCTTTATTTGTTGTAGTACGTTCGTTTGTAGCTTTATGTCACCAGCCTCCATTGAAAATGACTTGTGGCTTGTTGTTGTGTCACCCACAGTGTGAGCACAGCATTAGATTATAACAATAAAACTGTAAGATCAAAACTGGCATCACATATGGGGGTAGCAGTCTAACTCTTAGAGCACACATACACATGCAGGATCTGTTTTCGGATACATTATCTTGAAAATAAAATCTGATCCAGGATCTTTGTATTTGTACCTCATCTTAATAAGCATCTACGTTATCTCGTTCTCATTATCGAGATTTTTTGATTATTTTTTTAACTCACATGCTAACTATGAAGTAGGGATGGGTCATTATTTTTGAATTTTTTTAATATCATTAAAAGTATTGAAAAGTTTATGTCTTGTCTTAAAAAAAATACATTTTCCCTTGTTCTTACTGTCGCAAGAGCCGCCTGGTAGCAACATTACTTTTACGTGTTTCACGTTCGGTTCAATAGTTTCAGCCAAGAGGTGTTTCAGTGGCAGAGCATCGTAAAACACAGAAAAAAAACAGAAATGCCACCAATAATGATGATTAGCAGGTACACTTCCTTTCTTTAACTGTATTGTTGACAATGCAAAGGCAATACCTAAAAAAACTAAAATCTGAACTGGCTCCAGTAGCAGATTAGGCAGAAGGATTACATGGGGTAAGGATGACTTGCCAAAAACTGTCCAAACCAGGGTGGATTGTTCCTTCTGAGAAAATCTCCTCTCTGTATAAATTTACAGCTGTGTGTTGTGGACTGCAAGAGATGCTTAATATAGAAAGACAGACAGACCATCAGCATAATGTTGCATTTCTGCAGCACACACACACACACACACACACACACACACACACACACACACACACACACACACACACACACACACACACACACAAGAGTAAGTCAAACAGCTGAATGTATCAGACGCAAGAAACTCTTCAGATAAGTCCCCTGGAGCAAACTCTTTGTGTTGCACACACACACACACCCATAGAGATTCACACTCACACAGAATGAACATGAGCCAAGAAGCAGTGGAAACCAGTGCCAGTGAATAAATCTGGGACAACTGCTTGGACATACAAGTAGCACAAACACACACAGACTTGCACACACATCAACTCAGGCGCAGCATGTGTGCAGACTGAAACCGAGGCACTTCGCAATCAGCGATATTGTCATTATGCGGCACACCAGACACACATGTCAACAAAATGAACACCCACCAACCGTCCGACCTACATCCAGACGAGCACAAAGGCCCACAGAAGGATGCAGAGGGACACGTGGAGAGACAGTTAAGCAGTCGATCATTTCCACAGCAACCAGCTGTGATCGACAATGTGTGTGTGTGTGTGTGTGTGCTTGTGTGAGCGTAAGCAAGCTGTCATCTGAAAGTTAGTGAACAGAACTGTACAGACATACATTTAATTTACATTGAGCATTACACCAGCTGTAGTTATTTTCACGTTGGTATGAAAGCCTGAATATGTTTCTTAACAGGGAACATTCCCTGCTGTAAACATGGGCCTAAATGGCTGACTCACATTCATAATACTACTTTGTGTGCCTTGTATTTAAATTAGATTTCCACACACACTGTTATAGTTGTAGTTTCCTGAAAACCCATCTCCTGCCCCATCTTGGTGTATTGCATTCTGTAATAAGCCATAACCTGATTCAGTATTAATATCCCAGCAGTACACAGGACCATAAAATAAATACTACATGACCATGACTACATCTCATGCACAATCTGTGTACCTCTGCAACTTTAATATATATATTGCAACAGAGTAGTCTGTAAGTATATGATTAATATCACACACATGCATGTTTTGTAAAGCCTAATGTTTAATGTGCATTATTTACTGCCTGAATGTCTCGTACTGCGTCCTGTTAAATGACATATGGAGTCCTATATGTACGTGAACCATTTGGATCAGACAGTACCGTCACCTTGTCAGTTGTTGACATCTCAAATATCCGTTCAGTGAACAGCAAGGAGCTGCATAATTATGTACTTATTTGTTTTGTTGGTTTGCTCAGTGTCATGTGTGTGCCTCCGGTAGACAATTTTACACTCCTCTGTTTTATGCTCCGGAACTAACTGCCTCATTGAGGACATCAAAGTTTTTCTAATCTAAATCTAATCTGAAATCGTTAATGCACACAGGACATGGTGCTGATACATAGTGAGCTCTAATTTTAACCATCATATCTCTTCTTTCATCTGTGAAAATGGTACCGTGGTGTTTACTCGGGCCCTAAAGGGAGAGGGCAAAAGGGGATGCTTTAGCTACCTCAATGGGCCACGTTCCCTCATTTTTACTTTGGTGATATGTTCAAACAAAATATAACAGAGTCAATACATATCAAATACATTTTTTTTTAAATGATATGAAATGTTTACTAAAATCCCATGTGTCAGAGAAAGAAACTGTCTGTTTTAGCTGAAGTTAAATCATATAAGCGTATAAGTAAGATGCATTAGTCCCCAAACACTTAATTAATTATTCAATTAGTTGCCCAATATTAAATTATTCGGCAACTATTTTCATTTATTTTGATTAAAAGGTTCAAAATTTTCGGATTCCAGCTTTAAAGTGTGAATATTTTCTGGTTGATTAACTCCTCTATAAACTGAATATTTTTGAATTGTAGACAAAACAAGACATTTGAGGACGTCATCTCGGGCTTTGGGAAACAATGATCGACAGTCATCATTTTCTGACATTATATAGACCAAAAAACAAATACATTAATCAGGAAAATAATCAACAATCAAAGCAATCATTAGTTGTAGACCTAAATGGATCGATGAGATATAAAAATGACCACAAAACGCCTGCTTCTGTCCCTGCAAGCCTGTATAAGGTGTAATACAGAGCCTTCAGTATGCTCTCATTGCTCTGTCCATGCTTTTCTCTCTCTCTCTGGATTTGACAACCTGCCGTGTTGAAAAGGAATGAACTTGTCGCCCATTAGGATGTCCTTTCCTGTGCTGAGTGGAAAGGAGTCAAATAATGTGGACCGAGTTCAGAACATGGCAGTTTTCCTTGAAAACTTTCAGAATCTGAATGGCCTTTCAGAGCAACTGAACTGAACCGAAATCACATCTGCAACATAAAACAACACTTTACTTTAAGTCTCATTATTTAGCATTTAGGATGTTAATTGTTTAGGGTACACTATTAAGTACTAGTAAGCAGTTATAAGTGTTAATTAATGTATTTGTCAACAACTCTAATTCCTCTTGTGGGGACTGGATGCTGGTGTATGAACACATAATTAAGACAATGCTGCAAAACACCGTTGTAATTATATAAAATATATCTTCATGGGATAATTTAGAATTGTTGACAAATACTGTACATTCATGTCCTTATATTGGCTTACAATTAAATTATAGTGTGTTAAAACCTGTTTATTGAATATTTATACAATAGGGGGACACAGGGTAAAGTGTTACTAAAAGAAAACCTTAAGTTTTAAAGGTTCTATGTGTGGTATTTTGTTTTCTCTGTGTATCTTTATGTATTATGTGTCGAGCAAATATCAACCAGGGTTGCTTCAGGTAAACAGCACACAGTGCACCAGCTCAATTACTTCTGCATTGAAAAGCAAGTGGTCTACCCAGGGACTTTCAGCTCTCTGAATGTCTGTCTTTCTTACATGACTCTCGCCTACAGCATGTGGACTCCTCTCTGACAGTGAGTAAGTAGGTAGTGGTTGTTATTTACATTGTTCATCTTTCTGAACGATAGATAAACATTCTCACACACCACCTGACCCAACAAACACAAACACATGCAGACGCTGCCTGACCTTCATAGTTGAGCTTGAAGCCGTGCGCAGAGACGGCGAAGTCACTGGTCAACCTCAGCGAGAAGACGTTTCCTGTACTGGTGACAGGGGGAGGAACCTGGAAGCCTGTTAGCCTGTAGAAACACAGAGGAGGATGTGTTGACATTATCGGCAAATTACCAGACACATTAAACATTCATGAAAAACAGTAACCCCTCTATTGTTGACAACACAAAAGGCCTTATAGCGTGTTAACCTATAGCAACAAAGAGATTAGCATATTGATGTGTTAAGAAACCCAACAGACACGCTCATCGGGTAAACACAAAAAGAGGCACGTATTGTGCCTGGAACACTGCAGAAGGTATTTGTTACAGGCTTGACTAGTCTGTGATCATTTATTTTACCTAGGGCTGTAAAAGTTAATACCACAACAACACGTAAACACAAATTTGTTTTAGCGTGACTAATTTCTTTAATGAAGTTTTAAAATGAGAGTGCAGATACTGGCATCATATGAAACTAGGAAACCTCGGAAATCCATTGTCATACCAGCTTGTCATGAAGGACACTCCTAACTTATGCTAAATTTTGGCGAGGAAAAACTGGCATGCTCATTATTCAGAGGTGTCCCTTGACCTCTGACCTCAAGATATATGAATGTTAATGGGTTCTATGGGTACCCACCAGTCTCCCCTTTACAGACATGCCCACTTTATGATAATCACATGCAGTTCAGGGCAAGTCATAGTCAAGTCAGCACACTGACACACTGTTGCCTGTTGGGCTGCAGTTTGCCATGTTATGATTTGAGCATACATCTTGCAGTACCTGCAGGGTGTCTGGACAATATTTATCATTGTTTTGTGTTGTTAATTGATTTCCAATAATAAATATATACATATATTTGCATAAAGCATATATATTTGCCCACTCTCATGTTGACAGGAGTATTAAATACTTGATAAAGCTCCCTTTAAGGTACATTTTGAACAGATAAAAATGTGGTTAATTAATTTGCACCATCGATCATCATCATGCTATTAATCATGATTAAATACTTTAATCGACTGACAGCCCTAATTTTAACATCTCCTTCACTGAAATGCCTGTCATATTTTTTTATCACTCATTCTCTACAGGATATGTTATTCATTTTTGGATGTAACCCACAATCTATGCTTTCTACTTTCCGTTAAATAACACTCAAATTCAATAAAACATTGAATTTGAATACATTTACTGAAGTTGAGTAAAAAAATGTATTTATGTATTTTTAAGAAACTGTGAGACATCCATAATGATACTACAGTCTGATTACACCCCATGTTACACCTCTCTTTTTAGTACAGCTGCCCAGCATAGAACCTCCAGACAGAACACAAACAGCTCTCCTTTATTATTTGAACACCCAATGAAGGGCTGCAGTAAACCCTGCTACTAGACAGTTTTTTTTAAATAAACCAAGCCACAAGATCAGAGTGTACCAACAAAACGTGAGCCTTGTTCAGCTAACCAGTAATACAAAAAACAGGCGAGGCTGCTTTTAATCTGTACTCGACGTTTGAATGTGCCCTCCAAAAATAAGGGTACACACAGCTGTCCAGGTATGCATTCATCTTTAGATTCCTTGAATTAAAGGAAGAAGAGAGAAGGAGGAATGAAATGCCAGCTTTTTTTTTTTTCAGGTATGGACAAGAGCCAAACCTTTCTGCCACTGCAACACTTTTTTTTTTCTTGTCCTCCAGCTACCATTCTTCCTTTTATTTCGCCTCCCTCCTTCCTTCCACGTCCTCCCTTCCTCTTTCATCTCTCCACCTCCTCCTCTTCCTCTAACCTCAGTTCACTCACACCAGCCTTTCCTCTAGCATTAAGTCGCCTGGCTTTCTTCCCTCATCCACACTTCCTCCACACTTTCTCTGCTCTTCTCTCCGGCCCCTTAGACGCAGACATTCGGCAATAACGCCATAAAGAAGATCCGCCATTAAGCCGGCTTTGCTTTTTCACACTGAACCAAACAATGGCGGCGTAATGCAGCCCCAGCGTGTGATTTCAGATAGCACGCTGGTATTCTGGAAGCAAAAGAGGTGCAACATGCAACAGCGTCGGCATCTAGTGCGTGTTCCCGCAGAGCCGCCATGCTGGCTGTCTCTTTTACACAGACATGATTCAGTTCTGTGACTACCGCCGCTGCCGGCTTAGCGGCGGAGCAACACTGCCCCCCCTCCCTTTCCATGTCAGTACCTTTCATACACAACAGGAACCATGCAGAAGTCCCACCTTGAACAGGCTGTGTGAAAAGGGCCTACTGTGGCATTTACCCACCTTCTTCCTCATTCATACAGCTACCTTTTTTCTCCTCATCACCCTCTCTTTTGTCTCTCATCCTTTCTTTTTGTCCTTTTCATTTCCTACATCCCTTTTCTTGTCTACCTACACTCACCTTCATCCCTCTTCTAACCCTACTGATCGTCTCCCTCTGGCATCTGTCTATCGTCATTTATTCTCTCGCCTCCATCCCAGTCAGAGCGCAATTTGTGATGATCTTAAACATAAATCTCTTAGATCTTTTAGCGTTACATGTGTTGCCTTGTTTATCTTACTGGAACTGATTCAATAGCGATTCATTAATTAGCCATTAGTTACGGATTGTTCCTTACTCTTCAGAACTGTGTGTACCGCATTATGAAGTGTTTTTTTTTTTTTCCGCACTTGATGTGCTTCTTGCCTTATGTTTCATAATGCAAAGACGAAAACACTTGAACAGCAAGACAAATCCAGTGTTCTCCTGTGTGAGTGTACAGGAAATATTACGTCTGACCTCTACCTACTAAAGAAGGAAGCCTTAGAGTTTTAGCATTCATGCATCTCCAGTGATGATTGTTTTTGAAATATTTTCCGCATTCAATGCATTGACTTCGTTTAATTATGTACTCTCCTGCCTCGTCCTTACCCTCATCTTTCTTCACAATATGTCCTCATCTTTCTTAGTCCTTGTCTCCACATCAGAAAAACAACCACAACCAATCATCTCTTTAAGAACCTGCCCTCTCTCAGCCCTCTATCTATACATCCGCTCAATCCTTCTTTCATCTCCTCCCCTCTGTCTTGCTTTTATCCTCCATTGTGGACCTATTTTATCACCTTTCCTTTCATATTTTCATCTCTCTTCATTTCTTTCACCTTCTCACCTCCTCCTTTTCATACTGTATTCATTTTCTCCCCAACTTAACCTCTCTTTTCATCTGTTTCGCCATCTTTCCTCTTGTTTGCCATCTCCCGTCCTTCCTCCCATTTTTCTTTCATACTTAACTTGAATTTGCTCCTCTCCTGTACATGCACTTTCCTCTAATCTTTCTGTCCACCTTTCTGCTCATTCAAACTGTGCTTCACCCCGTAAAACATGCTTCTAACTCTCCTGTCAATTTCCTTTCCCTTGTTGTCAGTTCCCTGTCTCTTTCAGTTGGCCCTTCTTTGCTGACTTACTACTTTTCTATTTCTTCGTTCCCTCTCATCCAGTCCAATACCACTCAAAGCACGAATGGTGGCCACTTTCTTAAAAGCACTCATCTCTTTAATCTCACCCTCTGTTCCTCATCCATGTCTTCCCTGTTTTTCTGTCTCTTCTGCCTTCACATTTTTGGTCATTCACTCCTCTCATCTCCACTCACTATAATATATCTTCCTCTCCCTCTTTATGTTTTATTTATTTTCTCTCCTTTCTCTATTTCACTGCCCCTGTCTTTCCCCTTTCCAATGTTAAGACCAACATACAGTAAACATGTTAGTCATGATGTGTGTCTAATGAAGCGAAGGGTGTCACAATGCTTTACCTCCAAAAAAATGACCACTTTTCAGCTGTGCTACTGTAAAGACTATAACACCAGTACATAAAGGCTAGGTGTGTAGCAATATATGCAATTTCTACAATCGGGCTATCCTGAAAGCAGAGTAAAATGCAAATTATATGTAACAGAAGAGATTGTAAAACACAGGTTTGGCAATATTATCAGTAGGGCTGTCAAAGTTAATAATGCATTAATGCCTATTTGTTTTAATGCCACTAATTTCTTTAACACGTTGATGTAGTTGGTCTTCCGGAAGCTGTATCAGGTTTTAAAACCAGAGTGAAGACACTGGCATCATATGAAACTCGAAAACCTGAGGAATCCATTGGAGCATATATAATGCTAAAACTTTTGGTGAGGAAAAACGTGCACGGAAAGGGGTCCCTTGACCTCTGACCTCAAGATACATGAATTAAAATGGGTTCTATGGGTACCCACGAGTCTCCCCAAGTCATAATCAAGTCAGCACACTGACACACTGACAGCTGTTGTTGCCTGTTGGGCTGCAATTTGCCATGTTGTGATTTGAGCATATTTATGCATGTTAAATGTAGTACCTGTGAGGGTTTCTGGACAATATTTGTCATTGCTATGTGTTGTAAATTGATTTCCAATGATTAACATATGCATACATTTGCAAAAATCAAACTTTTTGCCCACTCTGATGTTGTCGATGACGATTAAATGATTAACAAATCTCCCCTTAAGGTACATCTTGAACAGATAAAAAAATCTGTGATTAATTTGCAATTAAATCTCTTAATAGATTGACCGCCCTAACTATCAGTGCAGAATCATCCCCACACAACATCTTGACGGCCAGCTCAGTATCTTAAAAATTATGCTCCTATATATCTAAACTGCATCCTCAATTACATTTGGAGGCATTTTGCTGCAGATTATGTTTGTATTTGATGTTTCAAAAATATGTTTGTAATGATATTTGGTGGAAGGCTGTCACAAGTGATGTAGTACAAGTGCTATACAGAGCAGGTGACGCACTATATTGAGCAACCATGAATGAAATTTAGTGAAATAAGGTTAATGAAAACCCAGGAGACCACTGTTTGTGTCCTGTGTGAAACTAAGTTATTTAATTTTTCTAATTTAATGGTCTGAGTCAACACACACCTACATGAATAAATCGCCAATGGCCTGTTGGAGAATTTAAACATATATAGTTGCCTAACCCTAAACCTAACGCAGTAGTTTTGCTGCTTAAACCTAACAAAGCAGTGTTGCTGTGTTTTTTGTTTGTTTGTTTTGTTTAAAATTGTTTCTGTAATCCATAGCAACGTATGTTTCTCCTTGAAATGTAATCAAGAATGCTGTTTAGATGTATGGTAACAAGGTGGGGTCACATATAGACACATTTAAAATGGTGGCACAAAGTGTACAGTCCAAAGGTGTTCTCTGTTTACAGTAGTCGTAGAGCTGTAGTTATACCAAGCAGGCTTTTTTACAGTAAACATCAGTGTCATCATGGTACTGGACTGTCTTTGAAATATGCACATCATAACTATTGCTAAATATAAATAAATGGATACTAGCATTTTTATCACTGCAGTAAACAACTATAGGCAAAAGAGAAATAAAGGAAATCATTTTTTTCCGTATTAACTGTACAGTAGATGCAGCATAAATGCACATGCAATACACGTGTCTTGCATTACTCACATACATGCAAGTTAGGGTGGGTCCCATTGTAGCACAGAGGGTGGTTATAAAGCAGAAGAATAAAAAGCATTTCGTTTATTTGCATCAATTACATTTTATCTATAGCTGATAATTATCTGTCGAGTAACACAAACACATGAATGACCTGCATGAACAGACAGAGATTCGCTCGTCTCCATGGGCACTCATGCCGCTCGCTCACCCATACAGATCGCCACTCTCACCCACACACATTATTCGGTGGTTACAACAATACAGCAGCGGCTTGACACATTTTTGTCACATTTCAATTCACCAAGATGTGTCGTTCCAAAAGCCATTCAACAATAAACATAAAGAAAATGAAGGGTCCTTTTGAAACATTGTGTGTATTCATGTTATTGTAAGGAGCTTCTTGATAAAAACGAAGCCAGCATAGCAAAAAGCAAATATCGTGTTATGTAAATAAACCTTGAACCATTCTCTTACGCTTCCTCTCCAATATCGGATTTGTAATGCTTCACTCCTGCAGAAGCAAACTTTTAACACATACACGCGCACACATACACACCCTATAGACTCCATTTCCTGTGTTACAATTTATCTTTGGATTTACGCATTTTGAGATTTATGAGGTAAAACCAAAATTCTTTTACAGAAAGTGAAAGAGAGATGGAACAGATGGTGTCTGACATTCAAGGTCTTTTCCTGTGGGAGTGTGTGTGCACTTGTGTATGCATGTGTTTGTGTGTGTGCAGAGTGAAATCACATTAGCAAGTGAATGAAGAACTAGCTAATATCAGCAGAGTGCTTTCTCTCGCGCATACATCCACAAACATAAGGGGCGTCACACAAGATCACACACACATACACAGATAGAGACACACCATTCTCTTTATTTTCTCCAAAAAAGCAACCATGCAGTCTGGCTAATGCGATTGTCAGACCCCCACCCCTTCTCTCTTTCTCTCCTTTCCTTGTATCTGATGGTGTCTTTATTGCCGAGAGGGAAAGGAGATTTTTCATTATTATTACTGCCATGAAAGAAGGAGAGACAGGGCTGAAAGAGATAAACTGTAAAAATAAAATAAAAGAAAGAAGGATGGATGGACAGAATGAGGCAAGTGGTGCAGAGTCGAGGTTCTGCGTCGTGTTGAAAAATAATTTCTCGGATCAAATAATATCTGATGTGTACTGCATCATTTAATCACAATCAAAGAGTCATCTGATACGGACCTACGGACCACGCACTCTCATATGCTTGGGACAGATATTCTGTCTGGATGCTAAATTAACCAGATTTATGCATAATCATGTTTATATAGATTACATTTCTCTTCACTTTACTGACAGTAACTATTTTCTGGCACAACGACATTGTCTTACTGACCAGTTTTGATGAACATACAGTCGTACTACCTATGATTAAACCTATAGTAATAATACTGTCATCCACAGAAGGCCTAACTTCAGTCAGTTTGGGCTGGTTTGGGTAGAGTGGGCTTGTAGTTGTGGTGGTCAAATTAACCTTGAACAACATATCAAACCTTTCCCTGATCTAGGCACGGCATCCTTCCTAAAGCCAATTTCACACTACACGACTTTCAAAGTTGTCAGTTCGTAGCACTGTTCGAACTACACACAACTTAATGTCTTGTAATTGGGAGCCTTTAAGTCTTTGCGGTTTTCAAGCTATGTGACTGACTGGCAACAGGGGGTCAAACACTACAAGATGTTTCACCAGGAGGAATCCCGAATGAGGTCTCTAAACTATGTTTTGTCAAGAAAACACACAAGAAATATGAGGTGACTTGAAACTATGAAATGAGTTGAAACCGCACGCAAGACATATTGCTGAATGTTGCTGGCATTTGTGTTCACAAAATAGACTGTTTTCACCAGTTTCCATACTCTTTCTTATTCCCCTAGGTGCAACAACAACTTTGCTCCGTGTTGCAAATGCATGACACACAGTTAGTTCCTATTGTTACAGGCGACCCCTCTTTCCCCAGGTTTCCCCTCAACCCGTGTCTTGCATTCTCATTGGCTGTAGCTCGTGGCGGGAGTCCCCAAAAGGTCCAGATACTTAGCATGCTAGATATCTGGAATGTCTGAGCGGCATCGCCGAGCATCATAGAGCCTTTTGGCTCGCATCTTTGAGTAGTTCACACATGACCCTCGAGCTCCGACGTGAGTGGCGAACTAATGCTGATTTGCCTCCTATCTGGGGCTTTTCTCTTGGAGCTCCAAAAACTGTAGAGAGCGGAAAACCAAGTATCTTAAAACAGCTTTTTTCCTGTTAAACAATAGTGTGAAATAAATCAAACTAAATATTTTAAATGCAAGCATAATGTTTCTGATTAATATTTAGGATGGTTATTGAATAAAAAGACAAACAGATATGCACACACGTTGATTTGAGGATACTGTACAGACTTAGGTTTCAATTATTCCCTTGAGGGTTGTTACCTTAATGGTAACTATTTAATGCTGAATCCATCACCTTGACCTAAACACATATATCACATGGAACTCCATCTTGTCAGGCAGCAAGTAAAAGCATGTGTCCGACAAGCCAGAACAATCACGCTTAGGTGTGTAACAACACTTAGAGGCAACTGTTCATTCAAAACAACAACGGCGGTGCTTGAAGAGGTTAGCGTACATGCTGCAATAGCATCAGTTATATCAGAACCTGAGAGTACTTCTTCACTGAAAGACAACATATGGGGGCGGCAGTAGCTCAGTCCGTAAGGACTTGGGTTAGGATGTGGAGGACCCGGGTTCAAATCCCCCATGGACCAAGACCAACTGGTTGCTGGAGAGGTGCCAGTTTACCTCTTGGGCACTGCCGAGGTGCCCCTGAGCAAGGCACCAAACCCCCAACTGCTCTGGGCGCTTGTCAGGAGCAGCCCCATCACTCTGACATCTCTCCATTGACATGTATATGTACTGTGTGAACTGTACTGTGTGAACAACAGAGTGTAAAACTGAATTTCCCCACTGTGGGACTAATAAAGGAATATCTTTCTTTCTTTCTTTCTTTATTTACTGGCACTGAAGGGTTTTCTAGACCGTGAGAGGATGTTGTCGCTCTTCCTCCAACTGGCTTCGGCAAGACTTTGATTGACAGATGGTTCATCCACCTGCCAAGGATTTTTTGAAAGCGAGTGTCCTTTTCTAAACGGTTTCCAATGACGGTTTCTCAGATGGTTTTGTGTGACAAACCATCTGGCGGGTCAGGTTACCGCAATGTGCTCACTATTAGACAATCGAGCCAAGTAACAAAGGATGGTTATCAACAGCAAGTCAAATGTAGTGCAGGGGCACAGATATAAGATAAGATAAGATAAGATATTCCTTTATTAGTCCCACAGTGGAGAAATTCACATTGCATATTGCAACAATTGAAATGCACACAACACAGTCAGATAAAGGGGCTGTCATTTTAAATCACATCGTAGGTAGGTCAAGCTGCTAGGCAATACTGCTGGTATAATTTGATATAATGTATAAAGTACCTTACAACACATTCATGTATTAGAGCTACTGAGCGACTTGATGTCAGTTAATCTCACCAACCTCAAGGCCAAAGTACTTGAAAACAGAATCGGGTGGCAACTAACTAATTGTTTTCTCATCAGAGTTGCTGGGGACAGGAGCTCAGTAATAAAGTCTGTTATTTTCCCTCAGCTAGTGTCAGTATGTGTAGCTACCAGTCCCTAACCACCAAAGTAGTAGTACCAAGAGACCGCTGGGCGTGTTTGCCTGTGAGCTAGAGAAAGTGTGTACATCTGTGGTTGTGTGTGTAATGTGTATTTTAGTTTGTGTGTATTTTATTGAGTTGATACTGACCCAAGGCCTGACCCCACAAACCAAAATGCTCTGAATCTCCTCGTCTTCCATCCATCTTTTCTTCTCCCTCTCTTCCATCCTGACTCTTTCCATTGGGAGAACGGTAACTGTGTCAATTTACTGACCATTTACTTTATGTCCACTCGTTTCTCTTTCCCGTGAGGGAGGTAGCTTTCTACACGTACACCAAGAAACCCCCTCTGCACACTGCCTCTATCTATATTCCTTTCTCTGCTTGTCTTCCCATTCAGAGCAAACATAGATCATATCAATAATACAGCTTTGAATAGCAAAACTGAACTCTCTAGAGTTTGCATTTTTTAAACAACTCAAACAACGTTTGAGCCTCCATTCTTGTCCCTTTTGTCCATTACTATAGTGTACTGGTGACACAAAGTAGTTAATGTAGCAGAGACGTGACAAAATCGTCAGCACACAGAGGAAAAGGAGAAAGTGTGAGGGGGCAGCATTGTTTGCCCCGTTTTTGAGGTATTTATATACGTAATGAATGACTCATAATAATGAGTCATTACACAATTTCACTTTTTTTAATGCCTGCAGAAAACAGATCTGCAACTAAATTTAGGATGAATTAGGAGAACACTTGTCTTATTTTCTTGTACCTTATAAGGCCATTTAACTTGAGAGAGAAAAATCCATCCATTAGGGATGTTAATTAACCATCTAACCATGAACCGACATTACACACTTCAACCGATTAACACTATTGGTTAAACGGTTAAAAGAAATGTTAATACTTAATTAAAAAGCTGAGAAAAACTCAGAGGAGTGGCTTGTCACTTTAAGGAGAAAAGCTGGTCCACCTTAAGACCCCACCTTAAGAGAGTCTGAGCCAGCGTTGCAGATACAGTAAGTTCGCTCCCATCTTGAGCGGAGGAGTTGTAGCCTCCAACGCCACCAACAACCCCAGATTCATTCACACCTACAGGCAATTTAGAGTCAGAAATTAACTTAACCAGCACATCTTTGGACTGTGGGAGGAAGTCAGATAACTTCATCAAATTTTCATTGATTAAGTGTAGAGTCAATCACATTAATTCTTTTGTGATAATTTTGATTTTGTTTTTGGTCAAACTATCAAGCACTATTACTAAAAAAATAAACTGTTAGGGCATGTTTCTTGCTGGTTACCTGTGCTTTACTAAAACAAACAGAAATGACTGTAACTGTCATGTTTTACACCTGTGATGACACACTTGTTTAACTTTCACCACTTAATCTCTTTTCTTTTGACCTCAGAATATTGCTAATATATGCAGATGATGCTGTGCTGTATCCTGAGTTTCGGTCAGAAAAAGATGAAGTACAATGAGGATAGGAGTCACGCTGGCACTGAGTTTTTCAAATGTAGTGAAAAGTGAAACTGCCTCCTCTTAAATTACACTCTGCCAAATTCATACATTCTCGTTAAAGGCAATTTATTCCAAAATGAAAATTGCCATACTTGATCCATGTAACAGTCACACAGACTTAATCAAACCCATACACACACTCCAATATTGTTTTTTTAATATTTTGAATGGTGTATTTACTTTATTTCTTGAACATCAGTTTCTCTTATTTCATTGCTCTTTCATCATGCAATGTTTAGTTAATATTCATATCAACAGGCAAACTCTCTCACACATACACATTCACACATGCATATCTAGAAACCATAAAGTTATTATTTACAGACTAGGTGAGATATTTCTGACTTTGAACCACTTGGTTGAGGACGGTTGTCGAACTGGAGACTCACAGGTGTTACAAAGTTGTTTTCGCTACTTTAAGACCTAATATAGGAAAAAAATATTGTTTTTCATGAGTGTCTTAGTCACTTTCTCTTGATTTCTCTCTTCATTACTAACATGTTTCATTCAGGAGTAAGAGGATGAAGTGCATCCTCCACATTACAGACATTTTTACGTCGCCTTCACCATGACTAAAGAACAATTTTAGACTTAAGACATGGATCTAAGATTAAAGTTGGAAATTGTATTACACTCTGATTAAGAGTCAAGGTCATTACAATTTAGTGAAACACTTTAAGAAGATGATCTTTTTTATCTTCAGCACTAAAATATATATTCAGTGGATTAATTTAAATTGTAACATATTGTAAAGAACAGAGCCAGATGTGTGACAGCTGTGGCATTGAACCTTCTTTCTGTTTATTCAAAGAGGCTTTTTCAGGTAATTACTGTAATGGTCATTAATAAAAAAAGGAAAAAAGCAATACATCAATACAAGAAATTAATCTACTCCATTAATATATTTAACCTGAGAAATAGAGGTTAGGCTTGGGTGATATAACAAAATTATTGTTAGACACGATATTGTTTGGCCATGATAATGGTACCCACATGTCCACGATAACAAAACTATATTCAATTATGTTGGATACAGTGATTCTGCCAGTATATCGCAAGCCCGGCAGGGCTGAGATGACTCTGCGCTGATGCAAAACATCGGGGAATTAAGTATTTTTGAGACGTTTTGTAAACTGTTATGTGTTAAATAAGTGGCAGACTACTTAAAGGAATAACGCTGTGTGGAGGCTGTGTGCTTTACGTTAGCGAGTGTTGGTGTTTGCAGTAGATCGAGAGACAGAGAGCACGAGGGAGTGTGTATGACAGAGTGACGGTGAAAGGAAGTCAGCTGTAACTAGCTGTGAGCATAGCAGTTTGTACAGTTCAGTCTGTCAGTGAATCAATGCTACAACTCCTCAAGACACAGGCCAAGTTCCCGTGTCTTGTAGGATTTTTCCATACATGACTCTGCACGTCAGCCCAACACGGCAAGGATTCACCCGCTACTCAAAGGAGCAGCTGTAAAATGGTGATAAACACATTTCATTTCCTATATTCTTCACAATAAAAGTCCCCCGTTATTTAGCCCGCTTTAGCAGCAACTTAACAAGTTTTCTACACACCTCAAAAGCAAAACGGTATATAATAAAGCAGATATCTGAAAGCACAAACAGTGAAGTCAGAGATTCATTTCGAAGCTACAAAAGCACTGAAAGCTGAACATACAACGTCTTTCTCTGGTCTCTTGCACGCTTTTTTGAAGGGGAGAAGGGGTCATTGTCGATTTTTGGTTTTAAACCAAACAAAAAAGGAGAGCCAGACAACATGAAGAAACAAAGTGATTCGTTAACTGTGTGATAAACAAGTCGGGACTAAAGATGGAAACGCCACAAATCTCTGCTTCCGTCTTAAAACTCATCATCCAGAATATGCAAGTCTGCCACCGACTCCCTCCACAAAGAGCAGCCAGACCAAAACTTCTCCCCCAAGGAGCAATTGGCCCTCAGTCAAAGGTAACAAAATATAAACGATGGTGAGGCTGTACGAGGACAGTTACTAGCCACCAGCTGATCAATCTGACTTATTGATCTCAGCATGTTCTTGTGTAAAATAGAGCCCAATGTCTGTACATTGTGGCCACTTATCTATTGCAATGTACAGTATGTGTCTCCAGTCCATAGATATTCATATCTATGTGCATCTGTCTTCAGCTTTCTTTTGATAATATTTTATATTGTCTTTTTCTTAAAGCAATATCGTCAGTAGGGAAATTTCAGTATTACCCAACTCTAGTTCTTCCTGCCACAACCTTCCATCTAGTTTCATAAAAATGGGGCCAGTAGTTTTTTCCATAATCCAGCTGACAAACAAACAAACCGAACCCAAAACATAACCTCCTTGCTGGAGGTAAATATTCAAAGTGACATGAAAAGAGCATTGTCCTAGTAAAAAAAAAAAAGGCTCCTCCCTTCCTCTACTCCACTTCATGCCAGTAGATTTATTTCCTCTACTTGTGTCCAAAGTTCAGGGTCTGCAGTGAATGACTGATTAACAACACTAGCTTATGTGTCACACACACACACACACACACACACACACACACACACACACACACACACACACACACACACACACACACACACACCGTCATTTTTCAGAGGTTACAGCACATGTGGTCAATAGTCACTGGTGTGTAAATCAGTCATTCCCTACCCATACTGAACTGTGTGTGTGTGTGTGTGTGTGTGTGTGTGTGTGTGTGTGTGTGTGTGTTTCACCCCTGCACATCTGTATGCGTGTGTTCGTATGTGTGTAGGGAGGTCCTTGACCATGGTGACATGCTATCCATTAAATTAGTCACACACACGTAAATTCACAAGATACAGATACACATAAACACACTTAGGTCCCCTGGCCAGGTCACCCTTACACCCCACTCATTGACTGGCTCCATTCATCAGAGAGAGAGAGAGCGAGAGACAAGGACAGACAGAGATGTTCTCTCGTTTGTCTTTAAAATATATGATGAGTTAAATATGAGTGCAAAGGAATCATTTTGTGTAATTGATTCACTGCACCATATCGTATTTGCTGAAGCAAAAATAAAATATTTAACAATGAGACTGAATCCCAGAACAAATATTCAGACTCAATGACCTCTAAAAACACATAAAAGATGGACACGCACACATTGATTCACAAAAAAGGCTGAGTACACCTACTCAACCTTCATACACATATGCTTGAATACACATGGACACACTCTCAGCGGCACCAGACTCAGGGTCAGAATGGGAGAAAACCAATTTCCTTCCAGCAGATAGCATTCAGTGCTGCTAGCATGGCATTGTCTGTCAGTCTTTTTGCATGATAACCAATGTGCATGTCTGCCTGCGTGTGTGTTTATTAAATTTAGAAACTTCAGGCTACATGTGCAGTCCCCTTTTATCTTGTCATACATCAGCAGTGAACCCCTACCCACTCATATGCATGTGCACGACCATATACGATGTGTGTGTGTGTGTCAGTCCATCACTTACTGGCACCCAGCAGTGCAAACATCCGTTCCTTCCAGTCCCCCTCAACATTGCTGTGATGCCCAGGGATGATAAGCCCTTTTGTGGTGCATCGCGGAGGCGGAGGGGGGTTCTCGTCTGTGCACCCCCCGGGGAGAGACACTCTGACTGGGGTTGAATAGTGGATTAACCTCCCTGTCAGCCACAGAGGTTCCAAGACAAACAAGCAGAGACTCGGACTGACTTGAACCATCGCATATTAAAGGTCCAATCCATAATTGCGGTGTAGAAAACTGGCTCCTCTAGTGTGTGCACGCAGATTTTGTGGGATTTTTAACATGTTTGACTGTGACTGTCTGACTTATTAACTGTCAACACTGGAGCATTGTAGGGCCGCAAAAATAATTGAATATTAATCTTGATCACAATTCTGGCTTCCCACAATTAAATGAACGTGATCTACTGTGATATTGACTTTTAAAATGAGTGCTCCGCTCATAGAAAACACCGCCGCATATCAAATCAAGCGCTTGAACTAACAGCCAGCCACCAGGGGGCCACTGAGACACCCTGCATTAACAGACTGTAAAAACTTTCAGGAATGTTGCAGCTGGAGTCCAGAGTCGGAGAGTACTATGCAACAGAGAGCAGACAAATGCACTTAATTCAGGTGAAAACAAACTTTATTTAAGTCCTATTTTTTGCTGCAAAATGTTCAAGTGAGAGCAGTGCTCTGCCGAATTAATTTTGGGTAATTTTATTTTGCTTCTAGCAGATGTACTGTGAATAAGGACCAGCTTGGTTTTTTCTGCCTGCCTACAGAAATATAGCACAAGATGGAAAGCAATGCTCTGTTTATTTAAATGTGAAAGTGCAATAAAAAATTGTCCCTCAAATCAATAAATAATCATTGTGATCTCAATATTGATCAAAATAATTATTTCGGTCATAACCTTGCAGCCCTCAAGCATTGTAACATTTCTCTCATTATTGTCGTTAAGAGTAATTTTCACAGATATATGTAGCAAATAGTTAGATGAATATATTACACATGCAAAGGAATCTTTTATTTGTCACTCATATACACGATGCCACATTGCATGGTTTTCCTCAGGAGACTTTCTATGGTCACAACAAACAGTATCCCTCCATTGTTAAAAAAGAAGTTACCTCCACTATTAAATGATAAATGTTGTGAACCTCGACCCCACTGTCTCTCTCTCTCTGGCTGTTAGATAGATAGTGAGTGCTGCCCCTCTGAGCTAAAGCTTGTTCAGGCTGCTAGCTACCTCATCACTTACTATTAAACCTGACACAGGAAGGGGCAAACAAACCCGTGAATGCTTATTCTGGAAGTGACACACACATTAATGTGGGATGCACACAAATGGTGTGTGCATGCAAGTGCACACCCCTGCATTTTGTAGATAGGTGGAGACAGATTGCATGTGTCTGCTGGCATTTAAAGGGGAGGTGTCACGGCTGACAGCACCTTAAAGGGACAGTCAGTGGAGAGATAGATGGAGTCAAGAAGGAAAGAGGATGAGACGGGATGGTGCAAGACAGAGGGAGAATGTAGGAGAAGAAATATGATGGGAGAGGACACACACATTAAAACACAAAGGTTGAGACCCACATCAGAGCATCCAAAAAAAAAAAAGGTTTTCAAGACATGTTTAAATGGTTTACTCCAGTTACCTGACATTTGTAATGGAATTGCTTACAAAATGTATCTTAATGCTTAACAAAGAGCAGGGATGATGCATTTTTGTAAGCCAACCAGGAAATTTTCATCACCCTGGTTCCCTCGCCAATGACATTTTACCATTTTGGATTACTGCATAAAATAAGCTCTGTGGCAAACAAACATTTGTGATACTTAAATGTTTTGTTTAGTCAGATAATCTTCATAAATCGCCACTTTTAGGATATTTAAGTGTAAATGCATTGAAAGTTAAAAAAAGCTAATATCAGCCTATAAATGAACTACACCATGGTCACATGACTTCACATCACCACCACTAAGCTGAAGGCGGGCTGGTGTTCAGTGTTGCTAGTCTCATCTAGCCACTTTTTAGCAACTGCCTTTTTTAAGAAGCATCCAAGCTTCAACATTTATGAGTGGGATAATTATGGAAGCATTTTATAATGTCGGACAAAACATTAAAATTTCTTACACTTGTGTGAACCACTATTTCAGACATCTAACCAAAAGCCCATTCAAAATTGTACAGAACTAAGCTCTAGTGTACTGGCAATATTCACTGAATAAACCACATGTCTATTTCTGCGAGTAGCCACTTTTCATTACTCTAATATGCTGTTTAGTATATAGAACCTTTTATTCATCCTAGGTCAGATCATTTAGCTATCTTAGCAGGGTGGCCCTTTAGTCATCTGTACTGGTCTTTCTGTTGCCAACGATGAAACTGCTGCAAAGTTTTGACTATTGTGTTTGACTGCTTGCCAGGTAAATGAATACAGACAGTATTAAATATACCTGTCCAGCCTTCAGACTCTGTTTTTGCTTTGTGCAAGGCTTGTCTATCCCTCTATCAATAATGTATTAACGTGCAATGTGATTAATTAAATCTTGCTAGACAGAGTTTAAAGTGAGCTATAGCGCCTGTAAAATGGTTTCTTTTCAGTGAGGCACTTGTTGGCTAGAGATGACATTAAGTTTTTTGAAATGTTAGATTGTAGAGGTCAGCTATGGTCCATTGTTATCTTATCAATTTTTCATGTTTACTGCAATAAACAACCTTGTATTCCTTTGTGTATGTGTGTGTGTGTGTGTCTGTCTATCTGTACTGAGGAGTATAACCTTGCCTGCGGTAACAACTACCTTTTTGACTTGTTAGAGGCAACAATCCACACAACAGTGTCACAGAGCCAAACAGCCAAACATTCATGTGCGCACACACACAAAAAAAACCCCACTAACAAAGATACACGCAAGCAGCACATAAATGCTGGCAAGCATGTAGATGTACATGCATGTACCGAGTGAATGGTTGAATGTTAAAATGGCTTATTGCCTGAAGGCTTTTGGCCCATTTTTCATGTTTATGTGAAATACACAAATCCAAATTAAAAACAAAGACAATAAAAACCACAGGCATATTTCCCACAGCCTGATGTTGCCCGTGTGAAGTCTCTGGATAAAACAAAAACTAGAAACTGAGGAATGTGATAACCATAAGGCAACACATTTAAACAAAAAACAAAAATCAAAAAAATCAGAAAAATATTTTGCACTTACAGCAAGTTAGAATGCAGTTTTTAAAAACAAGCAATAATTCACATTGTGAAACAAAATTTGCCTTCAAGCAGCGATGAGAGTCGAGTCCCCTGAGTGGAAATCAAAGTGTAAAGAGCAGAGATCTTCTTAATGTCATGACCAGATTTTAAAAAATTATGCTATAAGTGTACAAAATAAAAAGGCCCGCATCATGATTCAGTTAATGACTGAACAGCAGCTGGCAGTATGGCTTACACACTTAGCTGAAGTTCCTTTATAAATACTGATTCACCTCTTTGGAGCCTTTCAATGGATGAGCAAAAAAAAGACTCAAGACTCGTTCAAGATAAATTTCGCAATCTACCAAAAGCTTGATTCAATATCATGGATCTGCAGTATACGCAAGGAGTCGAATTTTCATAGTACTGTGGAAAGCGCTTGCATTGCAGCTTCTTCTCGACGACATCACATCACCCATTAATGATACTGGGATGCTTTAAATTCAGCATCATGCATATGGATTAATAAAAATAATTTCTCATAATACTGTGAGGTACCTCTTTTCGTGTGAGCATTCAATGTGCACATGTACTATGAAATAGTTTATTGTTTATGTCCTTAGTTGTGGCAGTTGGTCACAGTTTAAAAAGATAAACAGCAGAAGATAAACTGGTTGCTGGGTAGAATTAGTATTTACACATATTGACTCAATGCAGCGCTGTGCGGCGGGGCAGTGGTTAGCACTGTCGCCTCACAGCAACAGGGTTGCAGGTTTGAATCCAGGCTTGGGGCCCTTCTGCATAGAGTTAGTGTGGACAAGTTGACTCTAAATTGCCTGTAGGTGTGAATGAGCGTGAATGGTTGTCTGTCTTCTGTGTCAGCCCTGTGACAGTGTGGCGACCTGTGGAGGGTGCACCCCGCCTTCACCCAGTGTCATCTGGGATCAACTATCACCAGGATGACACACAGAATTCAATTTTATCTGTACAGATGTTTTAGAAAACAGATATTGTCCTCGAAGTTTTGGCCTCTCTCTTCTTACGTTACGTAAGCAGGGAACAATTAAACACGTCGAAGCCGAATGGTGATTGAATGTTTTAGGCTTTTAAAGGGGAGGCTTGGAGCTCAGAAGGGCTATGGGCAAAAACCTGAATAACCTCCTTTTGTCATTTCTGCATGTAAAGTGACTGTTGCAATTTGACCAGGAATCCCAGCCCCCACACGAACAATAACTCACTGCAATGAAACAGAAGGAAAGGGAGTGAGAAGGGTGGTAACTAAATACCTTGACCCTTAACATTGTGATCTCACTTGTGGCGAAATTTAAATATTACGGCGAGCGGAGCGTCTGGAGTCGTTTTTGCGTTTGAGTGTGAACAGAGATAATTTGAAAACATAGGTCGTGTGGACAGATATTTTTTTTAAACACGATGCCTGTTTTAAAATATCTTTATACATGTAGACAGGGCCTTAGAGATGGACTGACACTGGACCAGTCTGTGTCTGCAGAAAGCAGCACTAGAGTGAAATGGAGTAGAACGTTTTAAACTTCACAGTCAGGTTAACATATGGCTGCTCTGCTTCCCGCTCAATTCCCATTTCACTACATGCTTTGATACAATATATAAGAAACTTGCGGACAGATGGGGTGTTTGTTTTAATATCCAAATGGACTCTGTTCAATAGTTTGGTTTAGAGCCATAAAATACAGTATAGCTTCTAACCATAAAATCACCCTGAGGTGCTCTCAACCTTTAAGTCTTGTTATTCATGAGCCTGGCTTGGGGGGATTTTTTTGATAACTTCAAATATAATTAACAGTGCTAAATAAAAGCAATTATATTTACAGCACGTACAAAGCAATAGGTATAAACTCTTGCTCATAGACTATGAGTTAAAGCATTTGCATGTGCAGCATACAGAATAAACAAGACTCACACATGGTAAGTGCAGTGGGTATCTGGCACAAAGCCAGCGAACATCTTCAGTTCCTGCGCAGACCACGGCATCAAGAGCAATGGGCCGACCAGAGTCAGTGACTTTAATATGCTATTGTGTGAAAATAAATGACATTCTTCATTCAAAATTGCTTCTTTAAGGATCAACTCTAGAATGGCTTTAGCCGCCAATGGACATTTAAATGCCTCTTTGTGTGTGAGTGTCTTGAGGTCGCCGATGTGTGCGTGTGTGTTTCTCAGAGTGTGTCCTACTGTGTTAGTTATAGCCCCAGGGCTCAGGCCAAATTCTGTCATCTAGTTTTAATGTTTAATAACACAAGGCTGGTACACAGTACTGCATACTAATGACTCAGACGCATACACACACATGTACGCGCACACAAACCAACACAGAAAAGACCTATTAGCCTGTTGGAGCTTACAACATTTTAAGAGCTGGGAATAACAATGGTCATTATAGAGTAGCATGACATTTCACACACACACACACACACACACACACACACACACACACACACACACACACACACACACACACACCCCCCCCGTATATAATTCCCATGGTCCAGTGAGGATACACAGCCTATAATGGTCAAGTGACAGACGGTGATTAATTGATACATCAACAGTGTGTGTGTTCACACATGTGCATGTGTTTTAAGGTCACTACATGGTCTTTTAATGGAAATCTTGTATTTCTGTCTTGAAGGATAATGGAGAGAGCAACAGAGCAGAGAGAAACACATTGTTCTCACTCTTTCTGTCTCTGGGCCTTTATGTCTCCTTATGTGTCTCTTTCTCTGCTCTATTCTCTGATTGTCCCTCCGAGGTGGAGACTGAAAGTGTTACTTGACAAGACATGCAATCTTTAACCCTTATGCTCTCCTCAAATTTACTACCCTCTGGACACTCGTGGCCAAATATGTACAAGTACAAAAAACATCATATATCAATTTATTTTCTTTTTTTTCATAAATCACTTAAACAACTTCAGACTTGCTCAAAACTACCAAACATTCAATACGTTTCAGGATTTTAACCCTTTAAATGCCAGTTTAATTATTTGAAATATTGATAAGTTTTTACCAAAAAAAAAAAAAAAAAAACAGAAAATGATTATTACTTTCCATATAATAAATAGTAGTGGGACGGGGCAACGGTGGTGAATAGAGTCTTGGATATGTTAAAGATTAGCAACAAAACTGATTTGATTGCATCAGTATTTTAATGCAGTGTCAGATACTCCCTCTGGACACCTTCATGGCCAAAAATGTACATGCACAAAATCTGCAGTTAAATCCTCATACCTCAATATTTTTTTCTTTATTTTTGCTTGAATCCCTTAATCATCTTCACCCCTGGTCAAAATGATCAAATATTCAATAATTTTCAGGATTTTAACCCTTTAAATGGCGGTCTAATGATTTGAGTTATGGTTGTATATTACAAAAAAAACCCACAAAAAATGAGTTATTTTCCATATAATAAATAGTAGGGGGATGGGACATTGGCGATTAGATTATGTTAAAGCTCAGCAACAAAATTGATTTGATTGCATTAGTATTTTTTATGTAGTGTCAGATGCTCCCTCTGGACACCTTCATGGCCAAAAATGCCTCATTGGCTTCCATTAAAACTCCATTTTTTAATGTCACTGCCATTACTGTATAAAACCATGTTCTGTAATGTCAGCATTTCATTTTGAAGAACAGTAGTAATATTTGACATTTTTAATGTATTCCACTATATTCAACCATTTTTCCATTGTAGGCTGATACATTTTTTTTGGTAAAAAATTTGCAATAACGCAAAAATTAGACTGACATTTGAAGGGTTAAAATCCTGACAATGATTGAATGTTTGAAGGTTTTGAGCAAGTCTGAAGTTGTTTAAGTGATTCATGAAAAAAAGCAAAAAAAACATTGATGTATGATGATTTTACAGCTGTTGAAAATGAAAAACATGTACATTTGGTGCAAAATGCTTCAAGAGTGTATAAAAGTGTAAAACATATCGGATCTCAAAAATTTTTACCAAAAAATGGAAAAATTCACACCACAAGCTGTAACACAGCTAAAATAATCACCAAATCAAGAGAAAAAAAATTGAGAAAAATGTACATAAATGACAGAGGAGAGCACAAGGGTTAAATATGTCCATCTACAAGTTTGAGTGCACACACAAGCAATTAACCACGAGTTAAAGCAGTAGTACGAGTTAAAGCGGATAAAACAATAATGATCTAAATCAAAGCAGTGGAAGCCGCCATATCTTGATTTAGGTTCTTTGTTTGAGTGGTCTAAAAAACCTAGATCCCACAGATTTGCTAATACAATTTAAAAAAAAAGTAAACCTTTTTTTTTATTCTTATTGTAGTGTTTATCTCTGCAGGGACAGCATACCATTAAAAGTAATTGCACCTGAGTTAGCGACAGTGGTTAATTTACATTTGTTGTCTGTGGGCAGGCAGAAAAAAAAAAAAAAAAAAAACGGCCAGCCATAGAACAACAAACGGGTTTATACTACATAAAACAACACAATACATAAAAGTCCATCGGTGTGAGATGATAGACTAGGACTATGACTAGGACACTCGCTGCTTGGTCAATGCCCACGTCTTTCAAATTTCTCATGCCTAATTTGTAATGCAGGCGTTTTACTAAAAAATCTGAAGTTCGCTCTGACAGAAATCATGAGCAAATCAGTCGTCTCACATCAGCATCACCATCCACAGAACAACCCAAAATAAAAGCTATGACCGGTGTTGCAGCTCTGCACTGCCTAAGCCATATTTTTCAAATGTGGCATCAAGCAACCAAGAATTACAAATCTAGCAAGAAAAACGTATGTGAACCCTTTGGGATTACTTAGATTTCTGCATAAATTGGTCATAAAATGTGTTCTGATCTTCATCCAATTCACAACAATAGACAAACACAGTCTGCTTAAACTAATACCGCACAAAAAAAAATATGTTTTCATCTTTTTCATCTACTGAACTCAACATATAACATTCACAGTGCAGGGTGGAAAAGTATGTGAACCCCCAGGCTAATGACTTCTCCAAGAGCTAACTGGAGCCAGGAGTCAGCCAACCTGGAGTCCAATCAATGTGATGAGATTGGAGGTTTTGGTTAAAGCTGCCCTGCCCTTTAAAAAACACACACCAGTTTTGAGTTAGCTGAAGATGTCTGATGTGAACCATGCCTCATACAAAAGAGCACTCAGAAGACCTTTGATCAAGAATTGTTGACTTATGTGAAGCTGGAAAGGGTTACAAAAGTCTCTCTAAAAGTCTTGATGTTCATGTGTCCACAGTAAGACAGATAAAGTTCAGAGAAAGTTTAGCGCTGTTGCTACTCTCTCTAGGCGTGGGTGTCCTGTAAAGATGACCACAAGAGCACAGCACAGAACGCAGAAGCCACTGCTGCCCAAAAAAACACATAGCTGCACGTTTAAAGTTTGCAAAAGAGCAGCTGGATGTTCCACAGCACTACTGGCTAAATATTCTGTGGGCAGATGAAACCAAAACTGAGTTGAGAAAGGAGCACGCAACGCTATGTGTGGTGAAAAAAGGCTCAGCACGCCAACATCAAAACCTCATCCCAACAGTGAAATATGGTGGAGGGGCATCATGGTTTGGGGCTGCTTTGCTTCCTCAGGGCCTGGAAGGATTGCTGTCATCGACGGAAAAAATGAATTCACAATCTTATTAAGACATTTTGCAGGAAGACTAAAGATCATCTGTCCGCCAGCTGAAGCTCAACAGAACGCCTTCAACAGAAGAAAATAGGCCTTCTGGAGTGGCCCAGTCAGAGTCCTGACCTCAACCTGATTGAGATGCTGTGGCATGACCTCAAGAGAGCGATTCACACCAGACATCCCAAGATTATTGCTGAACTGAACCAGTTTTGTGAAGAGGAATGGTGCAAAATTCATCCTGACCGTTGTGCAGGTCTGATCTGCAACTACAGGAAGCGTTTGGTTGAGGTTATTGCTGCCAAAGGAGGGTCAACCAGTTATTAAATCCAGAGGCTCACATACTTTTTCCAACAATGTTTACATGTTGTATTCAATAAAAACAAGAAAACATAGAACTTTTTTGTGCCGTATGAGTTTAAGCAGACTGTTTGTCTATTGCTTTGATGAAGATCAGAACACATTTTATGACCAATTTACGCAGAAATCCAAGTAATCCCAAAGGGTTCACATACTTTTTCTGGCAACTTTAGGATCTAAAAATGTACAGACCGACACAGCAACATTGGTTAAATCTGCAGTGGTGGTCTCACTGAATGTCTCGTAGCCAGCCTGTGTGTCCATACTTAGAGTCCTCTTGGGTTAAGTATGGGTTGGACACTGCGCAGCTTTTGTGAATAGGTATCTTTACAGGCTAAATACAATGACACTGACATTAAAATCCTAATTTTAATTGACTTCCTGAAGAAGAGCAGAGAGTGAGAGTAAGAAAGAAAGAAACAGAAAGAGCAGGACAATATGATTTAGTGGCTGAATATGAGAAAACTTCACTAAAATTAAATTCAATTCTTATATAAAGCAATTCTGTGTAATTCTGTGGCATAAAAAGAGGTGCATGGAAGGTGTATGGAGTCTGTTAATGCTGACAAACAAATATTAACATGACAGATGTCAAAGTTGGATCAAAGTGGTTGGGCATTCAAAGTAAATCAGTGTTACTTGTATGTCTCCTGTATGAAAGGGGTACATGAAGATAACAGACCCTGATGCTACCTGAAGCCACACACATCACATACTGCTTACTTTAGCATATCTAAGCCAAAAAGCAATGTAGGCTGTCATGAGCAACATTTTCATGTAAGGAATGATCAGCAGTGTTATACAGTAAGACAAGGTCACTGACAGCCAATTACCTGGATGTGCACTGAATCTGAGCCTCTAGGGATGATCAATTACACAGAATACCGACAAGATGGCACAAACTCAAGAGGCAGAACTTGACAGCATCGCATAGCTTGACCTACAGTGTATGATAGTAAAAATCAAAAACAGCATACCCAGAACTTTAGTGTCACATACTTAAATCAACTTGAAATTATACATATAGCCTTACAGGAAGGTTTGTTGAAGTGGGGTCGGATGAGGTATCCATAGACAGTGTATTACCTGCAGTAGATGCAGGCAGGTGTACCAGCATGTAAGCTATTCCTGTGGATGAACACGTCAACAAAGCGTATTTCAGCCACCAAACAAAAGAGCAAAAGCAAAAGTAAGCTATATTAAGGATATTTTCACCACTTTACCTTGCCGTCAGACAGCCCTTTCCGACGGAAAACTGAAGCTATTATAACCATTTATGCTCCCTTCAAAGCCACCAGACTCCTTTGACAAAAACAATAATTTAATCTCTCAGAACATGGGAGTTGCTGGTCTAGCGTTGCATCAGTCCATTAGTTTGTTTGGGTTATTGTACGACTCTGGTGAACACCAAATTACTAAAATTACAGTTTTTGTCAAAGCAGTCTCGTGGCTTTGAAAAGAGCATAGATAAAGGCTTCAGATCCCCCGAATCGGCTATCTGATGGCAACATAAAGCGCAGAATGTATTTTAAATAAAGCGTACACTTAAATTGATAGTTATCTTTTTCATGGGGGGGCTTTTTTTAGATAGCTAAAACATGTTTACTGCTACCTCTGTCCACAGCAGTATACTGCTTACCTTCTGTGCAGTAACTCCTGTCTGCTTCTCCAAACTGGGAGAATACTGACCACCATCTACTGCAGGTAATACCCTGACTATGGATAAGTGCACAGCACTGATGTACTGCAAACTGCAAGTTCATAAAATGCAGAGTCTGAGACGGCTAGACACCCTCTGGAAAGACTGTATATCTCTTTTAAAATATGTGACAACTGTTTTCCATTTTGTTCGTTTTTTCAATGCTTAAAAGATGTGTAATTGCATACTGATTACTGTGCCTCATCATTACTAACAAAATAGATCATAAAAACTGATATGGGGAAACAGACATATGAACAGACAAGGAAGATGGTCACCTGGGTGTTTTCACATTTAGTCCTTTTTAAACGAACCAAACTCTCCTCTTAAAGTGGACCAAAAGTGGCTCACATTGTCAATTCATTTGAAAGAGGACTCAGATCTGTTTCTGGTCCACTTCAGCTCTGATGGGGCCCCAGTCTTGTTTCTGTTCACACTGGAGCTCCTACCTTCATCACTGCTGGTCAATGCTTTCCCTTTCAATGACATTTTTAGAGCTGGCACAGGCGTTTCCACACAGAAGACTGTCCAGTTCGCCGTTAAAATGGGCATGTGTCTTTTATTTTAGTGGATTCTTTGTGGTAAAGTACTTCTGACGTATTTTTTTACTTTGATGTGGCACTGCAGAGTGGTTCTTATGAAGCCCCTTGCTTTCATATGAGCTGAAAATTGGAAGAAAACCTTAGTATTTCTCTTTATTGTAGACAGTTGCCATTTGATGCGTCCTTCGTTCCACATCTGGAGAAGTGCAGTAGTTTCTTCTTCAGTCCAAACTACTCCTCATCTACTAGCGTGTTTGGTTCATTGTTGTTTTTCCAAGAGTCACAGCGCGCAAGACTGTGTGATCTGTCTACGACAACTCTAGAGAGTTAAAATACAATAGCAAAAGGCAAAATGAACTTTTGTGCGCTTTGTGTTCATAATGCAGAGATTACACGGACAGCAACGCAGACTTTAATCAGTTTGGTTTGTTTCAAAGTGTTCACATATGTGCAAAAAATGCTGACTAATCACTCTGAGTTCGTCTGGAGGGCTGAAAAGTGTGAAAACACCCTGATAGAAGAGAGTCACCATAAATTGTGTTTGTGGCATGAGGGAATATATTTGATATGTTTTATCATTTTTTGCTGGTGCAACATGGCTAGTCTTTAAGCTAAAAAATAAATATTTGAATTCTATGGATTTTTTTTTTATCAACAAATAAATGAATTTTAGTATTACAGAGCTTGCAATTCAAATCACAGGAACTAACAGGTAATTATTAACTAATGCTTATTGGATCTCTGGCTAAAGAAATGCTAGTTAGTGAAATTAGCTATTATAAACTCTGCTTGGGTCTTTGGCTAAAATATTTATCAAGACGGTGAATTGTCCTGGACAATTAATGTCTGTTTGCTAAAATGATTTACATACACCAACAATTTCTGCATTTTCTAAGCTCTTGAAACAATATGACTCTAAACACAGAAAAGAAGCAGAATGAAAAGACAAGGCAGGTAAAGAAGAGAGAAAGGGAGGACATCACAGGCATGGTGGCATCGACACACTAACATGAGACGTTTAAACCAAGCAGTGCTGAATTTTGTCTCGATGCGGTGGTGGAGACAGAAAACAGGTGTAGGAAAACAGAAACAACGTGCCCACAGTGTGAATGAGTCATTGTTGCTGTGTCTCGCTGTTTGGGGTATGTGACATACTAAAGGGAACGATTCCTCTGTCATCCCACGTCAATGTAGAGTAGTGATGGGTTCAGTGTTCAAACTGAATGAGTCACAATAGTAGCGCTTCAGTGTGCTTGTCTTCATATAATGAGAGAAGCATGTCTCATCCAGCCCACACAGTTCACTACTAAACTCACAGGGACAGTGGGTGTCTACAAGATGCCAGCAAGCCGTTGTTGTCTGAACAAAAGCCACACACCTATGAAAAGTGTGTTTTACAGAAATAACGACGAGTGCTTATTTTATCACTGACAGCCACACATTTGAAACTACGAGGGCTTTTTACAGGTTTCGAGGGCCGCGAGAGTCCAAACACTGATTATCACATCGACCTGAAGTGAGGAAAATAGGCATTTCAAGAACAAAGACATCATATCCCCAGAGGCATTGTGGTTTTCAGAAAGTCCATTTGTGGCTCAGGTGAGTCATCTGTTTGAGGATACTAACTCAAACGAAACAGTGCCGCGCAGATCAGCTGATGCCATTTCACAGACGGAAACAAGCACAAACAATAACAGGGGGATATACAGAAAATGGGGGGTTCAGTACAAGACTAAAAACAGCCAACCACAGTAGATATCTGGTGTTGTTGTCAAATACTGGAGGGGAAAGCATTCTAAAGCTTCATATTCTCTAGATAACAACATTCAATGCTGAGGCCAATTCATCGAGCAGACTGAGACAGAAAAACAACTTCTACTTTTAATCCTTGTTTTGGTTTTAGTCTGTTCATCCTACATACTGTCTACCCCTCTCCAGCTCTCTCCTTTCCTCTTCTCTCCTCCGGTCGTCCCAATCTGGCCTCTCTCCCTCTCACCATCCATTTCTCTGTTTTTTTTTTCCCTTCATCTCCCCATCTGCCTTTGTCTCCTTCTCTTTAATCTGGATGTATTGTCAGGCAGTGTCTCCGTTCTTCCCTCCAGGGGCAGTGGGCCAGCTCTGTGGCTGATCATAGTGATCCATCCCTGGGGAACAGTCTGCCTGACACCTAGGTGACGGCCTTGGGGGAGCTGTGTGTGTGTGTGTGTGTGTGTGTGTGTGTGTGTGTGTGCGCGTGTCAAGGGGCTAATGGGCAGCTTGAGGGGATTACCAGCTTAACCACTAGGATTACTGGAACTGCACACACACACGCAGACACACACGTATGCACACGGGACTGTCAATATTACCAGACGGGAAAGTCATCCAAGGTATATTGGCTGACTTGTTACACCGCCCTGGTTCTCATTAGCCTGCTGTCCAGACAAACAAGGTTAAGAAGATCCAGTCATGACCAGAAGCCTGTGCTACAAAGCGAGTTTAACATAGCTAGAGTATCTGCTTGTTATCTGGCTTAACTAACTCTAACAACGGCAATCCTGCAATGGTGGCTATCAACTATCAGTAAGTCAACCCAGGATTTCTCAATCTGGCTATGAGCGCGTTCACATAAAGCAGCATATGACCACTCGCAAACATCAACAAGTCTATAGTCAGCAGAGCGGAATATTTTACAAACAAAGAGCAAACTGTAATATTAGAAAAATATGAAGAAGTTAAACACATAATTAAGACTGAAAGCAACACAGCTGCAGCTGCCAAATGCAGGAAGGACAGCTGGCAAAAAAAAATCACGGACTGTGTGAATGTATACATCAATTTACTTATAATATCACTGTCCCATTTACAGCACGACTAGATCTCACTATAATTACATTTGTGTATTCTGCCAAGTTAATGTGTTGCTTAGATGTATTCTTAAAGAATATAATAGATCATACTTTATTCATCCCCGTGGCACGTGTGACCTGAATGCTTCGATCCTTGCCATGGTAATCGTCCTCCAAATCAGTACTCGAATGCTTTTTGTTTTGTTTTATGAGTACGTATAATAATGTATACAGTAAATCCCAAAATAGCCCATGAAATAAGGAATAATCCCACAACATTATACAGCATTAATTATTATTATTAGATGGATATTGTTGTTTGTTAAGTGAGTGAGTGGCATTTATGACCATTTTAAACTCATTCTTTCAGCTGCAACCCCGGCAGTGTGAAACAAACCATGAAAATACATCCAAGCAACACACAGGTAATTATAGTCAAATCTATCTTGCCGTGATATTATAATCCCAGTACTTCACACATGTATACAGTTGGCTATTATTTGCCAGCTGTCTTTCCTGCATTTGGTAGACTAAATTGTGTTTAACTTCTTTGTATTAGTATATTATTATCTTTAGATCCATGCACCAACTGTGGTTGGTCAGTAGGTGGTGCTTTTATATGAGCTGATATATTTTCTCGAACAGAACCTGCTGCAAAGCGGGTTAGGTGTGCAGGGTAAATTGCCATGGCGATCTACTCAGTAAGAGGTGAACCAACTTCATTGGACTAAAAACCCAAGGTGAAAGTTAACTCGTTAACGACAACAGCGTCATAGAGCAGAGCCTATGTGGGTCTCACCAGTGCCATGAACAACTTAACCAGGTTTAGCACGCCGTCCATTTATTTGGAGCATCAACAATGCAATATGAAACTGACAAGAGCAAAAGGCCTAACGAAAGGCAACAATCTAATGTCACGAATGTATTTACAACGTTGGAGTAATGACTCCGTGCCCTGCGATGGACTGGCGACCTGTCCAGGTGAACCCCGCCTTCGCCCAATGCCAGCTGGGATCGGCTCCAGCCCCCCCGCGACCCCTAATGGGACAAGCGGTTGACGATGAATGAATGAATGAGTAATGACTCCACGGTCAGTATAACTTAAACATTCATTGAATTTGTACTGCACAGAAATGTACGTTAACCTCTGATGCTGGACCAGTGCCTGAAACTGTCAAAGTATTAATGCCTTAATCACGAAGGCACAACTTGCTGTTGCCAAGAAAACTCACAAGCTGTACTTTTTTTTTTTTGAAAAGCATTACTTTTTACCTCACACACACACACACACACACACACGACTGCCTTGTTTATTGCCACACTCAGATTGAAGTGCCAACTTCGATAAGTGTTTGTGCGTGCCTTGCTCATGATTTGTAAAGTCATTTATGAACACTTCTGAGAATAGCACGTACTTGTCTTTGTACTTCCACATAAGTAGTTACATTGCCAACAAATAGCTATTTGGTATCAGATTATAGAAAAAAGGCTGTTAGCAGTCCTGCAATATTTGTAAAAACTGAAGAACACTGCTCTCAGTTATGACTTATAAAAAGGAACATTATGTATCCTCATTATTGGCTAAAGAACAATACAAACAGGTCATATGTCAAATGTTTTTACCAAAAAAATCAATTAATTGAAAAATGCGCAACTTTGTCACCTATCGCCACCTAGTCTGACTGGTGACATGTCACTTGTAACAGCCAATCAGCACTGAAGGATACTATGCCACAGACTGGCGCTGCTCAGGTGAGGAAGCGGCAGTGTGTCACATGTAAGGCTGCAGGTGATATTACTGATACAGTCATAAACATCACAATCCAATACACTGAAGTTGCAAAAGGCCAGTGTTTAAGCTCCATTCTGCTGTTAGTAACAGTAGTTTCTAGATGTAACTTCAGTTATATGAGAACTGCAACGGGAGGAAGAGGGAGTGAGACGGCACCTGGATGTGGGCGAGAGATGTGACAAGAGACCAGATTATCATATTTTACAAACAATGCAGTGCAGTGACGATGCCAGATGTGGGCTATAAAACACAACCCTGCCGCATTTAACCTGTGATGGAACCGTTTATGAGTCAGCCGTCACTCTGTCCCTGTTCGTAAAGATGATGTCAGCATCGAGAACAGCAAAGGCTCTTCTCTTAGACAGTGTTGAAAAGTTTAATTAACCAAATGCTTAAAGGCATCTAAAGAAAGTATTTTGTTGGAACTGGTGTTGGGCCTATTCTAAATGTTGACACAGATTTAATTTTTTGACTGCAAATATATCAGTTATTGGTGTCCTTGATTATTAATAATAAGTAGTAGAATCAGCCCTATAAAAACATACTGGCCTGTCCCTAGTCCAGTATACAGTATGTGCACAATACTCATAATCACTGTTACGAAGATTATGTCAACTATAAAATCTATATTTCCAAGAAACATATTTTCATAATGAGTAGTTCATTCTTGGGTACAGAGTTTTCTTGGCTGATTCACCCAATTATGTTTTACAGTGATTATGACTTATGCTAAGTTCGGCAATTCATTTTAGACATATTTTTTGTTATATTTGTAGAAATTCTCATCTCAACAGTAATCAATAAATCAAATCCGGTATCTGTAGCTGTCGTAGGCCTGTAAAAAGCCTGTCCTGTCATTTCATCAGCCCGTATGAAATGACTGGATGTCATAGTACCGACCCACATACCTGCGCATACACATCGGTGCTCTCACTCCACATGACTGGATTCTTCCACAAGGCTAGGCAGCTGTGTTGTCATTTACCTTCATTATGATAATATTAGGTGTTTTCTTCCACGCAAGAAAACACCTTTTAAGCACGCTGTCACCCCCTCTCTCCCTCTTTACCCGGCCCGGCAGCCTGCCTGCTATCTTTTGTTCAATTCCCGGCTGGCTGTGTTTATCCGTCCGTTCGCTCCCGACTGGCCCACTTCCGTGAACTAATAACGTGGCCCCCGTAGTTTGGCTAAAATGCCCCCACCTGTGCGGTATGATTACTGCTCAGTTTATGTCTCAGGAGAGCATTACATGAACGCAGTTCCTCGGTGGGCCCTCTCCTTCCCGACATGTTTCCACTGCGAGACGTGAGCTAGTTGGACTCGGTCAGTGATGACAGCGATGCTCTCCTCTCAACAACACTATATTGTGCGCTTGTCCTCCAACAGTGGTCAGGCAGCGCACTTTCATTTGTGTTTAGAGAGGAGGGACAGGGTTCTTTTCTTAGCTTACTCTTGCTGGTTTCTCGGAAGTCACCTTCCCCTGCTTTAAGGTTGAGTAAAATAATCAGATGTGAGCAAACATGGAATCGTACATATGGCATCCTGAAGCAGAAGTTTTGCCTTTATCAAGCACTAACGGGTAGTTAGTATTTAAATTCATTCAGTGTAATGGATAGGTTATTGCATATGATGTGATACAGTGCACCTTTTCTCCCATTAGCCTAAACGCACCACTCATAGAATACGAGGGGAGGAAAAAAAAAAAATCAATTAACACCAGTCTCAGGTGTATTAAATGTATGCAGACATATTCTCTCAGGCTACAGTGGCCACAATATGACACAAAGAACAGGAGCTCCAAAGACTCAAGAGAGTTATTTCACCAGGGGATTTGACTCCTGAATATTATACTGCACTGTTGAAGTTATTGTAATGATTATAATTATAATCTGTGCCAAGCTGAGCTGAAAAGAACAGAGCTGGTTATCAGTACTGAATTAATGACATTTATAGGAAGAATTGAGAGAGAAACAGATGGGGTGGGGAAAGGGGGTTGAATTAATATTGTGAAAAGAGAGACACAGAGAGGGGTTGAGAGACGGCAATTAAGAGGCAGAGAGATGAAAGAGTGAATTACAATCATTCAGAGAAAGGCAGACATTGACAGAAAGACTGAGGCAGATTGTGTGAAAGAGAGATGATACCAGTGTATATCATGACAGGAATGATGATGAACTGAAAGCTTAAGTTCAGAGACACAGACAGTGATTGAGAGAAAGTAGAAATGAGAAACAAAGAAATGATGTAACTCAAAGAAAAGGAGTTATGATGGATGAGCTAAATCCATGAGGAAATTATCTTTCAACAAAAATGAAAACTTTTCTTCCCCTCTGTCTTCCCTCCTTTGTGTCTTTGTAATTTGATATTAAAAAGCAGACACAGAGCTGCAAAAAAGAAACTGTATTTAGCAAAGTATCAAAAAGGAAAAAGAAGCAACAAGAAAAAGTGGGTTTGTAGTCTCAGATGGCACACATCTAATGCAATGTGTCCTTTTCACAGCACTGCATTCGCATTAAATAAGAATATTACTGGTTTCTTAAATGGCTGAAAATATCTTTGCAGATTCCAATGAAAGCATTCCTCTACAAAGCATAACTACACAAATCCACAGCATTACCCTGCACAGTGCACTGTGCAAGACTTAGCAATTATGAATAAATCAAAGCAAGTCCACACAACATATTTACTCCTCAAAGTTTTCTTGCAGAGAATATTATACCAAATTGGACACCTGATGGACATCCACTGTGCCAAAGTGTTGTTTACTTTACTTGTCCGGACGAGGCTTAGTTGGTTTTTGCAAGTCAACTGTTATTTTCACGTGAATCTTCACAGTTTTCCATTAATGTCGTCGATTTACAAGGATAAACTGCATATAAATAAGGCCGATATTGAGACACACATACAAATATCTGTCATCTATGGACTTGAGATACAGTATATAGAATTTTCAAACTTGCTTCAAATAATGAAATATAAAGGTCATTGGTGAAAAGGTTTAGATAACAGCAGGCTAATTGCACGAATCCTACAAAAGGTCTGGTCCTAAATTGTTCTCGTACCAAACAGAAAAGTCAATATTCAATATGAGAAGGCAAGTTTTCCTAAATCACTCTCTCGCCACTTAAATACAAATCTGTTTGTACAAGTGGTTCTTGCATGAGGCATATATTATATATTATATAAACAGTAAAGTAAGTACATTGAAGTGTGCATACAGCATCTGTGCAAGAAATTATTATATACTTTATATTCCAATACATATATATATATATATTCCAATATGCACAATGTATAGACAGTAAGTATATGAAATCAATATATTAGATCATCAATAAAAATACACAAGCAGAATCAATTCATTGTCAAAGCATAAAAAAATAGGTTAATAATAAAACCAATATTAAGCATTTTAACCGATTAATGCTATTGGTTAAAACGGTTAAAAGAAATATTAATAATTCATTTATATGGTGTGAAAAACATAGAGGAACAGCTTCTGCACCACTCTGCAATTTGAGTGATAGCTTAATATAATTCTAAATGTATTCATATAAGCTAACCAATATCATGATTAATTTAAGTTGCTCATTGATGCTACGGTATGTAACACTACAATTTCAATATGAACATCTCAAACTGCAAAATGACTTAAAGTCTGCACTAATCCACGGTTAATTTTTCTCTGAACGTAATAAGGTCAACAGGAAGTTGAACAGGAAGGCCCATCATGGCTGACATTTCTTTTGGATGACTCAGCACATCAGGCCCGTGGATGAGAGCTTGTCTGTAGACAGTGTGCTGATATGTTTGCAGAGACAGATGAATGGGACAGGACGTGTTGCCTTATATGGCATTAGCAGTGCGTGAATTACGTTATGCTAATTCACAGTTCTTATGAACACATACTCGTCTACGCACAGACGGCATTCATCATGTTTATGTAGGATATTTAGTTGACCGAAGGTCGGAGAGGTTGCTGAATCTGACGTGGCACACTTGTACGAGCCCATTACGAAGAGAAAGTAAGAGAAAGTTAAGACGAGATTGTGAATATGTTCTTGCATGAGGCCCATTGCCTCCTGTGCAATTCCCTTAGTTCTGGATGGGAGCTGTGTTCATACAAGCAGGCAGTTAAGTATGTTTGAGTCACTGCATGTTTAATTTTTCAACAAAGTCACTTAAAAAGATTCCACGCACTGGCAAATACAAAGCAATTCGAATTCAGGAGCAAGAAAACGTTGGTCTGAGGCTCATTAACAGAAGCACGAAGGGAGAAAAGCCACAGACACAAAACAAAAAAATGCTCTTTTTCTCTTCCTTCCTCTCTTTTTAACCTGTGCAAAGCTATTTGGATCTTCTAGCGCACACACACATACACACACACACACACACACACACACACACACACACACACACACACACACACACACACACACACACACACACACACACACACACCTCTTACCCCCTACAGGGCAGAACTGATGCAGGAAGAGATGAAATACCACTACCTCAGGGGTAAACACACCTCGGTTCACACTCACACAAACCGCTAACTCACTACACAACACACACACATATACATCTACATATACACCTCTTGATTTCCTGCCAAAAAAGTGTACTCAATTCCGCTCAGGAATATTGTCCTAACATCAAAGACCATATTTGCTTATTTTCACACCAATCACACAGTACCGTTTCCCACGGCCTTTGTGTTAGTGCGCGTTTCTTTCTGGGCCAGTTTCTGCAGGGCCAGTTGTGTGTGTGTGTGTGTGTTCATGATGCAGTGTGCATGTCTATCTGTGTGTGTGTGTGTGTGTGTGTGTGTGTCTGTGTAAGTTTAGTTTTGTGACTGTGTGCGTGTGCGTGTGCGTGTCTTTCTGTTTCTGTTCACGTCTCTCCATGTGTAGGGGGGGTGTGGGTGTGACTTAGCCAGGTGTAAACTTAGTGCTGTAGAGGATACAAACTGGGTCAGTGTAGGAACAGGGAAGAGGGAATAAAATAGCCAGTACATAGCAACCAAAAACAAGTACAAAAGATTTAACAGATAATGCCTTTTGTGACATACAATAATGGATTTCAGCCAGGCTCAGTTCTACAGAAATCGAGCATGTAATGACTGGATTTCATTGAACATATTAGCCAAAGCAAAAACTGATGGATTACGATCAAGTACACAAACACACAATGTAGATACTGTGTATTTTCTTTATACAAAATGTACAGTATCTCCCAATACTCTTCACCTTATTCAGTTTATGCATAGCATACCATGTATGAAATCAATAGATGTAGTCACTGTGATATCGCTCACTGGTTTGTGACTGTCCTTTAAAGCCTCGAGTTTGGCATTTTGGCCATCGCCATCTTGGCTTTTTGCAATCCGAGGTGACACGAGAGGGTGGAGCTAAGTAAAACCGAACATTTTTCGGCAACCAAAAATGCTAACACTAACTTTCATGAACTGAAACCACACTGTGAAAGGGTTAAAACTGCAAGACAAAAACGAACATCACCCACCATGGTAGCAACCTGTCAATCACAAGGTAGCTATGTCCTAAAGCATACCCTGCTTTATGGTCTATTTTTTTCTATAAATGGGACCATAATGTACTAAATGAACATCATGCAGTACTGAAGAAAACTTAAAATTAACAAGACCATAAACTCATGTTTACAATGTTTACTGAGGTAATAAATCAAGTGAATCAAGTGAGAAGTAGCTCATTTTCTCATAGACTTCTACACAATCAGACTTCTCTTTGCAAACAGAGGAGTCGCCCCCTGCTGGATATGAGAAAGAATGACCTTGAAAGCAAAGTTCGAGTTCATTATCTTGAAGTGCTTTCTAAAGTTAACACTACAATTTAGCACACCAAATGTTAAAAACTGTATGATAAATAAAGAACATGGAGGTTTGCGGCCATGTTAACACCTAATGCAAATGTGCCCTATGTCACCAAGAATATGGACATTAACATGAGCTAAAATAACAGGATTTGCAAATTATAGGCTTTAAATTATAGTTTTTAACCTATAAAAAAAATTCACATAATTCTGATGATCTAATTGCTGTGGCATACCTCCAGTGTACTATAATATAAATACTGTGACCAAGCTGCTGGGCAATATGATTTGAAGTGTCCTTGACCGAAGAAATTCTTATCTGATTAAGACTTATGCGATTTTGCTGACTAACCGCTTAGTTGATTTAATCGACAATGGGTAAAAATGAGTTTCTTGACTAAGAATCACACAAACGCACAACTTTAAATCTTGTGCTTACCAGAGATGCACACAAATTGCAAGTGTTTTAGAAATAAGTCGCTCATGAAAAAGTATTCACACTGACTATTCGACTAAAGAAATCGTAGTCGACTAAGACTAAAACAACAGATTACTCAACTATTCAACTAAGAGGGGGCAGCCGTAATTGAAATTTCTAAACTTTATAAATAATTTGCAATATGCATATTGTCTTGTTTGTCGCTTTATACATCAGTAGTTGGTTTTCCAAGAAAGCTACCCTGTTGTTGCTATTTTGGTTACCTGAGCATCTTTCCTTTCCTCTGGGGCTTCCTCTGCTCATTTTCCTCTTCTCCTTCCTTTTCCTCTGGACACCTCTCCCTCCTCTATTTCTCATCTGCTACTCCCCTTCTTTCTCCTCTTTGTGTGCTTCAGCAAAATCATCTGGAGTCATAGTCACAGAGGTTGTGGTTAAAAGCAATGGAATTATTATTATTATTATTAGTTATGGCTACAAAATCAGGTAGTATCAGGCTGCTCAGACTACCCCTTCAGTTGGCATACACGTTTATATATCTAAGGAGCTTGACAGCATGACAGAAAGCATAAAATGTACCACTACCATGAAATAAGAAATTCTGGCAGTCTGATGGTGGGGTACGACGAGCGTTTCACCACAGTATAACTGTCACACAGCACTGTGCTTCCTTTTCCAGAGTGAAACACCAGGCTGCCAGGGCCCTAACCAGTCCCTTTGCCCTCTCACCTCTCCCAGAGACCTGCAGCCCTCCCACGTAACCTCAGTCACTCACTCTCTGACCTGCCTGCAGACAGTCGGATGCCCATGC